>OX359248.1:31774417-32510882 GCA_947179485.1 Allacma fusca
GGAAGCGTCGGTATGGCGATGACACCATTAGTTCAGCCACAGTCACAACTTCAGCAGCAACAGTTGCAGCAACAGCAACAACAGCAGCAGCAGCAACAACAACAACAACAACATCAACAACAACAGCAGCAACAACAACAGCAACAGCAACAGCAGCATCAACAACAACAAGCTCAACGGTCAATGCTACCAGCTCCGGTCCATCGGCCTATGGGTAACACGTTGCTGCCAATGTCATCATCCAATGCAGCGGCCCATCCAACCCTACCCACGCTCAACCCTGTTAATAGTTTAAATCATACTAACCATAAAATTCCTCCAAATCCTATGGCAGCAACTAGCACTAGCCACAATAATTTTGCAACAGGCAATATGATTCATGCTTCGTCAGCAAATGATGCAAACAAGGCTGCAGGTAATTCATAAATACCGTAATTGCATTGCATGAACTTTCTAAAGTTTGACAAAATCCTGCGGCATTGAATAATAACTGTACAGGAAGTATGCACTAAGTTTGTGTAATTAAATTATGTTCGTGGACACAGGCGTCAATAAAACGGGAATGAATAAAGACCAAATTGTGCCGTCTTCGTCGATGATGGGGCTCCCTCCAGGTGTCAATAACGTTCCAACGAATGTGAGCCAGCAAAGTGCTCCTGCTGTGAGTGCGAGTGTTGCTATGCCCCGGTCTCGTAGCCCTCATATGAATATGTCCACGAGTAGTGGGAGTCAGTTGAGTCAAGAGGAAAACAATATGCTAGATGATATTTACCAGGATAATGGTAATTAATGAAACTATAGCTTTGTGCTGCTGTGAAATTAATTGTATTGTTGCCAAAGTTATTCGATGAAATATTCTTAGCTTTATTTTTTATCAAACAGCTTCAGATGTGAACAACGCTGGTTTGATGGATTCAGATCCGCTTTCTAATATGCCAAACATGAAGAACAAACAGGAGGTAATTTTATCACATATGCTATGTTGTACGGGTAGTAATATTTATTCAGGATACTGCTCGGGGTTATGTTTTATGTTGGTGACTCTTGACATATTTACTTTGTTACCTTTTCTAGCAACAGCGACTTCAGCAAGTAAAAAATGTATCTGCTTGGAAATCTATGACCCAAGGATCTTCACAAGGACCGACGATAGCTGCTGCTGTACCCACGCCACCACAACCTACTCGTAAGCCGGGGAAAGCTATTGATGCCTTCCAAGAGTTTCAAAAGAAGGCAAAACAACAAGCAGACCGGCAACGACAATTGATCGAACTGCAGGAAAACCGGCGTAGAGAAACAGAGAGGCAGGAGAGGGAAAGACAGCGATTAGAGCATGAGAGAAGGCAACAACGAGAAGAAGAAGAAGCTTTGGAAAAAGCTAGAAGATCGATGAATCCCGAAACTGCACCAGTACCAGCCGCAGTTGCTGCTATAAAGTGAGAACAAACGTAGTTATTTCTAACAATTTAAGGTTCAAGCTTTTATAAAAAGTTCATTTTATTGCAATATGAGAATGATTGACATGGCGGATTAATAAATGAAGCTCACATTTCCCCATTTGTAGGACTGAACATTTGAGCCAGAGCCCGTCAAGCAGTCCAGGGGAATCAGACAAATCTGAAAGGGAACGGCAGAGACAGAGAGAGCAAGAACGTCGACGGCGGCAAGCTGTAAGTTTTATTGATTTTAGTTTTTTCGTGATTTTTACTGAGATCTAAATATTTGTGTACAATTTATTTTTTCAAACAGATGGCGGGCCAAATTGACATGAATTTGCAATCAGAATTGTTAGCAGCTTTTGAGGAAGATGTTATTACTATGTAAAATATATTAGGGGAGTTCAATGAAACAAATCCCTATGGAGAGGGATTTGGTTGTACATGTACATATTACCTATACCGTTGTCTGGTAGTAATAATTTGATGCTTGCTTGTAATAAAAGAAATAAAATACCATGAAGAAATAACTAAAAATAAGTACTATTGAATTCGGAAAAGTTATGCCGGCACTTTTCATTCTAGATTTATAGACTTATTGGTCACCAGCATAGACGCTGAGATGGCAGATGCTTATAATATGTTGTAATTATTTATTACGAGTGTAAGCTACCAGCCTGCCGACTGAGAAGCATATAATTACTACCTGTAGATATGAACAAAAGATGAAACTATTTGGCGACCGTATGAAATTTCAAGTCACGCTCCGTCGAAAAATCTGACAGAAGATATACAGCATATATTGACCTGTTATTGTGTATGTAATAGTGTAGTTATTAATAATTATAAAAACAGCCATTAACAGTAAAGTGAAATAAAAATACTGAAAAAAATCTTTACTTGTAACCATAGGCATTGTTTAGCTGAACTTTAATGAACTTATTATGTATTATGATACCATAGTAAATATATATATATATATATATGTGTGTGTATTCGTCGACACTTTACAATATAGATGAGATTGATGTGATTTTTGTGATGATGGATGGCTGCGTGGCTTGTTCATGTTGTGAGAGCACTGAGTAGAAGTAAGTTGAACTTGTAATTATTATGTTTGTCTGTCTTCTACCTTCTATTTAATAAGAACATGTATTGTTTAGTATATAGGCATATGACTAATTCTTTCAAAGAATTATAGGTCAGTTGGTAGGCAAATAATGCGTGTATGCTGGATATGATATTGCCATGAGATATTCTTACTCTCAAGGATAAACTACTACGGAGAATACTAGATGTTTTGATAATACAGGGGTGTAAAAGAAAGATAAATACATCTTCATGTGTTGTAATGTTCTTACACATGTTTGCAAGTTTACTTAACTTACTCTTTTAAAATATCACCCGTTTTATTTTTCCTAATCCACGTAGTATAGGTGTAATGGTTACTTTATTTGATAGAATCGTAATCAGTAGGGTTTAAATTTTAATCAGTTCATATTTTTCCTCTCTCTCTCTCTATAACATGGAATATTTTTCCTCTGGAAATATTTTAAGCGTAAAAAACTGCGTGTTGCCATCAAAATATTCAATATATAATAACATTAAAAATGAGTATATTCATTTTTTGTCCCTTTACATCAAAACTTAAGTTTAGTTTAGAAATATGGTTTTAGTCTCGTAGTAATAAACAATAATGTAGCAATCGCTATTATCAATAGCACTGTAATAATTCGCAATAATGTTTTGTCACTTTAGTTTAATGTACAGTTAGTTGTATGTAATTATTTTATACGGTTTGTGAAATTCTCAGTCTCACCTTATCTGAATTTAGTGTAGTATGAGTTTCATCATGTAATTTTTGAATCTTTCTACATTATTTTGTATTCTGTATTAAGGATGATTAAAATTATGTATGTGTCGATTGTCGATGACAGTAGATTTACTTGAATTTACACAGGGAGCCCCGCTGCCACTGTTAACTTATTAGTTATTATTTAACCATCAAATTGAAAGCTAACAAAAATTTCCATTACTTCATAAACTAAGTATATACGTGTAAACTTAAAAATGCTAACAACTTTTATACAAGGATCAAACATGTATCTTGCAAGTTAGTATTTAGAATGCGCAACCTAACTGTTTTGCGCTGGAAATGTGTAAAATCACCAAGCTAACTACATAATAAATTACTATTACAACTCATAGTGTGTATATGTAATAATACAATTATTATTATTATCTCTAAAACTTAAAACTTGTAGAAGCAACATCACTAATCTTAAATTAGAATGATTATTGTACAGGAAGGTCTTGATAACTTTACAATTAAACGAATTGTAATCGAATTATAAAAATAAAATTACTAGTACTGTGCAAGGGTTTTTGCCTTGTGTCAATTCATGCCAGCAATTTCTGAATATCTGCACTAGACTTTTTGAAAGCAGGCTATGTACTGAATTATTTTCCTTGATAATCTTCATGCACACATAATTGATGTAATCCTTAATCCGGGATTACTAACCCCTTTGTTTACTTAAAGCCAGTTGTTGAATTATTAAGATCAGAACATTACATGCAAGTATGCGGGATGAAATGGTGAAATGAATGGCATGAGTTCCGTTGTCATTGATATATAATAATTATTTATTACAATTAATTTCGCAAGCCCGCACATCTAGAGAGCCAAAAAGTATACATGCAGCAGTTGGTAATACACAGTATATCAGTGTTGTAAGTATAGCAAGAGCATTGAGGCGTTCATTATTTGAAGCAGTCGTTCCAACAAGAATACAATCTAGTAACCTAACTGAGAGTATATATGGAATCATAGTAGCATAAATCATCATACTATTTAACGAACTTGTAACAAATCGTGACAACGACATATGGAAAAATATCATGTACTCATTATTGACAATAATAATCAGTATATTAACAGCTATCTTGTGTACGTGCACATGTAAATTTACAAACATTTTACATGGGTCATTACGTAATTTGCAATAGTGCCCAGAAATGATGTCAAAAACGTTTGTTCATGTAATTTTTCTCATAGTACTCCTAAAAATGTTACTCCATAAATATGTATGAATGTTGCAAGAAGAACAATACTGTAATATTATAGTAAAATTGAAGCAGTACACGGCAGTACTTCGTTAGCCAAAACTGAAGCACAGTCATAATAATTAAATTATTATTACTCATTATGAAAGCTATTGTTACAAATATAGTGGCTATATTAAACACCTCACGAGGAATTCTCATAATTCATATTACAATAATCTGGAACATGTGTCTTTACATTTAATGGTAAATACTTACCCATTTTACGTACTTACAATATTACAGCTGACATTGACATTATTTAGTTTGATTCAGGGTTTTCTCGTAACATCTCATAAGCTGTAGGTCCTACATGTAATTACTTAAAGGTGAAAAATGTTGAAAAATCATGCATTGCAGCACACATATTGGAACAGCATTATATATAACTCCCAGCGCTTAAAGATTGCATTGTGATAGTGTTGGTGATAATTGCTTGCAAGAATTACTTAGCAAACCCCTACACTCACTGTCATAACCAAGGTTGGGGCATTGCAACTTCAATTTAATTTTGATCTTCGGAAATGATTTTGGACACAAGTACTTTACTATCAAATCCAATCCATTTCCTCACATCGCGTCACAAATATAGTTGCGTCAGGGAATTCCTAGCTACTAGAACACAGGGTTGTGTTTTCTTTCTGTGTATTACATGGTTTCGGAAATATTGAAATAGACTCTCTAGAGAACTTATATTTAAAAGTTGTTTGTAAAATCTAAAAATGTTCTTTTCACATACTATGGTTGTTCGACGCTAAAAATCATCCCATTCTCTATTGAAAGGATGCGGATGGTACACTCGCATAATAAAATATTATCCACTCGTCTTATCAAAAATCTTAATTATAGCAACAAACGGGAAGGGAACTAGGTAAAAAATAAATAATATACAATAATGCACATATTTTCATCTCGGCAAACGTTTTTCCATTACTACTTGTCATTTGCTTGCCATCATCGCTCACGCAATAGTTCCTGTATCCTAATCATTATTTAGCTATGTAGGGGTTAATACTTACACAAATATTATACCTAAAAACTTCTTCATCCTTGTTATGAATTTAGTGCTAAATGTAAGCTATACTATATTAATAACCGATCAAATATTTTGTATCTCGCTGCAAGATTCATGGACTGCACTTACCTATGTAGAATGTAATAACAGTAACCAAGGCATAGATATGTCACTGCACAAAAAAAGGAATTGCAATTATTGGCATTTAGACAGTTCAGACTGGCATTTCGTCGTATTTTTCCGCAAATAAATTAAACATTATTATTACACACTTTACGACTCATCATACAAACCGTGGAGTGAACAAGAAGCAAACATTCGTAATGTAAGTCTACACGCACAAAAATAAAGCATAGTAATAAATATACTTTCGAACTTTATCATTTCCTAAAAAACCTCGTTTACGTTTAAGCTACTACAAAATTCCATCTTTGCCAAATCCATCAATATAAGTACGTACTCTTACCGATACATTCAACCTATTCCCTCTCTCTTTCGCTATGGTCACATTAATTTGATTAATGATTAATTACCTTTCTCCCTATACAAAATCTACCATCTAGAGACTGAGCAGTTTGAGTTTTTGTTTCCTTCAATGCTTTCTTTTTTAAATTTTTCAGTCAGTTACATACATGGTACTTTCTTACTGGGCCATGAAAGTTTGGTTACCATTCTAAAATTTTAGGTCTATATCATCAGGCCTTACATCTCCTTGTGCATTTAGATGTATGTAAACGATCTCTCCCGTGAATCCTTCAAAACCTACTATCAATACATAGTATACTAGTAGGGTTGATGTCATTCACGAATCAAAACGTTACATACGCTTTCATGGCTAACAGACACAACTAATTGTAAGTCATAAAGTTAAAAAATTACATTGCCATACAAATATTGTAATAATAATTAGAGTTCCAAAGCATTTTACTCATAATAAGAGCTGTGTGTGTTCCAGAAATAAAACACTAGCTTTCTCATACATTACTCGATGTGTTTGTGTTACTGTAGTGTACTTATAGTCTTGCATTTGTTGGTTTTAAGTTTCAGTTATGCTGGATAAGACTTTTGTGAACATGTGAATGGTTTGTATTGACAACAATCATTAGTAATGAAAATGTAATAAACAAATTAGCTATTAGACAGACATACCACATTACAACGTTATAAAACGTACAAAAAGCTTGTATTAATATAGCAAAAGCTAGTTCGTTGAACTATTCAAAGATCTATAGACTCCATAGTTTCTCTTCATGCATGCACAATTCCACCTCTCATCTACCATAAAACATACTATATCTGCTTGTGTACTTCATTTGTTGTCAATTAACAAAACGATTGACTTTTTCTTATTTCTGAATATTGATATCTTCTTGACTATATTCAGACAGCTTGTGTGCATGATTCGGTTAATTTTTCTTTATACCTTTCAATTACTTGTTTATGTTTGTATGTTTTTGTTGCATATGTTTGTAATTTGTCATAAATGTGAATGTAAAGTGTGGCAATGTTTGTTAGTTTCACAATGAGAATTATATGTTCGGTTTGTTTCTGAAGTATCATCAGCATTCGTTTCTTTGTTTTAGGAATTAGTTATAGTAGCAATAAGAATGAGAAAGATCTTGGTCCGACGGCTTGACAATTACACATATTACATTTTTATGGTTATTCGAATTTCTACCAAAACATTACTTAAAAACAACAGATTTGCTGACATTAAATATAGATAATTTTTTCTTGCCAGGCTACTACTCACTTTGTAGTTGATTTCATAGCTGAATGCTAGCTATTACTATAAATAAATACAATAATGTAGCGGCAGTAGTGTGGCAGAGTATGTAGTAGTACAGTACTTTAGTGTATAGTTGGGTTATTTTCGTAGCAGATTGTGTTTTTCTTCTTCAGCTTCTTCATCGTCAGTAAAATGAGTATCATAATATTTTATCTTTGCTATTAGCTCCTTCGTATCATTTAAATATATTATATCAAGTCTTATAATTGCCACAATTATCAGTTAAAATCATAATAAAATATTGTTACAGCTATAATATAGATTTGTTCTGAAAGATTTAGCATGTAAGTATAAAAAGCAGTCATTGCTTAAGTTCTACTACAGTAACATTACACTGTATTGTATTGTAGCATATAGTTTAGTACAATAATAATTAATGTATTCAAAGTAATAATATATTGATGTGAGAGTGTGAGATGAGATACATCATTTGCATTTAGAGGAGGTTGGTTGCCTTTGGGTAACAAGTTTTCTGCCTATTTTGTTCCTGAACGTGGTACGTACAAAAAACAGTTGCAATAATAACAATAAAAACGTGTAAAAATATTGAAGTCGTAGTAAGAAAATAACAATCAAGATCATAAATCGCATTACTCAAATTCATAACTAATGCCGGTAACAAATAAAATACAGTGAAAAAAATAATCTCATACAAATGCATAATTAAAAACACAAGTGGTCAAAACTTAGTACAATATTGATTTGCTACAATAAAGTGGGGGCGGGTATTTGTATAATGACGCTTTGCAAGTTCTTAACATTTTTCTTGCTCTACAAAGATCGCGCTTAAGACTTTGCTTCATCCACTTCCTTCTTCGGTTCTTCCTTCTCATCTTTTTCTTTACCCTCATCTTTGATCACTTCACTTTCCTTCTCCGTTTCTTTACCTTCCTTCTCCTTAGAGTCCTTCTCTGAATCTTTCTTTTCTTCCTCAATGTGCGTATTCAAACCAAGGGTTGAGGTTATCTCATCCCAGTCTGGAAAAGCACGTTCTTTAATACGGGTCAACAAAGCATTCAATTTTGGGCAATT
The DNA here is from genome assembly GCA_947179485.1 of Allacma fusca. Classification (NCBI taxonomy): domain Eukaryota; kingdom Metazoa; phylum Arthropoda; class Collembola; order Symphypleona; family Sminthuridae; genus Allacma; species Allacma fusca. The sequence goes on from OX359248.1 coordinate 31,782,795, forward strand.
CTCCAGGAAGTGATCCCGGAGGTCATATTCGACGGCCTTGTCAACGTATGCAATTTGACTCAAATGGCTGAAAACCACTACATCCAGCTGAAATGTCAAAATCAATTAGTCAGTGATTATTGAAGCTCACATCAAATATTACTGATGCAAGCAGTTTTCGAAAGTCAATTAAATCAACTTCTAAGAAACAGTTTAAAAGTAAAGGATGAAACCAAGCAAGTTCTACTCCCAAAACATTTGAATTCAGAAACCAATTTATGCTTCCTGGTAAAAAGTGACAGTCATGAATGGTGTAATCAGAAAACTCACATTGGTGGGTTTCTCGCCAAAGAAGAAATCATTTTCACCCAACGTATCCTCAAGAACCTGCAGATCTTCTTTGCCAAATTCAAGAATTTCTTCTGCGGAGTGAACTCCCAAACCATGTGCTTTCACTTTCTTTGCTCCCTTCCTCGAATAAGTCAATTTGAAGACAAGGTTGAGAACAGCATTCGGCATTCGGGAACCCAGTGCATGTTGCAGGTTCAATTTGCAACCCTATAAAAATCCAAGTTGTTATAACTTAAAAATAGTCGACTACATACACACAAGCCTCATAATAGAAGTTCTACATCACCGTGCCACTTATTCCCACAAGACTAGTTTAAAAATTCTCTCCTCATTCCATCAACCCTTCCCCAGCTCATTCCATTCCGACAATTCCTCCAAGAAAATACATACATACAACACTCATACAAGTAATTGTCAATTCATATCATGTGTCAAAATGTCATACTTTGATCATCGCATCGGGATTCTTGGATCTCCAGTAGACGTACACCCAGCAGAGATGATTCTCAATCATAGAGATGAGAGCGTGAGACTTATTCTTGTCATCTTTGGACAAATTGGTGTCCAGGTCAGCTCCAAAATGTTGTCCCAACTTGCTAATGATGGCCGCTGAGTCAGCAATTTCCTCTCCGTTCAGCTCAACAAATGGAAGTTGCCCTTTGGCCGATCTGAACTTCAGCTTGTGATCCACATTCTATTCAAATACAAAAAGGTACAGTCAGTAACACAGAGAGCCAGAAGGAAAGAAATTATCGTATTTGTTACATTTACACTCAGCCCTCTTTAAAGTTGTCAACTACATTTTACTTGACTGTAAACAATATATATCATTCACTCGAAGATATACATCCACTTTCATCATTCATGAGTCATTCTTTATTCTTCAAACTACAAACACTGCTTGATTTTCTGTAACCTCCTCATACACTCACAAGACTTCGGCATCAACATTATCAACAACACCAATTACAATTCAAACATAACAACTTCCAGCTCTTCGAGAAGCCCAACTGCAGACAACTGCATGGATTTAGATTTATTTAATCAAGGTCAAATAGTCCATTACTTAGCCTAACTCATACAATGCTCTAATACTCTTTCACCAACTGTCAACAGCCAGTGCCTGTTACGGCGTCTGTAAATGTACCAAATGCGTCAAACGCACGCATAAATAACCAATAGACAACTAAATGGTCGTATTGACTTTGGAAACAAGTTGACTGACAAAGATCCCCTACTAAGAACTTCGGACTTTTCAACAAGATAAAAATAAGATGGCTTAAACGATAAGGACAGAAAAAACTACCACAAGGGCAATGTATGGTTTTATTCCTCTGAAAACCAGTATCTTCCATTGACACACCACATCAGGCCCTGTATATCTACTCCATACCTCCCATTACTCTCTATCTACATACCACAGCCCAAAAATACCACCATATTTTTAATACACATCTTACAAACAAGGTAGCTGCTGAATTGAACTTAAGTAACTGAAAGTTTACAATACAAGGGTGAATCACAGCAAGGCATGTCATATCATATATCACTCACTCACACCAACTACTCCACTATCAGTTGTTCAATGGAATGCATTAACTTGGACAAATACTCTACAATTCTCACCACCAAGTGCTATGTATTCTGCCCGACCTCCTCACTCAAGCAACATACTCAAGAGAAATGTAACCAACAAAACCAAAACTAAAGATAAAACCTCTAATAGGGTACATTGGACCCACAACATGATAAAAACATTGGGTTATATACAAAGTCAAGTCGGCCACAAACACGTTACTATTATTACTTGCTCTCCATCATACTTGTCTTAACTTATGTTCCCTTACAAGATATTACTCGCAGCATATGTACACAACATGACTCCCAGCATATGCATGCCCGTCGTCCTACCAGTTGCATATCATTCCCACAAGTACTAACAAGTTATATGCATACACAGACTGCTCCAGCACGGCTCATGTATCATGTCACCGGGTAATGGAAAATTGTTACAGAGTACTCATACGCTACTTTAACTGGAACCTATATCTCTTCCAACATGAGAACCCTAAGACAGGCCAAATCTAAATCGTCTCTCAGTGGAAACATTTGAGTGCGAAAGACAGACACGTTTTTTGATTCTTTCCTCCCTGGACAGAAACCAGAAGGAAATATGGTAAATCGAATACACATTTACACTTCAAAAATTGACTGCACAGTGAAGAAGCCCACATCCCACAATGATAACAGTTGCTACAGAATAAGAACCTTCAAGTTAACTAGTATTCGGTTCTCTATTAGCCTAGCTACTGTCTTCAAGACAGCTATTTAACTTTCGCTTGTAAACAGTCCGACCTAAACCAAATTCATATTTGAAATGCTAATCTACCTAATAGATAATCATATGCATACCATTGGAAAAACTATTTTCGTTCAGCCATCCATCAAGAAGTGAATACTAAATACAAACATTGCAGCAGCTACCTTCAGGCCCATACATACAACACTCACGCTGTAGAATACTCCTGAGAGCTCCTAAGAATGTTGCCCTATGGCTTGGTTCTATCAACATTGATACAGAAATGCCGAATGCAGTGGATAAGTTCCAAAGGAAAAGCCAGTCGAGAGAGGATGGAAAGGAATGGGAAAAAATCAATAGTGTCTGTCTGCCTCGGTCGGCGTAAGTACGAAGGGAAGACTCCACCTTCCATACGGCGGCCTCACTTCACCCCAGTCCACAGGGTGTGGCCTTTCCATAAGCATTACATACAATCTACATAGACCGAAGCTGCCGCCGTTCAGCCGCTCATATCCCTCGCATCCAAAACTCCTCTCGAAAACTTGCTGCAATGACAGGAGCGGACTAGGGAAAAATGACATTTCCCATGACACCCTTACATCTTAAATGAGAACCAAATTACTCCATTTAACTTGGTCACTACTTCAGGAAGCTCCATTCAAATCAATGATTACCCACCAAATGCCTCCCATCCCAAATACAGCCCCGCAACTGGAGTATTTCCAGAAGACACAAACCGTAACTAAGGTGAAGAGACCAGACCTAGTTCCCACAATTACAATTTACAGCGGTCTCAAACTTTTCAGGTACACTACCCGCTCCGACACATCCCTCCTACTAATAGTAACCCATGACTGGACAGGACACCCAGTGACTCATGCCTGGACAACGGTGTCAATGGCCCAATTGACTTAATGCTGATATCCCCTCTCTCCCCCCCTCTCACACACACATACACAAACAGACAATGTTATCATCCCCAGTCTATCAATAACCATTTCCCACATACACTCCCGTACTTCCCATCAATACTAAAATAATCCCCTAAAATAAAAAAAATGACTACCATTCAAAAATTCCTAACCTCATATTTGATGCCTTGAAGTCTCAGCCAAGTTTCCACTTTGAGGCAATACGGACTCAATGAAGGTAACACCGGTGTTCGGGAGAATTGGTACAAGTAGACAACATCCTTTTGGAAATCCGCCTTATGAACCCGCGGTGGTGGAGGGGCTGGAGGAGCCGCCGGTTCCTCCTGTTTCTCCTTTTTCTCCTTCGGATCCGCCGCTTCCTTCTTCTCCACCACAGGCTCGTCCACAATCTTCTTCGCTTCCTCCGCTGCTGGCGGCTTTTCGTCCGTCACACTCTTGTTCTCAACTTCGGCTGACATTTTTCAAAATTTCTGGACACCTACAGTAATAACAAAAATCCTTTCCTTTAGACTTTCCTTTTAGAATCCTCCTTTAGTCACAGACACACACTCTCTCTCTGTCTCTCTCTCTCTCTCTCTCTCTCTCTCCTTCCCTCTCTTTTCCCTGTCAATAGAATTCCCAGGCTTTTACTCCTCAACTAAGGTTAAGAAGAACACTTACGGTTAAATTACCACTCCGGGAATCAAGGATTAGGAACTGCGACGGACGCTCTTGAGGACAAGTGTTTATCTTTATATATATAAGTATATAAAAAAAAAGAGAGCTACTTGAAAATTCTTACTTAAGTCAAAGGAATGATGAGCAATGATGGCTGGTGCTTCTTTCTGGATGGACGACTAAAAACCGAGAGCATATACGCAACCCAAGTCCGAAAGAAACAAGACTTCCAGTCGTGCCGTGCCTAAGGTTTGGTTGGGGCTTTAATCAGAACGCTACTAGCTCTCTTCTTGACACAAGTAATGCCAGGCTAGCTACCAAAAAGCCTAGACATAGACACGCTATCCCGCAATCCAAATTTTTCAAATGGTCCCAACCCCCAAGACCCACTTGATAGCACCCGACTTGGCTCAAGCTGAGGCTTTCCATTCCACTCTCGAGTGCTTACCTTCCTAGGCTCTATGACGAGCCTATGGGAAGGCTTGTCACTGAGGCTTCTCCAAACCCCGTTCATACTCTCTCCGTCCGCCAATCCTCCCACAGATTCCTTGATAAGAGGCATTTTTAAATCCGGCAAACTATCTCCCATCAATATATTTCAAGCCCTCCGTCCCATCCCATATGCAGATCCACTCCGCTCCGCATCCGTCCATAGTTGTGAGTAATATGCAAAGTTGAAGCTTTTTTAGTTAGCTCTGTAAGTATTCCTCCTTTATTCCTCATGGCTCATGGTTTCATGATTTCATCCCTGGCATTTTTGGTACCTTGTGCATTTGGAGTAGTATAGTGTGTATAGTAGTAGGTATATGCTTATTGTGGGTATACTTTGTATTGTTACAGATCCGAGAGAGCCCCATTTTTTTCTGACATTCTGGACACCCTTCGAAAGTTGGACGTTAGAGGGAAGACCTGGTATCTTTTTGGGGAGGTTGGTGGATGGGATGACTTTGAATGGTGGAAATGTTAAAGTAGATAAGTACTTGTGAGGTTTTGAGGACAAAATATGTAATGAGTAATGATTGATGGGTTGTGTAATATGTAGATGTAATGGTTTGTTCAGTTTGTTGTAGTTTAAATAATGGTAATGAGTGGGTTTGGGAGGGTTTTGAAATAATTAATCGGTTAGTAATGTTGATATTGTGTAGTGTCAGTGATTTTGGGTACCCTCGGACATGGATGGATTTTGACTTGATGGAATTTATGTGATGACTGATGTAAAGTTGGAAGGAGAGTTAAGGAGTATGATTCAGAGTCATCGGAGTTGAAATCGGTGAAGGTTTATGGGAGGAAGATGTATGTATAAATTATATGTTGCAGTGGAAGTGGCAGTACTTGTTTTTGTATTGATTATGTGTGAGTTTAAATGGGATGGAGACTTGGAATGGGAATTATTATTGTTTTGATGATGTGATGGTAATAAGGTTTGAGCTGGCTTGATTTTTGGGAAGTAGGTTAGGGATTGACATGCAATTAATGCACGGAATAGTGGGAGGACTTTGGTTTGGTGATGTTTGGTTTTTTTTATGTGGTTGATATTGAGGACGTTCTATTTGTGGTGGTTGATTGTGGATGGGATGTTGGTTGTGGAAGGATTATTGTGCAGGTGTTTTAGGGGTACATTAGGCATTATGGAGGAACTGGTTTATATTAAGATGGAGAGATGAATGTATGGAGAGGGGCTTTAAGGGGAGGGTTATTGCGATGCTAAATGTGAGTTTTGTGCTACTGACATGCTGGCTCGGAACGGTCGGATAGAGATGTGATGTTTGCATGTTTTACGGGACGGGGAGGAATTGTTAGGGGTACATATGTGTGGTGGAGGGCTAACAATAAGTGGATATTTGAAGGTGTTTATTACAGATATATGGTTTACCTGAAATTCAAAATTACATGTAATTGTTATATTATGGGCATGAAACATATGGCAAATTAGCAGAGGCCAAGTCCTACTTGAGTACTTGCTACTACTGGAACACTGGAAGAGTAGGAGTTGGAGGGTTTGAGCGGATTTGAGAATGATGGTCGAGTAAGAGTAAAAAAGAGTGGAGAGAAAGAGGCGGAAGAGTGTCCAGTAATGGTAGGAGTACAGGAGCTACGCTGATTGTAATTATAAATAAATGCGATTATTTCCCGATCGTGTGTGAGTGAAATAAACTGCATGTTGAGATGTTGTTTTCGAGGTCTTGATAGAATAAAATTGAAAGGAGTGTGGTTATGTACTGTGTGTGTGCACTGATTACAGATGTTGACTTAGTTGCACTGACTGGTAGTTTAGGTAGTATCAGTACTTGAGCATGTACATAGTTGGACTGAGAATCTGGATCAAGAGAACTTGACATTTCTCAAGTCTTTCCAATTCCTTGCTCCTTTACTCCTGTACAGGGCGGACTCCTGGAACCGTAATATTTATACAGTGATGGTGATGAAGGTAGGAGCAATTGGAAAGGAGTTTCACTGCTCTTCTTTTCATGAGGGACTGTGCTGTAGTAAGCCTGGTAGAAAGTTAGTCTTTGTAGTTTCAGCAGTTCCACCACGAAAATCAGTCATGCATACTCAGAGGTAATAGTAGGTTTGATTCGGGTCAGAGTAGGAGTAGGATGGAACATGTGTTATTACATGGAGTGACTTGGCCTGGATAGAATTTAATCATGGTCATGTGACTGTAATAGTTACCCTAGATTTGATTCTAGAGCATCTTCCATGTGTGGGAAAATGGAAGGTGGCGAGAGTTGTGTTAGTAGAACATTATGAGAGCGCTGGAATAATTCTATCGGGTAAATTCCTTGAAATGCTCAGCAGAAGAACTTGTGTTTTGGTGTGAAAGGTATAGGGAAGGGAGACAAATGGGAATGGTTAAAGACTGGCGTTAATAATGTCGTTTAAATTCTATTTTCCAACTCGTGGATTCCCGAGTTGTTACTTGAGTGATAAATGAATTAAATACGCTTTATAATTACATGTTGATAGGAGAAGTTAATAGCTGCCATTTCGTGCAGGTCGCTCAATGAGATTCATGTGGGGGAGAGAAATAGTATAGTCTAACTTCTCTGTTGGGTCTGGCGTCACGACACGGTAAGTTTGACATGAAAAAACTGGAGCTTAATTATCAATATTGGTACAAGTGCTCATTTCACGTCCTGCTCTGCTTTCCCTTGCATTTCATCAATATTCATACACGGACGGGGAATCTTTAATGGGAAAGGAACGATTGTTCAAGTTAAGTAAAAGTTAGATAGACGCTGATGCAAAAGTTTCCCTACACGGGAAACAGTAGGAGTGGGAGTAGGTACACAATCGATAATCATTTTCTTGCTAGTTTGATATACCGTAATACAAACAAGTATGGATTGAGTCTGCTTGAGTTGCTTTAGTACTAGTTTATAATAACTAAACCTATACATATACACATATGGTAATAATCCAGTATAAGCAGTGTAGTATATTCGGTAGAGTCAACGGGTTGCACTTGAGAAGTCTGTTATACATTCATTTTTTATAGGATTGTTACTGAAGTTTCATATTGAGCTGTATAGGTATATGTCTCCTTGAGCCGATATCCTAAACCCTCACTTCCTGCAGCTTTCATTATTGAATTGACTGTTCGAATTGTACATCCATACATACATGTTTACTTTACCTCCGGCTGTAGCCCACGATATCATTTGTGTATCTTTCGGAGATGTAGGGTTGCATCTAAGTAAGTTACACTCCATATGAAACCCTGGGATGAGCAAGAATATCAAGTGATAGCGAGGTATGGGGGAGGTGGAGAGTAAGAAAGAGCGATGGAGCATTGTTGTTGTACATTTCGGTGGAAATCGAACGTGAGCAAAGTTTTATCTGGGTGTGCAAAAGTAAAGCCTTTACTTATTATTTTACGTCAAAAGAGTCGGATATATCTTTTTCACCGGATGACGCCAATATGACATGTTGTCCTAATATGTACAAGTCATTTGTCTTCATAAACCCTTTTACTCCATTCGCATGCTTCATTTTAGCCTACATTCCATATGGTAAGGTCTGAGTGAGTAGGAAGTGTGGATACATAAATTCAACCCGTGGTTTTCCGCAGTTCATATTTTCCTTCCCATTTTTACACACAGCCTTTACTTTACATTCTCGTTTCCATTAGCACACTTCTATCCTATCTGCTTTCACACTGGCTTTTGGTTTACTCCACTTTCCCTCGAAAATGTTGCTCACAGTATTCTACTCCTTCTTCATTTCTCCGTCTCTAAAACTCAATCTACTTTCTCTGCATGCTAGGCTCGTGTCTCCGTCTCTTACTCTCTCCGTTTCTGTCTCTCGTCTCTTCATTGCCAAGAACATGTTCGAGTTTACAAGGTTGCAAACGGTCTGACAGAGCTTACGTAAGTTGGGAACGACCTTACTACAGGAGTGAGAGTCAGAATTAAAACTGAATTACGCCTGTTATAAGTCCTGGATCCAGTGTCAGTATCTATAGTATAGATGTAGAGGGGCTATGTTTAGGGGAAGTTATGATTGCTCGTGTGAATGAGAATGTATGTAATTTAGCTCATTCCTGTCTTGTCTTGATTCCTTTTATTTTCATTATCATCAGGATATACATACTCTCCGTTGAGAAGTACAGAAAAAGGTGGGCTAGCAATTTCCAGTCTGGATTGTTGGAGATGAGCCCATGTGGCTAATGTTTTCTAATACCATGTAAAGTATGTGACTGACGGAACAATTACGTGGTCGAGTGTGCACTCCAAGTAAAGCTAGGAACATAGCGGCTAAATTCCACTTACTTACTTGCGTCGTACACTTGAACTACATCGGGGAGAGTTTCTTGCTAAAAGCTTGGAAATTCGGTCGGTTTCCTCTTACTTCAGGATTTGTTCGAAGGAGGTATGTAGGCTGATGTTATATCTCCCCCCCCTTCTTCACCACTACTACACAGTCAGGATCCGGTGGGCAAAGTTTGCTGAAAAGCTTCAACCATGTCTTACGTCATGGTGGCTGTCCTACTGTCTGCAGTCTATACCTATAGTCAAGTAGTAAATTAAATAAGGGGTAAATCCTATCCCGGCCGCAGAGCATGCAGATTTCCGAATATAATTTCCGTATTTTATTCCCCTTGCCTTGGAAGCTACTTGCTCCTGCTCTTATGTCATAGTAATTCAGCCACGCTTGGACTTGGAAAAACTTTTCAATATCCTTCCATAGCATATAACAAATTTGACTTGGAATACCTTACTACTTCATATTTAAGATAACATACATATATGCAGCCACAAAGCAATTAAGTGCAGTGCCCCAAGGTAACGGGGTTTTTACGTTCCGTGAGGGGAACCTAAGCTTAAGGCCTATAATAATATAGTCTTTTTAATATTATAATTATTACTAACTGCTCACATCACTTAGTAATTAGATTGTAATGGCGAGCAGTATCAATAATGAACGGTGATGATGACAAAATGGGAAAGGTTGACGGTGGTGCACGTAGTTGAATTATTCTCGCTTCAGTGTCGATTATAGGCTTTATAAGTGCTTTTACTCCCGTGTGCGTTAGTAAATCTCAAGTGGTACATAGTTAATGATATACTACTTAAAATCTGCAGGCCTGGGAGAAGCGTCGTCGGTGAACAGTTCAACTCTCATTTGCGAAAGCGTCTACAAGAGGGGTTTTAGTTTTAAAAGCTGTTATATTCCGTTCACATGAAATGGAGGTCTACCTCAGTTCCTGTAAATACTGAGACGCTACATGCCAACATGGTTGTGAGGGAGACCCTCAGTTACTTGTGGTGTTCGTTACCTCGTTGACATCACATTAAATTTCATGCTCCCTCCCTCTCCATTTTTCGCCGTCTCAACAACCCGTGTGCATTTGCGTATTGCGTAGGTGGCTGTTTGTTGCACGTTTTCAGGTAAAGAGGAGTTAAGGTGCGTGCGTTCATGTACGAAACAACATCATTATTACATGAGATTCCGTCTCGGGGTTATTTTCCAGGGATGATTTTTATATGTACATATATAAATATGCGCGAAAAAGGAAGAGTTTGGAGAGTCGCATATATAATTCTTGTAAATCGGTGTACACTATAAGATATACCTATAACGACTTCAGACGGTCTTAAGGTCGTGTTGGGCTCTGGGAATTGGAGGAAAATTCAATAGAAAGAACCGTTCCATCATTTAATTCCTTTTCTTTTACTGCCTCTGCTCCTTTCTCCCATGGTGGGTGCAATTCGAGTGACGGTTTTACTTCATTTCTTCCATCTCTTATTTTTTTACTCGATTTTCTCCTGAAAGCGCTGCTCCTTTGAGTACATTATAAAGAAGAATCTCAACGGAATCGCGGGGGACAATTCGTATTGTTTATAAGCAGACACTGAATGTGCTTTTGACGACAAGAGTAAATCAAAAATGCTCGGGGATATTGCTTCAGCCTATGCAAGTCGAGGAAATGTAGGTGATCCAAGATGCAAAAACCATCATCTCTCATTGTCTCGGAGAATGGAAATATCATGGAGGGTAAACTTGTTCTGAAAATGTTTTTTCGCCGTTAACACTCCAAGTGTCTCCAGTGACCGTAAAAGTGAAGTAAGACGCAAGGGAATATGAGATGAAGGTAGATATGTAGAATATAATATGCAAGTACACATATGTATGCGCACACGGATATATACATATAATTATATTATGGTATAGCTGGCCGTGGAATCAAATGAAAGTTCAATGGAAAGGAAGGGAATAAAAATACCTCGTTTCTCCTCGCGAAACGACAAGATGTACCATGTACAGAAAGAAATGATTATGCATATATACGTTTTAAAAATGCTTTTTCCACAGATGACATATGTACAGCATTATTTGCACACAGGTCTTGAGTGAGCATATTTACATGTAATTTCATGGAGGATCCCAAATAGGAAGAAAGGAAGAACTCGACATTTGCTGTGGAAGGGAGAAGTACAATCCATCCGTCACATATAATATGTACACTGCCAACCTAATGAAGCTGGACGGTGTATCATATTTTAGTTAAACGTAAATAATACCGAACCCAATGAATGGAACTCTTTCAAAATTTTACCATTTATTACTTAACATTCCTAAAAACATTAAATACTTACATTTGGAATATAAGCATAACCTAACACCGGGAAAAAAAATTTTGAAAACATTTGATTAGAAAATCCGCGTCAAATGAACCTGGACGGGTAAATCCACTTCAAGTTTCACGAACATTACGCATATAATTTGGAATTCAATAGCGAGTGGGACCGCCCCGGGCAGCAAGGACTGCTGCTACGCGCCGGGGCATGCTTGTTACCAAGTTCCGGGTGACCTCGGGGGGAATTTGTGCCCATATATCTTCCACCAAATCTTTGAGCATATTTTTGGATGAAATGGTATGATTTTTGAGCTCTGTAGCAACGTGGTCCCATAAATGCTCTATAGGGTTGAGGTCCGGGCTTTGAGCGGGCCAGTCAAGGACTTTAAACTTTTCTTTCTTGAAAAATTCGGTTGTTGACTTGGATTTATGTTTGGGGTAGTTATCATGCTGAAAGACGAATCTTCGTCCGAGTCCAAGCTTTCTGGCTGATTCCTTCACGTTTCGGTTGAGAATTCCCTGATACATCTCTGAGTTCATAATTCCCTCAATGAACTCCATAGTTCCAGCACCGGAAGTGCTCATACAACCCCATACGAGCACCCCACCACCTCCTTTTTTAGTGTTGGTTGACAATGCCAGCGTTTTAGTGCCTCTCCCTTTTTCCGCCAGACTCTAACACGTCCATCCGAATTCTCCAACTTGAACTTGGTCTCATCCGACCATAGAATCGAATCCCAAAATGTTTGGCCCTTCTGGGCGTACCTCCGGCACCACTCCAATCTCTTCCGGATGTTCTTCTTACTAATAAACGGTTTCTTCAACGCCTTATTGGAACTCCTTGCATCGTTATGCAAAATTCTCCGAATCGTAGACGGACTAGCATTCTTCCCCAGTTCTTGCTGAACTTCTTTCAAGGCTCCTCTGGCAGTTAGGGTGGGGGTGACTGTAAATTTCCGGAGAATGAGCTTCTCCTCCCGGGGTGAAAATTTTTTCGGAGGGCAACCTCGCCGCTTATTTTCTATTTCACCGGTTTTCTCATATTTTGGAAATATATAGTGCACTGTAGACTTACTTAATTTAGTGATTTCACTTATTTGGCTGAAGCTGTAACCTCGGTTTTTAAGGTCAATTACATGTTTTGGCATCGGCACCGGAACGTGCTTGAAGGAAAGATTCGGACCACCTGAATAATATAAATATATACCATTTCAATGTATAGTATTCTACACATTAACGCGTAATGAAAACAAACAATTTTGAGTTAAAAATAAATTGTACTTACCCATTTTATCCAGTTTAATCGCAGTTACTTTGACTGTCCAGGTTCATTTGACTAGGGCGATATAGCACCGGAGACCGGGACTTACCCGCCAAAAGTTTTATAAACGCGCCCGACCAAAGTTGACCATTGAAAATGCAAGAGTATATCCTATTGTAGAATTGTGATATGCAAATTCATATATTTTTTCAATGCTAAGTGCAGTTTTTACACATAAATGTGTGTCACGGTGCCCCGTCCAACTTCATTAGGTTGGCAGTGTATAAGAGGCTATCCACGGCTGAATGCATCTGTCGGAAAAGTACAGGGCTGTAGAGAAAAAATCGCAAAAGGGCATTACATAATTTACTTGACGGTACTGTTCGGTACGAGGCACTCACTCAGAACGACACTTAACCGTTCGCTTGGAAAAAGAACCACAGAAAAATTCATTGAAAAGATTGGCGCATCCGAGGATATTGCTCTTTTTTCTTTTTCCTCATCACAATTCATTCAGATTTTTAAGCCTTTCCCCGCTCCTCTCGTCAGTAGTTAACCCAAGCAATTTACTGAGACTTCCAGCAATCTCATCTCGTAAGAATGTGGAATTGCTAGAGTCACAATAGTATTTCTTGCGGGGATGGGTGCCACGAAATTGGTACAACTACCGAGTGACATGCTTTCTCTGGTAGGATATCAAGGCTACCATATAGTTGTTAACATTTGGTCCGTCGGGGATAACTATTTCAAATAGAGAACGAGAGTTTCAAATGTCTTTCGGATGGAGCTCGCCGGTGGAGCTGAAAGACAGGGCAAATATTGGTAGAGGAGCATTGTTGTAATGTTAGTACAAACGGTTATGCTAAAGTGACTCTTATGGATTACCTTGTCCGAATCTATAGTATGTCGTATAAGTGTGTACGTTTGTGGGCATTTTACAAAGGCTCTACGTTACTGACAACGTGTACATACATCCATACGGCTCACTTGTATAACTCCATTGTTACCGAATTGTAGCGGATAGTCACTTTGTGTATCTATCTATACTAACATGGACGTTCCTTTTAAATGCAGATTTACGTACAAAGGTTTTATCAAAAATACATGACTGTGGGTACATATGTACGGTGGCGTAGTATACCAAGTTGTGAACAGCGAAATGACAAAGTTGGAGTAGAAATAACAGGCAAGAAAATCGAGTTGAGGCAAGAGGAACAAACACAGTTGCGTGTCCTGATATGACGGTCGGTTTGCTCCTAGCAGCCTGAAATGTACCGTGTGTAATTGTAAAGTGTTTTAGTATAGTTTCCTACCTACGACTATGGTCGGAGGCACGTATTTCCAAAATATATACAAACATACATATATCTCATCACACTTGATGTAGGTGCATACAGCCCCTGTATGTAGAGTTTTATAGAATAACTACCACAAGAAGAATGGATACCTGCCAGAAAAGTTGAAAGGGAGAAGAGAAAGTGGAGTGGAATAGTGGATATGTTTTCGGTAGAATTGAGAAAACTTGCGGCCGCTCACGTATGGTAATTTTCTTCTTTGAACTTGGGTTTAGTTACTATTTTCCAGAGGCTCATATGCATCTAGCATGTACAGAATCATCCTGGATGGTTTACATTTCTAGAATCTATTCGGACTTCTGTTTTTGTTGCGCAATGAAAGTGATTCAGAAAAGACGGTTGTGACACATACTCTATCAATTCAACCTGTAAAAGGATTTGTGTTCGGGGCATGTGTGAAAAGTAATGGATGAGCAAGTTATTGGACACCCGGTCTTTGACACCTGTGGGAGAAGTGCAGAAACAAAAAAACAAGACCAAATTCACCTTGAAGTACAAATTGCCCAACCACCTTCCCCATATCTACCTTTGCTCTGGTAATCTTGCATCATGTCATTACCATGGAAACGAGTCAGTTCAAGAAATGTCATTGGAAAAGCAAGAACATCGTGAAAATTCTCAGTGTGAAATAATACTAGATTTTATGAGATCCCTAAGCCTTATAGAGCCTTGAAATGGAACGGAAGCAATACCACCTGCGTAGCTACTAGTTTGTAGGTGTGATGTAATTGTGTATCCTTATATTCCAGGAAATAAGGAAAATAGATGCGAGTTTATGGATGGAAGGGGAAGAAAAGAGTTCCTGAGAAATTGGAGAGAAATAAGAAGAGCGGGTGTGTAGATGGATGGTGCGGCTATATTTTTGACACTGGTACCCACCGAATCACCCTAAAGCCTAGTTCACCGGCTGGGAAAAAACCTAGGATTTCCTAGGTTTTCCTATTCCACCAACAAAACAGTAGAAAGAACTTACCTCCCGACCTAGTCTGGTTTGAGTTATATGACAATGGTTTGTCTCCATCAAGTCCTACTTACTTAAACGTGGATAGATGGATAACTAGAAGGATGGATTCTGGCTGACGAACTTAAAGAGGAGAGAGAGAGAGAGAGGTAAATGTAAAAATGTGAACGAAGGGAAAGCCGAGTGAGTGGCAGAGGGTTGAAGGAGTGAGAGACTTGGGCTCTTATGAGAGCGCACTTCATGTTTTGCTTGTGTAATATACGAGGAGAAAAGTGGAAGAGACGAGAGTGAGAGAAAGCATAAGAGAAAGATACGACTAGTGGGGAACAAGCTCCACAGAAAAAAAAATCAATATTGATGTGTAGGCCGGGCACACAGATCGAAACCTGAGATCCGCTGCTTTTCACACACTCCGATACAGTGTGGCACAGGAGTGTTCGTGAGAGCGCTCCGTACACACAGAGCTGGAGAAAGAGAGTGAGAGACAGTTGGGGAGAATCATCGGGAAGAGAACAAGTCAAATCTTGTGGACGAGACATTCTGGAGCAGGAGCTCTTAGATTACGGTACTCCTTTCCTCTTCTCTCGTGACAACGTACAAGTTCCCGGCTCCCTTTAACTCTACCAGAGACTCTGAAAGGTGACCAATCAACCGTTGGCATCACCGGTCTCCTGCCCACTCACTTGGAGACATTATTTTTCTTCTACAACTTCGACAAGCAACCACATAATCTCTTTTCTCTGTACACATTATAAACCCTTGGATCACCTCTAACATCATGTTATTTTCCACGCCTGTACCACTCCCTATCATATTCGTCATCATTAACTGACAGGTCTCCGCATCTTTTCCCAATTAGCAGTCGCTCAATCAAACTTTTACTTTTCACTCCTAATCCTTTCACCCTCAAAGAATCACTAACCCTGATCAAGGATACTTTTTTGGGAAGAAGTTCCACAACCAAACAGTAGCTAACTTTTTCTAACTTGTTTCCTTGAAACTGTTTTTACACCAATATACTTTCCTTCCTCAGATTGAGCCACATACATATTTAACTAATCACTTGAAAGCGCCTGACGTTTTTGTTGTCTCACGGATAACAATAAGTATTTAGTATTCCACAAGACCCTTTGACCAGCTTGGTTCTCAAAAGTGTTTCCTCTTGGGCTTATTACAGAAACATCAACTACTGCAAGATCACTTCTACCAGTGACGTACTACTAAAAATAAAATCCTTCTCTGGTCTCGGTCAGTGCTGTTACTCACTGTATATCTGCTTTCAAGAAAGGAGGATTAAGCTTGGATCGGTCTTAATTTATTGTGTTTAAAGTGGGTCGCAATTTTCTTGGAAGGGGACAAACAATAAACAAGCTCTATAAGCTCTTTCTTCTACATGTATAAAAACTGAGAGTCTGAGACTGTCCGCAGTTCACTCGAGTAAAGTTGCACGAACTTTCCGCAACGAAAATAAAGGTACAGAATAGTAGTGGAAAGTTGTGTGCTGAATAACAACATGAGCGTTTCCGGAGGACGGAATTTCTCTTTCAATTTCACGTATCTACTTTCTTCCTGAGTCTCTGTATACACCGTTACCGAGGAACACACCTATCTCCTGAGGTATCATTAAGTCTATATCTACGTTCCAGTTTTATACGTGTGGTCGTTTCAAAAAAAATCTCATCATAGATCAACAAATAATCATGGAATCTAATTAAACATCAAAGAGATGGGTATAAAGACAAGAGCGGGGAATAGCAGACACAAATGGATGTGACTGAGTTTGAAGGGCTCTGCGGAAGTGAGATTCGCAGTGCATTTTTCAATTTGAAGTGGAACCAGTTCTCTGAACTTGTATCATCATCGGATCGGTCATAAAAACCAAACTTTATTGTCTGACCAGGGAGAATGATGGCAATGAATTTGAATTGAATTGAATGAGTTTTGCAAGGGAAGACTGAAGTTCGGGGGGAAACTATTGTGCAGACTTGTACTAATAAAAAAGGTAATTCTGCTTGGATCTGCAAGAATTCTCTTGCCTGTTACTGGAGTGTAGGAATTCAATCGCAGATACTCCCTCTATTTCGACTACTCCGAAGTGCATTGTGTCTCAGTGTACCATTAATCAATCCAAAATTCTCTTTGTACTTGAGCTATTGTGAGGAGGGAATCATTCAGTGAGAATAGTGTCGCCCACGTTGCGTACTGTAGCCTCTCTTCTCTGACTACGGAACTTATATTCCAAGCTCATATTTGAAGACGGAGAAAGAAGCAAGAATTTATTGAAAACACCAGTCCGTTGGATAACGTTGTTTGAAATCAAATACTTTTGTTCAATGCTTTGTTCAATCTCACTCTCCCAACATTGCTACGAGACAGATGGAATAACAAAGAAAGTCAATCAATACTTTCATTTTAGAGTGTAGTGAAAGCATTTGTGGTCAGGGAATCTCACCTTATTTTGTAATATTTTACAGGATTATGCACTCTACAGGGGCTTCGTGTAGCTCCTTTCATTATTCTAGAGTAAATTAGTTTTTTTTTCTTCAAACTTTCATATAATTTGGAGGTACTTACTTACCTCCCTATTTTTAGTTTATCGTAAAGGACTGAGAAAAGAGATTTTCAAAGTATAAATCGTTCCGCAAAGTTAAGTCATATCGGAAAGGAACCAATTAACTTTGATGAATGATTACAGAGCAAAGGTTATAATGTTGATTGTGACTACTAATGATATGACGCACGCAATGCAACCACATGGAACGTTTGGGTATTTTCACGTTCAAAACTAAACCGCTAATATTTGTAACTTGAGCGTATTGTATGTTGAGGTAATTGGTGCATGCAATGTTTTGCTAAATTACCCAAAATAAATACTTCCATAGTACCCAACCACAGAAGTAAAGTGCTACAACAGATACTAAGGCTGGAATTGGTACTATGAAAAATGGTTCCTGCGAGTACATTCGTTTGGTATAAATAAGATATAAGACAGAGCTGCTTCATTCTGACACTGATTTCATGTGTAAAAGGGAAACTTGCTCGCGAAACAAAGTTTCTGTCTGTTTGATTTCCTGGTGAATATTTCCTACGAAATTGTTCCTCCAGTTCATTTATCTCGCAGCTTGGAGGTAACCTCTCATGATTCCCCTGTCCTGATGAGAATTCTAAAGGAAGAAACATTGGTGAGCAAGTAAGGTCTGTTTCTGTAAGAATGTTGGAGTGCATATGTACATAAATGAAGGGAAATGTAACCAAGAGGAATTGTTTCGTCGAGAAGGAAATTCTACACCGAAGCTACAGTAATTGTCGAATCTAGACGAGAAAAAATCTGTCACAAAAAACGAGGAAACTTTCTTTGTGCACACGCACATACATACACTGGCACACACAAAAGAACTAAATCAGAGGGAAAGGAGTGTGGTTGCTCCTGAAATTGTATGATCCTCTCTAAAGAGTATACACTTATTGACGCAATGTCGTGGGGAGGCTGAGAGAAATTGAAATCCTGGGAAAACCAAGAGAGAGAGAGAGAGAGAGAGAGAGAGAGACCAGAAGCCAGAAAACGAACATTGAAATTTTTCACTTCTTCTTGGAAAAAGTAGACCCAGTGGGGGTTGTCAGTGTCCTTGGATGCAATCAAGAGGAAATGATAAAGAGTGACAAAAATGTGCGGGAGTTGAAGAATCTGACAGTGCAGTATGGTGTAGATGACTTCAGCAGGACTTCACGGCACATTATGTAATATTGGTCTGCTACAGTGGAGAAGCAAGTGGGAATGACTTAAAATGCGTCTATATATCTTTGATTGAACATTGTGGTGGAGAGTGGTCACCAGGATCAATCAGATGTCTATCATCCATTATCCTCTATCGGGAGAGGGCAAGACAGGTATAGCAGCTATCAGCGTTCATACGCAGGAATACATTCATGAGTGAAGTGAAAAGTGCAAGGTTTAGTTCCTTCCCGAGTATGTAGCTCCTGCCCACGGACTTGTACAAAACTTACAGAGCATACCACTATACATGATTAACCGAACATCTCCAATACCTAGTACACCCGGCGTGTACCAACCCCAGATGTAGTAGGTACATTTGTAGAGAAAGGAAGTTAGAGAAAGAGATCGAAGATTCCATCAACTTTTCTCCTCTGTCTCCCAAGTGCTCCACCCAAGCTTAACTATGAAAAGCATGTAGTGTCTTTGGCTGTAAAAATAAAACTTTCCCTCCGCCCTGAACCAAAGTACTTACATATTTAAAAGCCTCATCCACAGACCATGGGTTGGTCGACCAGATGAAAGAAGGAGTCCAAGTGCTATCCCCAAGAGTGTTTACAATGTTCAACTTAAATTTCTCAACGGAAATCGGTTACCCCTTGTTAGACATATAAAAAAAATGCTCTTGACTCATGTGTAACGTTGAAGAGGGAACTTGACCAATATACAGGGCATATATGAGTTTAAAAATAAAAAGTAAAGTCAGTAAAATTCTTGAATGTATATTCTTGTTATATTAAAACACGAGAGTTTGTAGTGAAAAAGATTGTCGGGGTAGAGATAAGAAGGGAAAGAGAAAATTATATTTTTCCTGTGGTCATATCGACGGAGATGAGCTTATCTAGAGAGACGCCTTCTCAAGTGCAACTTCACCCAGAAAATGTTGAGTCTAGAAATGCAGACGGTGAGTGTGAAACTCATAGAGTCCTGGCATCAACATCCGCCAACAATGTGACAACACGTGCCGACACAGTCACAAGCACCTTCATCACTCGACCAACATCATCCAATCCATTGTCTTCCCTGGACCATGTCACTCCTATGTCGACCTCACCCTCGACTGGTCTTGGAGGGAGGGTGGGAAACCGACCACAGACTACGAGGAATGAGAGGGAGGATGAAATCCTGACCGCCTCACCCTCTTCCACTAACCCAGCAGATACTATCAAGAAAGCCGGCTCAGTCGGTCAAGAGGGGCTAGTGGGGGACATTGGACAAATTGAGGATGTTAGTAATGTTCAGCCGGGATCAAGTGTAACCAGGTAAGAGAATTCGAAACCTTATTTTGTCATTAATTCCATTTCATGGCCTTAATACCTTTTGCTCATCTGAGTCTGTATTATCTCTCCTGGCTCTCTCTCTCTCTCTCTCTCTCTCTCTCTGTCTAAAGCCCCATCCTACTTTCCCTATAGAAAGATAACTTTTCTACCCTCTCAAACATTTCTTGATGAGAGGAAAGTTAAAGTGGGAAATTGCTCCTGGGAAAATACTTTTCAAGGCAGGTTCCCATCTAAGACGTTCAAATCCTACACCTTTTCAGCTCCAGTTTTTATGTTTGCTCAAGAAATGAATTTACTTTAGAACGGAGCTTAGGCACGTTTTCCTCTGCTATAGTACCTGGCTCACTCTCATTTTCGCCTTCTACAGTACCTTCTCCTGGCCTTGCCGTCTGAACCATGTCTACACTGCCTTGGAGCAGTCATTTTCCTCTAACTTTTCACCAGCACAAACCCCCTGGAATACCCCTCCCGACTCTTGTGGAACTAGTGTTTTAAATTACGTTTCATATTTCGTGGCTATTCTGTTAACGTATTTACTTCTCTAATTCTTCCTTTGTTTTATTTATAATTCCAAATTGATTGTCTAGCTAGTTCACTCCGGATGCTTATACTTTGTCTACACTGTTTACTTCTTCAAATATAAATTTACTATGTTTGAGCTTAAATTTGTTCCTGATATGATAGTTTACACTGAATCAACATTAACCAAATTATTAAGAAAAGTAGGTCCACCCCGGAATAATAATAATATAATTATACGAAAGCATTTATGTCCACACTCAGGTTCCTATGTTTGCTCAATTACCTACAATATTACAACTTAGAAATCCTGAAATTCACATATAAATATTGTGATTTACAAAACCAGAACGGAAGGTTACCTTTGATTTGAAATGAAAGCAGTATATAACATTTACACAACTTATAAAAAATTCTGCCTGAATTATATTTTGTGACATAATTATCTACATATTTGTCAAAAATGTGACTCCCCATGGAACTGTGTAGGACTGGTTGGTAACGTACTGTATTACCTATTGCAATGAGTAATTTCACAGTTGGGATCCATTTTCTTATTTTTTTGGAATACAACAGTAGAGAGAGAGGAGAGTAAGGAAAGTGTGCCTAATGGTGGAATTGCTCATTAAAAATGTCATCATTACGTACAGATTAGGGAGTCCAGAGACTAAATGCGATCACTAACACTATAGGGAAGTTCCAACTACAGGATGTATATGACATAAATGGCAGGTGAGTAATTGCAGGTAAATGTTGTTCTTGTCGCGATTGCAGGGTATATAAAAAATGTGCATCCAATGGAAGTCTGGCAGTGTACGTGGGTACTCGGACGCTGATCGTTGGGGGAACTCATTTGGAGCCTTTAAAAGGAGTCTTAGTTCTCGACCGTGACTCGCTCGTCCAAAATATTTCCAATGATTTCCGTATTTGGGGCCAAATCACCTTGACATTTCGCTACGGTAGAGAGGATGAGGAGGTTCTGGGACTCCGCTTTTGTAATGAGGCAATTCTGGCACTTAAACAGTTATGGCCACCCATGCAAAGAGATCCTGAGGATCCGGATGATGAAGATGAAGAGCTAACTCCACTTCAGGTATCTGATGCTGTGCAAACACTCGTTCTTTATCTCTCACCCCATTTAATGGAACCCATTATCCTTCCTTACGATTCTTTCATTGCATATGTAGCTGATCATGGACTGAATTTGCTTCACAAAATACTACTTCCCAGTATATTAAATGTAGATACCCTTACAATAGTGCGAATACCAGTGAGCATACATACATGCCTTCGTATGAGAACATACTCATGTATCTATACATACATAATTATATGTGCATAAGAAGCTTAATAGCGTACTCCAATAAATCACCGATTTGAGAAGCTCTTGTATGAAAGTGTTTAGAAATTGATGTACACGATCGTCGCACTATCATAGAATTTAGCGTAAGAAGTGTTGAAGAAAAACCTTGTTATGAGTCGGCGGGTTGAAGCTTTTCAGGGAAAATTAAATCCCAATTGGAAATTTAACGCCCAATGACATTTATAATAATCCCCGCTGACGGAAGGACTCATCGACTACGGGGGAAACACTAAAGGTAGCGGTGCAAACTTGGAGTGACGATAAAAGAGATCCATCCTGGAAGTATTGCTATTAAACTAGAAATTACATTTTCGCTGTCTGAGCACAGTCTCTCCTTTAAAGAGTGCCTTGTAAACTGTAAGGGAGGAAACAAATTAAGCTGTACGTTAGATTTTAGCGTAGGCTAATACAAAGCTACTCAGGCTCGTATACGTGGAAAATGTCAAACAATCCATTAATTTTCATCAAGAGAATACTACACTCGTTGCACACTCCGAAGACTGAGTCGGGGAAACAAGATCAAGGATTATATGGCAAGCGTAATTAGAGGAACAGACCCTCTTGAAACTGTAACAAGCTCTGACGCCTTATTAAGTTCACTAAATCCAGCGCTGTCAATGGTCTTGTCTCTATTTGTCTTTATTGTCGTCATTAATAATGAAACTAGAAACAAACTACAGGTTGAAGGTATTTGCACACTGAGGAAATAAGCCTTCCCTGAAATGAAACACTTTGACAGTATGGACTTCGTTTGAAGCCCATATATTATTTTCTTACTTTTTATATATACTTATACTTACACCCGCACTCTCAAATGAGAAAGACATTGAAGACGCTTGAGTCTACATGATGATTTTTGTTCCAAGATTTTTTGGCAAGTTCCAATGCTGCCGTTATTATTTCCCTACATAAAATTCTTTGTGACTCAGTACTATTTCCGTCCTTTCTTTAAATTCTATAGGTATACATATCTACATAACAACATTCGCGAGCAAGTTTTTGTAGAATTTGAATACGTTAGTATAAAAAAAAAATAAGAATCCTTTGATGATATAATGTTTAAATTTCCAGACGGTTCTCTTGGAAAGAATACGATCCTCAGCAGCGACCGACTCAATCCAGTCCGTTCCGTTTGTACTTTGTGGAGGTCCTGTTGGCTTGGGAAGTTTCCCCCCTCCACCAAGTGTTCTCTTGGCACCCGCTAAGCCCTACCGAGGATCGCCCATCGGCACAATCTATGATCTTCGCATTTACGCTTGTGAGTCAATACGCAAATGTTTCATTTCCAGACCTTAAAATCCTCAAACATCTTTATTACGCTAGATTTGCTTTTAGTACTCTTTCCCCCACCCCAACTCTCTCCGACAACATTCAAAAGAAAAAGCTTCAAAGGTTTTTCTCCGACTCAAACAGAATTAGTGCCTACGACAGAGTATTATACGATTTTGGAATAGAATTTCCGTAACCATGGATAGTTTCATCTTGTTATAGACTCCGTTGTACTACAATAGTCTTGCAGAATACAGACCATATCAAAAGCTATTTTCGTGTATGTAACCAAATTATTTTTTTACGACCCAGAGCGGAAGCTGTAATAATACCGGTAGAAAAAAGCTCGTAAAAGGAGCTACATACATGTAGCTGTCGTAAAATAGCCCGTGGTTGGAATTAGAAAACAAAAATAGTCAAATGGTGGTTCATTTCGGACAATTATGATAAAAGTATCGTTTCGTTAATTTCTTTTAGGAAGGAAGATGCTACTGTATATCCGTTTTAAAAGGGGATAGTAATATGCCTAAGTTCTGTGTGTGCACAGGGCTATCTCTCAAGGACTTGAGCTTTGCTTTTAGCTAAAATGGCGCTTATGGAATTAGATTTCCTTACGGGGTTATAAGTTAAACACTTGCTCGGTTTGTGAGGCCAGGAAGTTGTGACTAGAGACTACTACTACTACTACTACTACCAGGTTACCTTGTAGAAGTGCTGTGGGTTCGCATGGTGATGGGATCCTGTGAGAGGGAGGAAAGTAAGTAGGAAATCGATGTCAGAAGAGAAAGCCAAGAGAGAGAGAGAGAGAGAGAGAGAGAGAGAGAGGATTGTAATATTTTCAAGCGTTTTGACTTCAACTTACTTTAATAGTCATCTGAGTCTTTACTTTTCAACGAGGTAGTCCATAGTCCAAGCTGGGGGTATTATAGAAGGCTTTAAGTCTCACCAGCGTAGTGACACACGTGCCTTGAAGACCATTTTAATTGGATCGTAGTATATCCTATAGAAGGATCTCCGACCTATATTTACATATGCGGTGAATTATCATGTATGACTGTCTGTCTGACTTGCGGGGCTCTCCGGTTATATACTTAATGCTTTCCCAAGAGCTTAGGCATGTAGACATTGACAATTAAAAGGAATTCAAATTGAAAGCTCCTGTCTCTTGGCAACTCTTGTATAATCGAGTTTGTCTCATTGTTTTTGTCGGAATTCTATTACAAGCGGGATAGCCCTTAAAGTACACCTCCATATAGACTGTCTCCTCTCTCTCTCTCTCTCTCTCTCTCTCTCTCTCTCTCTCTCTCTCTCTCAGTGGCAATTGCACTGTAGGCAGCGTGACAAGAAATTGCAAATTTGCCACATCTGTCGACACGTGCGAGTTTTCCCTCATGTCTTATTATCAACTTGTTATTCCATGGATGACGGTGGCTTCCTGCATACTATATTAGTTCAGATAAGCGCTACCAACATGTTTGCAGACGGAATTCTAGGAATTCCACGCTTCATATTTAAATGAACAAGGTAGGATACACTCGTTGGAGAAAATGAGTTCATATTTTGTTCGATTATTGAACACATACTGATCGTAAGTGTACACAGTGGAGCTCCTGCAAGTTGTGCACAGGATGCAACTCCAACTCCCCTCAGGTACGAAAATATGTATGTATGTAGGTAGAAAAAGGCAAGGAAGTCCATCCAGTCGGTATACATGTTGGGGATGACGTCAGCCGCCCGAGAAGTCTTTTTTTCACGAAGGGCTGACGTATGTACATATGGGGGCATACATACATATGCTGTAATATATGATGGTTGTTGAAAGATAATCAAGACGGAAGACGAACGCGTTTATTGAAAAGAGACTTTCCTGCGTGTGAGGTATCTTCTCCTAGACAGGGTGAGTCGGAGAAAGATAGAGCGAAGTTGAATCACCTAATAAACGTTGGGTTAAAAGAGTGATGAAGACGTAAAACATGTTCTTGTGATACTAATAGTAAGAAAAATTGGACGATTAGCAACAGTTCCTCAAAGTGCAATTACGGTCATGTAATTGTGCCCATCATTACCTGCTAATAACTGCAATGTGAATGCTAGTCCATTACGGATGGAAATCCAGTCTTGAATAGCTAATGGCTGATATAGACCGTAATCCTCACTATATGCTCATGTTTGATAGCGCGAGTCTTTCAAGCTCTCAGTTTGAGTTTCAAATGAGATTTAGGTTGTACAGTATCCATGATGAACAGGTAAAATATGTAGTTAAAGTACGAGTATCTACATACATACATACGTGTGTGTATGTACATGTAATATCACATTAAATATGCCTGACACATGAGTACAGTCTGGAAGATGTGTCTAAAAAACCATACCGACTGTAGTTAGTTTGCTCACATCCGGAGATTTATTGAATAGGGAAATCAAGTACGTATCTCCTGAAATGCCATTATAACCATTTGATACATATGTACCCATTAGAGCTCAATGCAGCCTGTAATGTGTTTGCAGAACGGGAATGTAAATACGTTCATGTGAGTTAAAAAGTGTAGCTAATTTTTATACATTAAGTTTCAAGGCGAACAGAATGTATATAGCATTGACGAGGTGGGCTTAAGGACTATAAAGGAATGGTTGAGGAGAGTTCCCGTATGTAAAGTACTCTTGACAATTTAGTTTATGTTTTTGGTACAGCGATTTAAATATGTAATTATGCATTTGTTAGTAAGATTTTTGTAGGTATGTGGTAATGTAGAATTTAAGAATACATAGGAGAATTTCTATAGTGTGTCTGTGATACATGTTGGGGAGAAACATTTAACGACACTTGTTTGTTTTCTGTGTTGCCTGCAGCTGAACGTCCAGAGGAGAGACCACCGCGACGGAACTTGATTCGTTTGGCTCTTCGGGCAGTTCAAATGCCTTGTACCCACGTCCCTTTTGACCTAAAAGGTTCATTGGAAGCTCGACCGACGATTTTGAGTCGAGGGAAAATACGCTTCCATTGCGAACTCAATAAAAATGCCGTCCGTTATGGTGAGCCATTGGAAGTGAAGGTTGTGGTCCAAAATAATAGTCGCAGCTCCATACGAAAAGTAGTCGTAAGTCCTATTGCTTTCAAATCTCTTCTGTGTGTAATAAAGTAAAATGAAAGTTTCTTTAAATGCCTACTCCAAAGTTTTTTTTTCTTTAAAAAAAAAAGTTAAACTTGTTTTTTTTTAGAAATAACTTGGGAGATAGGTTACCGAATATACATAGTTTTTGTCTCAGACTTTTTTCAAAGTTCATGTCTCAGTCGAGTAATTGTTGGGGAGAGAAGATTCTCTAGAGGTTACTACCACCCCGAAGGGGAGTCAGACTAATAAGAGTTTCACTTCATTAGACCATTTCGCACGACTCTCTTCCGTGAAATAATCTCATCATGTCGAGTAACAAAAGTTTATCTCCAGCCTTTAATCTCTAGCTGATATCTTCTCTCTCCTTTTGCTCCACTGTTATTTTAGGTAATCTCCATTACTTGCTCATCTAGTATTTTTTCTCTAATTTTTTTCCCCCATGCTATCCTTTCTTGGGGTACTGCTCTGGTTTGGATCCTAACCATTTCCAGGTTTCCCTCATTCAGCAAGTGGACGTGTGTATGTTCACCTCAGGGAAGTTTAAGAACACCGTGGGATGTGCTGATGACACTGTTCTTATCGTTCCGGGTGCATCACTACAAAAGCGTTATACTCTGACTCCTATAAGGGGACCAGCCAGACAGTGGCTCGCCTTAGAGGAAGCATTTGGTCGTGATCCAGTCCTAGCTCCATCCACTATTCTAGACAATCTATTTGGTACAGAAACTGTCATTCCATCACCTCAGTCGGGAAAAACACGAAATGTCTTCGCTATCATCGTCTCCTACTACGTCAAGGTTTGTTTACGTTTTTTATCTTTCTCACTCCCTCCCTCTCTCTCTCTCTCTCTTGGCCCTTTCTCCATCTTTTTTTCCCTCTGCAGTCACTTTACTTTGTACATCCATACAGTAAGTACTCCAACACTGATCTACTTTTTATCGCCGTTGTCATGACTCCTGAATACTAAATTTTCTTATGCATTTTCATACAGACGTGGTTTGAATTTTCAGAGGAATCATGTCAACACATATGCTTCTCTGGAGCTTTTCCCTAAATTGGAAATTGTATACAGAGCCAGTTCTTTGTAGATTCCGACGAAATGCAAACTATTTTAGTACACACATGAAGCATATGAAAATAAATTTATTTTCTAGAGAAGTTCTATGACACTTTTGAACTGAAAGTTATATGTGACTAGAGGGGTATGCAAACACGCCGTGATTCATTGGACTAAAAGGCTAAGGCACATTTCTTTCTCAGGGCTGACATGTGTGCTGACATCCTCCTACATATACTGTCAATACTACTAAATTTCCGATATGTTAAATTTTTTCCCAGTGCTTTTTCATTCTATTTGATTCTCGCATACGTTTTATTCACTTATGTAGTTTTACTAAGAACTGGGGAACCAAATGGAGGATAGATAGTACAGATAAATATCTATTTGTATAAAAGTTGCGCGAATTTCCTTTAGTATTTGAGTATCTATAGGCTAGGGAATCGTAAATATTCGTATTTCCTTCATGTGACGTTCCAATATGTTAACTGGTGGCTAATTTACATTGAGGGAGCATTGTTACCACTGTCAAGATTCCAGTAGATACCTAATGTAAGATCTGTGGACATTATGGCAAGATATGAAAAGAAATTCAAAGTTTCTTTGCTAAGCACTTTAAATAATTTATTCAGCCACATGCTGAATTAAGAATTGATGAGTAGCAGGTAAGATGGTGAGGTAACTGCGGTAGTAAATCCATCAGAGCAAATTCATGTTGTCATGGCAGTAGACATTAAATTATTAGTAGCTCAGGTGACGTGACTGTGCATACTTGGCTTACTCCAGGATCAAAGTACTCATGTATGTACCTCTTATTGCATTTATATCTCTCTGACGGAGATAATGGCTTAACTAATTTGGTACTTCTCCAGCATGGAGCCATAAGTGTGCTCGTATTTGTCGGGAGGACAAGCAAATGTGTTACTTTCCTTGTAACCGGTAGCTGTTAGGATCAGTAGCTTTCTTGGTATTTGTGGGAGAATTCGGTACATTTTACTTAATGATGATTATTTTTCACACAAGGCAACCATTGAATACATGTGTAGTACCCAGTGCTCCTCGGCATGGGTACGGAGAAACTGTACTGAGGTAATTGCAGTACATCAATTCCAGGTACTTGGTGTAGGTCTAGGTGTAGGTACAAGGTTTAGTAGTCTTGTGCCGAGCTTTGATTGCTCATTGTGAAATTTGTTTTTTTCAAACGTATTTTAGCTAATACTATTATTTACTGTAGAGACAAATTCTAGAATAAACACATGTCCTGATGTGTGACATAAAGTTGTAATTGCCTTTCAAAAATAATTGTAACTTCGGGGAACAGGAAGAAATACGCCCCTACTGAGTTTATTTCATTCAAATCTCTTCCAGTCCATCCGGGAAAAGGTACGACGGTTCCGTCGGACTCAACCCACACTTCATACATACTCAAATTTGACTTCATAAATTTATTGCTGACGTCAAGATAAAAGAAGCTACAGGATTACTGTGAGTGCGTCAAAGAAAACCTGCTTCGCGCATTAGGAAAACAGTATTTCAAACCAATAAAGTAGGAGTTCGTCGGTGGAAGAGCATTTCAGGGGAAATTTAGATAGAAAATGTTATAGTAGGAGATTACAGTTGGAATTGCATTGCAGTAACTGTTCCCCATGTATCAAAGGCATCTTTCCCATCTGAATAATGATACACAAAGTAAGCAAAGGGTCTGTTTTAAGTGTCGGAGACGATAAGCCTTCCCCGTATGCATGAAGAACGTCGTGTTGGAAACCGGCCTTGTTGAAAACAAATTAGATTGTACGTACTCTAGGGCTGACAGCTGTAGGAGCAGAGAGAAATGTAGATTTTATGTTTGAGGATGAGGAGAGATGTATCATTGTAATTTGCAGGAGGACCTCAAGTAGATATCTTGAGAGTGCTATTCTTCTGGTGTAGTTTTAGGTGTGTTTACAGATTTGCTGTTGTAAATAAGTTTGATTTCGAAAGTAAAAATATGTGTGAGTGTAGATAAATCATATAATTTTTTGACTTGGTGTAAAGGCAAAGCTGGTGTTGGGGGGATTGTCCTTGGGTCAGTGTGTAAAAGTGCCATTCGTTCTACTTCCTCCGGAAAATGCCGAACCAGATCCATATCCACAAACTTTAGGAGAAGCATCAACCACCGGAGTGTTAGGTGAATGTTCAAATGCTGCCAGTCAGGATCCTGCAACTTCGTCTGCCCCAGTTACAACCACGACAGCTCCTAGTTCTGCAGCCGTCACGACCACAATAGCCGTAACGACGAATGCCGGATCAGTCATAGCGGAAGATGAGCCTGCTAGCACGGATGCTGGGATTACTACCTCTGCTATGACTCATGAGTCCCTGACTACATCGGCTGCCATAATTATTCCTCACCTTTCCAATCCAGCTCCCTCGTCCACGATGGTATCCCCCAGCGAAGCCCATATGGATCCAGTCTCAGCCAAAATGTCGTTGACAACAATTTCTCCGGATCTCCATCGTAAAAGGAGCTCCTAGCCAAAGCTAGTTGTGACAGGAGGCAATCAAGATATCCACTGCGCGTCATCACTGATCTAATGTGACAAGATTACATGGATTTATTAGACCTATATATTAATAAGAGTCTACTGATCTCATACACAGTTCGATGTCACGGATGAGTATTATTATTATTATTATTATTATTATTATGTAATGCTGGGTTCACACACATATAGGGAGAGAACCATTTCATACGATACGGTTATTATAGTCAATATGGAATAATGAAAATACGCTTATAAAATAAAATGTTATCGTTGAGTATAGTACATAAACTTACCTAAGGAGACGGAAACAATCATAAGGGGAGCATGTAGCGAAAGCATTTATGGGAGAAACTGATGGAATTTATTACCATCCCGGGACTAGCGACCAGTTGATCTCCATTGGAATCCCCAAACGAGCTGTAGAGCAGTTTCAGAATATGCCAAACTCCGTTAACTCCGTTGACTTCTATAGATACATATGTAATATGAAAGTCTGTATAAAGATAAAGCTTGTGTGGAAGTGCTTAAAAAGTGCAGCGCATATGTATGTACACACTAACTCTGTACTTGTGTGTGTGTGTGTGTGTGTGTGTGTGTGTGTGTGTGTGTGTGTGTGTGTGTGTGTGTGTGTGTGTGTGTGTGTGTGTACAGTCCTGGTTGCCCCTGCTAGAGCTCTGATGCCGGGAATCCTTCTGAGAGAAAGAGCATCAGGTGCGTCAAATATAGCATTGAAATGGACAAAGAAATCGACCACATCATCAACCCAAACAGTGCCCCAGGTACTCTCTTCTCTTCTCTTACACAAACTTACTCGAGTCCATTTTCACCATAATATCTCTGTATGTTCACAAAAGTACTACTACCCCGCTTAATAGCATGTATCAAAAAAGGTGGTATATCTTGTAATATCAGTCAACTCTTATAAAAGTACTTATAGTTGTAACCATTAATGCATACTGTAGTAGGGTATTGTCAGGGGCAACTCATCAGAAATAGCCAACTGTTTACATTAAGGAAATTGCGTCTCTCATGTCGAGTAATGATAAAAAATCACAATCAAATATTTCTACAAGGTGAATCCATTTCGAGAAAATACATTAAGTGTCATTATACCTAGATGTATCCACCCACATGCATTACTTCAAGAGAATGATATTAAAGAGGATTTTTATACTCTATATTCAAAATAATGTTCATCACGAACAAAAAGAATTAAAGGGAAAAACAAAAGAGTCAAATTATTTATGGGGAGTGTTGAATTAAATTATTATCCCCCCGGAAATAAAGTACTAAATCTGAGGTTCTCGTAGCCCATGTTATCATGTTTACCCATATAATATATAGAGTAGATCCATATAATTACACTAATATTATTTACATTTAGACTAGTGCCCATGCTAAATGTGACAAAATCTTTTGAGTTAGCAGAAAATACCTGACTGGTGTGATTAATTACTATATGTTCATCTGATAACTTGTCAAAGCTACAGCCCACCATACATATGTATGTATGACATGAAGCCAAAAAAATTGCAAGTTAGAATGTCAGAAACTAGTGGGGATATGTTGAAGCAAAATATTGTAACAGTGTGTGAGTCTTTTTTTAAATATATAAAATTATATAATTATTACAATAATGAGAATTTATAGATCAGAGGTTTATCTCGTGATTGAAAACTCAGTGAAATCCATTACGCTTACAAACCACGTGCTTCAAAATTCAATCGCTAAAGATGCCATTGAGGTATTACAAGACTCGATCAAAAACAAAACCATCTTGTTAAAATAATGTGTAATGAAAGTTCAACTTCTCGGTTTCCAGTTAATTTCTCTCTAGACATTGATTGTGAGTAACTGGGATATTATTATAAAATTAATCTATTAATACTAAATCAACTAATTCCTACAAAAGATTTAGTGTTTTTGTGTGAAGGCTACTCACAGGAATCTATTGTGAAACTAAAATATAGCAATGTAAAAAGATTAACTGCCGCTGTCCTTAATTCGAACAAGAGTGAGTGCATACTGTCAACCTAATTTCCATTTAGAGTGTAGCATCTCCCATTGTGTATCCCATGTATGTATACCTACACTATTTACAGAGAAAGTTCTAAAGGAGCCCATCTTGCTTTGTTTCCCCAATGTCTGAGTTTAAGAAAATTAAAGGCATCGAGGAGTTGTCTTTACACTTTCTCTAATGAAATATAAATCAGCAGCATTCACCAGTCTGATGGTTTCTTTCGCGGGAGATCATTTTCGCCCCCTGGCATATGGCACATTTAGTTTATTCAATTTATACGATTTCCAAGAAGCCGCTTCATCAATATGACAGGGAAGATAGGAAGTACAGTAATTCAATTAAAAATAGAAAACCAACATTCTACGTGTGCAATTACACTTCCAATGTGGAGCGAGTCGGGTGAATACTAAAAGTATAGATCTTCATTACAAAAATATTTTGTAGTCAAAGAGCCAACGTTAAATTTTAGGGTGATATTATATAAAACTAAACCGAAGCCGATGAACATCCTGGAAGTTACCGGTGTAGTGGTAGGTTTGCAAGATGATGAAACTCTGGCTGGAAGGATAAAATTCCCACATTGCAGTCATCAGAAAAATGAGAAGGGCCATATTCATACATACAAACACGTGTCAATTTAACACTGTAAATTAAATACGGCTATATAGACGGCATCCGTACTACCACAAGTACCAACTCATCATCTCCGTCATGCGATATAATCTCTTTGATGTGGCTACACTCGTGCCGTACATTAGTTTCGAGGCATGCAATAGGAGCTGAAATTCCACCCGCAAAAGTAATTATTTATTATCGTAGTAAATTCATCTATTTAGCTCTAATTAACTCTACAAGGACATCAAATTCATGCCTCGCATTAGACACTCCATGGGCTACAGCACAGCTGGTGAAGAGAGTTCCCATAGTCGGCGTGATTTTTGTTACTTTATAAACTTTAATAATGATTTGGTGTTACTACAAAATTATGAACTGAATGGTATTTGTGTGTGTCAGTCTGAGTAGTAGCGCGTAAACTAATCCTCTGGATTCCCTACTCAGTCTGTATGTTATGATTGATTAAGCATAATTAATTATCGTTGTCAGGAGTTACATCAAGCAGGAATCCTCACTTCATGGATGTGGGACTGTGTGTTTGCGCTGAGTGTTAATGGATGTATGTATGACTGGCAATAAGATGTAATTTGTGGGAATATGATTATTTTTTTGCCCGAGTTGAGTTTACTATACCCATTCGGAATATGAGGCTTTCAGAAGCTTTCTATTTATTCTTCCTACAATAACAACGTGTACTTCACACAAGGATATAGCATAGCATATACACACATACACCACATTAATTCCAAGATAAGAAAAGAGAGCAGGCAGGATGATACTAAACTGTGTGAGAGAAACCTGAGTTTTATTTTGGAACCATTGAGAAATGACAAGTGGAAACCGAGAACAAGTCATTTGTGGTACGTGCTTAAGGTGAAATAATTTAACCGAGATTCCATCTTTTACGCTATAATCTAATAATAATAAAAATAATCATTTATATTATTATCCTTAATAGTAATAAGTATAATAATAAATAGATATGGATTCAATCAATTTATTCTGTATGTATGATGTTAAGGTATAATTATGAGACCAGAATATCGATTGCGTAGGTTAATATCCATCAAATTACAGTTTGCGTTTAAAATAGTCATAATATTATACTAATGTTCAAAGTTTGAAGACGTTGTATACAAAAAGTTTGATAGTAAATAAAACATGAGATGATAAATGAACAAGAGATGAAAAACCATGCTATGAACATAAACAATACGGAGTCAAATTGAATGCTGGCTGATAGTGCATATTTGAGAGTGAGAGAGAGTGGGGTAACTAATACAGGAGGATCCGTGGGTCGGACGTGTAATAACATATTGTTTAAAATTAGTTGTTTGCCTCGGCATTTCACAATTCATAAGTATTCAGGGAGAACTGCAGTGTTGTGATTTGAAAAGCGACTGCATGTTTATCGCCGAAGGAGTCCTTCTATTTCATTTTAATTTCCTGTAGAGAACATTTGATTATGAATGACGACGTGTATTGAGTAGAACCCACGCCAGAAATGCATTCATGTACATACATAAGTACATGCGTAGTTACAAGAATACCTACATGTATGTATATGCACATGTTCTAATGATGTAACGTCCAAGTTGGAAGTTACAACTTATGTGTACTCAAGCTGTATCTATCTGTACGTTCCCTAGAAAATAGTATTTCATGCTTGCTTTACTCATATGTAGGTTCAACACTCAGCCGTTGTACTGTGCGATGATTAGAAGTTGGTTGAGACTGGGGCCAGAAGTTCCTCGTATCTGTAATAATTTTGTAGCAATTTGTAATTGTCCAATTTCGGTCTAGCCCTTCTGCTCCCTTCAACTCATTCTGCTTAAACAATTGAATCTACGTCTCACTGGAACCATGGAAGGTCACTCGTGACTCCAGCTGAAAGTCTCAGGATTTAATGAAACAAAATGCCTTCACTCGCTCCAGAATGTCAGGTGTGACCTTTATTGCTTCCCAGGAATTACAGTTATTCAATAATAATTAAGTAAGCCACTCAATAATAATTATTGAAGATAGTAGGAGTGATGACGCAATAGTAGTAAAAGGGAGGATTGCCATATTGCCAGGAGCATGCTTTTGACGGATCATTTAGTACTTTGAAGTAGTTACGTATTTAAATGGCATTGTCATCTAAAAATACTGCTTTTGAGAGGAATCAGTGAGAAGTGTCTCGAATCGGGTTATAAAATAGAAAGAAACATGTTTCTGAAATGGATTATAAAAACATCTCTGCATCTGTAATGTAGTAATAACGGGAAGGATGAGTTTTACACATGCTCAATCGTGGGGCTGTTAAGCATTTAGAACCTCAGACTTCTTATTTATCTACGGCTTTCTTTCCCTGAGAACGGTAAGAGGCGTGCAGTAATGGAGAATATTAAGGGTTGTGGAGATGAACACGGCATTATTTGTGAGAGATTTGAGAAGCATATTGAAGCGGCATTGTGACAGTTCGTGCCTACTTGATTTTGATTATGGTAAAAATATGATGACTATTGATTAACCAGTCGTTCCCAAAAAAAACTACGACTTTGCCTTTATTAGTGTTTCCATAAGTGCAAGCTCGGATTTATCTCTAGTGCTCTTGGGTTCCATGAAGAATTCGCAGAAGTTGCACAAGTAGTTGTATATACTATAGGAGGAGGAGGGGGAGGGGTGTACACAGGAAAAC
Organism: Allacma fusca; assembly: GCA_947179485.1. Lineage (NCBI taxonomy): Eukaryota > Metazoa > Arthropoda > Collembola > Symphypleona > Sminthuridae > Allacma > Allacma fusca. The sequence continues at coordinate 31,817,884 of OX359248.1, forward strand.
TAAATAGACCAAATTGATTTCTGAAAGAAATATGCTCGAACATAGAAGACGTGAACGAAGATCCCTAGGACTTTTCAGCTGACATGTTTATCGACTGCATTGACATCTTCGTGCAGGCGGTGAGACGGACTGAACGCGGGAATCCAATCAAGTGGTGAGCATGCAATCCTTCTTGAAGGTAACTCCAAATGGCAAGGCTGGGAGTTGGTGAGGCAGAGAGAGAGAGAGAGAGAGAGAAAGAAAGAGGGGAAAAAATCTATACAACTATCATCAGGCGAATACTTTGGGATACACAGGTGACTGCCACACAAAATTATCTCGGATTTTCATTCATACTCAAGTAAGTAGTCCAGGCATTTAATCATTTCCCTACTAAATTCCCTTTTCTCATACATTTACATGCACCTGCACTCCCTCCAGCTGTATACAGAGTTGTTTCCTCCGCAAAAACTCTTCCAACGTCTCCATGGAAGTTTGAATAATTTCTGGAATTCTTGCAGTCAAGTTTGCTAACAATAAGTAACAGTCAATATGCTCTCTCAGCTCAATGAAATTTTACAAAGAATCTTTCAAATTTCTCAGACATTCAACAGACGCAGGTCCCAGCTTAGACTCAGGAATGAAGCAGACAAAAGGGAGACTTAACATGGGCACTAAGAAGGAACTGGCAATGAGTGTTTTAAGCCTCAAGATTTCAAGGAAATTATTATTATTTCATACGTGGGCTCATTCATTTATAAATTTTTGTTTCAATACCCTGGATGAACTTTACAAAAGACATAAGAGCTAGAAAGGGTTGACAACAAATTTATAGGTTTTTGAAGTAACATGTAAAGCACTATGACTGGTTAAAGCCACTGAATTAAAATATTCTTACGAGGAAACTTTTACTTATGGGAAGATTATAGCAAACCAGATGATGATAAGATTATAACTTTACTTGAAACTCGAATCTGATCCTGACGTTACTTTCAAAGGCTATAAGACTAGAGTTTGAACCAAGTACTCTAACTTGAAATTTTATGCTCTTGAGTGCTTAACTCCAGTTGCATGTGAACTATAGGTGGAGCCAAAAAAAAAGAAATCGAATTTAACTTGAGTTGATACTTTTCAAGTACTGTGTTATGCGGGAAGGCTGATCTGATGTGGTTTAATAAAAATTTCTTGCTTTTATAGAGTAGCTATATAGATTGTTACTTGTACACCCAGCTCTCATGTGGCTGAGGAATGGACCTCGCTGGGTCTGATTGTGCTCACATGACCAAGAGAAGGGACAATTTGCAATGGACATGAGAAAGAAACTATGGGGACGTCAGTGGGTAAATCCCAAGCAGGTAACTTTGCCTTTTTACTCACTCAGTGAATTTTATGCTACCTTTCAGATTCCCATTGAAGATTTAGTTGGGGCAAAAGCACTGAGGCAATGCCCAAAGTGCTTAGTACTGCCTCCGTCTAAACCCCTCCAAGTCCTTTTTACCAGCTCCATCCTGGTTTAAATTGCATGAGGACAACCAACAGTGGAACTAGTGGAAAGAGAAGTAGAGTGGTGAATGAAAATCTTTCATATTGATCTATTGGAGTTCTATGTGTATTGGAGCTGATAGTCAACCAAAGTTGATCTGCCTACAAGAAAAGTATGGGCAGGTTTGACCAAAAGTACTTTTTGTCCCATGAAAAGACTTACATTGTAACACCGGCTTTGCCTACGTGTTTTCTCAGCCGTCCTCTAACTTGATAACTACTAATATTCAGAAAAATGAGTATTGGAGCTTTTCTTTTTGCAACTTCCATGTCTGTCAGAATAATCCTGAGTATTTTATGTGAACGAAGCTTGCTGGTTTAATGTTTACTTTTATACGGAGGTTCCATGAATTATTGCATCGGTTAACTTGCGTCATTGGCAAAGAATTGATTATTAATTCAAGATGCAAATGCGCTAATGCTTGAGTTGGCCTTTACTGGACCTATAGAGGATATGAACATACTACACATCAGTATACACTCATATTTTGTTGATATGTATATCCCCTGTGTAGGTCCGAATTTCCATCCAGGATTCGAAGATGAACGTGTATGGCAGAAATTTAGCAGACTTTCAAAGACCATATGGAATTTTGTGGATCCCAGATCATTTGTAACTGACATATCCAATGGCTTTGGTTAGAGGTGGCAGACACTCTTGTTGGGCTCTACTACTAGTAGAGAGCCATGCATCAGACAATAGGTCAACAAGAAGGAACAACACTGCTTGGTCATGGGCTCACAGACGGAGTGTGAGCAAGGATTGGGAAAATATGGAAATGCATTGTAAATATATTAGAAAAATCAAATAAATATGGATATGTGCTAGTGTGCTGTATTGTTCTCTTGGAAAAGGTTCGAGTATCCAATGGAGTTGGTCACTTGAGCAGAAACGTGCACTGGCTATTATACATAATAGTGCACCTTGCTAACGATAGTTGGACATAGTACCTGGAGAGCATTGTAGGGAACGACGTGTATCTACATATATCTATCCACATATGCTCCGAAACAAGAAAAAGATGTTGTCTGATATCAGCTTGACAAGTTTCGTTAAAATATTTCATTTGTGAATGTATATGATATGGTTACGGAGCCAGGAGATGGTGGTGAATATGTGGCCAAGGGCTGAAGAGCTATCCCCCCAACCTGAAAGGTATATAAATGCTAAGTTTGATCTGACTCTGGCAGCTTCAAGTAAAGTGGGGAAAAGAGTCAATAAATTGGAAGCTAGGATCGATGGACACAGCAGGAAATCACTTGTGAGGACGTTGAGCAGTTTGAGAATTCAATCGTTTCTTCATAAATTAACCATGGTCTCTTCATTTGGTTGGGGCCCAGAGGCTATCCAATCTTTCATCCCTTTATTTTCATGCGCCTTATTCTTGTTGTTGCTTCCTTTATATCATTTCATTTCGTTTCATTTCGTGAGAGAATCCTACATGTTCATTTTCTAAACAACCAACAGAAACTTCCTCCAATCTGAATTCTCTCTGTAATGAAAGAAGCGAGCAGGCCAGTTTTATTTGAGTTCCCAACGCTACATAGAAAATTTTCTGAAAAGAACTACTACTGCCTTCTACAGTCCCAGCCTATCTACATTCTAATTAAATCTTCTCTCCCGTGTCTGCCCTCGATTCTCTACCAAGGGTTGTGCATATGACTCTGTCTCTTCATTATTGCTCATTCTGCACGAGTATCGCTTTCCATGCATATAGAGGCATTCTCCCTCCCTCTCTGATATAATATGTATGGAGTAGGTATCCATATGTATGTATGTGCATATACATACATTCACATGTATGTGCAGTCCCACCATCCATTCCATGAATACATTTTCTACTAAATTCTTCCTCACATATATATATATATACGGTCTAATCTAACGAAGTGTATCCCGACAGCCATTCCACTTTCCATTAAATACACAGAAAATTTCTCTGCATAGTGCATAAACTTTTATTTTCCAGAAGGATTCCGGGTTTACATTTTTTCCCCTTTTTTGCTACATGCTAATAACATGGATCCACACAACGGCTCCAACAAAATACTCTTTGTAATTCTTTGCATAACTTTTCCCTGCCGATTTACCCAGATCAGGGGAACACTCTAGCTACAGTACTCTATTATTATCAGTACCTTCTGATTGCGAGCTGACGTCTAAGTACACTACCCCTGTACTTGAATGTAACTGACTCTGTTGTATGTGTGAGGAGACACCATTTATTTATGACTTCTTCAGTCTAAGGCATTGTTCAAATAAGTTAGAGGATTTTGACACTATCTCCCGCGAAGTAATCATACCACTATCACTGATTTCAAGTTTGATGTACAAACCTATATATGTAACCTTAAATCCACCACGGACTCCTCCCGCTTACAAAATACTTCCCTACATACAAATACAACAGCCATACTCACTCCATTAGTTATGTGATTGACAAAGGGTGACAGTAATTGGAATCTTGCCCAAATATTGGATTTACTCCGATGGAAAACTTGTCTAGGATTTTTTGAGTTGCGTGAGAGAAACACGATTATTGATAAATGCTTGGGGGGAGAGAATATCGTAAAACATTTTCCAATGAAGAATCGATCACGGAAAACCCGATTACGGAGGTATTTTGTGCAGTAAAAGTTGAATTATTATTTGGGTAAGCAATTTGTGAGGAGCGTTTTGTGAGCTTGATGCTTATGTATAGATAAACAGTCGGTAAATATAAGGGAATTATTATGTACATACATATCGCACATTTATTCAGGGGAATTTTTTCACCCGTAATGCTTATGCATGGGACGGGACAGACGTAATTGACGCGGTAAAGTTACGAGAACCGTTGTTCCCTCTGAATTTCTACGTGTTTGCATTTCTACGAGGAACTATAATACTCAAAGATGACGTACTTTGTTTGCAAATTTGGCACAATCTAAAATCAAGAATGGAAGTATAAAACATGAGGGAGAGGAAACCTTATTCCACGAGCTCCGGACAGGGGAAACATCTCGGAACGAAAGGACTGGCATCGTGTGCACTTCAAACTCCTATCATAGGTTAAAGTTGAGAATTGACTTTTGTGTATATTTCGAAGGTGTTTCACTCTGCACAGACAATACTGCCAACAGCAGCAGCTGGTTTTGTTATATTCAACAACTGATTGTGGACTTGTTACAATATTTTTCCTTTGCAAATGCGTCCAGACTCCATGGTACACTTGGTAGCAAAGCGACGAGTGGGATGCCTTACTCTCCGTGTATACAGGTTCGCATGAACAAACGCACTCTGACTAGAGCACATTTTGCTCAACTTTTTCCATGGGCGTAGGATTTCGTCAGTCTCGTCGACTCAAATTCATATGAGAGTTAAAAGCACGCCCGGAGAAATATTTCGAGAGCAGGGTCGGAGAGAGAGAGAGAGAGAAAAATCTTTATGAGAAAATAGGCATCCTCTCCTCGTCGTTCCTGACTCGTCGACAAGTATTCTCTGCATAATATTGAAATTGCGTCATGTAATAATATGCTGATCGAGTCTTTTGATCCTCTGAGGTGTACTTATCATAATGTCGATTGCTATATATGATTCTATGTAAATGTGATTCTAACCTCTACATAGGTACGTACGAACTGAGGGAGTGAGTCATATCTGAGGCTGAGAATTTTCCTCTGTCAATATCTTTCTTTCCTTTCTCTTCCTCCACGCTCCAGCATCCCGGGATATGACAGACAGGCAGAGTATAGGAGGGAAAAAGTGTTGGTGGGAGGATTAATTCCGTGAAAAATTCCATGCAAGACTTACTCCTACAAAAACTATCGTAAAGTAGCTATAAAAAGTATGAAAACTGGTCCAAAGGTTCCAAAGGGATTTGTTCATGTAGGAGAAAATTGCTCATTTAAAACTACAAAGTCGGAGGAGGAAATATCTATTCGGAGTGAAACTATTCTTGATGGAAATCCTCACTTAAAATTGTGAGCATCTGCATTTCAGTTGACGTCGTCACCCATCAAAAAAACCAACTTTCTCTTCTTTTATCTCTACACTTGCATTATTTTAATATGGGATCATAACGCTCGTGGATATACATAGTTGAAGCCCTTTCCCAGTATACAATTTTTCTCACCGGAGATCACAACCCCTGGCTCTCAACTCAAGCTCCATGAAACACGGGGGCAAATCATAGCATTTGAGTGGATTAGTTGTAGGAAATGGCCAGCTTTTTTTTCTTACTTCCCTTTATGTATTTCAAAAGAGATTTTTGTCTGTAACTATAGATTTTTACATCTATATACATACATAAATACATAGAATTACGCAGAATCCGAATGACGACACCGGACTAAGAAAATTAGTCTGCAGTGGATGACAGTGAGTACGCGTTTGGGTAGGGTTGTGATGACATGCACAAGGTTGTACGCCGTTTGTATTGTATGTAATAGGAGACCCGTACAGTGCAGAATTGTGTTACGGGATGCTGATGCACGTGTTAGTTTTGAGAATGTATCCGCCTTTGCAGATAATACGTGCGCGTATGCACATATAAATTCAGTTCGAAGGTATGCCTTTGACATCATTCACTTGACAGATTTTGAAGTCTCGACGTCCATGAAATGTCTCTGTCCCGCTCCCCTGGATACACCTTTGCTTTTCCGGATCTCAGCTAGCACTATGAACATTCCATGGAGGACTCATTGAAATCTGGAGTAACTAAATCATGGATTATTCAAATAGGCTTTAGCTGTCTGTCTCTTTCTCTCTCTCTCTCTCTCTCTCTCTCTCTCTCTCTCTCCCTCTCTTGCCTCTCCTTTCAGCTTTTCAGAGATTCGGTGACGACAGGGAAGCACTTTGCTCTGCTTTCGAAGAGAAAACTCAAAGTGGAGTTAGGCAAGGCTAGTTTAAGTCCATTTAGTCATGTTATTGAGCTCAACTTAGTGGCTTGTATACACAACTCCAGCTCCTGTCTTTATTAGACTTGGCAGATACTACCTTCACTCTTGAGTGTATTGGTACTATGTTTCTCTTCATGTCATAATCTGACTGAAGCTAGGCTTGCGTGTGTTTTAGTTTCATCCTACAAAGACCGACTTTTCATTGAAATCAAATTCTCGGCTCGGTCCTCGTTCCTCCTAATATCCGTCCTTTGAGGTAAATCAATAAAGTTCATGAATCCAGTCGTCGAATCTACACTCCTAGTCTCGTTAATTGGCTCTCCTAGAAGATTGAATTAGGAATGAGAACTGTAGTAGTATTTTGACGGAGGGAGATTTAGCTCAGTCCTCCAATTTCTAATGAATCTTGTAATTTGTAATAGGAAATGCGCTGTAGGGCTTTAATGAGCACAAGTCACTTCTAAAATTTCAAATGAATTTTCACTCAAGGCTTTGTCCCTAAACTCTGGACTTTGAATTTTATCAAGTGCAGATAAGTTTTTAATTTCTAGCTGAAAAAAAAAATGCATACAAATACATAGGATCAGTGCGGATGCTAAAGAGATCTGAGAGTCCATAGGCACCATACTCGTAAGTACTAGTTGTAAATGAAGTGATTTTGTGCTCGTAAACACGTTTATGAACATAAATGGAGGGTCATGTATGTATTTGCGTCTTGAAAGGGGTACATTTGGAGAGAGAGAGAGAGAGACCGGAGGATATGATACTTCACATGATTGTCAGGCTATTATAGGTGCATGTACATAGAGTATGTGCCAGCATATGTATATACTTTGAAGGGAAAAAAAACAAGCAATCCTCTAATAAAAGCTGGCGATCCCATGGAGTTCTATATATAAAAGTGCGCGAGGAGACTCATCTATAAGAGGAGCCAAATGGTATGAGGTAATTTTCCAATGGCAGCAGTTGTTTGTTACTTGACCTTTTCACATTTCCTGAGGACCTCGTAAATCGTTGCTGATGTCGCATCGGAGGTGGGACAATGATCATCATTATACATCATATTACATGGCTCGTTTAATGTAAAATAGGTGCTTGATGGTTTTTTGCCCAGTCTTCCTCTCCTCTTTAGTACTTGACTCATCCATTCTATGTATGCAACAAGGTCTTTTTCCCTACTCTCTTTCCTCTTTTGAATAGTTGGTAATAAATAGCCGAGCAGCATGCGAGCGAAGATGCGGTATTGTGAGCCATAGCACTTACTGCCTACCAAACTAAAAGTACAGTCTTGCCTATATTTCACACCAGACTTGACAAAAGATTTTGTTAACAATGCCTTAATCCTCATGTATTAACTGCTTTATGGAATACACTAAAATGAACTCTGCATCATATCGTGGGCAGATCCCACCACAACGGCAACAACTGCATGTAATTATGTAGCGTTAGTCCGACGACGCTAAGGAAGACCTTAATCATATACACAAGGTACCTAATTTTTTTTATTGCTTCCCCCAATTTATTCATGAATAAAGTAATTTCAGGTCGGGGTGTAAAAAAACATAATCATTAGCTATTTTATACTTTGGGGCAAATTTCAGCTTTTATGTTTGCTCTGCCGTAAGTTTATGGACTGGCAACTTCATATGGAAATTCCTGGCAGCTGCACATCTACATACATCAGAACGCAAGGTAAAAAAAATAAATGTACCACCAAATATAATTATCTGTAACGGAAGTCGAGAAGTCACAAGTCTCTCTGGGAAGAAGTACGTCTAAAAAATGACATTCACGCCAGTAATTGTTTCTATAGGACTTTAATTTGCAGTTGCGAAGATACTGTGGCAGAGGCTCATGCCTTGCCTTCACAGTCAGCGGAAACTAATCATTTTAAAATTAGTATCCCAGGCAGCATCGTCCTGAATCATTTGCTTATATATGTAAAAATACAGGGATCAAACAATCTCCATGAGCCCATATACATATTTGCGTGTATATGTTTATAGCTTGTAAGCTCGAGCTAATAAGTATTTTCTTTAGGTAATGCACCCCTAAATTTATTTTAAAGCCCGATATGAATTCATACGAACACTTATGATAATGAATAGATAAAATGTTATAGGCATATTCCTTGAGTGCAGCATTAATAGGAAAGTTCCCTGAGAGAAGAGTGTCTTGGCACAGTATGTACTACAGTGGGTTATGTGCGTGCTGATGCAAAATGTGTTGTCAGTAAGTGAGTAGCAAGAGAGAAGTAAGGAGCCAAAGGCACAATCAAAGTTACAATAATGATTTAATGGGATAAAAAAGACATACAGCTATGAGAACGCATTGCCCTCCCACACGAGAAATCCGAGGTCAACATCAATTTTTATTCTCAATGAACGTCTGATGAATGCTAATCATACAAGTAGTGTGTTTGAAAAGATATGTGTGTATACTGTAATACATTCGTCAGGGAGTAGGGAGACTGAGAGCAGCGTGGCTTTAATACACACCTTGTACCCGAGAGTGTGTAGCTCTCCGTACTATTACCATCATCATCGTCAACCTCATCGTCATTATCATCAGTGAGGTATGTCTCTGGATGTGGAAGTCATGCTCCTGCCTGTAACGCATGATACGCTAAAACTTGTCTCAAAAACACATACCCTCCTAACACTTCTCACTAAAAACAGAAGAACTTGCAATTTTCCAATTGCTCATGTCTATCAAATCTCTAGTTCGAGCCTGGAGACTCACGCCTTGATGCTGAAAACAACGCGTATCTCCTCTGTAGTACTCCACTGTGCATATTAAGCTGAATGCATATTGTGCATATAGAGGCTCAAGTTGTGGACTTTTTTAAAAGCTATATCCCCCCAGCACTTGCCATACTCTTCCGAATACTGTTTTGGAATTTCAAAAAGGTATAGTGCACCTCAGCTCCTCAAGAGCCTCATGTAATGTTGAGCGTACAGAGCATACATATACCGCGATACAGGGACACATATATATATATATATATAGATATTTACACGAGCGAAGATTGTAAATTCAAGCGGAGCTCGCTCCATGCTAATAATGTATTGTGTAATTATGCAAAAGGGGATATGCCTCCTCTTAATTTACAATCAACTTTTCTGCCACTAGTCCTAGTCCAAGCTAATTTCAGGTTATAAACCAAGTTCCCCTACCTAGCGTGTATAACTTCATTAAAGAGGTACACAGCCCAGGACTCAGTCCATAGCACAGTTACTATTGAATCCCAGCTGGCCAAGTTGACGCTGGACTGTAAAAAAGGAACAGATTGGCACACTGCTAAAAGACGGCATCATGCCACTTGCTCATAAACATCTTACCACTACTACTACTATAGCTCCACTGGAAGTCTAACATTGTATCTAATTATTACTGTAGTTACTAGAAGTATGATTTGGCTGATTGCAACTCCCAATTTCCCAGCGACACATTTCCCGAGTCATACTCTTTAACTACAGTCAGAAAAATAATGAAGGGACAGTATTTGCTCCATCAGTAGATACTAATAATTGCTGAGCTACTGAAGGTCGTTAAACTATACTAGACACCAGCTCCACTCCAAGTAATTTCGTCAATCATTAAGAGCTCATGGGAGTGACAAGAATACAACTACACTTTTGTGATTACAAATTGCTCCTAATTCAGGATTAGTATTTGCCGCTGCGGCACTTTCCTCTCAAAATGTACCCATGGTTTGGGTGAATGTATGCAAATTGGTCTGAAAAGGGAAGAGAGGAAGAAAGCAAGGGAATGTTTTCTCATAAGAGATGAAATTCTGGAACCAACACATTAAGATACAATCGAATTATTTCAATTTACACTTTATCTTCCCTACAGCCCTGAACTATAGGGCCAAGAGGATGGGATTTTTTTTGAGTGCGAGATGAGATTGGTATTCGCTGTGAGGAAATTGATTCTATTTATAAATAATTTCCGTCTGAATTCTATGATTTGTCCCCGCCTTTCTACACCACAGTTTTAAGTCCATGGATTTAGTTGTCCATTATTTTTCCACGAAGGGAGGCAGAATTTTAATGACAAACTAGATTTTGGAGCTGGGAGTCTTCGCTGGAGATATTATAAGTAATAATTATATTTAAATAACAAGAAATTTAAGAGTACGAAGATTCGGGACATGACTCAAGCTTGGATTTACTTGGAGGAATAAATAATAAGGACGAACCAAGGGGATGAATTTATACACCAGCGGCCATGATTGTAATGTGGCCCATGAATTAACTGCCTTGTGTCTCCCATTTATGTTTACTTTATGAACTGCCTGCATCATTCATCTTCCTAATTACCTAATTGCTATTTACACACACCAATCATCGCGCCTTGGTCATCCCGATGCTCATCTGACACTTTCCGTACACATAATTACACCAAGTATTAATTCTGTTTTTATCCCGACTCTGTGATTATCACTCTAAGACTGTTCTCTTCTGTTCGGTGTGATGAGTAGGATGCTAATGCATGAATAAATGATGATTACACTGCATTGTTAAGTTAAATGAAAGAATTGATTGGAATGAGTAGAGAAGTGCATTGTGTTTGACAGACGATATCTGAAGGGAAGGGGTTAAGTTCTGGAGGCAGTTCATCATCATAATATTTATCATTGAGAAGAGTTTTCTATAGTGTCGAATAGATTCTTGACAATAGCAAAGGCTTGAACATTTTCACAATCAAATGGACACGGCGGCTGTTCCGTTTCTCAATTTTACCTCATGGTTTATGGTACAGCCTCAGGAGCTCGGTTTCCCCATAGATACTCAATCCTCTTTTCCCCGTAGCTTTTACCGGTCATCAATGGCAGTCTGTATGAAACCGACTGAGGCAGAAAAAAAAAATCTTTGAAGTAGAAACACTTTAAGTTTTTAGCTACGTTGGCTCTTTTCCGCTCCTTTTAGTACACACTATATACTATTACATGGCTCTCCTATAAAGTTTCAATGGGGGTAGCAAAATATCGATAGAAATGCGAATACCTTTGGTCTTTTAGGTTGAGCCTTTCAGGTAATATTTTTTTCCCTTCTATCTCTCGGAGTAGTCCGTTCCTCCACGTGACGTGTATTGCTCCCTGGATCTATTTATATGGATCAAGTTAATGCCCAATAATGACCAGGGGTTAGGAGGGAGTAGGACAAGTAAAGTAACGATTCAAATGTAATGAGTCTCGGTATTTATGAGACGATCAGTTTTGCCGACGTTGGCGTAGCTCCATATATTTTTGTGTACTGTATACACACACACACACACACACACACACACACACACACACACACACACACACACACACACGCGCGCGAGTTCCTCCTCTCGAGCGCCTATGTATTGTCTCAGGACTTAAAGTTGGAGCTGAAGGTTTATGTGAGTGGTGTTGCACTCATAGTGAGTGCGGAGTGTCAAATATGTCTTGGTTTGCTTGTTAGGTTCGCGTGCTTTGCTGGAGTTGGAGTAGAATCATTGAGCACGAAGACGGCTGACTTGAATCGCCCACGTTGACATAGGAGAAGGAGAGGAGCCGAGAGAGGAAATAGAATCTTGGCTCTTTAAGTCACCTTCCTACCTCTGTTCATTTCACACGTTTTACATTCATCTTACATGTTGTAACTTACGTCCCTACCTGTTATTTCCCTTGTTAGGTTCACTTCCAATATTTTTCCTCGGAAGAAATATCTGGATATAAGTACATACATTTATCTATCTATATGTATCTACATATGTAGTCTGTCCTCTATGTGTAGATACACATAGAGTTCCTCCACACTTATGGGCAACCCCTTCCGTTAACCTTTTCAATAACTTGCTCATGTTAAAATGTATGTCCTGTACCTTCGCCTGACTGGGATTATGTATAGTTGCGTGTGTAGAAGTAAGTTCTCCCCATAATATTTCCTGTATGTATCTACATTTGTTTTCCGTACGTATGTATAGGCATGTACGTATGTATCTACTTGTACAGTACCAGCAGGTGTAGTTATAGGTACTTTTGGTAAAAACACACGATGGCACGCGGGCAGCTATCCTTTTTGGACAAGCTCACAAGTGAAGTCAAGAGAGCTTTCATAGATCAACAAGCCATGTATGTACATAAGATAGTTTAATAATAAGGATGGCTCGAGACTTGAGTTCTCTCTTTCGTAACCAAATAAATCCGTGTGTGGTTTTACTCCTCTGACAGGGCTCAAGTCTATATAAAGGACTACTTTACACTTACAACTATATACTCTTACTTAGGTAGTTGTTGATGCTCAGTGGGTTTTTTTTTATGAAAGAATTTTTTACCTTGACTTTCCTACTTCCTTATGATTTGATAAAAGCTATGACTTTTTCTAAGGTGTTAGGTCTTTTGTGGGTTTTGTTCGGTAATATCAGTTTTGAGGGTACGCTCAGTCTGTATTGTGTTCCAGGGATATTTTTTATTGGATTTTGTAAAACCATTGAAGTGTGAGAATGTGACCGAAGGAGCTGAAAGAAAAAAAATAGTAAACATTGATGAATGTTGGATCTGCCCAGTGTCCAAATGCATGTGTACATTATGTTTGTATGTGTTGGAGGGCTCTGTGTGATTGTCCGGGTGAGGGATTTGGAAGGGGACATTGTGGAATAGCAAGTTTGGATAAAATAAACCTGGTGAAAAAATTAGTATGTATTGATCGTAAGCAAGGCCGTTGTTGTCTTTTACCTGAGCGCAGGCATGAGTTCATTAATAAAAAACCTACAATAAAATTATGACTACATGGTGCACAATGGAGAATCGCTCATCTTTCTCCCTTTGAACATAAACTCTTGGAAACTATATGGTTGATGGAGGTGACGGTGATGGTTTGAATGTATTTTCTCTGGTGTGCTGCCTGGGACTCTTGATGCCTTACGGTGTACGGAGCATGGAAATAAATTACATTGGAATTCAATAATGATACTTAACCTCTAGGATTTTTTTCCGGCTGTGTAGGTCAGCATAGTTAAGTTGAACTCCTCTTGAGCCCATAGCTGAGTTGAGTTACATACTATAGAGAGAGCCTAGACGGCACAATAAGGCATCTTCATAATTTAATTCAGGTGACGTTTACACGCTCGCTCACTTTTGTGAATTTAATGAATATTTACATTGTGTGGAGAATTTGTAATTTAATACGTTTTCCAAGACGCAGAGAGAATAATAGAATTAAGTGCCATCCCACATCCCACAGGCTCTTCTTCGAATATACCTACTGCCAGCAGTGTATACCGACACCACTCACCTGTATCAATGTCTTTTCTGTTTTGTTTGTCTTCACTTTACATTATGGCACTGCCATGGAGCTCTTGGAATGATATTCTTACATGAACGACAGAGATGATAGGAACCTAACTACAGTTTTTTATATATGTATACATATGTACGGAAGTCTTCCCCATCTTAGGTGTATACATACACTATGGGACTATGATTATGAGAGAGCCCGGCTCATTTCCATCATGGCTGCTTTTTTTAATTTCAAGTCCTACACTTATGTTCTTGTAACTGACTGGAGATTGGAAGCTGAAGCATGAAGGCAGTGTGATTACAGTTTATAGTTGTAGTACTATTTGTAATATCTTCTGTGCTACAGTATCACAAGGATTATTTACTCTCATGGCATTGTAAGGAAAATGTTACATATGTAGTACAACATCTCATGGAGATTCCCTTCCAAGTTTTGTCCCAACATTATTGTTATCTTGAATTAATGCAAGTGCCCACAAGTTAAGTTGCACATGTAATGTGTGTATTTATAGCTCGGTGTGTACATAAGGGCATGAGTTTATAGTTTAAAGAATGCACTGAATTTTTTGTGATCACTGCGGAAAGAATTCATGTATGTACGCATGTATGTACATAGCTGCCTAGCTACACATATAGAGGCGGGCAGGTAGAAATGGTAAAATATACCTGTAGTTAGAACGTGTCCTAAAATATGGCGACGACAAGGAACAAGACGACGACAATGGCAATGCCACTGTTCTGAGCCAACAATGGCTTTACTACTTATTGGTGAATTAACATGCGGAAGACATGTTGCTTAAACTGGAATTAATAAATGTAGAGAGCTATGATTAAGATTAAATGCGCATATTGTGAACTGGTGTACTAGGGATGAATAGGCAAAGTGAGAGGGTTAAGAGGAAGGTTCGTTTCTCTCTCTCTCTCTCTCTCTCTCACTGAGTCTCTCTGGCTTTGGTTCTTTCTCCTCGAACATCTTCAAGCGGAGTCAATACAGTACATATGACATAATACTGCAGCAGTGGTTTAAGTTTGTTTAGTGACTATGTTTACGGGAGAACAGCCGCGACGGCATGGGTTACACCACGTTGCGGTTGACGGTGGGTGAGATGACAATTTTTTGTCTGTTTTCAAGTAAGTATTCGGCTCCCAGTTGGCACTGTCCATTTATCAACTGTCGAGCTTCTATTCATTCAAATTCACATGGAGATCCCATAAATAGACTCAGATGACTACTGGAGTTGACTGGCCATCCATCGTTTTTCTCCCTATAAGTTCTCTCTCCTCTCGAATGCTTGGCTTGTGTCTCCTGTCCTGTTCTATTCTCCTCTAATGGTGCTTGAATTCATGAAATGTTTTTTAAATCTGACTTTTATGTACACTCCATATAATACAATTACGGACGTTCCTTTAGAACCACTCTGACTCCAACCTCTGTAATGTATACGCATAATTACACGTACAAATAAAAGCATATGAGGTTATATCAAGCATAAATACTGGACTCTACCACTAGTAGCCATTTAGCTCTCTATGGGTTAGTAAGGTGGAAGAATTTATTCACACGTGACTGAATAGTATAATAAAGGGACTGTGGTTTGTGGTTGACAATAATGTGCTCATGGAATATAGCCACAACACGCTTTTCTAAAGCTTATAAATATCTACAGAATTCCTTTTAAATCTAAACTTATCTTGTCATCAGCTTTTAAATTAAAGGGAGTCTATAATAAGGATTCCGGGACTCACTGATTATTGTTAGAGCTAATGAAAGCGGATTTACTATTTCCCATTCGAATATTTTTTAGATGAATTTCAAATATCTACTCGGAAACCCAATTGTATGGAAATTGAATTTATTAGGCTTGGAATAGAAAACTCCTAACTTTATCCGTTATCGTAATGAAGTAATCTAATGCCGAAGTGACTTGATTGTAGTATGCGTGTCACTACCAAGTCATTATTTACTTAGGCCTGTAATGTAATTATATGTACAGAGTGTTTCTCCTTTTATAGCTCCAATACATAGATACTAGACAGTTATAGCATCCGAGTTTTTGTTTAGTTTGTTTAATGTACTGTGTACTTAATTATTTTTTAAGAATGCTTTCTACAGTCGAGTATGTACAACTGTAAGATTTGTATTATGCTAGCAATTACGTGTGTGTGTGTGTTCTTCTCATCGAAACTATTGACTTTAGCTTCCGATTCGTAACAACATTATTATAAGGTTTTGTGGACATAAGTGAGCAAGCCAGAGCCAGGAGCATAAGTACTTGAGTACAAGTTGTTGTCTCTGACCGTCTGACCCTTTGTACTTGTTGTAGCCTCATGATATGTACTATCGCTCAAATTCTTATTCAAATTTTGTAATCTTCAGCAGAGCTTTACTTACTGTGTGAGCTCTGAGACACGAAAATATTACAGGAGGAACGACAGGCTCTGTGGACTTAGACACTTACTACTGTTCACTTTTAATCTACAGACGGCCCTTAGCTCCTCGTGTGAATTGATTTTGAATATTTGATCAAGCGCTGGGCTCCTGTCTATTGACTTTAACTAGTCGCTAATAACTTTCTCGTCTGCGGGTACCTCCGTTTATTTATACTTGACAAGACAAATTTCGAGACTTTTTCATCAATACTTTATATTACAAGGAACCCATGCATTTCCAGACTGATGTGATGTATGTACAGACAGACGTTTATGGGGAGAAACATGTACAATCCACATGCACGTACATACCTGTACAAATTTAATTTCATGTTCGCCAAAATATGTACATTATAAAAACATAGACTTCAAAAACGTCTCCTTCGTAGTATTCACTTGATACTTAACCAACCGTCTTGTCAATTCTGGATCCCCACTATGATGTCCCTTTTGCTTTGATCTGTGGACCAGTTTTGCACTCATACTTATTAATTCCTGAGACAGGCAAAGGGCTGCATGTAGACTGTATGGGGAGCCCGTAAATAAAATATGACATGTCACAAATGCAAGTTTCCTACCATTTCCTGATCTCGTAACTAGGCGGGATGCTAATCTAATAAGCATCTACATATAGGCACTTTCATGAATGTCTCCTGAAATAGTACAGTAAATAATACAGAATGCTGAGTGAGTGTATGAAGTCATAAGTTGGAATTTGACATGACAAATATTTGTATTTTCTCTACACTCAGCCACTCACCTCATTGACCTCATCATAATTATTACAGGAGGAGTTTCTTCGTATGTAGCCTTGCTTCACTATTATAGACTCAATTCATACGTGGAGTTGAACATAGAAAGAAAAAGTTTTTACTAGTGTTCATAAAATATTTCTCTCTCTCTCTCTCTCTCTCTCTCTCTCTCTCTCTGTCATTTGTACGACTTCAGGTCATCCTTGACTCGGGTTTTATTCCCAGTAGCTACTACTATATGGAAGTCTGGTGGTAGCCAGAGAGGGAGAAGTGATTTTATGACAACTTGTTAGGGAGATAGGTTGAGATTTTGATCGTAAATTACTTTTACTTTTATTTTTTTTCTCAAAAGTTACTGTCTTGATATTTTATTCCATCTATTCTTACAGACGCACGGACATTGTCTCGAAGGTACTTAAGTATCAAATTATATTAAAAGAGAGACGGGTAGGATTTTGATGGCGATTACGTGATACATTACATGACAAGTAGATTTCTGCTAAAAATTTTTATTCTTCTCATTTATAGGTTGACTGGAGGCAGAGCTCGGCTGCTGGTTAGCATCTCACCGTTTTTTCCCTTTCAACGCCGTATCATTCGATATCAAATGTAATGTGTGTGGAGTGTATGCAAATGTATGCCTGTACTTGCTCCATGTTGACAAGGCAAAATCCCATGCATAAGAAATTTAAGGACTACAGTTTGTGAAACATTAATACTATCAGTGCATTGATGGTGAGAAGTTAACCTGAGCAAGCCTCATATCTCCTTTGGACCGGTGTAGCTCAGTCATACAGTATACTAGTTTAATAGCTATATATGTAAATCCACTAGCCAGAGAGGGAATGTGTGAGAACTTGCATTCATTCATAATTTCCATTGAAAAGAAGGTGAGGCAGTAGTAAGAAATAATGAATGCAAGAAGGAAACAAGCA
This sequence comes from Allacma fusca, assembly GCA_947179485.1. NCBI lineage: Eukaryota > Metazoa > Arthropoda > Collembola > Symphypleona > Sminthuridae > Allacma > Allacma fusca. The sequence goes on from OX359248.1 coordinate 31,835,679, forward strand.
AAGTACAAGCATTATATGGGTAATAAATAATCCATGTTGTTCTATCTCTCTCTCTCTCTCTCTAGCTGCTCACAGTTGAAGCCTTACGTAACTGCTAATCTGGAACCCATGCAAAATGGCAGGAGAAAAAAATCCTACGATTATCTTTAAGAGTTTACCCAGAAGATATTGGAGAGTGAGCCAGAGTGTACACAAGAATATAATGTTAAGGTTACCAGAGAAGAGAGAGAGAGAGAAGAGAGAGAGAGGCACAGAGATCGAAGATACAGTAAAGAGATAAAGCCGAAACACCTGCAAAGATCACTTCATAAAAAGTACGAATGGCAGAAAAAAGTCAACGTGAACATCTAATGCAATTTACCTTCTTTCTTTTTCCATCTCTTCTCACAAGTCTCAAATCCTGTGTAATAGCGAACCTTACTAAAATCCTGGCACAGGAGGAGAACATTGTACACAAACATTCTAAAGGATGAGGTAATAAAAAACATCTGACCTCAGACAGTTCTTGATCTGTTTCTAGCAGACACACATGAATGTATATATATACATAATTATACTTGAACAATCCAGTACCAGTAAGTTTATGCCTGTATCATTGTACCTGTACAGATAACAACCATTCATTATTCTCTCTCTGTCAGTACAATGTAAGTTATATCCAACTTTTAAAGAGCAGCTATTGGATTAGTCCTATGTACTGGGAGAGTGTGGTAGTAAAAAGTACTGTAGAGTCCTGCAGCGGGTTGAGAATGTATTTTTATGTTATACAGCCAGAGAGTATCTGCGTATTGCCGAGAAAAAATTCAAAGGACAAGTCGGAGTAAAAAGTATGCTGATAATACTTTACTGTGTCATATACGCTGAAATGCTCCAATTGATTTGGTTACTGTCCCAGTCAGTCAAGTCTCAAGACTAATACTGTCTACAGCAATATTGCATTAGCTTTTAGCATGGATTTACTAGAGCATATACAGATATAAGCAACGAGGAGGAGAGAATGTGAGAAGAAAAAAATAAAGGTGGATTGAAGTTGTCGGAACATTTTCGTTCCATATTCCTCTATGGAATTGTTGAAGTACTGTAGTATGGCAATATGGTACTCTGTCATAAACGCAATGGTTATATACTGTATTGTAAAGTTACCATATCGACTTCTCCTCTGACTTTCAACTGTGAAGGGTTTCGGGAATTTTGAATGAATTGACTCTCTTCTGTATCGCTATCCGTAAAGCTATTCGTAAAAAGCTCTGCTGGTCTCTAGTACTAAATCTTGTTTTACATACACTACACACATAGGGGATTAGACTCTCAAATGGCATAAGCCACAGCAATGGTAACCACAGCTGTTGGAGCTACTGTCATCACAGAGAACAACTCACGCTCAGATTGTGAGTGCAGCGTGTAAAAGTTGCTTTTCCATTCCTCCATTTTTTTTTTACCTAGGTGGATTTCATTCATGAAATGAAAACTTTTTTTCCCCTTTGTTATAAACTATCTCTCTGACTAGAGCTCCTCTACATAAAAACTGGATGTACCTATTCATACATTACCTTCTCATATTGTTACCCCGGACTTTGTTGTGCACAGTGGACTTGTAACCAGTCAGAATGGCTAGCCCAGCGACTTAACTCTAATCTTGACGATCTTCCCTCCTTGTACAAGGAACAAAGACATGGAGTTACACATGTGAGTCGGAGTAGTAAATAAAAAACGACAGCACAATCACTGACTAATATAACCACATTTATTACCCTACTCTTACATATTAATACTCCATGCACCTGGTTCGTTCCCAGCTGACACACGGATTCGGAACATGTCTCTCCTCAAAATTGAATCTTATTTTGAATTGTTTATGCAGATTTTCAGTTAATAACAACAACAACAACAAAATCCGCCAATGATTTGGATTTGCGGTCGACTCTCGCCGCACTCCCGAATCAATCAAGTGATGCGTGTGAAGAATAAAAAATTACTTTGCGGCGTGCTCTTCTTCAGAGCAATCCTGGATGGATCCTACAAGTGCATGCATGATCATCCCGGACTACGAGGGGAAACGGGTCGAGCATGACGAAAGCTTATTTTGTGATTCTGAAAGGCCAAACTCCGAGGCTGGAGCTGGTGCAGTACTTAACCTGACGGTCAATCTCGAGATTTCCTCTTAGTGGTGTATAACTCTCGGCATCCGCAATTTGTTAAACTTTGACGGGTCTTCTTGTGTACGATTTACGGCACGGATGTATATACATATATATATATATATATAATTATATGTATATACATATACGCGCCAGTGAAATTCTCTGTACATATGTTATATTATGTTCTGTTGCCAATATCGGGAAATTCAACAGGTTTTTTTTTTATGCTGGGATTGAGTACCTATATCGATACATGCACATTATAGTAGGCAATTCTTTTAAGGTACAAGAGATCTCGGTATGCAAATGATGTTGGATAAATTGATCGACACAACAGATGGAAAAAATGGGATCACACCGCCGCCATCGTCCCATAACATATGTGTAGTGGGGAAAAAATAAGAAAATGCAATAAAATTCTGGAAACTAGCAATTTTTAACACTTTTATCGACCTGAAATGAGAGTAGAATTATGAGACATTTCCGAGCAGCGAACTTTCAGGGTAATAATGATGATTCATGATTTATCATTTTAAGTGAATGTAAAGTACTTTATAAGCCTTACGGAGCTACAGGCTCTTTTAAGAACCTTTACCATTATTACAAGTACGGCAGTACCAATTTATCTGATCACAGAAAGTAGCATGGAGACTGGCTTCTATGTATAGAGGGACAACCTATGAATGAATGAAGGAGAAGGATTTATGTCCTCGGCCCACCTGACTCCATCAAGGTGTCAGCTGAAAAAGAGATTATTAGTCATAAGCACATATCCATAACAATGGCCAAACTTGCTCTGAACTCAACTTGCCCACTTGACTAGTCCATTCTTTTTATGAGTCGCTGTATAGACTGTATTTTGAGTATATAACGCTTACTTATTATGTCTGGGGTATGAGTGGATGCGTACAGCCTTGTGTGTATGTGTCTACTACTGCTAAAGCGGAGTAATAATGAGTTGAACATAAAGATCGGCAAATCACTTGGGTTAACAATATGGAGTGGATTGACAGTGTAGCTAAATGTGTTCTTTAATGACATTACATACATTTTTAGAATGTACTATGAATTGACTCCATGCCGTTTTTATTCATATTACAAAGAGATAGATTATAAAGGGAGGCTGTATTAAATTATGAGGGTGTCCGTATCACTTTTTTTCTTATGACATAATTATTTCATAAACATGGAATGGAGTTTCTAAAAAAGACTACGTCATGTGTTGTATGTAATTATGTAATTACATTTGGTGTCCGTTGGATTTGCAGGTATTGGGGATGCTTTGTATGCCAAGGATCAGGTAAGGGTTGTGGAGAGGTATGACGCCCATTTACATAAACTCAACGTGAAGCGGTTGAGAGATCATTTACCCTCTCGCAAGCTTCAAAAGCTTTATGTTTATTTATAGCGGATATTGAGGTAAGGGCTGACATTTGAGTTGTGGCCTGCTTTTATGACTTCCTACAAATTTTAGAGAGTAAATTTAATTATTTCAAAACTAGAATATCATGTATTTCCATACAAGAGACCCACATAAATCCTTTCCAGCTCTTCGGTTCACATTTCGCGGTGGGACGATGTTTGCGAGAAATGCCTTTGAGATTTCCAATGTTTTATTAAAACAAATTCCCAATATTAATCAACTATCTTAAAAGGTAGTTTGAATAATAATAATTCAAGTGGAAGTTGCATCAAAGCTCGGAAATTATATTATGAGGATGAATCTTTCCGAGGAATACTATGAAAAGGATTTCCTCCCACGCTCAAATTACACTTTTGATAATCGATTTTTATCTCCTGTCTATAATTTATCCAGATGTTTGAATTGTGCTTATGTGCTATCAGGATACGTTTGAACAGAAGTTTGAAATGAAGTTTTAAAAGATAATTTGGTTAACTAACGATGTGGATTCACTCATGTGTTATTAATTGCCACCAGGACTCCCCACAATGTTATAAAACCATCCCTGAGGATAAAATGAAGGTAGGAAGCCAAAGAATAGCATCAATGCTGATCAATGCTAGTAAATAAAAATATGTAATACATCGAATGTGGAGACAAGAGTTTTGAGCAAGGACAAAAATGAGTTCTTCACTGACAAAAACTTGAGTCTCATACATCTTTTTAAAAATATACAAGTAAAAAGGACTTTTATAACTATTACAGTTAATAAATAATATTTGTTTTTATAATACAGATATTTCTATAATAAACTAAGAATACGTTTTTGATTGTACGCCTGAACGTCTAGAATTTCATTTATCATACGGGATATTGAATGTCAATGTGATCGTGTTCACCCTATTATTTTCATATGGTATTACATCAGTTTGTAATGGTAAATGAAATACGTTCAAACGAGTAGTAGAGAAACCATCAGAAAATGTACTGAGTGAGGTTGAAGCTATTGGATTTTTTAGGTATATTTCTGGTCTTCAGCGTCATGTCGTATATTGGTACACTGTACAAATAATTACTTTATTTTGTGTCAAATTATTGTTCAACTCTTCCTCGATGTAAAGTGACCAGGCAATAATGGCAAGTAGATTAATAAACTCCCTTGATACCATAGTCTGTTTGGCATTCATTGGTAAAAGTACATAGAATGATCCTGTGCTATAGAACTCAGAAGTTCTACGTTGAGATTTGAGCTTTCCTCCGCAACTTCCAACCTTGACATGAATAGACGTACTGGAGAAAGGGCTAACGAATCCTAGGTGAGTGCATAGAATCATCCTGTGTTGCTCTAACATGCTTAAATAATTCTAGGACTACCTGAAGTCACGGAGAGGATCTTTGACGTGTGTATGCTTGACGTATAAGTTTGACGTAGCTCCGAATACCTGGCCCATATGTATACCTTAAGGTCCTACTTTGTTAATAAATTGTAACGAGGTACAGTTATTACAACAACTTACGTCATTACAGTGTATTTAAAATACTAGGGAGTACATAAACTCATATATCCTGTCCCACACACTCCACTCATTGGATTTTGCTCGGGCTATAGCTGCCACTTACACTCGGACTGTATGCATGAACTGTAGAGGAGCACAAGTGGGGGAAGTTCCAGCCTCTGATTTCGAGTTCGGAGTTTGGAAGGAAATTTTTGAGCAAATTATGCCCGGAATAAAGACAGGATGGGAGCGGAGAGCTCTACGCCGGTAAACAGCTCTGAAGAGGAGGTAAATAGAATTAGTGTAGTCGTTAGAACGCTTTTATGCAAAAGGACGACGCTGCTGAAGTGATGACGTGCTTCTAATCGTACTATCAAAAGCTATTTTCTTAGTGACATTTATTTTCCGCTCCTTACCCGCCTCTTATTGTTAGACTTGCTTTAATTTAAATCCCCTCCACTTATTTCTTTTCATTGGACCCTATTCGAAATGTTTTTAAGAGTCTAGCTCTCTCAAATATTTTCTTGGAGTCTCAATTGCATATTCAGTTTTTATTTTCAGATTCGGTTAGAATTCATTTTAGTACTTTCCATTCAACTCCCGCCTCTCAATATCAATATATGTAAATTATGTGGTAGTCTTGATGAAATAACCCCATTCCCAATAATGAGGGTAGCAGAGAATTTTTGTAATCAAGAGGGAACTAAAGTATATAGATAGTCGTAGCCGTAAGTACAGACGAGAGGTTATTTTATGATGGTTCATTCCTGGGTGAAGAGGACTGTGAGTGCATGGAGTGATTACCACAGAGTTGATGTCTTCTTTGATGAAACACTATGAGCCAGTAGTAACCCTCTCTGATGGAGCATCGTCCCTGTTTATACTAAAACTGTTTTAAGCTATGAGGTAATTTAAACGTATGTATTTTGCATATGTGCTCTGTACCAGTATTTCCTGTGGTAATTTGCAAAATTCTGAGTACTGGTAGGTAAAAGACCATATATCAGGAAAATCATACAAGTTTCCATGTAAGCTTCAGATGCTGGTTGAAAAGTTTTTTGCCTTTGTATAAAAAAAAAAATAACAAACGGTGAGTGAAAACGGAATTACCTCAACAAAAGGGGTAATTACATCAATAGCCAATGCAGGGCTGACTGACTGCTACATACAAGAATTCAGCAGCAAGTCGCAAGTAGTTAATGGTCAAGTACCTACCTACTGTCAGACAAGTGCATGTATTCTTTATGGAATTTCCTGGTGTAGTTAAACTTAAGTACAGGTGCTTCCAACCTACATACGTGGATGTGAGTCTTTACCTTATTATAGCGTATAAGATCCGAGCCCTCCCTTATACTGTACATACATCCACACAAATAAATTCACACGTACAAGCGCAGGCATAGATATGTAAATGCTTGTCAGTGCACTGACATAGCATTTGACTGCATTGTATGTAATCTTGTGTCTTTATATGTGATTTGATGAAAGTTTCCTACAAATTTCCAACCATCAAGTAAACTCATTCTGGCTGGAGGCATAATTTCCCACTCGGTTTTTTCCCTTTGTATTTTATGGCCTGATTCCACTAATGTAAGTAAGTACTCGGGGTAGTTGGTAAACACAAAACCAAGGACTGGTATAATATTGGCGCAAATTACACCCGCAGCTTTTTCTGTTATAACACCAACAATATATGAACTGTACATTAAATATTTGCTGCATCATTTGAAGCAATAATGGCCCCAGAGAAGTACATACATAATTACGTATAAACGTGGAATGCTGTATACACCGGGGAAAGGACTGAGCAGTGTATGAAGGTTTGTCCTAGAACGCATATATGACAGTACGAGAGTAACAAAAACGAAAAGCATGGATTTATTGTGACTTGTCTGCTCGCAATTCGCTCCTATAAACTCATGTTTGACTCATCATACTGGTACGTAATTCCAAAGTGTATTTGGTCAAGTAAGTTTATTTAATAAATGCACTGGGGCTACATCAATTATAAGGATTGCGCCTTGACCATTCCTTCTTCATATCTTGATGCTCATAGAGATGTGCACATTTGACATTTGCTCCATGTAATGTGTGTGTGTGTGTGCCCATTGTGCTCTTTAAATTCCCCTTGTTATATAAAGATGCAGAATGCTTGGCATGCCTGTAATTTACTATAGTGGAGCTCCCCATCTATTAGTAATAAGTATATTTGTATGTACACACGGAAGAGTCCCAACAGGTTTGGTATTTATCAATACGTTTACCTGAATGTGGTTATAATGCAATCAAGTTGATATCTGTAGCGTTTACAAGATGTACGACCACCATCCATGTTTTACAATCTTGCTCGACCCTCTCATCCCATGTCTGCTTATACTCCCCGGCTGCTTCCACAGAGAGCTCTAGTATTTGCCTTGATGATCTTGTTCGCATGGATGTGTAAACCATAACCATGATAAAACCGTGGAGGTTGAGATAAAGCATCCACGCTTGTTTGATACAGATAAAATGCTGATGTTGCTCTTGCCTCCACCTCCTCCTCCTCTTGCTAGCACATCACTATCTGTTTTTCTCACAATCAGCCCTTAATACTTACCTATGACCAAAAATCCCCAGCGTTCATTCACTCTTTGCACAACTTCATTCATCTCTCCACTCATTATCATTCATTCATTATGCATCGATAACATTCAAGTTCACACTCAAATTGTCGTCAGGAACTTGCTGAAGGGAGCGAGTGAGTGAGCGAGACATGAAGAGAGAACCAGATCCAAACCAGAATCAGAACAACATCTTGAAAATACGCAGACAAACAAAATATTTCCCCCCCCCTCAGTATGCTCACTCACATCGTAATCTAAATGCTTTGGCAAATTAAAGAACCGTGGTTACTACTAAATGCTATGCAATACAAAACCTTGTTTGTAATGTAATATAAACTGAGGAAATTAGGCAAGTTCATTTTTTATTCAATTAATTAATTACAAATCTCATCGGATTCCCCTATCTCGCAAAGGATCACGAAATCAAATCATGAGAAAGTCTTTATGAGTAGCTTATTCATCAAGGGAACCACATGCTTGCATGTATGTACGTACATAATTACATACGTACAATCATGCACAAGCCAGTGTAATACCGCATTGAGCGAAATGGTTCCGCTAATAGCTGTTGCAATAGAACCAGTAAGGAGAACCCAGAATTAATGAATTTAATGGAAAAGGTAATTTCATTTTGTGGTGGTGTCTGCCCCCAAGGGGTTGAGAAACATGAGAAACCAATGGGACTCGTACCGAAACTAGTCTACGAGAATAACCCGTCTATATTTAAGCAGTAATAAGTAGTTTGACCACAGCTTTCTCAAATCAGGATCTCAGCAATTAATATTTAATTTCATTAAAATTTTGTTTAAAAAATTCCACAATGTGTATCTACTGTAGCATCTGCAAGCATAATATAATTAATGATATATTTAATAATAATGAAAAACAAATTACAAACTCATATATGAATCTTTGCACAATTTATACAGAACAATTTTTATACTCTTCCATGTATTTGTCTGGGTATGTATGTATGTAGACCCTTACCGTAATTAATTAACATTTTTATCTATAAACAGTACAATTATCAAACTAATGCATATATAAATGGTAATCAAATGGGAATGCAACTTTGTCAGCCACTCACGTCATTAGAGTATCCATAACATTTAAATTATATTACAGGGGCTAGTATATTTGTTTAACGGAGGTCACAGGATGGTGCCCCAGCTTTTATTATATTGTAGATAGACACCGACATTCATTTACTTACACGGTAGAAAACAAATTGAAAACTTAGCCTCTCATGCGAGTCAATCTGTAACTTTATATGTAGGTACTATTTTTGTATGCACTGTATGTATATACATAGTAAGTATCTGTGTGTGTTAGTGTAAGCTTGGGTTCTCATGTTTACTCTATATATATCTATATCTACCATTTACATTATAATTATACTGTCTTTGTGTGAAGGCTCTGTATAGCTCCGTTTGTATATATTTTCCTCCCACTCCTACTACAGCTTATACATAATTCCTTAAGAGTACTACTAAGTGTATAAATGCAAAACTTACAATTTAGAAGGTACCACTAGTTGATAATATTAAAACATATCCTATTAATGTATAACTGCAACTCAACGCTGGTGGTTTAATCCCATCAAATGGAACTGCACCAAAGCTCCTACTATTATTACATGGCTGGTAAAGACTATATGTACAAACTGGAGTCACTCCACCCTCCTGCTCACTCGGCCAAAAAGTGGAGAAAAGTAATTTTAAGAATTACAATTCCTACATGCGTCACTAGACTGTGAGACTATTATCTAGTATTTGATAAACCCATCTGCCGCAGCAATGCAGTCAATTATAATGATCAAATTTGTAATCAACGCTCCGGCACATTCCTTCATCAGCAAATTGGCTTACGATTCCATACAAAGGGCGACTCGCAATCTCTCTCTCTCTCTCTCACTTCTCTGTATCTCCTAGTCCTTTACACGAGAACTTCCAACTCCCCAAAACTATGTAGTACTTACTCCGGAGTCTTCCTCTCCCTTACAAATGTAATGCAGATGTTATGAAATTACGGATTTTCTTACTACTCCAACTCGGAGTGAAAAGCTCGGCTGATACTGTAGTAGCAAATATAGAGGTAATTTCATGGAATAACTCTGGAATGACTATATTTATTTATTATAGCATGGCTGGCATGCCAGGTTACCCTTCCGAGGAGAATCTGTTTAAAGTACAGAGTGTATATATGCCTTCGACTCTAAGGGATTGGTTGAGTCTTGTACGTGGGGCTGCTATTCTATATGTATGTAATTATCTATCTATGTATATATATTAAGTACTTAAAATACATGGAATTGGAGAATTTCCCTAAATAATACTTCACAAAGCTAGAGACGACCCAAGTTCGCTATCATCTGTTGCATACATGCAATGTATTGTAAGGTAGGCGGGTAATATAATATGATTGAGATAAATAGTGAGAGTAGTTCAACTTGGGACCTGGGAGTTTCTAACTAGTTTGTCATGTATTATAATAAGAATAAAACGCTTGGATGACTCTGAGAATTAACAGTAATTATTTGCTTTAAGGCTTGAGATTGTTCCGCAAAATGAACGGGTCCGCTGTGTCCTAGTCAGTGTTCCCTTCATTCATGCAAGAGCTATGGTAGGGAGCGTGCTCGTACTAATGGCTTTTGACACACACACACACACACACACACACACACACACACTATAGATACAATTGTTATGTACTGATAATGTAAGTGAGTCCGTTACTACTCAAGTGTGTATGTTGAGTAATCACAATCACACGGACCAGAAGAGGCACGACGGCACAGAGGACTATCTACATAAAGGTAATTACTAATCTTAAAGGTAAAAACTGGGAAGATGCTATTTTTTGGTAGTGACAAATATCTTTATAATTATGCATTTATTTGGAAATACAAACGATGAATGAATCAGTTGTATACGTAGGTTAGCACCAAGAGAATAGTGTTTTACTGTATAGTGCCATTCTTCTTGGTGTATCAAATATCACATAGTCAAAGGGTATACAAGTGTTTCATTGGGCGCATTCGGATTGTCTTGAGTGTGCTGGGGTAGGGTACAGAGTATGATAAGAGAAAGCTACCTAGCAGATCACTAAGGGGATCATCAAAAATTCCCGGAATTTTTCTTTTACTATAGAGAAAGTCGTCTTGGAATGTTCGCTCAAAACTAATCACTGTTTTCGTATGAAACCCTGGGATTCCTATAAAGATCGGGGATTTAGTATTCTTAATTTTTTTCTCTTGTCATAAGTTCTGACGCAATTTACACAAGACAGGGGAAGTTTAGCTGCCAACAATACATTCACTCTTGGGGCTACTGTGTATAACATATGTAATAGTAGTACGCTATAGGCAGTCAACGGAGAGGAGTTTTGTTGACAAGGCACAATTTCCAGCTCTCATTTTCTACATTCCCCCCATAATTTAATATCTGTTGGTACAGTATTAAGGATTACGATCAGAGAACCCGCCCACTGTCTTCGAAGGGCTCTTCGTAATATTTTGAGTGGTTTTTGTAAGGATACGCGGGTGTAAATTATAGTTTTACTTTTTAGAGTTTGGCACGGATTTTCTTCCTACACACAGTTCCTACTTCTATTTACTTAACTACTTATAGGGTATAATGTATACTATGTACTACGTGCATTTGAAAAATCGGGACAGTATAAATAATTATATAATTACCTATGGTCTAGTCAAAAGTGTAGTCGTTATTTTTTTTAATCCTGCACACGGGGGAGTAAAAATTGTACAACTATAGGACTTACTTCACTAAATTCAGCTCTGTGTAAGGGAATGTAACCTTTGTGGATATAGTTACAAAAGGGAAGCTCACAGTTGTTGGTGTCGGACATTGATTTGATCAGGCTCCGACATATGATATATTGCTACTACTACATACAAAGTATGATTTGCATGAAACTTGGCACATGTTCAATTAACAACGACAATAATAATAACAACAGTAGAAATAACAACTCTAATTATTTAACGACGATCGAGGTTTACTTGGTAAATGTATATGCAGTTTCCATGAGGATAAGTGGATCTTTCACCAATCCACACTTTCATTAATATAATGGGCTTATATTAAGGTAGTGTGTCTTTTAGGTACTGTAGGGTAACCTCATCTGGCATGGACGCAAAAAAAGAGCACATTACGATATCTTGGGTTGCCGAAGATACAAATATGCTGTTTTTGCGTGAGCGTATATAAAAGCGTAAGTATCATGTTGTAGCTGTATTTATAAACACTTAATTGGACGGTGATACATTTGTATTCAGACCACTTGGAATATTAGGGAATTCAAGTAAGTGTGAACTGGTTGAGTGGCAACATCTACACGGGAGACTGTAACTTTTTTTTTCAGAACATATACTGTGTGAGATGTTACTGTATTAACCGTATGTACATATTTTACCGAAACATTGAGAATGGGTCAATTGTGGTCATTCAGGCTGGTCGTCGTCAGAAGCTCCCAACACATGGTTTCCTTTAGCTGAGCTGAGTCTCCACTTGGGATGGTTGGCTTTGATTCTTATTTGGCTTGGGTAAATGACGTTTCATGTGGAGTGCCAAATGATCGGAACGTGCAAAGGATCGTTCGCAAACCTTACACTTGAATGGTTTAGCTCCAGTGTGCTTTCGGTAGTGTCTCGTCAGTTCATCGGATCGAGCAAATCTCCATTGACATTCCGGCCAGTGACATCTGTATGGCTTCTCACCTAATTCCAACCAAATCAAATATTAATTTAAATTTTATTGATCTTTCCTCCTCCCCACTCCCTATATGTAGATATACAAGTGTCTCAGGGACGGCAACTCATACAGAAACTATATCAGCCTTCCCTCATCCCTGTACGTAATAAGTAGCCTTTTTCTATAGTGGATCTCCGTATTTACTTTTTTTTGAAGCTATAGACATTTCGTTTGTATACACAAATGCACCGAGAGTGCAAATTCATTTCAACTTTATGCAATTTAACGCCTCTACAGAATTTTAGTATCAATGCATCTATATGGGCTATATAGGACTGATAACAAACCATGTTACTCGTCGAAGGATGTTATGCACAGCACATGACCACTAAATTATCGAAAGCCTATTTAATCCAAACACACTGAGGATACTCCGCTGGGATCCTTACATTGTACGGCTGTCTCTGACTAAGTGTATTTTATTTGCCCATGTAGATATGGCATATTCATTTAGTGACGGACAGTTCAATGAAATTCACACATTATGCTTCTTGTCGGTGCGAAAACTTGAAAAGACAGTGGCAATCATTCTCAGTTAAAGATCTTGGTGCGCAGTGAACTGAAAATTAGTTGTAAAGAATGCGGCTGCTTGAAGATAACAATGTTCATGAGCACTACACCGTTAGCATTGCACCATCCATAGAGGAAGGGGGGAGTATTGTATGTATCTTGTATGTTAATCTTATGGGAGTAACAGCTGTGAGTTCCCACTTGCCAAATCACAGTGACACCCAGTTGTTTGTGGGGTTTCATATCTAAGATGCGTCGGCAGAATTTCCGGTTATACGCAAAGCTAGTTAATCCTTAAAAGTGTTGGAAACGGAATAAATCTTCCTGATTGTACTCAAGATAGACTCATTAAGTTTCCTATGAAATTGTGGAGAGCAAAAGGCTTATGGGGGTGCTTTTCCTGCAGGATGTACCACGTAGCACTTTCTCCCTTCCCAATGGGCACAAGCTAAGGAGATGCTACTTATTGGTAGTTAAATCTGAGAGTTTTGTTCTGAAAAAAAAAATCCGTAACCGCCTTTGATTCTACTACGGGGAAGTGTTTTCCGTATAATTTCTGAATCACTCATTCGAATTAAATCACCAAGCTCTCAGAGCCATTCTCAAGAAAAGATAAATTTCACGGGAATTTTTGCAGTAGCAACTTGTCTCTCAGACCTTTGGAAGATAATCAAAATTTTTTATGTGCTGGCCGTTAGCTAGGAAGCTTCAGGTAATTTTGTGTTAGGATCTAAAATATCACAAAATTCATTCTACTTCATAAATATTGTTGTACAAATTGTATGATGTCAAATTGATTTTCAGCCCTGGAGCAGTTGAACTGCTGAAGTTAAATTGGTTCACATGCTCGGAAGTTATCTTAAAATATTTGTTTTCAAGATCTGAGCAAAGTACACAGAAGAATATTTAAAGTAAATATTTTTCCAAGAAATAGGTACAATTGGGAGTTCAGAGAAATCCCAACTCCTTTTGAAAGCAACCTCATTAATAGGAAAGGTTGTTACATTTAGAATAAAGCGCTCATTAACGATATTTTACAGGAAATTCCCACCATCCTTGAAACCTCAGGATTTATTTGGTTTATCTTTCCAATTTGTGGAGAATAAAGTGTATTCACCTCCTCAAGCTGGTTCATATAAATAAATGAGCAAGTTCTAAATGATCATTAAAATTTTATTGTCCAAATATAAATTTGAACAAGTTATATAGGAGTGTGTAGATCCAGCCATAGGGTTTCCAGAGGCAATGAGAAGAGACTGAGCAAAAGAGGGAAGAGGAGAAGAAATGGAATAAATGGTAAAGAACATTTTAATCAATTCCTTTACACCGCCAAGTAGTGTCCGCAATTCAGTTCAATCACGAGGAGAATTTTAAAAGTCCTGCCTGCCCCACAGCATAAATTTTGCTGACTTGCATTGAATTTTTAATTTTTGTACATTTGGGAATGCACCCAGTGGATCATGCAGTTACACATGAACGACAACCAAGGAACATGTGAAGCCCCAACCACCCTCAAGATATATATGACAATATTATGACTATACAGACCCAGTGTCTAGCCTCCCTTATCTCCAAGTTAACAATCAAGAATATGAATATTTGCACAACGTAACTTCCTCCTTGATATATCTGTTTTATATCCACTACTCCATTTAGCTACAGACTCTTATGTATGTACCTCCACACTCTCTAACCTGTACGGTAGTGTTACCTCCACAATTATACCTCCACAAGATACTTGAGTCCTAAGGATTGAGCCCCTTGTCCAATATGTATTCATTTGTAAATCTTGACTCTGTCATCAAAAACTGGTTTCTAATCTTCGTGAGAGAGTCAGCAGATGAAGAGGGGAAAAAATCTGTACACCTGTAGTATCTTTTGAGCATGTCCACTGTAAACATTTTATATGTAACTACTAACTACTCCGAGCGGTATTAGTACTATACAGAAAATAGTGGAGCTTACTCCTTGGAAATTATGTATGTACTCACAGGTAAAAACCCTCTCTCCCTGCTCGTAATGGACTGAGACCAGGCTGGTATCTCGCAGTGCACGTACATAGTATGTACATATGTAGGTATGTGCCTGCTGTTATCTCCAAAGTACAGCACAGGTACAGGAGGACGACGGAGAAGAGAGATGAGTAGATGGAACAAATATGTACAAGGAGCATGAATGCACGGCGGAGGAAAAAAGGTTTCCACACACACATACACACACACACACACACACACACACATCAGTACAAAATGTTATAGTAATAATATGTGCAATAAACAAAATATTATGTGCAGAGAAACAGATAGACTTCTTTAAATCGTCAGGTTGGTTGAAGGCGGACGGAGAGCTACAGAGGAATGATGATACATTGTAGTACATATACTCAGAGGTTACATACACTACTGCTTGTTCATTCATCCTCATATGTAGATTTGATAGTCCGAGATGCTTTTA
The DNA here is from genome assembly GCA_947179485.1 of Allacma fusca. Classification (NCBI taxonomy): domain Eukaryota; kingdom Metazoa; phylum Arthropoda; class Collembola; order Symphypleona; family Sminthuridae; genus Allacma; species Allacma fusca. Next base: position 31,851,057 of record OX359248.1, read on the forward strand.
TGCTGGTTATGAGCGGAGAATACCAATGATTGTGATATGACAAGAGAAAAAAATTGAGCCTTCCTATCAAAACATTGGAGAAACATTTAAGACTTTCAGAATATACTCAAAGATACACCACATCGATCTGTTCTCACGATTTTTTTAATGCCTAATCAATTTTTTCCTTCCATCCTCGCGCCTGGCATACTCTCCTATTCAATGGCTTGGGAGTTATAAGTAATTATTCGTGTACGCCCGTTGGTTTTCGTCTCCCATAACTTCCCTGAAGGTTTTCATTCATTTCCTTTCTAGTCATATTTTCCTTGGTTGCTCTCAAACTTTTGAAATCAATATTTTCTTGAAAGTTTCTACCAGAACAATACCATGAGTGGGGCAACTTTTTCAATAATTAATACCAATATGAGGAGTTTTTCTTGGTCGGACGAATATACATACATGAAAAACTTGGGAGACTCGAGCGATGGTCGAGGAAATAATTATTACAATACGAACGGGACTGCACACGTGCAGCGCGTAGCTATTAGCAAAAGCAAAATCTACATTCTGGTACATCAAAACTTGCCCCTCTTCGAACTAATCGGTGAGCAAGTATTGATGTTGTGGTGCAACTATGTATATTGTGCTAGAGCAGTCAATAAAACTTGGTAATTGTATACATACCTCCAATGCACATACATACAAAGGTTACCCAGAGACTACGAGTCTCCTCCACTCTGATGCCATATCAACAAAGACCCGCATAATAAATAAAAGTTTGTATTTCGTGGCTGTAAAATGTTACGTAATGTGTAACCGTAAGAGTGTACTCCAAGAGTATCAAGTACACATTTTCGAATCTTGTGCAAGAGGAAGAGAGAGAGAGAGACAGAGAGAGAGAGAGAGAGAGAGGAAACAAGTGAGCGTTAATAGGATTGAGCTATAGGAAAGGCAAAGATCCAGCCCGGTCTCCGGGTCACGATCTCCTGCATCATATCCACCAAGGGAAATTTCTTCATTTCACCATCAACCATCACCATCATATACTATGAATAATTCATCTTGTTCATGGTAACTTTTCTAACATGTTACTATTTCTCACTACAGCCATTTAGTTCTTCCTTCATTTACTTCTCCATTCCTTCTCTGTTGCTTTCTCTCTCTCTCTCTCTCTTTGTTTCTCTCTCTCTCTCTCTCCCTACCGTTCCGTTTCTGAACCAAACCCTTTAGCAAAGGACAGAAGGGCGAAAAAGTCAATAATAAAAATTAAATTGAGCAGAATAATTTATTTAAATTTCCCGTACCGCAATCCATATCATACATAGGGTCTTGAGACTTGAGAAAAACAGACTTGGATTGTTTTGTCATATCCCCTACCTCTCTGTTTTAAACGATCTGTCTTATTCCAGAAGAGATACTCAAGGAAGGGACGTAAGGATTCAAGAGACGGGCTTTTCCGAGAGCCTCATAGTCATAGTGAAGATGCAATTCAAATGGAATTTTAATGCGTGTACAGCACACAATGCAAAATTTCAATGTAATACTTTGTCCTATTCAGCTGAGTACATTCTTGGGGGAAACGTCGGAATAATTTGCATAAACATGTCCCATTATGGGACTCCCATATATACTTGATGAATACAGAACATTGCATAATACATGTTCTACACACACACACACACACACACACACACATACAATCACACATGTAGACACATGGTTTGAAGCAGAAAACTAGGATCTCAGAGCAGACTGGAACATCTCCATAAAGTGCGTGGTTATATAGCTATTAGTTTCCGTGCGAGTGAGCTTCAAAGGGTGTATAGTCCTTTGCCGGTGGAAAATAAACATCCGCAAGATTTTAAACAATATTTTGCTCCTGCTTATTTCATCAATGTTCATCCAACCAAGGTTTGAGATGGGACTGAATAAAACTAGATACAGGGATGTCTACGAGCGCTCAAAGTATTCACGATCCTGTCGCTCCGAATAGCTTTTGATTGCAGACACATCCCAACCATTCACATACACCTAGACATAGGATGTTAATGTCCGAAAAGCAATGTACATTAATTCCAAAATTAATACATAAATACCTCCAAATTCCTCTCGGGCTTTCGGGGATGCAGTCATAGGAGTTTATAGCAGTAATAATAATAATATCCTAGTGCATGCATTCATTAAAGCATCATCAAAGACCTGTTATTACGTAGGTAGTATCGTTTCAAAAGAAGTACCGAGGTTACAGAAGAGCACCTACCCAGTGTATGTGCCTTCTACATAGAACCTAAATACCCCGTCTCTGTTCTGCATTCAAGAGAAGGAACCTTCGAGATGATTCATTACAAAATCAGCCCAGCAGAGTCAAATGCATACGTCCGAAGCATACGTCTGATTTATTCCTTCCAGCACTTACAAAGCTCACTACACGATCCGTATGACTAAACCTCAATCCGAAATATGAGACTTAACCTGACTTGTATAAAATGCATGCGAATACACAATTATTAGGATGGATTGGGGAATTTTGAGGATTCAATCCAAAATTTCCCTCAATATTGGTTACAGTGGAAGAAACCATAATCGCAGGAAGTACAGGTACAGTGCTATTAATACACTAGCAATAACCTCCCGTAGGAGTCCAACTATTGACAACTGAAGTTCTATGAAACAACTCCAGCTTCATTTTGACACACGCTTCAGATGAGTTTGAAGGAGATGGATGAATGAAAGAAACCTATTAGAGTTGTAAGAATTTGAGAATCCCAGGAATTCGGGCTCAACAAATTGAAACCGTATGACTTTCTCAAAAGGACCTTTGTACTTTTACGTATGTACCTCTCAATCTCTGGGGTAACACAAGGGGAATGTGATTAAATTGATATATTTCCTTGAGCTTGATTTCATTTTCCGTCTCTTCTACTACGCACTCATGTGGATTCATAATGCTGTAATGTTATTTGTATGAAAATTGTTCAACTTACTAGTTGAAAAATGTGAGATGGAATTTATGTATCTATACCTATGTAAATACATAGCTACATGCATACCGACGCATTTAGATCCTAGGAAATAGTCATCCCCATCGGGGTGAGCTACAAGAGTGCTAAGTAGTAGATGAGTTTGCGATAGGAATGCAGTCTATTGAAGATTGCCTGGAGCGTCGGAGCACTTAACACCTTAAAGAATGAATCCTTTGGATGGATGGGTTTAGCTGGCAGCAAGAACAGAACAGCAGCAGAAGGAGCAGAACGGTACATATCTACAACTTGGATGAGTCCCTTGATTGACCATGAAAAAGAGTGACAACAGCAAAAAAAAAAGCAGTCGGAGGTTAGTCAAGAAGGGGAGATAGAGATAGAGAGAGAGAGAGAGAAAAAAAAATGAAGGAAAGTGTGTTCGTGCATGTGCCAAGAGTCTTCCATGTAGAGTTATTGTTATGACTGTGGTAATTTATATCATCTATCATATTACCTTTATTTCCTTCAAATAACACTATTATCCAGTAATTTACATACGAATGCACAGATATTATTCCCATATGAAGACACCACCAGGAATGATTCGTTCATCAGATTGCTGATTCCTATTCCGTGTATGCACAATTGCAACTCATTTTGCTGTGAGCGTTTAGCATATCTCTAGTTGAGACCTAATGTGAGCATAAACATAGCCTGGATTTTATGATTGGTCCATTTACGATCCCATTGTATGAAAAGATGCATTTCAGGCCTCGTTATTACAACTACCAAGATGACACAGAGTCACACATGGCATCACTCCATCACATCATATCAGTATAAGGTCACGTACACTGACTGACTGCATAAGTGATTTTATAGCTATATGACTTTCTCAGGGAGAGATTCCATTTTACTATTTATCTACATATGTATGCGACTCTTCAGTTTTAAACAGCAGGATCGAGAAATGTTGAATCGTTTATAAATCCGAGTGTGCATACATATCTCCACAAGTGTAACCTCACTAAATGGAGGGAAGGAGTGAAGCAAATGAATCATGGTAACATCCATGGTAAGCCTGTAATCGGCTGGATAAGATAGAACACGTACATAGATTTTAGGGACTCGAAGAAAAAACGTCAAACCTCAAGACACACAATGGAGATCAAGAAACGCGGAGGGGAAAAGGAAGCTTTATTCTTCGGATTGGAAAATGATTTCATTGATCGTCTCCGTTGGGGATCACTTGTTGTGTGGGTGCCTTCTCTTTGTTCATTCAAGAAACAAGTTGAAAACAATGCAAGTGCAGAGTGAATCAGGAAGATTATCTCTTTCTAGTAGCCTCTCTGGCGCTCAGTCAGTTAGTGTCTATTATACAACTGTACATAATTATATGTACGTATAATATGGAGTTGTTCCCTCATCTGCATTGTTATTCCGTATGAATATCTCGGAATTACTATTCACATATATGCACATGCAAATTTTCAAATGTAATTCTGGCTACACTACTTATGGAAGAGCTACTCGAGGAGCTACGTCGGATCAGTGGAACTTCAATAATTATTCCCTATGAGTAGATATATATAATATATATAATGACTGTATAATTTAAAGGCAGGAGTTTTGCATGCCATTGAAAATGTTGTGTAATGTATGTACATAGTAATTCCCAGCTGCCGCACTTTTTTCCTAGCGTGATTTCATTTCGAAAGGAACACAAACCACTGCCATTCTTGTCAAGTTGGCAAGTATGGATTTCTTTTTGAGTCCCTTTTCCCCTTCCAAATATCATCCTACAAGATTTTGTCAAATTATTTCTTTTTTAATCATTCCCATATGCCCGTGGCTGGCTTGATATATTGACACTTCAATAATTATATACTGTAATTACCTGCACGTAATTACCTCCCAAAGCCTAAAGACTAAAGACTTCTCAAGTCTGGAAATGTTGGATATTTTTTTTATGGTCAAATTGCAATGAACCATTACATTCATTTGGTGGAGTTTTTGAAGGAAAAAGTGCTGCAACTTTTTCAACTCTTAATAATACCGTCAATTACGACACATTATTACTTTGACGTTCATTTTATGATTTTGCATGAAGAGTAATACATCTATAACTATATCAGAGGCAGGTCTTCTCAATACAATGGGAAAACCAGCCAGAGCCAGGGTACAGCAATAATGCTCTTATTTTACCAAAGGGGCAATTGACTACTTGGGTTTAAGTAAACAAGTAATTACATATAGAATTGTGGCTGTGGTAGCATTGCAACCCGAGTAATAATGCATGTAAAGTAACCAAACAACGTAACAAGTTTACATGTTGAAGGATGCCTATCATGTGTAAAGTGGGAACTGTGTATAATTATCCATGACTGTATCCACTACAAGGATAAGCACAATAAATCTACTATGCTTGTACATATGTATGTATGGGTGTCCGTATACAGTCAAATCGTCATCTGACTTAAGGAAACCTGTATACAGAACATATGCAATTACCTGCATACGTACATATGTAGATACATATGTACATGGTAAAGACGGCTCAGAGAAATAAGACTTTTTGTCTTCAAGTGCTGTAAACTGAGGCGATATCATAGGAGCTTAGAGTGGCAATAGTGGCATGTTATGGTGAGCAAGTCAAGTCTTTTCGGAAAGGTGAGCGGAGTGAAATCTGATCAAGTAAAGCATTCCAGTGGAGTGAAGTCATGTGGAAAATGACCTGATTCCAATCCGCAACGTAGTATATACGGGTTTATACTCTGCTCTCTGACTATAACTTCTACCTCAGAGAGCATGTCAATCTAATGATACTGTAAGGAGAGTATCTTATATCAACAACTTGCTTCCAACAACGTGCACACGTTCTGATTCATATCAAAGATATCCCCTAATAATTCCTCAATGGTGTGGTGATGATGGTAGTATCCTATCTTGAATTTGAGGATGTACCTATGCATGACTACTACAACGACTCCAGGTATGTATATATAGCTTGGCTGGGTAGAAAGTTTAGCAACTCCAAGGGTCACTTGGTCTCACATGTCCACAGTTATTGCAGATTGGGTGCAAAAGCATGGGAGATTCTCGTAGTAAGTTGAGTTTTGCATATTTTCCGCATCCATAACTTGTTATTATTTTATTCAACTCAAATTAATGGTCTCAGCGGAATGATGAATGATAGATCCCTGGTGGTATGCAATGTCTCAAGGAGGTAACTAATAATTGGTAGTAAAGCAAAACTACAACAGACAGCTAGCAAAACATCCTGTGCTCAAACATGCACTTCACGTACATATGTATGTACGACGAACATCTCCTCACTCCCAGCTTATCCCTTATCCCATGGCTCTAGTCTTGGCCTGCTCTGGTCAACAGCAAGACACGAATAGGCGTTTGGGAATTTCTTTGAAACATGTAAATATGCTAATGGGATTGGAATTTTTAAAACTATTCTAATGTTCCCCATCCAACGACAACTATTATGCATTAGTGTAATTCCGTCATAAAAACAAATACTTGTGTAACTCCATGTTCAAATTTGTGCATGTATCTACCTTCTCTCATCGTCCATCTGAGATTTAATGTGTATCCCTTCCCGTGTGTATATTCCCAACTGTAAATAACGGGAGGGATGGGAATTCTTGGAGTAATAAATAACAAAGGGGAAGAGTATCACATATCACATTATAGGATGAGCATGCAAAAACTGCTCAAGTCAGGGCCAAAAAAATCCACGTTGCGTAATTGTAAAAATGTTAAAAAACATTTAATTCTTGGACAATTACATTCCGCATCGACAGCACGAATCCGCTCTGGCATGCTAAACACCCTGTGTGATAAAGAATACTCAATAGTAAGCCGAGAGGGATACTCACAGATGAGAAGAGACTAACTACAGAAAGGTATAAGTATACAATTCCCTGATTAGACTTGATACTCGCAGATCGGATTAAAATTGTCGGGAATGGTAATTAGGATGGGGATGAGTGCATAAAGTGGATAAGTTTCACACACACACACACAGGGAGAACAACAGCCACAGAAAATCAAATGGTACGAAGTAATGATTATATATGATACGTGGTTTGTCTTTGAAGATGGTCTCATCAGACCATCATCACCGTCAATGTATGTAAGGCGTAAGGTGGAGATATATGTACCATTAGTCACCGCATACTCCGAGAAGTGAAGATGTTGATAGGGGAACCTCAAGTATATTCAACTCAGATTCTACTTATTACTTGAGATAATAATTATGATTATGAGTATCACAGTCATAGAGACGGAGATAGAGGGAGGTAATACAAAGTCAACTTTTACCATGAGTGAAATGAAGTGATGGCAAGTCATTTGTGTTTTAAATTGGCTCTATTACACATTCTAGCAGCAATTCAACGATTCCTCACTCACTGGCAGTCACATACTTATAGGAGGATGATGATAATAATAATAATATATGCATGCATAACAGCAGTTCTGAAGCAACCTGTGTATGTACGTCCTCGGACGGGCTTTAGCAACAACAACAACAATAACTTGAGGAGAAGCTTATAATATTATACTGTATGGTTACCGTCCACTGAGGGAACGAACATGAACTTTTGAATTGCTATAGATTAGTAAATAATAATGAATTGGACTCACCTGTGTGAATTCGCTGGTGAGCTTTGAGGTGCGAGCTCTTCGTGTACACTTTGGTACAACCTGAAATCATCGAATAAATGTTGGAATCCTCATTTGGTCGATCTGATGATTATAGGTATTAATCCGAGCATGGCCAGAGGCATCGTCTCGTCAAGCAAGTTTATTAACTCTGTCACTCATACCTTGCTCAAATTAACATTTTTCTCTCTCTATCTCTCTCTCTCTCTCTCTCTCTCTCTCCCTTTCTCCCTATCTTTCCTCCATTCTCACCCTAATAGTGCTTATTATATGGATGGCTACAGCATAGAAGGTAGTATTTTGTAGTTACACACAAACAGTCCCCCATACAAACACATGAAAGGTTGGGGTATTCAGACAGACGCTTGCACACTTGGAATACTATCTTGTCAAAAAAAAACAATGCTGCTACAGCATCAACATCAACAGTACTTATACACAATAGTAGGAAATAAATAAGTGCACAAGTAGAGAGTCATTTTGAAAAGCGTGTATAATTTCATGCGGATCGCCCCCGTACTCAACCAAGACTAATTGAGTTTTCCATAAAACTTCTATTCCATTATCATCAGCATTTCGTCATTTTCTCATCTCATTTTCTGTAAAGTTGTGCTTACTAACTTTTTTTTCCTCGCTTATTATTACTTTCTTCTTTCCACACTTCAAATAGCCATCAAGTTGACTGTCAACATTGTAAAATGTCGACATAAAAATAATCATGGACGATTATCCTCGTTGAGTTGGAGTCAGCTACACTTTTTTTTTCATCTCAAGAACATAATGCACTCATTGTCAGTCATTAAAATCCACACAAAGGTGGACTCCTCTGACATTTAAGTACATGGTACAGAGGCAGGTGTCTGGGAATCCTTCATGAGTACTACATTAAAAGGATACTTTTTATGGCGTTTGTATATTAGACTCCTCAACATCCGTTTTTTAATGATTTTCGTACTTTCTGCAACTATTTTAGCTCCTTCAGCCCTAATCTGTGTTGTCAAGAGTGAGAGGGATGGAGAGAGAGAGAGAGAGAGAGAGAGAGATTCTTTTATCGTTAAGTAATTTTATTTGGAGGAGTAAACAAGCATTAGATCTGAGCAAACAAAGGCTTGGTTAAAGATACATACTTTGCGTCCATAACAAATGCTCAGATCAAGGTACCTCTTGGACATATCTAGTTACTCCGTCTGTACTTGAAGTTCAAGTGTATCATTTCAAGTTTCGACGGGATCACAGGATTTAATTGTATTTATAATGACATAGTGGATTGAAGTAATGGGAGGTATCATCCAATTACCTGGGTAGTCACAATGATGGATTCTTCTCTTCTCCAGCTCAGGATTGTTTCTTCGATTGTATTTGGGGATGGGAGGTATGATGAGATTATTACTTCCAGAATCACTTGAATTAATGCTGTTACTATTATTTCCACTGGTGTTATTTTGAGAACTATTACTGCCCACGTTCTGAGTCTCAGTCTCACTACTCCGACCATGGCTGGTGGGGGAAGACGTCATGGGTCCGGACGAGACGCTTGAAATTCTCGCCAGAGATGAGGATTTACTGAAGTAAGGTGGGGGAGGTGTTCGGCGGACTAAGGATTCCGAACCTGGAGAACCTAAAAGAGCTGCCATTCTCAGTTCCTTAGAATTGCAATATTACACCTACATATGCTTATATAACATTCAAAGTCTAACATCTCTTACAAAAATCGTATCAGCCGATGCCTATAAATATATGTTTATATGAGTTTCGAATGCGACTTCTAGTTCAGCCTTTAATTCCACATATGCAATTTAATCAACGAGCAGTCCTATCAGGATTAGAATACTTTCCATGCAGATACATATATAGCTATACAGACCACAACGGATTAGTACAAATGATCAGAAAATCCCAGCTGATGTGGCATGTGCACATGTGAGTAGCTTATACTGTATATACCTACAAATATATGAACAATGCAAAACATTTTCTATGAAGCAACTATGTATGTCATCGGATTTTTAAAAAGTGTCACTTGCATATCGGAAAAATTCATTTTAAATGGGATTTCCCGAAGAGTAAGTGGTACTTTTGAGGATTTAGCCACCCGCAACATCAATCCTGTGACTGTGATGCATGAATTTATACATTTCGCCCCTTCAATGAGGATAATATGAAACTGTAAGAAGCTTAAGGGGATAAATCGAGCTCATATTATTCCTACAAATTGTGAGTGCCTGGTTTTGAACACTTCGGGAAATTCTAATCCAAAGTGCAAATGCTCTTGTATATACTTAAAAGATTTGAGTAATTCCACAGCAGGATTTTGAAAGTTGTGGAAATGCAATCAGCTCTGAAAACCCACTGATACTTTATCAAGTTACTACTTTTATGTATGTGCTTAAGAATTCAGAAAAATACTATCGCTTTTTTTTCAACCTGTCCCTATTTGTAAAATAAGTGAAGTCATTAAAAACAAGATTGTACAGGGTTCAAAACTTGGAGATTGAAACGATTGAAACTACCGTACTCATTTCTGTTCTGTGGTCTGTGCTAAAACGGTTTGGGTTATTTAACCTTGGATGGTTACTCGCCTGAATTAAAACCGCATGTGATGAGGCTGCTAAGGAAAACCAGGATGAAAATATTTATTTGAATGTGAAGAGCATTGGAAAGAGTTCGTTTTGGGCATTTCTGAGATGTAGACATTATGGTTTGGAAGTATGTAATTTCTGAAAGAAAATTAAGAATCTTTACCTGGGTCAGAACTAGGTGGTGTAGGAGGAATGTAAACTCTGGGGGAATTAGTGTAGGCCATTTTTAAATTGGAATATCTATACTGATGGACCGACGTGTTTATTTGATGTTGTTGTTGTTGGGAGGGTGGGGGTGGTTGACCCTGCCCATGACCCACATGGTCCAGGGAGAGAGTCGGAGGCGGGGTGGTATGGGAGTAGTGCATATTCTGTATTAGAAAATGCTGCTGTTGTAGATGTTGGTGTGACTGATGGAGTTGCTGGACTTGCTGATGACTGGCTTGAGTATGCTGGATGTCATCGAGCAAGGAGGGTAAATTATTTGCACTGGAACCGGCCAGAGATGTAAAATCTCCAAAGACGTCAGACGGACTGGGCTCAATTTTGGCAATGTCTTCCCAAGAGGGCAAGGAAACGGGTCCGGGTCGGAGGAAGACATCATCATAAATTGAATTAGGACTGGGCATTGCAGAGGGATTACTGCTCACGAGTGCATTGTACACATGATGTGACTGCTGCTGTTGGGGCTGGGATTGTTGAGATACGGCGTGTTGAGAGTGTGGATGAAGAACCATTCTATGGTCTATTGAGGACTGAATATCCGGGCTCATCATGCCAGAGAGTCCAAGTTCACGTTTGATCCTATGCTTATTTAAGTAAATATCCAGCTCATGCTTGTCCTGTGAAATAATTCAAAGAGTCATTGTCAGACTGTTAATTCCTGATCAGATCACAGCCCAATCCAGGCACATATCCTGATAGTGACTATTAGTAAGTACTTATTTGTACAATGCTAATAATGCACATAAACAAGGATGGCAAAGGAGGAGAGGATGCGGAGGCGGGGAAAGAAACATCTCAAGAAATTCTGGCTCGTTAGGTATTCAAATGATCGTTTGTGAAGGTGTAGGTATATCGTATCATAATTTAATGCTCTTAATTGTTAAAATGTTAAGGTACTATAATAAACAAGGTTTGTAAATGGTGCAGGCAGGGACAGCTTTTCAATCATCCCATTGTTTTCAAGCTTGGAGTCAATCAAAATTTGGCTAATAGTTCCATACATGGAACTCTGCGGTTTCCCTTCTTTGAACATATTTAAGTGGAGTCTTCTATAGACTCCAATCCTTGTAATGTCCGTACATGTTTGCAATTTATTCACGTAAAGCCGTCATTAACTACCTCGAAGCAGTGTTTTCTGCCAAGTAATCTTTTCCCTGACTTTGATTTGCTATTTGCTCCTCAAGTACTTGTTGGCGGTTTGTTGTGGTAATCTTATATGTCGGCCTCCACACAAGTATGTTTCATCTGTAAGGGATCTATTGCAGAGTTAAGTGGCATTAGAGTTGGTATATGTTAATAAAATGTAGCTGTGAGAACGATAATAATATGAACAGTTTGGAATTTGACTCTTACACAGAGAAAGAGAGAGAGAGAGAGAGAGAGAGAGAGACAAAGTATAGGGAGAGAGAGTCGGAGGAACACTGCAGTAGGCAGGAGCAATAGGAGACGTATTATAATTATGAAGATGGAACACGATAAAAAACAGCTTCCATGTGTTCCGCACACACATAACACAAGAGAATAATTTTACCGGCTTATTACAAACTACGGCATTTATGACTCTTTCCGGCTAAATTGATGGTCCTGTTCTCCCTTCTATAGATGCTTTTTGGATTCACCATAAATGTTTATTGTTCGTGTAAATATTCCAAAGCTACTCATTCCACTGTTTCGTATTACACAGTTTTCTGTGTGAGTACACCTGTGATATCGATCTATGTAAATGAGCTCGGTTCCATTTAAACTCGTGCTTTGCCTACCATTACGTTTATATTATTGGGTTCCGAGAGAGACCCCAAGCCCTGGGATACAATACACTCCGGCCCTATAAACTTCCCACAATGAACAGATCTTCAAAATTTTTATGTCCCTTATTATTGTTCCGTACAAATCTTGTTGTCACATTCCCGTGCATACATACTTGTAAGCACATGTGGCAGGTAGGGATATTTGTAGCTATATGTGTGTGTATATTTGTAGCTATGTATAGATACATAGTTGGTTGGAGGTATCGGTGAGAGAGCGGACATTTTCTCCAAGACTCTTCCGAAACACTGTAATCATCACCATATTTTACCGGAGAGTAAAGTCATTTAAATTCCACCACAGATTCCTCCACAACTACATCCCATAATGTCACAATTTAAGCTGGAGAGTAGAGACAAAGGGAATAAATAAAGGAACCATTATTGAGCAAACATGGTAAGGCAATAAATATTTAACTTCTCCCTTGCCCTCCTCTCTCCATGAGCCATCTCCGGCAACAGTGTGAATTCAAAGTCAGAAAATAAGCTCTGATTAATTAATCGTAAAACTGACCACTAAAAATCCATTAACAAGACAGAGAGCTTCATTGAGCATCGGGGAGGACGCACGTGGCAAGTTTTTTCATGCGTAATTCAAGATTGTTATCTTTTAATCCCCCTTTAATTAAATTATACTATCTGGCACAGCCCTTCATTTCAAGTCCATTTCCAGGTAAAATCCCCATAGGTTTCTAATTATGGCCTGGGTTTTAATTATTACGTATTTATTTGGTTTGAAAATTATTTGAAACAATTCTACTATTACAGCTGGATGGTTGATCTGCGGGCTGTGTATCTATACACTTGTATTTATTTAATGTTCTACCTAATGAAGTTGAGACCTCGCTCTTAATTTAGGCATGACGATAGTATTCATTTCCTTCTCCTTTGTAACAATTAAATGGAACAATTATTAGCGACCCCTCGACTTACACAGAAATTGTAGACGTTAATGTAAATGATGATGGGATTTGCATGGATTGTAGTCTAATGGCAAGTGTGTGCAATTATTTTGAACATATATGGGTTATATATATTTATGTGTATCTGTATAGAGGTTAAAAAAATTTGGTTATTGTTTTTATTCCGTTTGTGATTATAAAGTTGGATTGGTACACAGTAGAACCGTTGGATTTGATAACGTGATAAGTCAGGGCCGTTATTCCTTAGGTTTTCGTACGTCCAGCTAAAAGTGCGAAGGCACGAAGGCATCCAATAAGCTTGTTTGGTGAGAAAATGTCTAATCTTAAAAGGACAAACCATATATCTTAATAAATTAATTAATCCATTATGAATTGTAAGAACAGCTCAACAGTATTTGGGCTTTCCTCGTAGTGTCAGTAAAATTTATTTACTTCGTATGAAAAGTGTAGATAAGAGCCCAGTAAACAAAATTGGAGGTGGAAGTTTACTTCCAAACAATTATTTATGTATTCTTTTTTCCCATTTTTCTCTATAAGCATCCTCATGCATACGTGCTTCACACTACCTTTTTAAGTATTAAGTACGGAATACCTTCCACTGAAGCAACATTCCCCCCAAGCACTTTTTCTCTTTCCTCCTAGACCCTGCTTCATCTGTACATTTATGCGTACACTTTTGAAATCAAAGTTATTGCAAAGATTTGTATGAGCTAAACGTAGGTAAAGTAATAAGTTATTTCAAAGAAAGTCAGGATTTTGTTGGGCGGGTTACATATCCAACGGAAGAAAAATTTAGTATGAATTTTTCTCTGTCCGACAGTCAACATAATATTCGGGATGGAGTGAGTGCAGTGTAGCTTGAAGAGAAAATTTCATGTATGACTTATGACAAGGTATACAGCTTGTATAACAAAATACGCCTCGTTTTACATTTTGTTTAAGTATCACCGTAAAAGTGTTCTTAACCCTGCAGATGGATTTTCCCAAGTACTGTGGTGCTCCTCCGTGTGAATGAAAAAGTACAAACAACAAAAGAATTTAACAACGTTGTTCTTAGCACATGGACTCATACACGTAGCTATCTAATGGTATACGCGGGATGCCCATATGTGTGACTATCATTTTGTTCACATAATCTTCCTCGAATGTTTTGTTCACATGCAACTACACTACTATGTAATATGAACCTAGCACGCCACAATGTTACTTACACAAGGATAACCTTGCATGATAACTATTTTTTTTTATTTCCCATTTCGTTAAATCATTTACCTCAAAACCCTTGTTGTACGTGTTATTAGGGATTCATTGAAAAAATCCTCAACATCTTCCCTAGAGACCTACAATAGAAATTTAAAAGCTGTGACGCTTCAATTAAAACCACGCAGAAAAATCTATCACATCAATTGGCCTTACCTACACATCATTTCCTAAATGACACTAAACAGGACAGCTCTATGCTTTTGTGCTACAAAATAAAAACATTTTTCATTTCAAAGAACCTTACAGATCGAGTTATCTTCCTCATTGTTGGGAGCAGCTTTAGAATGTTATGAATTGGAGGGCCCAGAATTGTGCAGTTGATTCATAAAAAGGGCATCTAAAAAAGAAAATGGTGAGGAAAACCAGAAAATCCTAGTTGGGGTCATCATGGTAATGTTTTCTGGTTGATGATCGTGAAACTCAGCAGCAGTTCACGTTCAGACTCATTCCCAACGACACAATCGTCCTGTATGTACGAACTCTTATGAATTCCTTAACTATGTTCACTTCTTCTCTGCTCTTCATTCTCCATCGGAACTTGACTTTAGATCTTGAGAAGAGTCCGTCTCAAATGCTCCAAACACAAGTTACTGTAAAAGGTCTGCGAACAGCCAGTTACTTTATTGCCTCTGAGCTCATATGAGAGCACATTGAGCGAGTCAGCTTGGGCTTAAGTAAGTGTCACACAGTCTCTGTTTTCAAAGTTTTTGCCTTAATAATTCAATAGATTTACAAATTGTGTGTGAGCCGCGACCGCGTGTCTTGTTCCTATACCCTTGTATTACGTCCGTATTGAACTACAATCTGACTTATCTACATATATACTCGTACACGCACTCCCTTACACACACACACACACATAGTGGTTCCACATGCTGTCGCTGTATCATTCTGTGTACAACAAGTTTGAATTGGAAAATAATACTAATGTCGAGAGTTGGAGTAATCGTAACGCATTTTCAAATTGCAGACAAACGACTAACTGTTCGAGAGTATTCATTACTTATAAGTTACATATCCTGAATGTAAAGAAACTCAAAGTTATTACTAAGTGCAAGTTAACTTAAACTACAAGTACTGAGAGAGCGGTTCATCTCTCTCTTCTCTCTCTCTCTCTCTCTCTGAAGCAGCAAATCTACGTACGGATGTAGACAAGATACACACACAATACGACATGTGAAAAAAGAGCTAACTGGCTCGGAGATAGATTCAGAGTAGAGGTAGACACATACTCACACGTACCACCAATTCATAGTATATAATACTAGAAAGTGGAATTTATCGCAGGCAATGGGGCTGTAAATCAAGATGTTTATCAGTACACATGCACACACAAAACAACCACAGTGTCTGTATGTGTACGGTGGATTTGGATGTATCTTTGTATAATCACATAGGCTTACTCTCTCTCTCTCTTGTTTGTCAGGGACGCCTTCACAGTTTCGGAGTTCGGACATAATATACATAGAAACTTGTAGTTAGCAGAAAGTACACATATAAATGCATTTACACATCCAAGTAAAAATTGAGTCTGAGAGGAGAAAAGTTGCCCCAGTGGACATGTACTTCTTTTTCCACGTCTCATCCGAATTCCCTCGACTTTTTTTTTTCAAAATGAACCAAACTCCCGTGGTAGTCTTACTAATAGGGCCAAAGCTCTCCAGCTCCCACTAACATATAGGAGTTGCCAGAATTAGAGTGAACCCTCACTCAATTTAGGGTTACATACAGAGGTGTATCTTATAATTTAACTACAGTATAGGACCTTAAATTCGGCCTGAGAGGTACACACACACACACACGTGGGGTGGGTGTATGTACATATGTAAGTAACACTACCGTTAAGTGTTAAACTTTTACTTCACCTAGAAAAGTAGCAAGTAGGAAACTTATTGTGTTCCATCCTCACTACTACGTATACTTTACAACAACCAGTTGAGACACGTTTCTGGGGATGGTGTGTGCATGGAGTTGTTGTTCCTTCATTCGTTCTCCCAGTTAATCCTCGGAACTGTTGGGCTTAGTGAGGCAAAAGAAACCCCTAACAACAAATAAAACTAGTCATTACTACATAATTTTTTTAAACTATGACTAATTGCAGGCTATATCCCTCCGTGGAAGTCAACTGTGACGGAACTATTGGGAAGCCAAGGAACTCAGAGTCTAGTACTGTAGTACAGTATTGCTGAGGAAGCGGAGAGTATCCTGTAGAAAATTGAGACCCATAGTCTTAACAAAGTTTCCTTTTGATTTCCTTCTATGAAGTAACTCCTCCACTCTTCTTCCCCCCTCTGATTACAAACCTTACAAGGGAAGGGTATGGGTATGGGAAAAGTACCCCAAAGGATTGACATCATAAGAGTTAAAGAACCGTGCAAGTGTAGAATTCACTTAAGCAGTAACAGAGAAAAAAAAAACTTTGAGGTTAATATAACTTTTGAGCTCTTAACATCAAGTCTCAACATTGTTGGTTATGTATGGAAGAAGTAGGAAACAGAGATTTTTTTTTTAGAATTACCCCGTTCAAGAGGTGAAGTGAGGGTGGATGAGAAACTAAGAGAATGCTAACGTAAAAGCTGTAAAGTAATCTCTTTTAGTCCTCAACACAGGAGTAAGCAAACAATCTAGGCTCCCTGGTGGATGGGACGAGGACGAGGTACTTAGCTGAGTCACCATTAAGGAACAAAATAAAAAATTACTTGATTCCCTTCATAGTTAGACATAACAATAGCTATTGCTACTAGGCTAATAGCAGTGGCCGTACTTAAGGAACCGTATGATTTCCCTTGTAATATCAGGCAGCACATGTGCCCAGTGTACTGTAGTAGTGAGTACTAATGGTTATGACCCTATGTGTATCTATGTATCTATGTTTTTGTAAGTATAAGGGCCTGCATGGACATATAGCTGTAATACTGCTGGAGCTGTATAAAAGCCCATGGTGTTTACTTTTATCATCCAGCTCATCATAAGGAACGAATTTCTTAGCTGGATCCTTAATACTGCACACACTTGATGATTCTAATCCTTTTTTGCAAGACAAAGCCTCATCTTACTTGATCAGCTCCATGTCTTGAGTTAAACAAGAGTTTATCCTCTCCATGTTAAACATGTGGTTTTCCACAAGTTCCTTCCAGCATCCAGCACGGGAACGTTAATAAGTAGCATTAGGAGCTCTCCCTCCCTGCTCTCCAACTCTCTCGGTCTGGATTTATCTCTTGGAGATGACGTCAAAAAAATAGGAAGCAGTGGTGGAGAGAGTTGTTTATTTGAAATCCAGGGAGATTAGCAAGGCGTCTATCTTATTAAAACCTATTCGTGGAGGTTTTCTATACCCGGGGCAGGAAAGGAAGAGCAAGTAAATAGTTATGAGCCTATAGTCATATAATAGGAATGAAGTACGAAAACTTTGAAAATATTGAAAGATCAATCCCAAGATTAGACAAGCAATGTAAGCATGGCGTAATACATCACGAAAGATTAGCCCTAGTGAATGTTCCTCATAAAATCACAGCTTTCTAATATACTCATGGATCTATGTATGTATGTATCTATGGTTACTGAGTAATAACAGTTCAAAGACTTGCTCCATATAGTGACGACTACTAGTACACTCCTATCATCCTTATATATAGATATAGAATGGACTTGAGCTAGGGCAGATATGAGCCTGAAAACTCATCTTCATTTTCTTCCCAATGTTTCTTCCCTGACATATATGACAAGTGGCAAAAGAGAGAAAGGGCAAAGCAATAGAAAATCCCAGAGATCTTTTGATCTGGTCATGAGTGAAGTCCCCCGTTCTGGAATTACCATTACTAAAACCGTGAACATAGGGCAAAGTACAGGGTTGCACTTGCAATAAGACTTTATAAACAACCTCACTTCATCCATTTTCCCTCCCATTATACACTCCAGGCTTGAGGCTCATCTCTCTCTCTCTCTTGTCTCTCTCCAGCTCTCTTGTAATCTTCCCCTCTGACTTTCTGCCTCCAAGACTTCCTCATTCTTTCCAACATGAATTTCAACGATCTGTAATCTTTCAAGGCATAGGCACAGAAGAGTCTGTCTTAATGATCGCAAGATCCTAAATAATTATTGTACCCCCTCTCAGTGAATAGAAGTTGAAACATCTTCAGGAACATCCCGTCCAATGAAACTCATATAAAAGTCACTAAAAGTAATGGTATCAAGGAGAGATACACCAAATCAATTATAATAGTACCTCGGGAAAATGCCATACCAAATCCAAGAAAAATTCATGGGACATCTCAATGGAACAAATTTGGCGAAAATAGAGTAGATAGTAGTGGGAGAAATAAAAGAAACACAAATGGAAGGACAAAGAAGCAGAGAGCTGAAGAGTCGAGAGAGAGAGACCAAGGATAAATATCGAAATTGTCATTGAAACCGAGGAAAAGCCACGAAGAGTCGAAAAACAGACTTTAGTGAAGTCGTTACAAGTCAGCTCCTCTTTAATTTGACTTTCAATGTGAGCTCTCTATTTTCTTCTTGCATATGTCCTCTATAGTTCTATGTAGATACTTCAGCCCCGCGTCATAGACTCCCATCAAAGAAAGTCAAGGAGGATATGCATTACGGATATAGACATTGGAAAAACGGCATATATGTAAAGGATCTACGATAGATCCACTGCACATGAAACTGATGAGAAGAGACTGTGACGCACGACACCGCAATTCGGACTACCTTAACACCCAATTTAAACCAGAAGTATGATAAAATAGCATTTCAGAAGGGAAACTTTCTCTCCAGAACTCAAAAGAAATCTAAACTTGTATTCCAAAACTATTTTCCACTTATGACACTCCAAGGAGAATTTCCCTGGGTAAAAGTGTATACCTCTCAAGAGTAACATGTGAAAATCTTTTTTTATAGGATAGGGTCTTGAATAAAATTAGGTTTCCACGAAAGTTTTTTTTTTTTGACGTTTACATAATAATATGGATTGAAAATTGGTGTAGATACTTCCCCAGAATTTATTGACTTATAGTGGTGGGGTAGGATCGAGCGTGGGAATAAAATTCAAAATTGTGCAAGTCCCCTGAATAGATGCAAGGCTGAGTGGCCAATTTGGAGGATTGGAGAAATTCTTGTAGATATAAAATTCAGGGTTGTATAAGTTCTCCTCGATGGAATGACCATCAACGACAGTACGAGGACAAATAAGGAGGCAGAGAGACAAGTTCCCGGAAAATAAGCTCTTCCTCGGCCTTCAGTACATAAAATATTGAAGGTTGTTCATTTGATGTACATCCATATCCTGGGTCTGGGTCTACTCTCATATATTGTTATAGATGGAGGCAAGGGGATTTGTTCAGTAGAATTTATCTCTATGTATGAATAAAACAAAAACGTCAATCTGGGTAATCTCCTGTGAAAATTGGAGGCATGGATATGTAGCTAGAGGATAGTGGGCTGGAAGGGGTAAAAGTCCTTAGGTATGAGTTGTGGGATTCGTCTGACCATTATTTCCTTGTAAATTTGAGAAAATAAGGACGTCACAGTAGACTTGTAATACGAGTAACGTTCTATTTTATTGTAATGGGGAGCACTCGAATAGTGACAGATTTGATCCAGATGCCATGTGCTCAGCTGCAGTCATGCCGTACATATAGACTGAGCGGATCAAGCGATATTTTCCCTATGTTTTATAATGGGCTCTTATCCTCCTCACTCGGATTACTCGAGTCAGTGGTAAATACGGAAGGAATTCGTTTTTATTCCCGTGCTTTGTTGCTGAACACCATGTGTCATATGACTGCACAAGTGCATATACAAATAGTCCCTTGACTATGTACAAATAATTCTACACATATAACTACACTATATAGATACTTATAACCATACTATTAAAATCATACGGATTTCATAGCAAGAGCAATAACTGCATTATATAGAATCTCGTGTGTTAATTCTACTGTAATATTCCTCCTTTCACTGTATTATGTGCATCACTCCATAAAAACAAAATACTAGTAGTTCCGGACGGGGAAAATCCATCATACAGAATTTAATAACGGACGGATGAAAAAATATATTTACCCATACTCTACGCACACACACACACACATAGATATATACACACACATTGCATTCAATTTCTGTGGACTCAGGTTTTTTTCCTCCTAATACTTTTTTACAATGCTCACTGAGTGTAAATAGTAGAACAAGATGCTAGCCACAGGCTGGAAGTCTACTGACAATGTGAAAAGCCCGCTAGACTCACTTAACACCAGAATTTTTTGTTGAGAATCCCCATCACTTGCTAATAAGCTTAAAATGTCGTTTTTTTCAATTCAACTTTTCATTCCCTTCCAAGTTCGACACATTCCAGAGAGAAAATGACAAAAAAAAACCTTTTCCATCATTCCCCATTTATCATGTAAAGTACAATAGGAGGTTTATTGTCATCCAACGCTAAAAATCTAATATATCCTACTTTTCTGAAAGTCTCTTAATAAACTGTTCTTTTGAAGCTGAATAATAATTCTTGAAATGAGAACCCGGTAAATTTCGTATTCAAATGCATATTGTGAGATTATTATAATTTGGGATGTAACAGTTGCATGCACAATTGTAACGAGTATCTACATATAATTTCACAGGGATAATAAAAGAAGTGCCACTTTGATGATGAGACATGGCAGAATAATTATTTCTGGGAAACAATATCTAGGAAGGAAACTTACAAATATTAAAAAGTTCAAAAGATATTATTGAGAGCGAATTTTGAAAGAACTTTCCAAACGGTTCATTGGACTATTCCAAACTGGATTCGTATTTTTGGCTCTTGACTTGTAATAGTATGAACTTGAAGTTTAATACCTTTGATACTAATTCACCATCTGACGCAATAGGGGTATAGTTTTAGTGTCGGATGCTCTTTTAGATTTAGGTACATAAATTCCGGCTCATATATAGCTAAATACATGTAGTTCTTGTAAATATGTTTCAAGTTTAGTGACATTAGTTGAGTCAAGGAAAGGATTCATTGAGAGCGGGGCTTTCTTCACGAGTCAATAATAAAACTGGGAAGCCAGGAAGTTCCCTACGGTTTGTTAAAGACCTTTGTGCCGCACTTTACTTGACTCCATGACATGAGATGAGAGTGAGACTAGAAGTAAAAGAGACGGGGAGAAAAACATGCATCTGACAGGATTAAGACTCTATAAGAAGAAACAGGCTTCTGTTTTTGACTTTGCACTAGTCATAACTTGTAAAGTATCTTTCGAAACTTCACTCTTTATTCACTCCTGATATTTTCCACCATTTCAATACACTAACCATACCATAAGGCTCAGACTTCTCCACACTTCCCAAAAAAGAACAACAAGTAGGATTTTAGATTGCTCCTAGCCTAGCAACCCCCAGTTGGAAGTTAATACAGTGATTGTGGAAAGATTGGAAACTTGCAAGAGTTGGTTCTTGCTTGTCATTAAAATCCACGTTGGGAGAAAATACCATTCAACACATTTTCCTTCAATTCTCCTGGAAAATTCAGCTCTTTACAGCTCAGACCAGACTCAGAATATGAAAAGACACCATAAGCGCAAGTTAGAATTGACATGGTCTACCAGACTGAACCAACCTTTGGCATTTTAACTTTACCAAATGAAATCCAGCCAAACCCGTAGGCATACCAAGGTAAATAAAACTCCGAGAAGGAGAAATTAAACTTTTGCTCGTACGTTATTCCAAGTCCCAGCAGATATCTTGGTTGGAGTCAGTTCAAAAACACAATAAAAGAGCAAAACTGAGAAATAACTAGGAGTAGGCTCTGCTTATGTACACCGTTGCAATAATCTTTGACGTAAACATGTCTGTTGTTCCCTTGTATGTACTTTCGTTAACTCGATAATTGTAACAAAAAACGAGGAAAACAATCATTCTTTGCGTAAGTCAAGCTCCTTCCGCTCCTTTAGGCTTCCCTTATTGCAACATTATGATTAGTGTGCTTATACTTACGGTTGTGTACGGGCGAGGGTTCACAATAGTTAGTTGTATGAAAATTCATTGTTATTTACTATACGATTACTACTTGTGAACATGAGGATCTCAGAGGGAGAGGAGCAAGTTCGAACCTTTTTCCTGTACTTATAGGTAATTTTGTTTGTTGGTAGTTGGCGCACTTACAACTCTTCTTTTGTGCTCTATAATTTCATTCTTACTTTGAGGTGTTAGCTTTTCAGCCTATTTGTTTCTCTGCCTTTTTACTCTCACTCGCTCGCTCTTTTCAAAGCTACCTCATGGAAAGATTACCATTATTAAGCTCTACCCATGGATGTCGTTTGAGGACGGGTCTATAGTCAAACACAATGTTTTTATACCGGAGATGTTCTGTGTAGAAAGTTCAAGCCGCAAATTTTTTGTACACTGTGTATGCCCGTATACAGATATCTATCATGTTAATAAAAGTCAGTGGTTGTGTAACAATATATTCTAAATATATTTATTTGTAATTCCATTAAGTTTCCTACAAATCTAGAGCATGTACATACATGCGTACTTATGCATGTACTTACCCTACATATGTCCTGGAAGTAGATACATATATCCTGATTATGTTTGTGCGTAAATTCAGGAAATCAACTCAATGCATTTGTGAAGTCATTTTTGAGGGGAAATGTTCAGGGAAACTTCCAAGCTATGTAACAACATGGGTATAAATTGTTAGAGGTCCCTTCCTTGAGTTACTTGACACACTGACTTCTCATTGTCAGTGGGAATAAATAGTACTCACAATGATACTACAGACTGTGAGTGCACACGGATGTATATACATATGTAGTTACTTCAGAGAAAGGGCAACTCGACCGGAAAGTCATTGCGGTCACTCATTCATTCATGAAAAGATACATTCATTGATGGGAAGCAGTCCCTGGAGTGATACTGGGTCTTACTACATGCTTCCCATATTTGTTTTTGATTGTTGCAAGTCTCAAGTTAAACCATTCAAGACACTGAGTGCCCGCCCGTTTCTCTCTTGGGGAAAAAGCTGTAAATATGCTTGTATAGTACTCTCCTACTTGTTTACACGACTCATTCATTCATTGAACATTTTACGATTTTCAATTTACGAGACTGACTCTCACTCTCTCTCTCTCTCTCTCCCAGATACACACTCTCTGGCTTTGTACTCAAGTTTTAGTAACAATTTTAAATAATGGAATGCACAAAAAAGTACTTTGGACCTCAAGAGGAAACTATATAGAGGGAAATATTGGAAGGAGTATAGGAAGAGCCAAACCTTCAGTCTTGTCTCCCTCTTCCTGTAGCTAGAGCATTCCATTGAAAAGTTGTTTACACTGTTTAGTATGGAAGTGTCATGTAATTTAACAGCTGACTGAGATATTTGTAAAGGGAAATTTCCAAAGAATATCAGTGGAATAAAGCCATGTTGGAATACAGGCCTGATGCGGTTACCTACTATTAAGCCAGCATTTATAGGGGATATACTCATTAAAAAATTTATTTCAATCTTATTGTTACATTACACGTTGAATTACATGACGGCATATTCTTTTTTAAAGTGGAGTTCTCTTGAACTTTTGTCATTCCACAAATTCACCATGGATTTTTGATTTGTTAAGTTCTCGAATTTTTTTAAAGGATTTTTTGAGCGAAGAAAGATTGTGACGGACTCACGCCTTTTATCTTGCCATTGTTTTAAATCAACCTTGTGTGAGACCTTTACGGTGTTAAAATTGAAGGGTGAAAAAATTGTGCCTTTTTACATTTTCATCCTTTCAACGGGAACACTAAAACAAAACGTATGGGTTTTTTATCGATCCAAATACTTTTTTCCCGTTTTCTGATCTCACTTTACGACGGTAACACATCCTTGGAAGGCACATAGAGCCTCCTTTTGCGTCATAAAATGTTATTTTCTCATGAGCACTTTACAAGTCAAAGTCGCACTTTTCTAGGAAACGGGATGAGAATTGAAGAGGAGGCTTGTGTCGTCGGGGAAAAATGTTTCTCTATAACATCTATAAAAACTATATCTGTCCGCCAACTTGGGAAGTGTGATGAGGTATATGTCATCACGTGCGTACATATATGTGTGCGTACACTCTGAGGCTTTTGAGCAGTGTAGCTTGAATACACAATACAATATGCCTCTCATATATAATGTTGCAATAATCTTAAAGAGAGACAAATGAGTTTGCAATAATGTCGAAACATCCTATTAAGTGTAGCTCCTGCTAATATATACCAATAGAGACCCTTCAGATACGACACAAAGTAGGAATGTCGGAAATTACACAAGGAGACCTAAACCCATTAAGTTGAGCTTTGCTCCTTGGAATTCATATTTTTTTGCTACTTGCACACAGCACTGGAGACAATAGCCCTCCATGAATGTTCCAAGATACAATGTCTATTTAGAGATTTTCAGGAGACGAGTAGCAACAAATGAAGCATGTGTGTGTGTGTCCAAACGTTTTATGATGGTATCTTTTCCACTGGATTTCGACCCTTTGTGGACTTTGTAACTTTGTATGCCAGTGAACCCAGCTCCTCCATGGTTACAATATCTATACTTTGAGAGGGACAAATGAAAGTTGAGTTTTATGTGATATTGGATGGAAAAAGCTACCTCATATTTTTTTTGCTGACTTATATTCTAGCCGTGCTTTCCTTTCATCTCTGGAATGAAGGACGGTTTGTCTCCGTTCTCAAATGCTCTGGAACTCATAACAGCGCTGTTTAGTCTCTTTGATGTGGCATGTGGCTCCCTTTGTTTTAATAGGTGAACAAAGTTTTACCTACATATGGGTATCTACATATGAGTACGAGATTCGAAACTAACCAGCAACACTCAAGGGTACTTTCCGTGATTACAGTGATTGTTCACTCGTTTGTGAACTATATACTTTGGATTTGAATTTGAAGTTTCCAATGATTATTCTCCGACTGTATTTCATCTCTCTCCTCTCTCTCTCTCTCTCTCTCTCGGAGAGTAGTCTAGAGACTGACTCTTCTGTATATAAACACTGAAATACAAAGCGCACGTGCGACAAATGTTTACGAGGTGGTCTGTCAACTTTGAAATGTGGAAATGACTGAGAAAACTACCA
The DNA here is from genome assembly GCA_947179485.1 of Allacma fusca. Lineage (NCBI taxonomy): Eukaryota > Metazoa > Arthropoda > Collembola > Symphypleona > Sminthuridae > Allacma > Allacma fusca. The sequence goes on from OX359248.1 coordinate 31,876,573, forward strand.
TGGAATAAGAAAGAGCAGGGAGATGACGAGCGTTTACAAATAACCCCAACCATTACCATCATTGCAATGTGCATGATGTCGCGTCTCCGAAACTCAATCATGCATTTAGTACGAAAGGGAGGTAAAAAACTCCCAGACTACTGCGACTAAACTGAGTATACGTATGAGTATGAATTGAAAATCGGGCAGGACGCTTTTAAACTCTCTGCAACTACTACTGCAGTTTGGTATTATATGGTAAATAAAATATCAATGAAAAAGATTAGATGACCAGGAACAAGTTCTTGCGAAAGGATGACTGTCAGTCTTTATAACGTTAAACGACACTGAAATCACTGTGGACACTGTAAAGTTGAGAAGTATACTTTTGAACATGACCATCATCTGTATGTGAGTACAGGAGGATATAACCAGACTGGTCGTAAAGTATAAAAAAATGGAGAAAAAGGGTCATCTGCGTATCACCCCTTTCTTATCTTAAGAAAAGACAGCTTTGGAGACCCCAAGAGAATATCTCGTGAAATAGGAAAAAAATCCCTAGTATCACCATCTCTCATATATATATTTTTATACTATCACCAAAGTGAAGTGTGCAACTTGTATGGAGATATTGGAGGCAATTCGAGTCTTCTCCCTCGGACGACGACATCATCATTCAACATTTTTATGCTGCCATTGTATAAAAAAGCTCGGCTTCACATCATCTTAGGCATTATGACGCGGGGACGGACTTTTGAAAAACTTTTCTAAAGAATGACAGTCCGAGAGTGGACCCTGAAGGAAAGTATTATTAGAGTTCTTAATGGAAGGTTATGAATTGGAAGGGCGAGCTGAAGACTCCACTCTCCAAGTGGTAGTTCCCATAGAAAAATATCCGACTTCGATTAAATCCAGGCAAGGGTGTCACCAACAAGCAATAATCTATTTCTTGGTCATTGTCATTAGACTGTCATCCCCCTTGTCACTATCAATGAATGAAATGACCGTCTCCCACCCTGGACCCCATCTACTAAATGTACTTTTTAAATTAATGACAGAGTCAGAGTGAGAGAGAGAGAGGTTGACTCATCTTTTTAAGACTCGTATTTTCAATTGTCTCAGTGAGATTGAAAGCTCATGTGTGAAGAATAAAGAAAAGTAAGAACTGAACCATTTGGGAAGAGTAAGTTAAGGAAAAACGTAGGTGTGAAATTTTGAAATAGTACCAGGGAAAACATTTTTTTTTTTGGGCAATGCTATCGTTACGGGTACTCCTGACAAGGTCTCGTAGTCTAATGGGATAATGGATAAGTTCTGTTTTGAAATGTGGAGTGTCGGTGTGTTTGTGTGAATTAAAATTGTGTAACTGCGAGAGTCAGTGTGTAAACTGAAATGTGTTAAACAATGGTCAGAAATAGTTTGCAAATGGATTAGGAAGTGAAATGTACCTGTGAAGGGAATCCACTCAGGTCGGGAGAATTCAGTTGCGAAGAGTTACTGGCGGCGGGACCGCCGCCGCCTTGACCGTAGTGATGATGACTCGCCAGAATGGAGGAAGAAATCTGTGCGGGAGTCAGAAGGTCAGGAACAATTTGGTCATCGTCATCACAAGGCAAGTCACCCAAAGACACAAACAAACTACCACCATCCATTATTAGAGACGTAATAACTGGAGCTGCATACTCATCGATGCTCATGGCACAGAAGGCACGCGGCTCGTTTAACCACATTAGCCATTCAGCTCACAGAAGTACCCACAATTACCCGCTCACGTAGAGACTTGCTGAGTTGAGCAACTTATTTTACTTTCTAGTCTCCCCGCCGCTCCCAATTTCCTCCCGTATTAACTTTTACTTCCCGGGATGAATTGTTCCTCTCTCTCTCAAAGTTTCTCTCAACTCAACAAAAATGGAGATTTTTAAAGTAATTACTTATCAATGGTCCATTGAACCTTTAAATGTCTCTTTGATTAATGTTTTTTTTTAATGGAGAGTGTATAAGGTTCAAATAGTTTAGATTGGCCAGGACTCAATCAAGTAAGCTCCGGTATTCCACAAGTGGTATCAAAAAAGTCTCAGTCGAGGAAGATAATGTTTCGCTCGGAATATTATTACAAGACACAGGAACCGTAGTAGTATATGGTATGTGCTATAGGAAATATATATATATATTCCTTGTAAAAATAACACGAGGTTCACACACACACACACACACAGAGCGACTCACAGGGGTATCAACATCCGTTGGATTGATTACAATACAAATAACAACCAGAGAGTTAATAATTGATGTATAATGTTCTAATAATTCCTTCTAGAAGGTAAATAACACTTGAAAAGCATTGAGGAACGTGATTAGATTCATTGAAGGGTCTGATTGTGTGTGTGAGCAAGACTAAAAGTTTTACGTTGTGAATTGCTCGTGGAATCAAGTCAAACTACTTGAGTCAACTGACTCACAAAGAAATACGCTGTCTTATCACGGGTGAACCTTCTCTCTGAGAGGAACACTCAAGTCATACAGACATATATCTGTTGTACACGAGAGAGTGGTAAAAAATTTCTTGAATGAATGGTCTCCTCTGGAGAAAACTTGTTCCTCACGAGGAGCAACCCCTCCGACTTGAGATTTCAACCCCTGTACCTACTCACAATCACCACACACTTGCTGCTGTTGTAACGTAAACTCAAGTAACTATTTGGATGTGAGTGTATAACTACATAGGTATCTCGTTGGGACTCCCTCGTAATCGTATTCTGACTTTTAAGTGCACGTAAATATACGAGACTTTTTCTTGCTCGCATCCGAAACTATGTATGTTCAGTATGTATCTGCTGTTATGTACACGCTTCCTTACAAGATGATTTCTTAAGAGTATGATGTCTCCACTTGGGTCTTGTTCCAGTACAGCGTACAGCCTTTTAGTAATACGGGTCCCGGGATTTCACTCAAAGGTGCACACATATCCTCATGATTCCTGTAACCATACACTTTTGAGCTAATGGCACGTAAAAAAAAATGAAAGCGCCAAATGCTACAATAAACAAGTTAAAAAAAAAGTCATGGGACAGAATTTTGTACAAACAGAGTCTAATATGTACGCACACCTACAATCATACAAATGACTGATACTGCGAATGATATAGATAACATATTTTTAACACGAGATACAAGAATCCCCACACTCGAAACCCACTGCCTTCCATTAACAATTATAACCTGAATTAAGCCCTCTTTACTATGTTATGTGCTGCACATAAAAAAAAATCCCTTTTCTCATTATCATGCAGGGTATCTGTGGTCTGAATAAACAGAGCTCTTCTGTAACATCTAACTTGACTCAGTGGACCAACTTCATGGAGTTACATAGCATGGCTGGTGCATTTAATCCTATTCAGAAAACTGAGAGTTGTACCAAATCACAAATTTGGTAGGACCCTACAGGTCCCACTTCCACAGGACAGTGTACATATGTACATACAACCGTTGTCATGATATTATGCTCATCCACAAAAAACTTTTAGTATGCTCAATATGATGCGGTCTCTGACTACCAGCATGAACAACCTGTAGGGTCACACATCCACTATTTATTTACATTTCCCAATCTCGGTGTCTGTTTGCCTTTGCCGGTTCTTGTTGTCATGTCGGTCGTATATCCTCTTTAAGTAACTACATTCGCCAGTGCCACTGCCAGTGACTGGTCTTCCGAGACTGAATAGCCCTATAGGAGTGATTATTCCATTGAATGTCTTCTACTACTTGATTTTTTGAAGTTGCTCCATCCATTCATTGAATTTCTATAGCCTGACTTTGACATAGAGATATATTCCTACATAATTTTAGAGTCATTTATAAAATGTATACCAAAGTCATCATTCTTCGTCTGGTTCGATTTAAAATTCAGTGCTACAAGTTTCTATTTCCCTATAGCTATGTATATAATTATCCGTTCAATTCATATTGAACTGTATGCATGCCCAGATAGATTTGCTTCTATATGACAATGCATTTGTTGGTGTATGTGCACTTATAAGTTATGTGTTGTGTGCAGGCGCTAAACTCTATGAGCGAAGATGTAAACGTTTACACAATCACTTGAAAAGATGGTTTATTTACATGTTTCATTTATAGCTAAATTTTTACCCCTCACTTGGTCTCCCTAAACACAAAGGTACAAGAGCAACCCCCACAACGAGTTGACTTCATTGCGCTAGAAGAGTAACACAGAACGCAGCTTCTAACAACAGTAGTAGAGGTGAAGCTTCGTAAAAAAGAGCAATGGTATAGGCAGTAGGCAACTGTGTTGCAGGAGCAACTGTAATCCCAAGTACTCATCAAGTGGCTAACAAGCAGGTAGAAGACAAGTCCACTTTGCTTTTACTCTGTAAAAACCACCACAACTTGAATCCAAGCAGGTACTTTTATTGTTAAACTTTCCTATATAACCCTGGTTAATAGAACTATTACAAATGTTAACACTAGCCAACCGCACATGTTGAAAATGGAGCAATTCCGTTAAAAATCTGCCTCCGCTCATCCTGCTCAGCTCAAGGTGTGCTTATTACCTACAAAAGTATCTATCTGTATTGGACTCTGTAGATATCTATACCTGAGCTGAGGGAGCATATATACTTATTAATTAGAGATTTACACCTGAAATGTCCAACGAAGACACGTTCCCATACAAGAAATGCGCACCCTTTGGTTCAATAATGGGAAGTACTACTGTGACAGACTGTGCGTGCATGCTGGCTCGAGAAAATAATGTGTGGACTGGATTGGGACTCCCTACATATCCTCAAACTAGATACATATGGAGATATACATAGACCCAGAGATGAGATATGCAGGTACGGTGTGGTATTTTTTTTTATGGAAACTGAACCAGGATGAAAGATGGGATTGGATTATTGTATAAAACATAATGGTTGGATATTGGTAACAAAATAATAATCGTGCCTCGGTGTCTCGAAACTACATTGTGCACTAAATTCCATGATAGATGATAGATCTTCAGTTTCAGTCATTACGAATTCCTCGCACTTGATCTCCAATTCTCAACCGTGTCTTACACATGATTAATCTAACTTGGGAACTTTGAAGTTATGGTAGATACTGTACTATAAATGTATTTGGTATGTAGGACGGAGTTTTCTCGACAAGTATCTATATAACTTCTTGGGGGCGGTTTGAGTATGAAATTTTCGTCTGTCTGTAACCGACAGAACGGAGCATTTAAAGAGTGGTTATTTTTTCTTTTGAAAGGATGATGATCATCTATGTGGCCGTGGACGAAATGGTAGCTGGGGATGCAATAGTTATGTTCGACACAACTGACATGTTATATTGCACTTGTACTTCACAGTAATTTATGCTACCTGTTAGACTCAGGATTTTTTCCCACTTGTTTTAGCTTGTGTGGTACCAAGGAGTGCACTGTGGCAGGGGTATAGAGAAGACAAGTGAGTGCAAATAATTGGCGTAAAGTTACAAAGGTGTTTTCTTAACAGTTGCTGTTAAAGCCATAATCTTTGTGGATGATTATTATTGTGGCTGTTGTTAAAGAGTCTACCTTTATTACTATGGTTTGTTATATCCCCCCTCATATAAGATTGTTTATACGGGGAGTTGGAGTCTATGTGCTTGGTACAATGGCTTGGGCGAACGTATTGTTTCTAGCATTATGGCTATTAACAATGTGTTTGTCTGTTGCCAGTTAATTAACAAGATTAAACTGACTGAAATTACGAGATTTTCTTCGCCATTTGTCTTCACTCTACTTGACAATGACCCAGAGTGACCCCAGAATGAGTAAACCAATGAATACAAATAAGTGCTTTCATCGTCCCTCTCACACTCAACAGTTTCTCTGTCTCTCTCTCTCTCATCTCCTAACTACATATCCCCTGTGTGTATGCCAGGCTATGTAGTCCCTGTTGAATGTAATATGTTTTGGTGGCGACCATGTAGGAACGATCCTCGTTACGAATGAAATACTGTACTAAATGCAGCTGTTATAATATCCTCACTATTCATTTATGACTTGTTTATTTTCCACACGATCCATACCCGACAGTTTTGGGGAAGTGAATATGCATTACATGACTGTGGAAAAGTCTCCCTATCTCCGCATAAAGTCAGTTGATTGTAAGCCGAAACCCAAATTTCCTACTTTGTACAAAACAGTTTTGTTTTCGATTAAACATTAACTTGTTGTCTCTTCAGGGTCACTCTCAAGTCACTCAAAAGCACATAACGGGGTGTCTAATTTGGCCATGTCCAAGCACACACATAGTTCATCTGCTGTCGAAAAGTTTGACGTATTTTATATTTCGGATGAATGAATCCTCCAAGCCTATAGGAATATAGGACCTATGCTGTTATAAACATTTGAGGGTGTACAAAGATACTACTACGTACCCTCAAAATAAAAATGAACCTGCCGCTGGGTAATTGTGGACAGTGCATAGCTCCTCACCGTGTGCTTGCTGGACGGTAAATACCAAGTTTTCAGATGTCACAGTAGTACAAGGTTAGATTTGATGTATAATGTGATAAAAAATTGATGTAGTCAAGTCACTCTTGTCAGGATGAGCCGATATATGCATATGTTCGCGACACCATAAAATTTTTAAGTTATGAGGACACTATAGGATAAGAGACAGATGAGCCAAAGGGCTTCTCTCAAATAAGTACATGCATTGACTGCTGCTGATACTCCTGTCATTCGACATTATTCATCTCATCTTCAACTGCGTCTGTTCCGAGCTGATCGTTTGGGCATACAGTGGCTCCGATCGCCACTGATTTATCATCAAATCCATGTCTTCCCTTTGTTTCACTCCTGAGGCTCAAGGAGATTTCCTTCTTAAAAATTACCCCTTTATTTTCAATTTCCACAAGGCTGAAATTATATTGCAGGTTATATGTACAGATACGTATGTAAATACATATGTAATTACTCTACAGAAAAAAATCTATGTTGGGACAAATGTAAGACAGATGTGTCTATACTTATGTATGTGTATATTTGCAACTGCAATTTATATTTTCCTACGTTTATGCATGCATGGTCCTTTGGTATAGATCGTACCATGTAATTATATTTATGCGTCTAATAATTTACACACGTGACGCTATACTTGACTGAGACTGACAGGAGATATCAGGCTTTAATATTTAAATCTTGCTGAAACTCAATACTTGCACTTGATCAATCCCAACCTTGTCCAAGCATTATGGTCAGTCTTCAATTATTTTCCGAACGTCGTTTTGTTACAAGCATATAGGGATGCAGACTTGCTTATATTGGGTTGTGCGGTTGCCTTCTTCTTAAAAGATAATGCACAGTAGAACTTCTTGATGGTAATAATGCCATGACATCGAACTTGAGCAAGGCTCAACTCGTTCTAAGTTAACTATCATTCATACTGAACTAATGTCTAAAGTTGCAGCTGTTCCATGCAGCTCCATATGTATGGTGAGTTATATCGACATGGATATAAACATAAGCCTGAATTGCAGAGTGCAGTAAATTGTTAGTTTTCTCAAATTGTAATCACACTGTAAGAGAAAATGTTTTATGGTTAATAGGTAAAGTATACGTTAGCCACACGTGCATTACTTTATTGCTTTCGATTGACTATTAAGGGTAGATAAGGATAAGCTTACCAACTCGTTTCCATATTAGCCTTGCAGAGATTTCAGCGAGCACAGTTAGTTAAACTTTGGCATGCTCATATTTGCTTTTCTTCCACGATTGTTTTTTTTTCTCTTCATCATTATGATATATGTATATTTTGGTGGGTCCGAAGGGTGGTGTTTTTGAAATCTTCACTTGGATATATCTCCCTTGTGTGTGTGTGTGTGTGTGTGTGTGTGTGTGTGTGTGTGTGTATTTGTCTATCTGTTTGAGGGAGAATTTATCAAGTTTTGTGGTAGAGACTCATTATGTATATACATATAGGGATATGCACAAAGGAGGAATAGGAATAGTAGTTGTCAAGGAGAGTACCTCGTTATAACTTTTCTCTCTTGCGATGTTGGCTCAAAGGAAATCCTATATGGTTATTGTATGAGTTATAGAGAGGTAGAGGGAGAGAAGTGCCGCAGAAAATATATTTTCCCATGATAATAATTTATGCATAATATTCAGGTGAGCACATTAAAACCTTGTATATTACATTTATATGAAAATGAGCCGTTTTTTGTCAAGAGTTTCAAAGTTAGACACTTGCTTTAGCATTATTTGTTCCTCTCTCACATTAACTTGATGTCTGTAATAAATAAATATGAACACAATTTTTTATCCCTCACCCAACTCGCCTCATATATACAACTATGTATAGCCTTGCTGAAAATCTAGTAATCCCTTTCCTAACCCGCATACAGTATACATATGTCTATATGCCACTGCATACATATCCATCTTAGTACATACGATCATCCTTCCCATACTAAAAAAGTCTACACACTTGAGGAGAGCCAAAGGCTTGGAGTGGAAAGCTTTTAGTCCCTAGCTTTGACACAATGTTTAGCAGCATCAGACAATTTTAAATTGCATTTGCAAGTCAAGCCTCTGTGAAAAAAATGAGTAAGGCTTCAAAGTAAAATTAATGTAGCACACAAGTGGAGTTGGATCGACTCGAGACTCTATATACTCGTTGTTTCCAAGACATGGGAAATACTTGCAAGTGAATGACAGCAAGGTGGTCCAGACCTCGTCACTCATATTGTCTGCACGGCAGTTACTCTCCTTATAGACTTGAGACATATGCTCACCTACACTATCCTCATATAAGAGGGACTTGCACTCACCGTGCGCGTATTTAATGGGAGACCGGACTTGTAACTTACAAGTTGTAACTCAAGCGGTTCTTCTCCTTTTCATTTAGGTGGTTGGGGAGATCGAGTCAGTGTCTCAGAATGCGAACAAGTTGTTCAGGTTGGGAAAAGAGCGAGGAGAGATGAAATAATGGGAGGAGGTGAACGCATAATGAAGCTCACGGTCTCCGTCACTGCCATGGTCCAGAGGGTGGTTGAAATTACACAACGTTTACAGGAATTATATAACGTGTGGTTTGCCTGCCGCACAGGTAGTGTGTCTCCTGTGTCTACAGCTTGTATGTATGTATGTGTGCTCTATGGTTAGGAATTTTTTCGACAGGGTATTTTGAGGACTCGTGCGAAGCTATATGGGTGTATGGATGTGTGTGTGTGTGTGTGTGTGTAATGTAGTCAATTCTCATGACTCTGACCGTATAAATACAAGTGACGTGGAGTGAGTAAAAGGCCACCATGGCCACATGGCCCACGGAGTAGACATCGTGATGAGAAGGAGGTAATTATTAGCCAATTTGTATGTGAGTGGACCGACTAATGTTGGGTTACGGTGTGGTCTCGTTCCTCTATAAATATTGGGTCCTTTTAATATTAAAATATGCTCGTAAAATTTTATGGTCTGGTAGGGCAGCATTCTATCATCCTTCTTCGGGTCATCTCAACTCCTCCATGAGCCCAGCTCAGAGTCTCTTATAGTCCCATGCATAAACGCACTCCTACTGTATACTCACTTCCCAGTGTATCCTCCACGAGACGTACACCTCTATTGAACCATATCTCTTCAATGAGTATAATTTCGGTAAGTATATAATCAAACGGAAAATTACTATTAGTCAAGTTATCCCTCCATGTAATATTTAATACAATGTTATTATCTAATACATTTGAACGCTTTCAATAATACGTTGCAGCAGATGAACACTCTTTTAATGCTTCGATTAGCTGAGCAGTTATTCAACCAAGTTTCAGGTGAAACCACACGCATCCATATGCCATCTCCATTGATATGGATACTGAGATCCTATGTAATTCGGCGTACATAATTACTACATGCATACAAGAGCAATGGTAAATATCTGTAGCAGGCATTGTCTCAGTGTGTGTGTGTGTGTGTATACAAAACCGTTCTATCCAGGGGTACTTTGAACAGTACATCATATATGCATACTGTAAACATACCTCTGTACTTATTAGGAGTATGAATTAATAATCCCAGTAATACTATACACTTTACATCCTCAACCTCAACATCACTAATATGCAGTTACACATGATTACTGCATCTAACTCAATCCCTTAACAACTTACACGGAGGATTAAGGAATAATCACTGCTCGTAGCTCGGAAACCATCTAATCCTCGGCCTTTTACTCAAAAGGAGCCAGTGGCAGGAGTCAAGGGATAGGACGTTTCTGTACACATAGGGAGATGAGGAGAGAACATTGTGAAAATTCATTTCTTTCAGAATCAGAATTCCTTTAGACTCTCATGTGCTCTAAGGTATAAATCCTTACTGACTCCCTCATATAAACTTTCACGTAGATAGATAGATATATTAAAGTTTCAAATTAATTTTTCTCCTAGGATAACTGCCATTGTTCCTCAAAGTTGTGCCTTCCTTAATGTAGGTAGACATCAGAGCGGGCTCCATATAATGTATTTCCCATCATGTGAACTGCGAGGGGGGATTATACATAACTATGCCTATAATTTTAGTACATGTAGTTAGAGTACACAGGGCAGTAATTTAGTCTGAGGGTATATATGTATACCTGCTGAGCACAAAGGCTTTTAATCGTAATTCCCTTAACTACAATGTGAAGTCCGAAGAGTGAATTGAGATTGAATGAGGTAATTCTTCCAACCCTCTCTATATAGATACATATGTACATCTATGTGAAGTAGTAATATCGTTATTAATTCTTCCGAAGACCCAGCATAGTTTCACTGCTACTACTGATTATCTTTATGGAAGATCCTAGGGAAAAGTTCGCTGGGGCTGCTCGGCGGAGATGTGTATAATGCGTCGTTAAAAATCAATGTGCACATTTAACGGAATTTATTGGCAATCTCCTTTCTGAGGGCTAGTTGGCTCTAGTATACGGTGAGTATGCAAAGTGTGCGGCCCACCACATTCAATTTTACATATTTACGATCATCATTAGTAATTGATACGATTCTCTGTAAACACATTGATAAATATCCCAGGATTTTCAATTGGTAGCGGTCACAGGATCATCGATGCATGTTCAAAATGATCACAAGTGTTCCGTCCGTTCTTGTACATGGGGAATACTGTGTAGAGACCCCTGGCAATAATAGTCAGTCAATGGAGACCTACCAGTTGGGTATGGTAGGTATTTAATAGTGACTGTGAGTCTGGGGAGAGGTAAGTTGCAAATGATGTTCCTATCTCCTAACATTATCTTTCACCTCACACTCGGATTCACAATATTATGTCTTGTTTGAAGTCTCCTTAATTGTATTTCCAATTCATTTCCATTTGGAAATCAGAAACGGTCATAATTTATCTCTGAGTGTCTGCAAGTTCAAGTGTACACATCAACTCACAAAGGAGGATCGGAGTGCCGTGGTTCATATACACACTTTGGAGCACGTAGTATGGGGTACTACAATATGCATAAATGATATCATCTACACCAGTTACAAAGTAAAGTAAAGCGGTCAATTTCCATATTCATACATTTCCACAATGGATGACGACAAGCCGGTTTCTGTTTTCAGCTCTGTAAGTTATAGCCGTTAGATTTGGGTTTGTCGTGAGAACACCGTGAGAATTATCTGTAGTTAATTTTAAAATCCAAGCCTCCCCCTACCCATGTATGTTCATATGTAGATACATTGCAAGGAGGAAATCATCAAAGAGAAATATTATGCAATGATATAGACAGTAGTGGTTTCAATAATGATGAGACAATGTTTGCGTAGAAAAATTTTACTGACCATTTGCTATTCAATTGACGTACGTGTTTTTGTATATCTACTGATATATTATTGGACATAATTAAACATGTGTACACACATATGTATGTAAGGAAAGGCTGGGATGAAAAACTCTGATAATTAATTTTCAAACTGACCTGCACTTGTAGTAATTTGCAGTTAAATGGAGGAGGACCTGGTGATGAGTTTTTGTTATGTGTGTGTGTGTGACTAGTCTGATTATTTTAATAATTTAATTCCTAACACACCTGGGATGGCTTCGAGTCTCAACAGATTGCATTCAACAGACTCTTTTTAACTGTAGATCTCAATTCTGTGGTAGTTTTCCTCATCCTTCATAAAAATGACGAAAGTATAGAGGAACATAGAACACATATGTAGCTCTGGAATTGGATGCATGTTTTTTTTTGTATGGGGAGCAGAACATATGTGTAGATATACGTACGATTTATCCACAGATGCTTCCAATGACGAAAGAAATGTTTGTAATTGCGCTAGCTAAGCACACAAGTTCGACCATGCATAGATTCTGTAGCGTAACCATCTATTGACGATGGGGCTGTTGGTGGATTCTACATTAAACTTTTGATATTTATTAGTATTGGAATTGCCTACACACAGGAATTAAGAATACGAAACGGAGACGATATAGGATGATGTAGTGGAGGATAGGACGGAGTGAAGATGAGGAGAGAAGGAGATGCTATAGAGGACGATAAGCCTGCGGTGAGACTGGTGAAAATTAAAACGCAATTTCAAATTAATTTTGTTTGTGTCAAGACTCACAAGCAAGTTTGACCACTTTGTCGTCCCAGGAGCAGAAAAAATAATAATTAATGTAACGGCGTGGGCGGTTCATTCAGCTAAAAGAATTTTTCCCTCGTTTCATCATCATCAGCAGCATCGTCTTTAACACCATAGCCTCACGGTCTGGCCTGACTCTCATGACTTCTACTTATGTATCTTTGTAGCAGACTCTCACTATAGATTCGGGTCTTCCTACTTGCAAAAACCAGCATAGTAGGTATACATTCATACATACATATCAAGCGCATGTACATATGTACATTTATGTTTTTATACACTAAAAATGTGTATAGATATATGTAGATTCCTGTCACGTCATAAGTTAATAAATAGTCAAGTCGGTTAGTACATCTGCAATAGAAGTTAGCTCCGTCTGTACGCTGTGTATCTGTGTACGTTTTTTTTTGTGGGGATTTATACACTAAATAATACCCAACGTACGAGCAGCTGCACAAATCACACTCATCTACGCTCGTCAAGTAAGTGCTCTCAAGTAAAGTAAAAGGTAATGCACAGGGATTTTCTAAATAGACCCCAATCTTCATATTCGGATCCCAGAGACCTTTCCGTATCCACTTGCATTTCTAATTTGCAAGGGTGTAGCATGACACAGTCAATATTACTCTGTTCCGCAGAACCTTTTTGAGAACTTCGGGACTTGCATGTATGTATCTCCTTGTATTATGTGAGACTCAATAAAATCCTCTTCCGCATATCTCCCCCTCTAAATTTCCCCAATTTACTCTAAAGGTCTCTTCCTTTTTTAAAAAAATTGTATTTTAATACCAAAATAATTGTACAAATTAGGGGAATTATATTTCATTGGGCTAAACAGTCGTTGATAATTGTAAAGTTATAGCTTGAATAACGATAATTATGATCCGTCATGTATATCCAAAATTGAGGGGAATTGTTTCCTCAAAAAATACAAGGAAAAGGTAAGTCTGCCTAATTTTTTTTCTGTAATTTTTTCCCCCTTTCTCTATATTTGATTGTAAACCATGGAAGAGGGAAAAAATGAACATTTAGGCTTGAAGGGAAACAAGTGTAGTTTTGAATGCATATCCTACTATGCATTTTAAATTGCACGGTTCATCTGTAATACCTAAGCACGGACATGGAACAAGTAGACCTGTTATTTTTTCCGTGGTGAACGAAGAGAGATTGAATGTATGTAAAGATCTTACAAGGCCCAGGCATACTGGATAAGTAAAGGGTCTCTATCTTCCCATGTTCTATGAGTCTGGGTAAAAGTTGTGAGCTCCCTCCCAGCTCGATACATGCCGTAACAATCTTACATACAAGTACAAGCACTCAGGATTTAGCGCGAAAAACCAACCCTTATATTTTTTGCTGGTATTTACGCACTCATTCATTCCCTGTCTTGATGCCTCATTCATTCATGCAAACATGGATTTTTTAGATGTTCAAATATATTCCATATTTATTCGGCTATTGTTACCTAAATGTATAATGATAGTGCATTTCTTTGGGGTTCTTTATCAAGGAATTGATATCCTGTGCATATGCTTAATCTCCACAAAATCCATTGTTTGTATAGCAAGGCTTGTATATTTTTTTTTTCGATGAAACAGAAAAGTTTGAGGCTATATAGCCTGGCGTCACTGATTTCATAACTCCACACCTACGCTCTATAGTAGATGTAGCTGGAAATGCTCAATCAAGTTTCCTTGACGTTAACGATTCCTCAATTTTTTTTAAAGGTATCGTTATTTGATGTAGATAATGTATAATTACATACGCATCCCCGCTCTCAAATTCCCTCTCATACTTACCATTGCCCTAGAATATGTATTTTAAAAATACAAATCAAACCCATTGTCACGTCACTATAAGGCCAGTTCCAGTTGATAATGAACCAACAAGGGAATCATTAGGCTGGACATAAAATATTTACTGAATGTAAGGCAATATAATCTCCTGCGAGGACTGGACACTGTCCAAAGGTTAGCCTTTTAGGATTACTCAAATGATAACAGATATTTCTTTGTGTAGTCATTTCATTCCTAAGTTTTACTCATAATATCAGACACCTGTAGAGGTACTTGTAGGTGTGCATTAGCTGGGGATATGTCTGTGTGCTCTCATTGTGTACAGAGAGGGGGGCACGTATGTCCCTCTATAATTATATATGCGGAAAGTTCCTGTAAACATTTTGTATTCTAGATTTGAGCTGGGTAAATGAAAAAGTAACATTAATGAGGAGGTGAAGCTCATAAAACAAATGGTTAATTCTCACTCTATTTTTAATAGACTAAACTTGTCCAACTAAGGATGGACTGAATGGGGAGAGAGAGAGACAGAGAGAGAGAGAGAGAGATCTCAGTGCATATGGAAGAGAAGAAGACAGGTAGATAGTAAATAATATGGGATTGTCAAGAGTATACGGTCTAGTCCATGGGCTCCTTCTCATGATGAGGACTGGAAGAACGGAGAAGTAGTTTGCATGTCCCTATGTATGTAGTATGTACCCATGTAGGAAAAAACCATAGGCAGTTGGACGTATAGTACTAAAAAGCTGAAAGTGCAACTAAAATGAAGAATAAGAAAGAGAGAGAGAGAGAGAGAGAATCATGGTAAAACATACATTCTACTATTTAACGACTTGTCTCTATCATTATTTCCATCTAATGCTCAACCTGTAATAAATATTTCCCATTACGACATCCAATCTTATATAGGAACCTTAACCAACAACAAGTTACAATTCTGCTCCGCGGAGGAAAAAAATATTTTTCATCTTTCCTTCCTCTTCTTCTTTTTTCTCCCTCCATACAATCCTATGGGATGAGACTAGACGCTTCTTGAAGAGTATGACGGATATAATTCTTTCGCCAATTCAAATTTTATATATAAACTTATTTTCTTTACTTTATTCTCTCCCTCCATCCACTTGATCCATAACTTGCTAATTTGTAGCTTGTTCTTCAATAAAAACCAACAAGCCTTTAGAAAACCAACAAGTCGTGTTTATTATAATCTGCAACAACAGTCATTTTTTTTACTTGTAATAATATTGTAAAAGACATAACAATAAGAGAGAGAGAGAGAGAGAGAGGGAGACAGAAAGAGAAAAAAAGGAATACTGAATGAACATGAATGCAAATATGTATTCCCTCAGTGTATGTAAAGTGTGTGTGTGTGTTCAGAGAACACATAGGCAGGTTTAACGGAACCCATAAGGGAAATAATAATGGCTTAAAAATTTCTCAAATAAATTTACACAAATTCATCTTTTACAATCCAGTCTATAAATTTAGTGGATGTAATAAAAGGCTATATGTTGAGTCTATCAGCCGTTTTTAATGGAGACTTTATTCGTAAATGTCCTTATCGGTATGTTCCTCGGACAAGTTCAAATTCATGTGGCTATCTTGACATTGTGACAGTGACAGGAGTTCATCTCCGTTCTAATCCACATGGATGAGGCTCTTTCATTCATTACTATGACTGCCTTTCTTCTTAGAAATCAAGATACATATGCTCACATGTACATTCCCCTAGTTAGTATTGCAGATACGTACTCCCATTCATTCAGGGCTTGTTTTTTTTATGTTCCTACATACAATGAACGAATACTAGAGACGTAAATGCAGCATGCACACATAATCATGAAGATTCTTGGGAGCAAGTGGATTTTATGCCTGGGATGAGTGTGAGGGAAGACTCACATTTGTTTGTGTACCTCCAGATAAAGATACAGGTGTGAGTACAGTGTTCAGTGATTTGCATATATATATAGCTACCGAAATAAAATACCCAAATGATTGGGGGATCTATAAACATGTTCCAGGAGTTGCAGGTAATCTAGTAATCATGCCTTGACAGTGTTACAACTCCACAAGTATGAAAACTTGACTCCTGAAAACCAACCACGTCAATAATTACAGAGCAAACCTTGACTCTGATTTGGACAAGTTCAAAATCTGATACAATTTTAATCTTGATCACACTACATGCATAACGTGGTTGTACCACATCGCCACCACCACTACCACCTCACAATCATCAACAAGGTCTTCAATCACGAAAAATACCATTGATGGAAGGTATCCTCTGCAAATTAAAATTACTAGTCATTAATTTGCATGTTGTCCTGTAATTATATGTAATTTTAATGTATGCACAATAGTGGACACACATCCCATTATAATGGGCCTCTACCTCTAAGGGCTTGGGAGCCGTAATGAAGGAACAAGGTAATGAATAATGAAGGAAGGCTAGAGAGCATGAAATGGACTGACAAAAGGTAAGGAAATAGTAAACTATCCACCTCCGCAAAAATAAAGAGCAATTTCTTGGCTCTGCATGTGCCATTACAGTAGTACACAATAGGCAGCTAGTGAGAATATTGGGACTGCTTAATGGGAATAGGCTTTTCTGGCTCGGCTCTGTATAATGTTATAAATACAAATGTGCCCCTGCATAACTGCATTTGATCCAATAACGAATGTCCGCTAATGGTAAGGTTTTTCCCCGAGAATGAAATGGATGTTGAGCACGTAATGTGACGCGGAGGATCTAATCCATTTGTGTATACGTAATGTTCACCAGGGACCATTTTCTGATTATAGCCCCTCTGCCCGGAAGATAAATAAATAGGGAAAAAAATGTTAGGTCAAAATAAGCAATATGGTCAGGAAATAATTTAATACTCTGCAATGGGAATAATGGTGATAGGATTATGTACGGAGTACAGCGCCCTTACCATATCCCAAAAGGAAAGAGTATTGACTTTACAATATACACACAACACTATACTGTAGGACAAACTGATACACTTCACGTACAAGAGATTCTACACAGACTCTTCCCTCATTAAAGTAATGCACAGAAAAAGTTATCACTTCTTCTTGAACATATTACGAGCGTGTTTAAGTGCAAGTCTCTCTTCTCCTCAAGAGTATCTTGTCGTCATCTCTCTAGATTGCTAATTGCACGGAGGTACATGGAAATGTCCATTCGTCTTTCTGCAGAGTTACATTTGCATTTTCTTATCTTAGTAGGAGGGAAAACATATGAAGAAAACATACGAAGAAAACATGTTGACTCTTGAGGACGGAGCAGTTCTAATGAACTATGGGATTTTATTCCTGTCATATGAGAATATTTATATATAGCTATTCTAGGACCTGGCACTGGCTCCCACAAAAGGGTTACTCTGAGACCAAATATATCCCTATCTATATTGATACAACCTATAGTGTAGAGACCCCAATGGACAAATGCCTGTAGTGGCAGTACTGAAGCTCCAACTTGTTGAAGTTTGGAAGAAGTACTAAAAGTTTACTCTGAAATCCAATGAGTATGTACAAATATCTGTAGAAAAAGATATAGTAACAATTTACCATACCAAGTAAGAACACGAAACTTCGTTTGATTTTTGTCAGTTTTTCATCTCCCCTCATCTTCTACTTGTTGTTTACTAGTTACATGTACATCATGTGTTACTTGACAAACAAGAAGGTAAGAACCATAGTGTACACACCGTAGGATACTACATCATCAACCAAAATGGGTTTTCACAGAAAACAGCTTCTCGCACACTTACAAATTTAATTAAAATCATATACGCACTAACAAACAAGCTCACACTTATAATAAGTACCTTTGTGCAATGCTATTTGCTTTTTCCCTGGGTGCATGCTAGAATTCATGTACATATGTAGATATATACAGAGGTATGGATGGTTGCAGACAAAGGTAAATGTCCATGCGGTAAAAGTATATGGATGTATCTACAATAATGTGGAATAGTATTCCAAGTGAGCAATTGGTACTCTATGAGATGACGGGCATACATATGGACTTGTGGATGGGAGAGCACGCTCTCATCCACACGCCTTGTTCCTTGTTCATGGGATTATAATATGCAAAAGATGTTTAATTTTTCATTTTCCAATTTCAGGTGGAACATTTGGTTGTGTGCCTGGACGTCAACTCAACACTCTGTTGAGCGTTTTCACCCTAATCGTTAGAATGTGTAATGTCTAAATTATGAAGATAGTGAACCGTAATTTGTAATAATGGAATTTTGAGAGTGTAATAATTTAAAATTTATTTTCCGTCCGGCTAATGAATACGCAAGTGATGAGATAAGAATCAGCTTGAGCACATTACACGTTCCCTCTCTCTCTCTCTCTCTCTCTCTCTCCTGTCCCTGTCCATCTTTTTTGTTCAATACCGTGCCTTTGCCTACCATTTAAATGCAAAATAATTTTAAAGGAAAAATTAATTTTTTAAAATAAAAACATCTATAAACTTACACACACTTGACTCTGATCGTGATTAACAATTCAGCCATAGAGCGTCACACCATTGTTACTGGTAAGTTACCTTCCTGCCTTTTGTTAAAATAATTATTGCTCTTTCCATTTCGACGGAGTAACTTCACAAGGAAGGTAAATGGTATGTGTTCAGCTATATGGGGTCGTGAAAATCTCAGAATCCAAATAAGTACTTGAATTTGATAAGACAGTAATACTAATTTAAGTTTTTCGTAAGAGTAAATGTATTTTTCCCTTAAAAGGAAGATAATGAGAGGAATAAATTCCCAATTTCAAGAGGCCAATATTAAATGAGAATGACAGCTAAGATGAATGGCATTCTCCCTTGTTTTTAGTTTCTCAATTTTACTTCTTTTTTCTTACAAGTAGATATCTGTACACAGTCCTCACATGATTATGTTCCCTTTGAGCTTGGCTGTTTCCGTATGTACATTGAACTACTTTGTGTGTAGATATCTGGCGTTGCACAAATATACTCACCAATATCAAGCCATTGTTTGTATTTGAACCTTATGTAACTTTCCTTATTTTCAAAGTGAACTGGGCTAAGCAAGGGGATCGATTTTTTTTCAGGATATTTGCCACATTTGTATGTGTGTACCCCTGTGTGAGCTACCAATCTATAAACTATGTATATGCATCGACGGGTTTTGAGTCCCAGGAATAAGAGATATCTACTTTGAAACGACATCTTCTCAGGATTAAGAAAACAAACTGGAGGGAAGGAGAATAAAATAATTTGAAAAGGATAATGTTTTAGGCAATTTAAACCCCTCTCCGTTTTAACTTTATTTAGATACTACTTTCGCACTATTTATTAAACTAGGAGATATACTCCGCATTAAAATTCAACGAAGAGTTCCTCCCATTAAATCTCTCTTTCAGGAGTGAGCACTCACAACCAATCATTTATTTACAATTGGAATTATTCGGATGTGAAGAGCTCCAGATATGAGTTGCTAATGATAATGACAGACAGCAAGTCCAGACTAAATCAAAGCTTTGTATTGTCAAAGCGTTAGGATATAGATATGTGTGTACACATATATGTAGCTACACACAAGTGTACAAAAATATATGTGAATGCCAGCAGCGAAGCAGAAAACCTTAGATTTTCCCATGAATATCAATTTTCCCGGAGAACTCTTCCTTCGAGGAAAGTCTTACTTAGGGATGTTCGCTTTCCAAGAGTTTTTAAAGCATCAGGTCAGTGTGCATGGAATCTCATTTGCTGTCACAAACAACATGAATTTTCCCATGTATTCCACGGACTCCCACAGAATCTCTGAGCAGATCTGTCCGTATAGCTGACTAACGCTTAAACTAATGGAAGAAGCTCCTACAACGCTCACAGCCCACAAAAGTTTCTATTCGTACTTGTCTACCTTCAAAGAGTTTGCAGCCAAATAAATCTCACTTGAATCTTTTTAATGCTTGAGGAACATGACATTTTTTGTTGTTTGTGGTAACCATCCATTCAATCGGAGCCCTCAGAGATATACATATGTAATTACATATATGTTATCATAAGGACCAGAAGTTGCTCTCAGGGCCTTATACTGTACATATACGTCAAAAATCTTCCGTACAAAGTTACTACTACAGTTTGAGACAACAATGCAAGAAACTTTCAAAAAAGCGTCCCAGTGTGACATTCCTTCCAATTCCTTCCCATTGCCATATGTTCTCAGGACATGGTAAAATCGCTAGCGGTGGAATAGTTATAAAAAACTTGCAAGTTGTGCTCTTCATGTCAACTTCCAGCTTCACATTTAGGGGCTTACATACTCTAAAAATTAAATCTCTGGTCTTGTCTTTAATGAAAACCGAAACTATAATAACTTTTTTTGTCGGCTTTCCTAAAGGTAGAATACAAAAGTTGGGATGTACTAGCATGAACTGAATCCTACACAATCATTATGGACCTCAAGTGAAAATAAGTTACCCTATTGCAATACAATTACAAAAGGTTGGTGCAGAAGACAGCACCCACCTATTCTATTATTTTGGTAATTAATGTTTAACACACTGCAAGATCAACAGTGGCCTAATATATTTCAAATTTCTATGTAGACACAGGAATTTTATGGAAAGTTTTACTTTCATTTTGAGGCAAGCAATCGCTAGCCTTTAATGAAAACAAAGTTTTGAAGCTAGTAGCCACAGCGACACCTTGCAACCTGGCTGTACTCCCATGTATTCCATTAAATTTGGCAAGGTACATTGTAAGAAACAGATTGATTAATCATTTTAAGAAACCGTACACAGAGCATAACAAGAAGCCCAATTTCTGCAAAAGCACACGTCAGACTCTTACCGTAAGAGTGAGACAATTTGAGCACTTGGTAAATAAAGGGAAAAAGGCTCTGGGGCACCTTCATGTAGTAATACGATTGCCATATTTCAGGTAAATTAATGATTAGGCGCGTTCATTTGCTCACTTATTAAACACATTCTAGCAATTAATGCTTGATGGTAGATATATATGTACGTAGTTGTGAATGTGCCCAGATATATTCATGTAGATAATAGACTGTTCTAAAACACTGTATCAAGACCATTGGTTATGTGTCAACCCTAAGGTCAGAGGAACGTATGCATTCCTTCATTGATGTTGCCTATGATTTATTTGGTTAAGTAAACACTCCTACACTGTCAAACTTTAATTTCTTGTTGTTAATTATTTCATCTGCATATTTATAGATTAGACTATGAAAAGGCTTATGTGCATAGCTCGTCCCATGGAGCCTAGCAAAAAGGGAATGTGGAGAGACAGTAAACAAACAAATGAAGCTATAAAAGATTGCAATTAGGTAAATTGCTACTTTAATTTTGTTTTCAGGCATAAAATTTAAGGTTCAAGTCATATAACAAAAGACACCACCCCTGGGGAACTTACTTCAAAGGAATTTTGTGGAAATACTGGGAAATACAGAGAAAAGGAATTCTTCATGTGAACATAAGTTTTAATGAAATGACTACTACTCCATATATTTAGATATATGCGCAAGAATTATACAAAGTACAAATAGTTTGATAGTAAATTGTCTACTTGTCTGCAAGATTTTGATGGAAACTTGACAAGACAATCGATTCTGTTCAAATTTGAAGTTGAAATGCTAAAAAGACGTAACGCATCTATCTGAGCAAGAAAAAAAAACCAGAATAAACTGCAGATACTGTCAATGTACGTATATGCAAATTTGAAACTTGTCCTCGCAGTTCCCCTCGTCATATCATTTCATCCCCATCCAAGATGTTGTCATCTCCCATCAAGTCAAATTGCAGTAGTTGAGAATTATATTATAATAATTTGATATTGGCTGTCAATCTCGGCCTGGTTGTAGGACGTGGTGGATGCAAATTTCCTGTTCTACATGCAAACAACTGACCACCCGTACGGTCACGTCATTGTCAATTCCCCATGTGACATTAATCCCACCATTTACTCTCCGCTGTACATAATGCCAATAAGATCATCGCACTCACCACATCATTGTTTTACTAATCGGTGGCCAAGCAACAATATCATAGCAGGCTTTACAAAGCAAAACATGGCTACTATAAAACTAAAACAAATCAAACCCTCACCTCAAAAAATGACCAGCTCTTTAACAACCACCCGTCTCAAGTACATGTCAACTACAGTACACCTCACACACACAAACTTACCAATTCCTCTTACTACAACAAATAGGACTTCACATGGGGTGAAAACATGTCCATACTTATGTGGAAACTGCAAACATAGAATACACACACGTTAGTATTCCCTTCATATAAATAATCATTGATAATCACCTGAATCTCCTATATTTTATTTACTAGTGCAAGTTTGAGTACAAGTGAATGCATCTATGTACATACATAGCCTCTATAAGATTAAGTATATCATGCTCTTTAACAGAATACCCCGTAAAGATTTGTTCTCTCAGAAATATAGTACAGATACATACGTGTAAGGAACAGCACATAATTTGATTTTCACTTTGATTCACAGGTTCAGGTACTAAAATCCTATATCTAGAGTAAATAAAGCAGAAATGGTAAATTTTGATGAGTACACATTCCCTGTGTGAGGGTAGGAGAATTACTACTAAAACTTATCCCGTAGATACTTATACACAGATATACATAGTTATATACTACACTAGCCGGCCTTCTCATAAGCATTAAAAGTGTACGTTACCTCGCACCAATGACTGTGACAGTAACAAATGATTCCCAGCCACATTAAAAACGCTGCTACGTGTGGAAGCATACAGAAACAAACGGAAGAGCAGTAGAGACTGACTCGTCGGAAAAACATTGAGCAAAAAAAAACCTACTAGTCTTTTATAGACTTGCAACTCTCACGATGCTTCTCCCTATATATCATGTGTAACATTATCTACCAATCAAGAACCTCTAAGGAGAGCCTACCTGCCAATTCTGATAATTCCTGTTCGTAGGACTATGCTCAATAAGTGTGGGTGATGCAGCGTTGCTTTTAATTATCTTTAATTATTCCTAAATTATGTTATTCATGCAGGCACGAATTCCTTATACACACTCGAGCCCTCCACCGTCCGACTAAAAGTCATTCCCATATATGCGCGAACAAAGAAGCTAATAACGAGCAGTAACTTAAATTAATGGCAATTGGCAACTTCACATGTTTTTTTTTTTACCGTACTCTACCGGCTTCCTAGCTACTTTACTCCTTCCCCTACACACAACCTACAACTCATTCATATTAGACTAACAATAAACAATGGAAGGCTAACCTATACACTTAGATCAAATATGAAGGTAAAAGCTGAGCGGAGCGTCTCTCACAGATAGAGCGTCTCATACAAGACATAATAAATTCAAAGAAATGAAATGTTGACAACGGCATATAGTCAGACACTTGAATACAACTTGTAATTACAAGGAACGTGCAAGAGATACTCGGAGTGGAGGCAGTGTAGAGAAAATAATATAATAAATCGACAGGAACCGTGAATACCAAAATCATGGACTCATGGCAGGGTCTAAGAGACTCCTCGTGTGTTGTCGATTGAGAATTCCCGTCCCTCCGCACATGCAGTGGCGTCCGTAACCTCTGAACATTAACCTAAGTAGATTGTTAATAACATCGACACACACATACACACACACACACACACACACACACAAACACAGAGCGGAGTACATAAATAAAATAAATTAATGTACTTACCTTACCGTCATGTCCATTCAAGTATCTGAATAACATCTGTATGCATGAGATTGGGGATGGGGGGAAAAAAATCTTATATGAAAAACCATCAGAAAGTTATCTTAAACAGAAACAACCGCAAGGTTCGCAACAGAAACAGAACAGCAACCGCAGCTTCTGAGACTTCTATAAAAATAAATGCACAGTTAATGCGGAGAAGGCTCGATGTACTATTTAGAACTTGTTAATCAGGATTTACCTCGTTTTATTAATAACTACGCTATTTCATAATATTTCCTAATGGGTAGTTCCAATGAACCAGACAACTTGTTGATTCTGGTCGTATACATACCTAATTGTAAGCTTCCCTGCACATGTCGCTCATCTTCAAGTATCTCCTACACATATCGGAGTAGTAGTAGTAGATACGTCCATACTACTACATATACTCTCTATACATGTAATTTCATAGATCAAGAGTATGATCTCATGGATATCATCAGCAATTAAGTAATTCATAAGATGACTATATATCTACGTGTATCTATGCGAAACTGCGTGGGAATTAGATTAGTTTATTTTTATCTGTGCAAACTTATTGCTCTGTGATACAGTTAAATGGAGAGTTGGGAGTTTGAGTGCAATATCTCAATCACACATGGAACATAAAACTTGAAATACTTGATGAGCGACAAAGCAAATATTTTGCGAGGGTCAATCGATCAGCGTTGAGTTCATTAACATGCTCCACAAAAGGAGTTTTACATGCACTCTTGCTCTGGTAAGTTACATATGGGACAGTCCGTCCATCCATGTCTGTAGGAATGCTCCTGGGATTCTAATGAATTTAAATATTAAATGAAGCAAATATTATTGAAATTAGTAGGGAAAAAATTAGGGATAAAATTGAAACCGGGAAAGGGATACCAGATATAGGAGAAGACGAAAAGGATACAAATTTGCTCCTTGATTAAATGTGAGTTGTGTGAAAATGTTTTTTCCTTCAGTTTTGACGGTGGAGGTGGTGAGGGAGCCATGGATCAAAAAGTTCGTGTGTTGTTTACTTTGATGAGGCGGAGAGTTGATGAATGTGGCCTGTCCATCGATAGATAGGCCATAAATAATTTTCTAATACGATACACAAGAGAGTTGATCATTTTGGTGGGGGGACGAAGACGTGAATGAAATGCTCAAGTGTTTTCCTCGAGGCGTCTTATATATTTTCGCTTCTCTCTCTTTTCTCTCTCTCTCTCTCTCTCTCTCTCTCTGTCCCTCTCTCTCTCTCTCACTCACACACACAGACGTGTACATAAACATATGAGGCATACGAGTAGGTAAATATGTGTATTATTTATTAATACTTATTATCGTACGATGGTAATGCTTCAGCGTGGCTGAAATTATGTTCCACTGGAAATCTAAGACTATAAGAGATGGCTTGAATGATGGTTCGAGAGTTGGGGATACATGAGCTCAATACTGAGGATATATTATAATAGTAATAGAGTAATAGTATTCCCAGCCATAACACTAGATCATTCCGTTGGAAATCTGTTGGTAGATTATGAGATGAGAGAAAGATAGGGAGAGGAAAGTAAGTTAAAATGCTCTGTCATCCAACCCATTACCATTTCATTGGTATTTTCAAAACTAAGATACAATCCAAATGCCACCATTTGAAAAGCTAACGTGCATAAACTAGGTATTTTATTTGGAAATTATAGGCATCAGAGGAATATCAAACCCTCGGAGCAGTCAAGACGCTTATTGATAGCTCAAGAGGAGCCCCGATGTATCTACATACGTAGGTTTTGTATGCTCTGACATAGCCATGCATTATATGTAATTTCTTCTTAGTTTTATTTTGTGTACAAGTTTTATTCAATTTTTAGCTGATGTTGATATTTTTGAGGTGACGTCATCCTATGGCCTATGGAGCAAGGAATAGCACAGCAGTAAATAAAACTTGTCTTCTTCCATCGATGGATGAGGATATTATCAGGCAAGTTTATTTACTCGTAAAGTATAATCTTAGTTACGTATATATAGTGGGGGATGGAGATGCATATAGGAAATCTCTATAAATTCAAGTCCCAAAAAGATAATAATTTATTATGTACGATCTTTTACGTCTACACGCTCTTGTTTTCGCAATTTCTTTCCCAGCCAAGTTTTTCCTTTAGTTTTCTCAGAGTTTATCAGTGTATGTCCTGCCGTGAATGGCATATCAATTAAGTTGAGTTTTAAAGTTTTGCTGTATTTTAGTCGACACTAATTGCTCTCATCCCGCTCTGTTCCTCAGGTTTCTCTTCGAGATAACAACTGCGGAGACGAATGTCGAGTTCTTGAAATTCCTGTATTGTCATTGTTGATGTTTTACATTTTGTTGGTACTATAAGTCATCCTTGAAGATGTTTAGGGAAAGATGGGAACATGTGACTTGATTTTTCCCTCTCTCTCTCTCTCCCTCCCTCCCTCTCTCTGAGATATGCGGACACAGCCATCATCTGTCGTAATAATTCAATTGACAATTTAAACGTTTTGTCTTGTCTCGTTCTGTTTCGCTAAGAGTGTATGGGGGACTGTGCGGAACCAGTGGATGTCGACGGGGTCTTGGGCCTCACTCAGCTATCGCACAGAGCAATTTTCGTGTTTCAAGTATGCAAATGAGGTGAGGAGCGTACAAATCACTTCTCTAATGAGCCCCTCATCCATGTGAATGAGTCCTTAATGACAATTACAACTAATTAATCCGTACTTTTCCTTAAGTAAACAATTAGAATTAATTCTGCTTGTTGATTTGTATTAATTAGCATTTTATTTAAATTCATTTAGAATTTGAACGATTATTTTACATTCCACTACATACATTTGTCAGTCAGACTTTTCCATTACATTTGATAACAAATAGTCAGGCTCAAGTGTGTCTGTACATTAAAAAAATACATACATATAGTATATTAGTATTATTACATTCAAAAAAAAATGCACAATGCTTCTGATTTGAGTCTGGCGCCAGCAGGTTTCATCCTTTTTTTCTCGCTTTGTTCCAAATGTATCCCGTTCAAAGCTGTCTTGGAAGGAGACTTTCAGGAAAATCTGTAAATAACAAAAATACTTATCGCTTGCATATCCTTAACAAGGAATCCATGCGGGGTCTAGACTCAATATTTATTAGGAGGAACGGGGTGAAAGAAATGGGGCTATTGTGGTTTAAAATGGAGCTCGTGATTTATGCTGACATTTCTTGACCAAGTTGGTACAGACCTACGTTTTCTGTAGGATCTACAATGTGTCGAGCCGGAGGAAAATATAGTTTTTAGATTCAAGTAAATTCAAGAGGACGTTAACACAGAGAGGTAAGATAAAAATATTTATTTATGATTATCATCGCATGATTCACCATCGTAAGTTTTCTACCTCTGAAATCCAGTCTTATATATCGGATTTTTTTTTTCACTCAAGTAATACTTCTTGTGATATAAAAATTTGTAAAATGGATATTGACAAGGGAATTTCAACGGGTTAAGGCTCTCTCTCTCTCTCTCTCTCTCTCTCTACCTTTTTTCCTACTCCAAGCCCGGATTTGTACATGCACAAAAATGTTACATGTGAGAGTGGAAAGTTGTGTAAAGCACGACACCATGATCATCTTTATGAATGAAATGAATGTGAGGGAAAATATAGGTACATCAAGATGAACACCCGTCCGTCCGTACGGGAAGACAACCCCGGTTCAATACAATTTAATTCTTGACACGCATCTCGCAAATGAAAACGTGGAATTGGGCACTTTTTTCTAACTGCTGAAGAACTCTTGTCCAGCCCTCCCGCTGGTCAACATAATCACAAAGAATTAATTCTGCATTACATTACACAAAGTCAGCCAAAATCACGTAACAATCGGCCAGATCTTTTGATCAAGGCTCCCAACGGGAATGCCAGCATTTCATCATCTATCCTAAAGCCCGATCAAGCCTCAGCTCTCCGGCCTATCTTCAGTCTTCATTCATCGAATATTATTACACTCCATCTACATTTCCCCCCATATGTCTTACATATGCTGTAACAACTCCTGCTACAAATTACTTTCTTCTCACTACCACCTCTCCCCTAGCCCTGACTGCAGTCCAATGCATTGGAGCACACTACAGTACTGCCTCGGCCTACCGATAAGAATGCAAGTCTTGTTTTTATTACCTATTGCCATGCATAATGTAATGGTACGTCGTGATCACAGGCAACCGGAGCTGACCAGGTTGTTTAATTTTCAGCCATGTATACAAGTTACAGTTTTGCTTATTTTAAAATATGATGACTTCACTTAGTTAGCCTTTTTTTTTTGTTTTGAAACCCCACTATTATACCAGTACTACTGATACTGCAGAAGGAGAGATTTCTTGTACAGTGAGTAAAAACACGGTCCTCGGGTTCCTTCATGAAGCGTATATACACTCATGTCCAAGCTGGAGTCTTCTGACAGAAAAGAAAGTCACTGATTTTTAATTCAACTCTCAGGCAGGATGATGTGGGACTATAAATAACATTACATCCTCAGAATTCTTAGTAAGTGATGAAAGAAGATTATACATAAAGGCTCCATCAAGGTATTCCTCCATCAGTACTAAAGTAACATGATTCCATATGATGCAATAAGAATAGGGGAAGAGCTAGAGCTTTTACATTTGTACATTTATACATTTATAGAGACTACAGACACACATGTATCTACATTCTATGCCTGCATGATATCATCAAGGAGTATGTATTTTCTTCTCTATTTCTTTCAATTCTACTTCAAAGAATCATAAAGATCAGCTTCAGGACTGACTAAGGGAAAAACACGTTGTCTGGTGTTCATTCAATGAGGCTAAATGAAGCACTTTCCTTTATTATTAGAACGAGAGCGTTAGTATTCGGTAGTGTTTCTTGTTAAAAAATGCAGCTTCAACATCATGAATGATTCCGTTCCTGTAATGTTGCTCCGGCTAAAAGCTCATCCATAATAGCTGTTTGTTCCCCGTTTCGTGGAAACAATCAATCTGGAAGGATTAAAAGTTGATACGTTGTGGCGCGGCGGAGTGGGATGCAACAAGAAGGAAGTAATAAGTGCTGGGATTAATGTGCTCGGAGCTTCCTCCTTGTTTTCATCACTGGCTCTCGCTGGAATGCTTCATCTCAATCCCGAGGGAATCACACGCTAGGTTACCTACCAAGACGCTCTTCCCTTGGTAACTACACACAAGACAAAGCCCCGTTCATACATTATTTTACAATCTGCCAAACTTTCTGATCTGATATGAGGCCGTTTCGAGACTCCGTATAGATTCTCAAGTACTATCTATGTATATCTACAGATATCTTATAAGTAATGATAGATACCACTACGCAACCAGCATTTTACAGTGGATTTTTGTTATAGCGGATGCTCCTGGGAATATGATTTTTAGACGGGTCGGGTATACGTAGATACATTAATCCCTTCAAAACTTTTTTTTCCCAAACATTGTTCTTGTGTACAGAAACCGAGTCAAATGTATTTTTCACATGGATGAGCATCTATCTCAAAATTCGATAAAGATTTGATAGAATAACCAAAATTTGGAACAATTCCTCCAATTTGTGAGACCATAATGCTTTCTGCAATTTGTTTACATAAAATTAGTGAATTGTAAATTCAATTAGGTAAATGGTTGAACTTGAGCAGTAAATTATTTAAGAGTGTTTCCTCTCCAAAGGAATTATAGCATACTTTGTGCACAAGCCCCCTGATTTTATACATTGGTCTTGAGAATACCAACACTCGGGGAGTAAATTTGGAGGTAATAGTTCCATGTAATCTTTTGAATGGTTCAAAGGGAGGGAGTAAATTTAAGGCATATTTCCCTCTGCGATCAATACATACTCGAGAGGAAGGTTTTTGTATTGATGTACTAAGTATCTATCTATAGGTAATTATCTATCTATCTAAGCTTGGTAAATAATTTGTGTACCGGTTGTTGATGACTGGTGGAATTATATGTAAGTATAAGTTGTACATAGGGGAAGCGTCTCCCTACCCAACTCCGAGCACCGGCCTGTCCATGTAGATGTAAGGAAAAGGTTAAGGCTTACCACTCAACCATGTAAAATGTTGAGTGTTTCCACTGACTTACAAAATCCTTTCAATCTTTACCGAATATGCTCTTTTCCTCCTATACTAATCCACAAGCCCAGATGAACTTACTGCTGGAGAGACGGAGATGGGGACAAAGAAAATTGCAAAACTTTTCCTCTCGCAGTATTCATTTGGATTAATATAAGTACTTGCTTAGCTTGGCATATCTGTACTTTGACAGTTTCCCTGTATTTTTTTTTTGTATGTGTGCTTGTCTTGTTTCTATTGATTTATTGATTCGGAATCAACATTTTCTTGTAGCATGTTTCAATTTCAGCTTGGGTATATAGTCAGACACAGTCCTCGCCTCCTGTTACCCCTGAGTCTCAAATGCTATCAAATGATCATTAAACTGGATTTTGCAACTCGTTTCCCGGACAAATCAAAATGTACAGAATGACAGATAGACAAATAATCTTGTACTTCAAAGTTATCCTTTTAGAACCCTTTCAGACTTTTAGCTTTGAGTACTCATTATATATCTAAATTTCATGTGTATGGGATACGGAGCCACAGAGTAATAGATTTGAATACAAGTTTATGCTTAGGCCTTACGTTGTTGTTGTTGTTGTTGTGCCACACATGAAGAGACGGAGCTTGGGTAATAATTGTGAGTGAAGGAGTGTGTCTTTACCTTTTGAATAGTAGTTTTTTTTTGTAAATGTAAACCCCGGAACAAATGAGAGAGTTGCGTCCATTCATGGTTTGAAGAGCATAAAAAAACCGTTCATTCTTCAACTCCCAATTGACTTGGATTTGAAAAGCGGAAAAAATTGAACTCTTTTCTCTCCATCGTCCCCCACACTTCAATCACGGCCTTTTGATCATTTGAAATGATTTGTCCAGTCAGGTCTCCTTCATTATATGGATGGGGAGCGTGTGTGTACACGCTCATGCTCCGGCTTTGAAGGACCGTTGAGCAGATATGCCCATTAAGGGACCTATTACGCCATCAAATGATACGTCTGGTTAAATAAATTGTAATTTTATAAGCATCAGTATACTACTTTGGAATTTCAATGGCTTTTTAAAAGCCAGCGTGTGTATGTAGAGAAAGATTGATGGAAAAATCGACACATGACGTTCCGACTCTCAAGTCTATAACCATTTCCATTTGCATGAGCAAAAGCTTCAGTTCCCCCTTTACTTGACACTGATTTATACTCCGAAATTAAAAGATTTATTGACACAACCAAGCCGCAGAAACAATACTGATTACGAATTAAATCTCAGGAATGAAATAATAATATTGATTTATTTTTCACGTCCCGAGTTACATATCTATACAGTAAGTAAACAAGTACTCATGGAATATCAGTACAGTGTACAACTAAAGCGAAAAGCTCTTTGACAGTACATCAGGTATAAGCTATCTTTAGCAATGATACTCAGCTTTATAACTTTATTCCGGAATTGTTTGAACAGAGCGCAGATGTATATATGTATATGCTTTTTTTTACCTTAAAGGTAGATCCTCATATCCATAGATTTTTATTACGCCCCAACACAATCATCCATTTCAAGTATTACCGTACATATAAGAAATGTGTAGGAATGTAAGCAAGTATTCATTAAAAATCTTACCACAAGGAAAAATATACGTATAAAGTTTCAGCGCTGTGTAAATATACTGAATAAATGTTTCCAAACTTGCTTTACTTTTCAAAAAATTCCAATATGCAAAATGATGATGTTTCCTTTGATTCGACTTGGAAAGTCATACATTAATAACCAGTGTGCTCCGTAGTGTTAATGACTGGGATGAGGAATTTATTTGCATACATACCCATCACGTACATAACTACTTGAAAAGCCAAGGGCTGAAATAACTCTGAAGCCGCAATTAAATTAGCTTATAACATTTCCTGTCTGACAGCCTGAGTACAAGTAGACCTATTGATGATTTCCAAGAAGCTCGAATATTAATGTATTGGCTATTGGCATGGGTTATAGAGAAAGACTATGGAGACGTCATTTGCATAATAATATTTAATGAAGAGTCACCCGCATGTTTCCATTATTGGAAGACTTTTTTGTTTTTTTTTCCCCTGCCCGAGAGCTTGTTAGCATTCTGTCAAGCGTTCCATTCTGTAATTTCTAGAGATATCCCTATTTACAGTATGAAGTTACCCGAAAACAAAAGTGTGCATATGATCCTCCATGAGGTTGTTAAGTCTCAGTTCTATAGTTGACTGCTCATCTTAAATTCCCTTAGCGGGAGAGATACATATGTATGTACGTAACGGCTCAACGTGGAGTAGTAGAGTCAAGTAGAAAATAATTTCTAAGGAATCAATTGACTCTGAGCTGGTTATAAATAAGGATTTGTGTAAGACCTGACTTCAACTGACTATTGAGCATTGTTACGGAGTGAAGTAGGGGAAAAAATTATCCAATTAACACACTGAATTGTTGAAATTTGAAATATTTAATATATTCATAATAAGAAAGCCAATTTGTTTGAGGAGAGTGCCATGAAATTTCGTAATTGTTCTCATTCTTGAGAAGTAAAAGCAGATGTTGGCTGGGTTGGCTCTAGGGAAGAAAAATCCAAGAAGGGATTACACATTTGCCCGGTAAATCATTCAAAGTTCATCAAGAAATCGATTGACGACTCAATTGTATGGTTGTAAGCCCAGTAGTAAGTTTTCATCTCATTACCTCACCACTAATTGAGCTCGTGGAATTTTCTGGGCGAGCAATAAACACTATAGATGAAGAAATAAACATTTACCTTGTGAAGGTATCTATCTCCGAGTCTCCCCTTGTGTGCATGGGCTTATCCGCTTATCTATCCTTTCTCAATTTTATAGTCATTCGTCTCAGTTTACGGCCATCCTATAGTAGTTCTGGTCTTGAGTGTCTGTATGAGTCTCTCTGTATTATGTTCCAGTGTACAAATCATATCTCCTTTTAATTTTCTGCCTAAGAAAACCCTCTCTGACATGGGATATTTTACTCATGTGTATGCCTATAGTTTCACTTGTACTGATATGCTAGTCCACTCATCAAGTATCTGGGTTCTATAGATATGGGAAAAAGGTGCTGCAGACGAGGATGTGCAAGGGTGTTACAAGTAGTCGTACCATGTTACCATTTTGATGAATTAATGGTGTACCTAGATACGTCTACAAATCTACATGGCTACTGTATTTCAACCTGTATGTACTAGGATCTCATTGTCAGATACATATATACTACCTTGACTCAAGTTTGCGTTGTGGTAGTCGCTCGCTTGTTAAATACAAAGTTATTTACACATTTTGTACAAATATATGTGGAGGAGAACGCTTCAGGTGAACTGCGAACTGCTCGTTGTCAGACCACTGGAACATTGTTTAGTTTTCTCATTAATTGCCTTGTAGTATATTCTATACGTGGAATAGTGGGACGACTGTTGGGAAATAAAAGCATTGGAATGGTTTATGTTAAGATCTGAGTCCCACTGTATGTATAAACTATACTAACTTCATACTTTGAACTCTGCCTTCAAGGAACCGTAATGAAGAGACTATTTCACCATTTCCCTTCACATGAGGAGCTTCAGTAGAGTCTCCTTTATACATAGGTAGAAAGTGAGAAGTCTAATATTTACCTTTTCAGGGAAGTCAAATATAAAAAAACAGCTTTACATTAGGAAAAACTTACAACACAGCCTTGACGATCTGTTTTGAAGTTAAAATACAATCCGTATTTTTTCATGTGAATATTGAAGTATAGTTTCTTTGAAGAAGGATTCATCGGAAATTATTATTGTTCAATAAATTACTGATACAAAGAGTAAATAGTAAGGAAACCAGGAAATAAGTAGGAACTAATTATTGAAAGCAGAAGATTCTATGAGGAATGACTTTGAATGGGCAGATGTCTGTCGGGGAATACTTCTTCCATAAATTATTTGCTCAGGCATGAAAAATTAAACACATGCATATATGACTGCTCTTGACGTCAGAATAAAATTCAGGGATAGTTGTAGTTTCCTTGGAATGAGTCCGGAGGCAGAGTTAGAGCTTACATATGTTACTAAATTACAATTTTATTAATGTATATGTTATACGTAAATTCAGAGTTTCTCAGTAACGAACGTTATTGAGTAGAAAGTTTTGAGTGGAGCTGGAAAAATTTTGTAAACTTCTCCCGACATTGAATTCTATGTGAAAGCATAAAACATTCAAAAGTTCAAAGCTTTTTCGCCAATCTTTTTACTTTATTTTATTCTGGGGTGTTTCTTACGTATCCCTTTAAGATGTTGAGAGAGAGAGTTTACGGAGTGGAAATCTTTTTTTTAAAAAAGACTCTGTAGAAGTAACCCAGGAAACCCGTGTGTATTTAGCAATTCTAAATAGAATCAGGGCTAATGCATTGAGGCGGATGTAATTTGGACACATGTGGAAATAATTGAAAGACTCGTATGAATATGCAGTTTGGAATTCCGCAGTCAATTACTGTATAAATTGGCGTCGATTTTTGGAGTAATTGGAAGCGTGATGAGAATTGCAACAGACTTTTCCTTAACAGATGAGCTTGGACCGTGTGCTTTGCGGGTAGCCTGTCGCCCGGGTTCGAGAGGCTAAAAAATCCAAGTTAATTTAAAAATTTGGTGAAAGTTATTTAGTTTGTTGTAGGGAACTATTTATTATGTTCCTCACAGAACTCCACACATCCACTCCCTCGGATGTGGGATCAATAAAAGTGCTTAACAACTCATTTCAAGTTCCTTAGTGCACAAAAGATATGGAGTGTCATCTTGAGTTAGAGCACCGTTGGCTCGGAGTTACCGACCCTAAGGGAGTACTTACATTGATGTGTTCTGCTCGAGATTTCCCGAGTCTTTGACTCTCTATACAGGTTCCACCTTGATGGGGAAGTAGACACTGACTCTGTCTGCAGAATCTGCAGAGACAGATGACCAGTGTGTCATTGTGAGCATATGGGGATGAGGGAATGAGACTCAATGAGAGAGAGAGAGAGAGAGAGAGAGAGAGAGAGAGAGAGAGAGAGCAGGCATCCTTAAATTTGTACAATTATTGGTCTTGGCCTTTTTCTTGTTCTCAACCAGGTTAACAAAAGGTAGGACTCGGGGTGTATTGTTTGCATTCCACATTGTGTTATGATTTGTGATTGTGGTCCAGGACTATCTCCGCACTCCGGGGATAGTATTTGTGGTGGCAGCTTGCAATTCCAACATTTTCCCGGTTGCCAGGCAAAATGTAAAGGTTGCTTTTACAACTGTTCCTAACTTTGTTTCTTTGAAGGAACAAGTCTCATCATAGTCTTTGTAGAATGTGTGTATCATATGTACTCTGTAGGATTGGGAGACAGTATGAGTCATAGACCTGTGTCACTTCCGTTGTCGGTTCGTGCCAGAAGAGTCGAAAAACTATACGTAGGAAGAGCTCTGGGAAGATTCTTCATAACTCCTTGTTAAGACTTAAGCATTGTTAAAAAAAACTAAATTGCAAAGTAACATTGTAATATTTCCAGAGTCTACCAGTAGCTTTTAGCTTTTGGCAATAAGTAAGAGTAAATGTGAGAGAAGAATAGGGCTTTGGAAGAAAGTTCCTTCAATTCAAGCCATCCATAAAAATTTCATATGTTCCAAAGATACTCCCTACAACACTCATAGTATCACAGTAATATATACACTGCAGAAGGAATGGTACAGACGTAATGTTTTTCTAGAATCCTTAGGAAACTCTACCCACTAGGAAAATCCTCCGTATTTTTATACCTACAATTTGATGGATTTTGGTTGTTAGACAACACTTGTAAGGGTATATCATTTTGGGCTGGTTTTAGAGCTGTAGGCTTGAGTCTTGAGTGATACATAATTTCATACGTATGGGATATATATAGGGCTCATTCTTTTTCTTTCTCTTTAACTGTCAGTTGCCATGTCAACACACTGTCAACCTTTGCACTGGAATTCCTACTTTTCCAGGGATGTAGTTTTTCTCCTTCTGTAAGGAAAAATTCCTGTTACTCCCATCAACATTCATGCTCAATAAGCATTTCGAGTCAAAATAGTGGGGAAAAGTAGGGGCATCGAGTTATGTGCATCTTGGGTTTCATCATTTTGGATATCTTTCCCATAACGTATACCGCCAGCACCTCATCCTCTAAATTATAAGAAGTTTTTCATTTCCATCAAAAACTCAACTGAGCCGGGGCAAAAGTTTTTTGTCAAAATGAAACATGGTATCTTCATTTTAACCGTCGCACTCATTGCCCTGCGAGTAAATGCATATTCTATTGATCTCTCCCCTTTGACTTTTTCCTCAAAAAATAAAAATAAATATTTCTTATCAATATCTCCCTCAAAAATTATCGATTTTATCCTTTGATTTTTTCTGAACACTGTGCTACAGACAGTACCCTCTGAGTGAGTACTGTAAATGTGGCCGTAGTAAATCCTGATATATGACGCAAGTGCTATAGTACCTGTATTGTGGATGGTAACCCCAAATTGAATTTTTCCTGGCGAGCCTCTAATATTTATGGGCCTGTGGAATCCTGTCATTCTTAAATTGTATTGAAGGTTATTGCATTTCAGGGAGGTTCATGCCTCCATTAGTACTATGGATATGTGTAAGTACGTCCATAGAGATATATAGGCCAATCTGTACGGGTTTACGGATGCATACAAAATTGTCGAAGCGCTTGCATGGTTTGAGAGTTAAGGAGAGAAATTCTATTAATCATCAAAACATTGTTGTCACGGCACTGCACTGTGAGTGCGAGTAAGGAGTTTGACTCTGCATCTATAAGGAGAAGAAAGTTGGCTGATGTCAGGAGGATACAGTGAGAAACTGGCGTTTCATGAGAAATAAATATATTACTATTTTGTTATTTCTCCTGTTATTTTTTTTTATATATTTCCTTGGGAGCCTATGGTGAGTGACGAAATGTTATTTCGATTCCGATTCTTAATCCTCGTCACGTTGTCAACCCACTCAATTTTTCTTCCTCATCTCCGAATATGAGATGCTCAAAGGGTGGTCGAGGGCCACCCTACTTTACCCTCTCAACTTCAACACCTGCAGTAGATATACCTTTGATGAACCCGCACACTCTTTGAGGACTCACAGGTATAAACCATAGCCCTTTCAGCAATACTATGAATCAAGTCTTGACTAGTGACTACACAACAATAACACTAGTTTCCTCACTTCCATACTTCCCAGCCACAACATGACTACAGCTTTATGACCAAACTTATATATGCCATAAATATCATTCCTTTTCTTACCTATATGATAACGATAATATAAATCCAAATGGAATGGTAATGTTTAAGGAAATGGTTATTTATTGCCGTGGCATGCTGAGTTTTATCGTAAATAGACGAAACAGGGAAAATCCCTTTCATTCACCTAACCTGTCGTTATAAATGATTATCCTTGAAAATAAATTACGAGTTAATTCGGTGACAATTATGTACCCATAGCGTATGTATATCCCTATCCTATGGTCTTACTACAGTAACCGTAAATTAACCCCATCTTTCCCTATTACCATTTCTAATAGTTGTTCCAATACTGATAATTACTCTCGTAGATATATGTGCATATCCACACAGCTCATAAATAATTTTTGGATTCGATATTAGCATTTTTGCCGGATAATGTAAAAGAGGCTCTGAAGTTGGGAGATTGAATCTGTCAACAAAAGTATCACAATCATTTAAATTATTATCATAGTTAAAGTGATGGGATCACAGCTCCAAGAATTTTATTTCCAAGGGATTCGCTTCAATATAAGTGCTTATAAATAAGAATAATAACAAGCATGCGTCATATTTTGTCTTGTATAAAATAAGTAATAAACTCCAGGAGCCAAAAATGGAGCAGTCCCTGGAAAGTGCGCAGTCTACGATTTATGATTAATCAATGGGAGTTCATACTAAGCAGTCATAAAGTTCAACAACTGTTTGACTTTATTGTCACATTTACATATGTGAATAAGTTATTCATACTCAGGATTGTGTTTGATTTTGCAATCTGTACACATATAATTATGAGTGAAATTTATTGTAAATTTATTTGTAGTTTCTTTAAACCAACATTTACGTCATTGTACAAATATGTACAAATTAATTAAAATTTGTCAGTGGATTTCCTCTTCCTCTCCAATGTTTGGATAGTTACGCTGATCGTTGTTATAATGGATTCTGGACGGAGGATTTGGGCACTTACAATAGCCTTTGTTGTCTTGTCAATAGATGCATTGTTTAGTGATCTACGGAGATGAAATAACTAGAGCGATACGTGTATTCTAATTACTTGTTCTGACTATAATGATGCTCCGTGGCACACTCAGATTTTTCCCCTGTGATCTCATATCCAAAAACGTTCTCACTACAATCAGAGCTGCAAAAAATGTGTTGAATTGAAAATGTACCAGTACATGTTAGAATGTTACCAATTGCTTTTCATCATTGCTGCCCAAGTTGTGGGATATCATAAAGCATTATACCATACCTGGACTTGGAGGAACGGAGGGAGGATGAACGATGCGGCGTTGTTTGGAGGAAATTCTATGCGAAGTTTATGTATGTATGTAATGTATGCTTGGAACTAAATTATTAGCATGAGCCTCGGAGTCATATTTCTTTTCCTTTTTCATTCCAGTTAACAATTGGTTGCACACATTTGTTTGCGTTGTGAAATATGCGATTTGTGATTGCAGTTTATGTAGACCAAGAGCAGGTGCTACGTCATTGTTAGGATTCAACTTGTGTTACATTTACGTACTTTATGCACATGCGGATGCTTGTTTTTGCTCCAGTCCACCAGAAAAATGTGTTTGATGAACGGAAATGCGCAATGGAAACAGAACTTTCAAAGTGATAGATGTTTACTGCGTCTTTCATGTATAATTTTACAGTAGCGTATTTAAATTCCCTAAAATATTAGGAGAGAACGCAATTTGGGTATCTATTTCTTGTTAGGGGCGAAGTGGAACGTAGTTCACTATTGTGATCGCCCCACGCCTGATATTGATGTCAGGTTGTTCGTTGTCCATCATCATGATAACTACCGAAACAATAATAATTATTATTATTATTCAAATGTTTTAAGTGCATTATCTCAGCAGTCGGAAGCCTATTGATTTTGAAGGAGATAGATTCATCTATCTGACCTCAGGAAATGAAAAGATATAAACAGATACCTACATAGGTCCCCCAAAAATGTGTGTCAAGATTTAAATAACAGAACCACCTGATAAAACTGTTTTGGAATAATAAATAACCTTGCATCGCATTGTTAGCCCCTCCTACCACAATTTTTGCTCAAGCTTATCATATCAGACTCAGAAGAATCCCCATCAAATTTGCTACAAACTCATGCTTTTTATTTATTTTTACAATGGCTAGATCACATATGAAAGAATGAAAACTGTCTGCAGAAATTCTTGCTCCTTCGGATCTTTCTCCTTTTTATTCCACAAGCTAAATTTCACCTGACCTTGATCCTTTTGATTAAGTCTCATATAATTCTGAACCAACGTAGAGACCATAAAACTGCTACAAAAGCATATTTGTTATTATATCTTATCCTATACTAAAATGCGAGTGGCGTTTGAGCGTGCGTGTGTCCGTCACGCGTTTTACCTAAAAATTAGGAGTATAGTTTCTGTTATTCGGACAATGATTTCTTTTAGGGAATTATTCCGACAATAGTTAGAAGGGGTGGTGACGGGGGAGATGTCCTGCGCGCGCTCAAGGGACGAATATCCCTGGGTGAATGATATATTTCATTGTGTGTTAAAACTAACAATCACTGCGCTTCAAACT
Organism: Allacma fusca; assembly: GCA_947179485.1. Taxonomy (NCBI): domain Eukaryota; kingdom Metazoa; phylum Arthropoda; class Collembola; order Symphypleona; family Sminthuridae; genus Allacma; species Allacma fusca. The sequence goes on from OX359248.1 coordinate 31,916,610, forward strand.
TGAACTACGATTCAAACTTGAATTTCGATTCTTTTTGAACTTGGATTCATACCTGAATTTCGATTCTTTTTGAACTTGGATTCATACCTGAATTTCGATTCTTTTTGAACTTGGATTCATACCTGAATTTCGATTCTTTTTGAACTTGGATTCATACCTGAATTTCGATTCTTTTTGAACTTGGATTCATACCTGAATTTCGATTCTTTTTGAACTTGGATTCATACCTGAATTTCGATTCTTTTTGAACTTGGATTCATACCTGAATTTCGATTCTTTTTGAACTTGGATTCATACCTGAATTTCGATTCTTTTTGAACTTGGATTCATACCTGAATTTCGATTCTTTTTGAACTTGGATTCATACCTGAATTTCGATTCTTTTTGAACTTGGATTCATACCTGAATTTCGATTCTTTTTGAACTTGGATTCATACCTGAATTTCGATTCTTTTTGAACTTGGATTCATACCTGAATTTCGATTCCAACCCTAATTTCGATCTAAACATTAATTGCGTTCTAATCCTGAATTTCGATCTAAACTTGAATTTCGATCTAAACCTCAATTTCGATCTAAACCTCAATTTCGATCTAAACCTCAATTTCAATCTAAACCTCAATTTCGATCTAAACCTGACTTTCGATTCAAACAACCGCGTTTAGATCAATAATGCTTAAACATCGGTTCAAACTTGAATTGGAACCCGTACCTATACTTCGATTCAGAATTGAATTAAGATCCAAAATTGAACTCGAATTTAGAACAAAACTTGATGTTAAGCAAACTCAGATCAAAATTTAAACCTGCATCTGATTTCCAACTTTATTACAACACTTTAATTAGTCACAACTTATGGTTGTAGCTGTTTGTTGTCACTTACAACCACAACTACAATTACAAAACCCTCTCTACAAAAACAATACAATAGCACAAATCTAGGCATATGGCAAAAGCAACAACCACTACTTGTATGGGCTAAGCAAGCAAACGTTTTGTGTTATCCTTTAATGCACCCCAATGTATCACGTTGTCCCTTTGTGCCTTTTGCACTTTAATGCTAGTCACCGACGAGTTTTCTTTCTATTTTTACAATAATTATAACCGATTTGTAACTTTCGGAAACAGAGGTTTCATCTTTACTCACCAGATATGGTAAAGTAAATATTCAAAATTTTAAAACAGTTCATTATTAAGCATATTCACAGGAAGCTAAATATTTCCAATGACATTCCCTGCCGAAGACTATTCTAGGGTGTATTGTAGGTAAAGTTAAGCGTTTCTCTGTAGAATCCATTTTTCAAAAATTATTTAGCAGCGAGAACTTCACAGAAGATTGAAGGAGGTATGTATATCGTTAAAAAAATTAAACCAAGCTATTAATCATGTTGATTGAAGTGTGTTGTCAAACTCATACTTCCTTGAGTGATTTAATTAGCAATCGGGATCAAGGAGGAATCTGTCTTCAGGTCGTCACGGTTCTGCCTTCCCTATGAAGAGTAATCCTCGTATGAGCGTTGGCGGGAAAAAAGCGGGTAGCCTCATGAAAGCAAAGGAGAAGAAAGGAGAAAGATATTTCTCGGAAGAAAATTACAACTGCTCCAGAAATAGCCAGACAAATTCATACAGTTTATTCTACATACATAGGTACACGGAATTTCTCCAGCTTATTGATCTTTAATCTTAGCACGTATGTATCATTAGAAATGTACGTCTTTATAGTATGACACTGAACCTAAGAGCTTGCAATATGATCGACCCCGTAGGACGGTCATTAGTTAATGATCCCATAGCATTCAATTCGCTGACTGTCATTCATAAAAATATTTTATAGTAACAATTTTACATCTTTCATTCAAGTAACATTTCCATAACAACTATTATTTTCGATACGAATAATCCTTTAGGTAATTTTCATCGAGAAGCTCGGCGAGTGAATGGGATTTGAGAAAGCGAAGTTGGATCATTAGAATATGTAAACTTACACTTCATAGTACAATTTCACTAGAAGAAACTGATCTCTAAATCTACATTATAGGATCTCTTTCGTTCTACTTTGATATCTGATCTGAGGATGTTTCCTTTGAAATCGTCAAAACCAAATCTTCCCACCGACTGCCAAACTGCCAGCGACAGATGCAATCTTTAATGTCTTAATAGAGCAGGTGAGATAATTGCACCTAAATAACCTCCTATTTGTTATCTCTCTCACTGAAAGGTCATGACCCCACAATTTGAACTGGGAAATTATTTTCGAATGTGTCTCCAAAGTAAAGCAAAACCTCTACAGTAATCTTGAGTATACACTCATGCCAAAATAAACAGTCGTTTTAAAACGAAACATTCTTCTTACAAAATAAATATATTTTTTATTTTCTTACATAGTGGTACAAATCCCTAGAATAAATATCACCTTTGCGGGGACTCATCAAATAAATGCAAAGAAACAAAAATTGAACAAAGCATGTAACCATAATTTTCAGTCGGGTTCTACAGCCAGTTTGATCCGTGCTGACCCAAGGAAGGGTCCGAGGAAACCCCACGAGTGGCAACAGGAGCACGTACAATTTTCTTTCCAATACAGCCACGTGCCACGGAGCGGATTTTATCATGGGGAACGTTAATGTTATCAAGATCAAAAATCAAGGCTGGGGTGTAATTGTTGTCAGGCGGGTATACACAAATTGCATTTCCTCTTAAGTTCTCTTGGTCAAACAGGGTCCATGGAGATTGACCAGTAATGATTAGGGAGGAATGTTTCTGCACTTGAATGCTGTTTACGCTGGCAATGATGTACTCTTCCGTCCCCTGGAAGTAAGTTCCTTGGTAGAGGGTTAATGTATTAGCTCTGTAGTCATTTGGTGAGCCAGCAAATCTCAAGGAAGTAACTCTGGCTCTCAGATTGTTGAAATTGATGCAGAACTCATTCGGTCCGAAGGCGTACTCCATCAGGGCATTGCTATTTCCATTGTAATTTATGAGGTCGTAGAAGTTCCATCTATAATAATAATTTAATTTTTAATTCAATGTATCAAAGTTAAAACACAAATTGTCCCCTGCTTAGGCCCTGTTAACAGGTACTGTCAGATAAGTAATTACAATAATAATTAAATGGGAATTGAGCCTTCTACTTACACTCCAGTCAGTCTGGCAGAATATGCAAAATCGTCCCATCCGTTTTTACGAAGATCGTCGGCGTATTGTTCCGTGAAGGTTAAGAAACTACCCTTGCAGTCTGTACCTGAGTACAGAGTCACTTTCTGGTTGAAAGACTGGGCCATAGCCCGGTCAGCCACAAGAGCCAATAAGGCAAGGGAAAATACAAAGGAAAAGGAAGACATTTCTGGGAATTAAATTTACTCGGAATGTACCCGTCAAGTAATGACAAGCGTTGAAATGGAACTAATGTTTGTGTATAGGGGGAAAAGGAGTCAAAGGAAAATGCACATGCACTATACAAACTCAAGGAAGAAAGTCGTAGGGCTGGAAGAATGTCGTAAAAATGCTTTGGGACTCTTTCTGGCACGGCTTTGTTCTTCTCTGGTAGACCGGAGAATTCGATTGCTGCTTTTATTAGAAATGAAAATGTAAATAACTTTGCTCTCCTCCCGTTACGCTCAAGTCTAATGATGCTATGGCGGTGATAAAGTTACTGGGTTCTGGATTCTGTCTGTGTTTGTGGCTTCACTGGAGAATTCAGCTTGAGCCGGTGATATTTATATGGGGAAAAAACCACACTCAAATATGCTACGCTACTCTTATCACACTCTATTGTTTGTATATTCTTGGGATCACTGCAATTCTGTTGATTGTCATTTCGGGTGAAACAAGCATGTCATCAAGAGATAACCGCAAATGATACAAGGAGGATACAATTTCAGACTGTAGCTACTATATTACTCATTAATATTTAAGTATCTTCAATAATTGTAAACATGAGATATAATTGTAACACCTGTCTATCTGTATATATTATAAGTATAGGCAAAGTCAGTGACGACACAGAAGATACAGTGCCGCTGGTAATTGGCTATTGAGAGGTTTTGTAAAAAGAAACCTATGCACTTAAGTTCATTTAGGGATTCTGCTGGGACTCTATATACAAACATTAACCATGAATTTAATCATCTCTAAACATAACAAATATACTCTAGAATTATCTCATGCTAAATGCTACTGCTCCAGCAAGGACAAGTTTTATGGACAACTCAAGTGCACATTTGACGTGTTGAGGTGTCTCTCGTACATTTGCAATAACATTGTGTCGTAACTCGTAACAACACAGCTCTTCGGTTTAAATTGGATGACGAGTGATGTGAAATGGAAAGAGGTTCGTTGGTAGTAACCAAAAACAAAGCTTTTGCCCTCCCGGAAATTTAAAGGCACTTCAAAGAAAAACAGTGACGTCTGTTCTACTACTGCTGTTTTTGTCGTGACATTTTGTGCCAAATATTAAAAATTCACTGGTTCAGAAAAAGAAAACTTTGACTGGGAATTGAGACTCCAGGTATGTACTTAACGTAAATACGAGTGGTATATAAAATGTGCACTACTGCATACCATATACAGTACATATGTATGTACTGTGTGATTGTTTTTACAAGCATTTCATCTTCTTCCACATTCGTTTGAAATTGTTCCTCATCCCACTTTAATTTTCACCAATGGAAAATTTTATCAGCCTTCGGTATTTGAACAGGAGTACAGACGTATAAAGCTCACAGGACACTTAGGTTAGGAGTCTCAACTTGAGGTTATATCTGTACTATCATCTCAAATTATAATATATATTTTCATATATTATTTGTATTCTATAGGTGGGATTAATTATATTTCAAAAATCAAAATCTGTTTATTTGCAGCTAGAGAACTTTGCATGAAAAAAAATAAGCAAGAAATTAAGTTTTACTCGTGGAATTATTTAGGAGCATGTATGATTTATTGTAATAATAGCTTTTTAAAATCTTTGTATACAGAGCGAGCTCGACGGTCAACATGAGAATTGGAATCAGTTATATTGATGCAGGCTGATGAACTCCAGAATTATTCGACTGCCGTATGTGATAATATTAATTTGTTTAATGTGATCATACCCTTAATACGAGGGAAAGTCGACTTTCAAACACGGCTGACTCATAAGTGGGCATTTTCAACTGCAGACACCAAGAGATCTTGTTCATTTTAACATCTCATGTTAAGAAATGCCCAATCGTCTGCACTGCGTGTATTTAGTTTCGAGTGCAACGCCTAACCACAAGGAACATTGTAATTCAGGGTAAAATCATAACAGAGGTTTTCCTGAGAATGATGCCAAGGATGCGTTATGCTGTTTGAAGTGAGAAATTCGAAACTTTATTAATTATTCTATTTGTGATATGCGGGATTGGAGTATGTAATTATGATATGTGTACTCCTTCAAGTCTACAGATGTACGCAAGAGGTTAATACTGAAACATGCATAATAAAAATGGGGACCAGGTTCTGCTTACGATTATTTGAAATTATCTTCTTGGTCTACTCCAGCTCAGTAGTACTTGCATAACGCGGATATGCTGGCCTGAAAATGAAGTCTAATTTTCAAAAGGGTGAGACGAACACGAAAATACTTTTGCTAAATCTGCTCAATTTACTCCAAGAGAAGCCGCACTGTGGTCCTGAGATCAAACTTAATCTCCAAGTGGGCTTAGAATGTACTCATTTTGCATGAAAGTTACTTTCACACAATTTCTGGCCAGGCTTTGAATTGCACCCGAGATTTTTAAGCTTGAGCAATTCCGCTGAATTTAGAGAATGAACTTAACGGGAACTATTTTTGCATAACTTATCACCTCAACATTTGCAGCATTAAACTTTTGGGAGTCTGTAAAGTTTCATTTTAATTATTAAGCTTCCTAGAACTCTCATGCGTTTAAACAGCTATGGTTGTGGTCATTTTGTAAATTGTAAATTTTAATGTGTACACTTCATATGTTAATAAAAAAGGTAGCCACGTCAAGGGATTGTTACTCTCTGGTCCGTAGAATTTCATCCTATGTCAAATAATTAATTACCTGCAATAAATCCACGTTTGAAGATGTTATGCTGGCAAGATTTATTTGAAGGTGAAAGAACCTTTAGGTTTCGAATTTGAGGATGTCCCGAAGTGAATACTGAATACAGATTGGTCATTAAAATTAGATTATGAAATAGATTCGCCAAAATCAAATTGTTTTTCAATCTGCCAACTCGCTTTTGATGAATTGCCCTCTTGTCAATGATTTATTCCAAGAATGTACAATTGGATTGATTGCATTCAATATTTTTCCATGTTTTGCTTTACCTACTTAGCATCATAATGGACTACAGAGACTATGTATGTGTTGTCAAGTAAGTATGAGTCAGTCAAAACGAATGATGAAAGTCAAGTTCAAAGAGCAATTTCATTTTGCAAACAATTTTCTGCTGCTTGTTAAGAGGTCGGATTATTCCGCGAACAATGCAATTCAAATTCATTCATGGAACTCTTACATGCACGGCGTTTGTATTCATTACCAGCTTATCAGTCGGGCCTTTCTTGATTGCTTGATATGAAGTAGATTATAATCCTATATGTTCATACGTAATCACACACACGTCCTCATGTCTGTATGTCCCATTGAAAAATTCAAAAAGCAAGCGTATACAAATAATTATCAGTATAAAATTATCATTAGAAAAACAGTGTAATACGTCTAAAAAAGCCTCTTGAACCCATAACACCTGGTAATTACGTAAAATCAGGAACAGTAATATTCTGAGAAGCGTTATCAAAACCCCTTTCAGAGCTTCTACCTGAATGAAAAGTTGAAACGTCAAACAGTTTTTGGAATTGGAGAGTGCAGTGGCTCACTTCCAATGAAATTAATCCATATCTCCTGACATTTTATATTTCTCAATGCTACTAATGCAAGTACAAAATGTAGATCTAGGATTATGAGAACCTTTCAAGTTCACAGCCTTGAATTGCAAACAATACCAGATATTTTTCCACGAAATTTTATACAAAGATAAAGCTTATAATTTGTTTTTCCTGTCGGAGCAATTGCAAAATCTGTATTTTTCAGAACTTTTTTATCATTATACAGACCTTGAAGAGGGATATTAGGAGATATTTTAAAATCATGTGGGATGGTGTGCACAAACTGTACACAGAGTTGGTTCTGTACATTTGGTTGAAGTGATCAGACCAATAAGGACGCAATATTTCACTCTCACTTAGTGATGCAATTACATAAATTAAAACGACTGAAAATAAACTGTAAGTGGTATAAACCTTTGGAAACTATTTTGGACTCATTAAAAATTTAAAGCACGCGTGCATTCCTCACTTGGCCTGCATCTTATCTCTGATAGTACCTCCATTTACCGGTTTAAAAATGAATGAGGAGAGCGACGTGCGAGAAACTTTCCTCCCTATAATGTATTCAAGGGACGTGGTTTCAATTTGCTGAAAGCACAAGGAAACCGGTGAGAATTTACCTTCTAATTGCTTTATTATTGTAAACTATGACTTGATGATAAATTATCGATAATTGAAATTAGCCAATCTGTCCAAACACAATGACTATATGGATCTAATTTGGTTTAATGAAAGCCCTAATAAACACATGAGTCACTATAAGTATGTACATAAATGCTTCCTATGCTTATTGTTATTGTTGCGAGTATACACTATACACCTACTTCAAAATGTACAAGGTAGTGCTAAAACAGCGTTCCATACGTGCTTGGGACAGTAGCATTGATCAGCACCACTCTCTGTAACGATTGGAAGCAATAATAATTAATAAATTAATTATTATTGATTGATAAATAATTTTGACAATTTTGCAACCAAATCCAGATTGGCATTTCGCTACCTTGATTAGTCACCGTAGGTGGTAAGAGTACCATGTCACAATTGTACGAATAACCATGATAACAAAAGAGCTACTTTTAATGCAAATAATGCACATGCATGGTCCTTGTGGATTAAACGGAGCTCTCTGTCTCTGTCTCTCTCTCTCTCTCTCTCTCAGTCTGTAAAAGTTCCTATACTGACGCAATTAATTCTTCTGAGGCTATTAATGGAACCCAAGAGGGTAAATTGATTTTAATAGAAAGATAAAATATTTTGCAAGTGCCTCAGAATTTACAGATAATGATAATGAATACGACCCATATAGAAGTAAGAACTGTTGACTGTACGTAGTAATAAATAGTTGTGAGTGTAATTTATGATTTCCTTCACACGAACTGGCAAGTTTCCATTGAATTATGGTCAAAGTACGTGATCTGTGTTGGTTATCGAATCTTTTTCGTTCCGGAAGCCAATGGTGGTGCGCTTTACACGTTGGAGCATTAATTTCGTGATTACTTTACGTGTTTGTTTGTGACTTGAAATGTCACTGAAATTAATCGAAAAATTAATACCATTTTGGCGTTTACCAACTGGATTAGAAACTTGCCCCAAACACCTTCCAACATGGGGCAGTGTGGGACAGTCTACGTACATACATTACGTATGTACATACATACCACTGTGAGTGCAACATCCCTGCACTTATGCAAAACCATTGTATAAATGTATACAAAACCTTGATCAGGGAAGGTAGTTAATATTTCTGCAGTATACTCTCCGAACCACTGGTGCATTCACTTTATTTTAATTAAGACAAGTCTTCAGACATTTTCACCTCCACAATAATGTGCTGATGATGGCGTACAAAGGAGGAATGAAAAACGGATGCCTTTATAGAATAATAATTTGATAGATCTATAACAATTTATTATTTTGCAAAAGCTTTAATCTCACTAATGACTAATTTTGTAGGCTGAATAATCACAGTGCTCAGGGAGGAGAGGTACTAAGGAAGCTGTGTGGGGTCCAACCATGGGAACTTATTGCACCGAGGCATCTAACTACGTCCGTACATACTTATCTACATATGCGTACATATAAGTATGCAGGAGGCAAGCACCTATAAAACACCACACGAATCTTGAGTACAACTTGCTCGGAACATTGTAAAAACTTTACAATCAACCCGTCAAATGCAGATTTATCCTCAAGAAAATTGGTCTTCTCCCCGTACATCTCTCATCTATAAAATAGTTTTAATGGAAACAATTTCCCCTCTTGAATTCCCAATTCAGACTTTCATCAATCTTTACGTAACTTCAAGTTTGAATAGGAACGTCGTTTCAATGAGTCTCCACACACACAATGAAGGACTACATGGGAAGAGATGTCGTAGAGGGAGTCTTGACTATTTTACAAACTTTCAATGTGCTAATTTTGAAGGAAGTGTGGTCGCTGGAGACGGCTCTTATTTCCTCCTCTAAACCCCGTAAGTTCTTTACACGATTTACTCAAGGAATCGATTATTATCAGACTTGCAGCATATGTGTGAAACTCTGACTCCAATTTTTGTCTGACTGTCTTTTAAGTGTACATAGTAACTAATACCACACCTACAAACATTTGTCAAGTTCTAAACGAAAGCATCTGGTGGGTGCATTCTGTTTCAGAAAGTTAGGACAAGGAACTCCATCCGAGAAAGGGACCAAGGGAGACCTTTCTCAATTTGTTGAGTTCCTGGAAAACCAACAGTTCCTTAGCATAAAAATCTTGAGTAACTTTCTAATATATAAAAGCTTTAGTGACATCCCTTCGAGATTAGTTTTACCCACCAAAATCCTTTCTCACTCCTTTTGCATTTTTTTTAAGTACTTGAAGCATGTGCTTGTGCACTATAATCGGATTAGAGCTATTTGCTCAAGCTGAGATTAGCTTAGTGTTTCACTTAGGGAAGATGAAATTTGAATTATTCGGAAACCTTCATACTTCAAGCTTGTCGTGCAACAACAACAGTAAACCCATGTTGGGATGCAGAAGAGACATATGGCACTGACGGAGTGCCTGGACTGTCACGTCACGAATACCCCAGAGAAGATGCATTTGAGCGAAGTACTAAAGAAGAAGATCAAGTTTTTATTTGGTCGATAATACGGACATAAATCACTGGAAGTAACATGTTTCATTTTTAATTATCCCATTATTGTCATCAAAATAATAATACGCACTTAAGAGTGTTTTTATCGCTTTTCTCACACAACTGTCCGTGTAGTCAAAGGCATTATTATTTATTACAGAGTATTTTACCCTGCTCTGTAGGTACACATTAAACATCATCATCAAGTCATTTGAATTGTGTATCCTGAACCGAGCCATTCAGGATCTATTTTCAACCTCAAGCGTTATATGGTTTCCTTGATACTCTCAGAATCGTTAGTAAAAAAAAGTATAACCCAAGAATTCATTTGGATTTTTTTCATTGGTTTTTTTTTTATGATAGATATTCAATCGAGGTATGAATTTATGTTCATAATAGAAATATCCCAACCTGTTCATGGTCCAATATTATTTCTAACCGTATGGTATTACTTTTTGGGGTTTATGTTGAAAAAAAAAACTTTTTGAATGCCTTCCAACGAAGCGTCAAATAAAATCTTGTGTTAGAACAATACATTTTGATCACAACGCCGAATCGTCATATTTCCACCAAATTCCAATGTTTGCTCAAAGCTATCCATAACATTAACCTCAAGACATGTATAAAAATGCAAAACGTGTCGGTGGATGACTGCCAAATCGTCGGCTCAAATGAATCTCATGAATGGAAAGGAACTTTTCATCGCTTATGTATTTTTGTTAGGGAAGAAAAGTTAAGAGCCCAGAGAAAAAGCTTTGGATAAGGTACCCGTAAACTACACAACTGGGGAGAATAGGAAAACGTATAATAATTAGGATGAATATTATTTAGTGTACCCATAAAGTTACCGATGGAGAAAAACAAATTTGTGTTATTATAGCACACTATGTAATCAAACCATAAAGAACATATGAATTGGGAATAAAGAAATACGTGGATATTGTGAAACCCATCATTAAGCCGTCATTGGATCTCGACCTGAAACCAAATTGGAAAAGGGAACATGTACATTTTGTTGGTTTCCTCATATACCTCTACTTTTCAAGGAATTTTAGTTATGCTCTCATGCTAGACGTGAATAAAAACCATCCGTCATTGTTGGCTAAAGTGTATAGGCATTTAATTCTGAGAATTTATGTGTCAGGGATTTTAATCGAAATAGGAAAATTCTATTTGCCTTTGTCTCACAATGTTTACTCAAGTTTTCCTGTGCAGCAATATTTATTTGCTTACATTTCCTAGCGTTCCACTCATATTTAGACTTATAGGAACATATGTATGTACATGCACATTCATATAACTTCATGTAAGTCACTGAAGTTGGAAAGCTTGCAGGTATCTGAGCAAGCATCCATTACTTATTTGCTTTCCAAAAAATCATAATTTTTTCTGTCAGGTTTTCTACGTTTTAGATTGTTTCCCCATTTTTCCTACTTTTTTACGGGTAATTATACCGACGCTAGCTGGCTGTGAGCATGAAGAACGCGCAGAAGGCACACGTAAATGTTTTCCAATTAGCGTTTTCAGCCAATGGCTGCAAAATAAATAAATACATGTAATATTTTAATTTGTTAGAATGGTTTTGCTTTTTCCTTTTGCAAATTAAAATCATGTTTGTGGCTGGCGTAAATTAAACTGACAAAGAATGTGGAGTGATTTCCTTTGAAATTCAAAGTTTGGACATTTAAATTCATTTACACTGCTGCAATTCATCATCACAGTAATTATAATGACTTTAAAATGAGCCCTGTACAAGTGTATATATAAATTAACGTACATCGTTTAAAATTTGCGAGCAGTCAAGTTTTAACATCAATGAGGATCAAGCACAACAGTCAAAAGTACAAGACATGTATACATCCACAAAATTCATAAATATATAGTGCAGGCTATGTGTTAGTATGTACATTGCATGTTCTCCTAACTACTTGATCCTATCTGTAGAGACTTCACCTGAGGTTCCATGCCGTGTATAAACACCAAGTCACTTAACTCGGAAGATCGAGTATTCCTTAAAAAAGTCAATGGAGGATTGGTTTATTCATTAGGTTAGTGTGAGACTGGAGCCTCTTTACAATAATAATGAGCCACCGCTTAGTTAGCATAATAATCTGCCTGTTAGACCAATGATAATTATAATGTACATAATTTAGTGAGAAAGAAAATCCAACATGAGGAAAATAAATGTTATTACTGTCGTTCAGCACCATGGTGAGATCCTATAATGTTTGCCGGTGTAGTACGCGGTCACGTGTGTCAATTTGCTTATTGTTGTAGACCTCTCAAGACTATATAAGACATGTCTAACAATGTCTAGCAGTAAGCACGCTGACAATGAGCACATAGACCAGAAAAGGCAAGTTTCAGAGCTCATTAAAATAAATACTTACATTATTATGGCCTGTAGAACATTTTGAGGATAACGACGGTGAAGAGGCATTTGGGAGTGCAGAGTGTAAGAAAATGTAACTTACTGCATGCCATGTGGGCTAACAAGGCCGCGTATGAATTATATCGTTAAACATAGATCCTCAAGATAAATCTACATATACGCAATAGGAAATAGGAAATTAAATAGCCAGTTAGAAAAAGCACTTAACTTTTGCAGCGTGCGAAGAGTCAAGTTTTATTAATAAGCAAGATTTATGAAAAGAATATATGGTACTCAGGATAATAAGATTCTTTGTGTAAAATACTCTCTGTCCGACTAAAGAGCGAAGTCTGGTTTTGTTTTTGTCCCCCCCATGTCATAAATAAAGAACTCTTTCGTATATTATTTTCTCCTACTCATGTACATAGATATGCACAGTTTAGCTAACCACAACCTGGATTCACACCACAGTGAGCATAGCAAGATTTTCTGGTTCTCTCGGGAAGGTAACATTTCCACCTTACTTGTGTGTATGACATTAAAAATTACTTTGTAAAGTACTTATTGTTAGCACTATTTGGGGTTAAGCTACACACTATACTGTATAGAATACACGTTTACCTGTATGTATGCATCTCCTGATATATGCACTTGTGCCCACCTATTTAAGCCAGGCACAACATGCTAAGTTACACATCCCAAGCCAGAGGTGAGAATGACGAATGGATGTAAGTTACCCAGCAAATATATCCCATTAAATCATATTTTCAATTGTGCACATTTGCATTTGAAACATATTTTTCACTTGCTTTGAATTTTTCCAGACACGAGGAATTACGACATTATAATATGTACTCCTTCAAATTACTTTTTAATGCTATACTTTAATCATAAAAGAGTCTCCCTTGCTGGTAAGTTCCCTTTGTTGGTGTCCACAGGAAACAGATAGTGGTTACAGTCAAGATTTACCTTGCCTTTCTCCTTAAAAAAACAGGGAGTAACAACGTGTGAAGTCTTCGGGAGTAGATTTACATAAAATCTTAACGATGTGCTTTATTTATGGTTTCCAATTTGCAAGCCAAAATTCTTTCCGTTCCTTATTATATTGACTGGAGGTTGGATTCACTGTCAAATTGCTCTCAGCAATTGTATTTAACTATGACGTCGGCTTATTAAATATGTCATTCCAAGATTCCAAAAGTTTCTTAAAAACATGAGATACATATATGATCGGTATGGAGAAATGGTGAGATAGTTGTACTATAACTAGGGGTTAATTTATAAATTAAAAATCTTGCTGGTTCAAGAAAATAAATTCAATGTTAAACGAATCGGAAGCTTATAATGATTTCGGGGAATAAAAGGCCAGTCTAGACTGTAGTTTTCCCAAAGGGAAGCTCCCACGCAGAGAGGAAGCTCAATAGAAAGAGCAAACATGGAAAGAGTACTAGAAAACTTTTGTGTAAAACAAAATGGGATGACGGAAAAGGAGAAGTCTCGGAAACCGCAGTAACTTTCTGAATCCAAGTTGTATATGGGCACTTATGAAACAGACTGAAAAGTGGCATGAAAATGATGGTAGATAGTGGTGATGTTATTAAATTGTTGATATAACTTGATGGTGTCCAATCATGTTTAATGATAGTTGAAGGATACATTTAAAATTAGGGAATGGAGCAAAATTAGGAGTTTCCCTATCCCATGAAGTTAAACATATAAAATTAGTCGGAAGATATTGTCCCGTCGGCTTTCCTCCATCTGCTGGTTGCCTTTTTGTGAAGCAGGAGTCTTACAGCAATGGAATCTCTTTATAAGAAGTCCCCCCTGAAAGGAGCAAAATTTTACACTTTAAATGATAATATGCCCTTATAAGGATAAAATTAATATTATAGTAGTAAATGGAAATGTGTCCAAATATGTTTGCCCCAATAGAACCCTCTAATCAGGGGTCTCTTATAGGAAGAGCGTCCTGTACTGTGAGTATAGTAAAAAACAAGATGCTACAGGGAAAGATGAAACTTTTAACTACTTTTTTTCCTTTTCTCGGGAATGGAATGGTTTTATGTGTGTGCAGAGGTTAAAATGAAAGAAAGAGGACTAAGATGATAAAATCAAGGGCAAAGTATATGTTCTTTGGAAGAAATTACTTTTTCCACTACACTTGGACTACCGTCTTCTCTTTTCCTTTCATAACCTTTTCTCGGGGAGATTTCTTATAGCTTTCCACCATGCCCTGGGATTCCCTACACAGGAATAAGTACATACCAACCATGAAAGGTTGTCTGGTAGAAGTATGTCATATTATGGCTGTGTCAGGGGTTTTCGTCGGGTTGTAAAAGCATTAAAAGTACATGAATAGTTTATTGGCAATGCTATATCATGTGACTCTCACGGTGAGTCAGAGAGAAGAGTAAGTGAAAGAGAAGGAAAATCTTAAATCTTGTAACGTATAGAAAGGAAGAGATGAGAGAGAGAGGGAAGGAGAGACAGCTAGCACAGAGATTCAGAGTGGGACAGAAAGGTATTTGTGAGGTGAAAAAATTAATTAATTTTCTCCCTTCACGTCAAATTGAAAATATGATTAGAAATCCTTCCTTGATCCAATATCCAAGAAAAATGTGTCTACAAAAATGAAGAACTAAAATGTCCCCCAGCCTTTCAAGTATTACCAATATAAAACAACGCCGCATCCTGGTGCATTAGTAGCCCTATCGACAAGCTCCAGTACAAGTTCAAACCAAATAAAGTATATCAACTTTATGTATTAAGCTACGTAAATAAAATACGATAGCACATCTATCTAATTCACATGTGCTATCAAAAAGAACAAATCTGTCGCTGAAAACTTTTATAGGCAATTTTATTGCCCGCTACCACATCAAATTTTCCTCACGTAAAATTAAATGCGAAGCATTTTAAAGCCAATTTCATTGGAGACGGGTGAGGCATCCAAAGGTTTACAGTGTCTCTCATAATATTCCTGTTTATGGGGCAATTTTTTTTTACATTTTATGCATTCATTCTTCAGTCGTCATTTGTTCGAAACATAGTTGTTCTCTAAAACAACTCAGAAACTCCTAAAAATGCGATTCTGGAAGTAAGAAAAATGCTTACAATCGCGTTACCAAACTATTCAAATATATCATAATATATTTATGTAGTAGATACATATCACAAGAATTACAAATTGCGAAAATTACATATTCAAAATTACTCCATATTTTTACACAGTTATGCATGTACCACTAACTATATAGCTCCTACTAATTATTAACATTTTCCATAGTTCCTAAAGTGAGTGTTCATAAGTGCAGATAACAAAATCAACAATGTTAGTTGTCACAGCAATGAATATTCTGAACATGTAAATATATTTCAACTTCAACTGCCACATTTTCATCCTTTAAAGTAATAAATAAATTCTCTATTACTTATATGCTTATATGGTATGACTGCCTTGTATATGATCCTCTGATAACAATAATTATTATGTCACCTTCGAGAAGTTCCTCCCTTTCAATCCAAATCGGGTTCAAAAATCTCCAAATAATTTTGTAACAGTCCTATGAGCACCGATCGGAGCAATCCTACAAACTCGTGACCAGTTCACAAGAGAAACGTAGAATCAAAACGTAATGTCCATTTTTTCGAAACCGCTGTCATCATAATAAAATATTCCTCATAAATGAGTAGAATCTTGAAGGTCAAAGGTCATCGGAAGAGAGCATAATAATTAGGTAAACAATACAAAGGATCCAAAACGAACTAAATCCAAGAGCATTTTAGAGTTCAAAACAGGCTAATAACAAGCCCATAGTTCCTACTACAATTTTACAGTGTAAATTATGTATGTGTAAAATGAATTACATTATAGCATCAAAGTACATAATAAAATCCATCTTATAAATACGTATCTTGTTATAATAACTACATCTAAATTCAGTGTAATCTCTTTATAAGGACACCCCTGAAGGAGAAAAGTTCATATTAGGAGATAAATTAACATTTGCTGTAAAACGGACTGTAACTCA
Organism: Allacma fusca; assembly: GCA_947179485.1. NCBI lineage: Eukaryota > Metazoa > Arthropoda > Collembola > Symphypleona > Sminthuridae > Allacma > Allacma fusca. The sequence goes on from OX359248.1 coordinate 31,933,003, forward strand.
AATAAACATCTGCGTAAACCCGTGAAGAGTACCAGCTCTTACAAGGGGTCCTCCTACAGTAAGACGCTAGTGCCGTCCTTTTTATAATTAAATTCAAACCTATTAAGTGTTAATTGGTTACAGTGATATAATAGTTATGCAAAACAGTTCACAGTCCAGTCCCCTCGCCATCCCATCGGCTTGAAAACTCGTGGATTTTGCTTGCACAACGGAGCTCTTTGTACCCAGTACGCACAAACACAACTACATAATTAAGCATGTCAAAATAAATACTCCAGGAAGAATCTCAGTCATTCCAGGGGAAGGTCCTTTGTCCATTATATAGAGAGCTACACAGTCCACTGTATAAACCTCCAGTACAATAAATTACATCATACATTCCCAGCTTCCGAAGGCAGCAGACCGATTTTCCAGCCACTTGAAGGAATATGGATGGCAAACTGAATTGTTTCCTCCCAGTTGAGGAAAAACTTCATAAAATTTCCGAAAAACAGTAGGCGTCTGAAGGACTGGTTAGAAGGAGCCTCCTGATGTAATAAAGGCTTCACGTGGATGATCCCTTAAGCATAAAATACAAGGCACAAGTGGAAATATTGTTAAATATTCATATCAACTTTCATCCCATTCACAAGTGACAACATTATTGATCAAAACTCCTTCGTTTTAAAAATTAGCCCAAGTTTTGACCCCATTTCTAAAATCTTACAATCAATGAACGCTCTCAAAAATACTTGTTTTTGGACTAAGGCTGAAGGTAAAACTTCATGTAAAGATTGAAGAAAAGGCTCCAAAAGGAAAATAATTTTGAATCATTCATTCATTAGTAGGAAGAAGGGATGCATTCTTTTAAATTAACCTTTGAAAGCTTGAAGGAAGGCCATTTTATCTAAACATTCACAAAAGATACTTCCCTCAACACAATTTAGTCACAATATTAAAATAAATTTTTCCTCTTCAATCTCTAATTAGTTGTTGACATTTCTTGACCGTTTCCAAAACTGACAATAAATTTCCTTTCACCCTCAAATTTTGCAACTAGTCTTGAACCCCCCCTTCGCTTTACTCTTGATATATTTTTGAGATGTATCCGGGATATAAGTTGTTCCTAATTTAATAAATGCTAAAAATTACTTCGACTCATTATGTATAAGAAACAACACAAATCGGAAATTATTTTAATAGAATTATTTTAGTATTTAATATATTTAAGGACACTCACTGAAGGAAGGGTCGCGTGGTGCAGCATCTACTGTTAAGAAATGCTATTACAAGGTCCGGCCTGTCTTGACGGAAAGGAACGAATGAAGTGAACTATGCTTGGAGTCAATGCTATTGGTAGGGGGTAGCTTGCATGCTTCAAGGCAGGTTTTAGTCCCTCAGGGTTTTGAAAAGGCTTTGTCGTCAACCATCGAAGTGATTCAAAAGTTGAACGTTAGCGCGCGGATTTATCAGAGGGAATGGAAAAATTATGATTTGAGTTCCACGCGGCGTGCTCGGAGCCTTTCCTCTGTAGGCTTTTAACATTAAAAGAAGTGCATTGTATAGTGGTGCTGTGAAGTGAACGAAGGGAATGTGCATGCCATGCGGACCAAGTGAAAGTGTGGTTATTGGTTGAAGTTGAAGTTGGAGGAGAGACTATAACCGATTTTTCGGAAAGAGTGGAATGTGTTCATAAATTTTACCTCTTTAAGTGTTAATGTAGTTATATTTTGAGTTAGAATTTAATTTCTTGTGACTCTCCAGGATTTTGTATCTTTACTTGTGTGACCTTGTCTGGTCTTATTTTAGTTGTGTTCTTTGTTTCAATTGAAGCCATCAGTGAGGATGTTGGTTCTTTTCGAGACTCCTGCCGGCTATGCCGTCTTTAAGGTAATAAAAATGTTGGAATTATGTATCTATAATTTTTTTTTCATGTGTTTGAAGTGAAATTATTTTTGTTGAAGTGACAGATGTACTTTTAAAAAATTGTTTTGGTTATATTGTAGCTTTTGGATGAGAAGAAGCTGCAACATTCAGAGAATCTGTATTTGGATTTCGAGTCAGCAGAAGGTGCCAGCAAATTGTGAGTGATGTGATTTTAAAGTAGAGGAGTATGTAAGGATTTTGGAGGAGAGGAGGATGCTAGAAATATAAATGTGGGAGGATGTGCAGTAGTGGGGAGTTAATTGTGGGTGGTAACAATGTTTGAATGTATTTTGAATTGTTTTACAGAATTAAGCTAAAGCATTTCCAGAAGTTTGGGGATACTACGGAGGCTTTGGGAGCAGCCACTGCCTCTGTGGAAGGGAAAATATCCAAGCCATTGAAGAAGCTGTTGAAGAAGCTAGTGGTGAAGGAATCACAGGAACAACTTTTGGTGGCGGATGCGAAGCTTGGAAATGCAATCAAGGAGAAAATGAACTTGAGTTGTGTGAACAATAGCAATGTTATGGAACTTATGAGATGCATCCGATCACAGATTGATGGACTTGTGGGGGAACTTCCTCAGAGGTGAGTTTTGTTATGGGAAGTATTTATTAAGGAGTGGTGAGGGAGAAAGTTTTTAGGGAGGATTGTAACATTTTGTTTGATTGTTTCAGAGAAATGGCAGCCATGGCCCTTGGGTTAGCACATAGTTTGGGGAGATATAAGTTGAAGTTCAGTCCGGATAAGGTCGATACAATGATTGTCCAGGCTGTGAGTCTGTTAGATGACTTGGATAAAGAGTTGAATAATTACATGATGAGATGCAGAGAATGGTACGGCTGGCATTTTCCAGAATTGTCCAAAATCATTCAAGATAATATTGCTTATATCAAAACCTTGAAACATATGGGTAAGGATGAGTTCGCTACTGACATATACTTTCTGTATATACTTTCTGTCTTTCACGATTATTCTTTGGGAGTGGTCGGACTTTATTTGTGATTATATTCAGGTTTCCGGACCAATGCTAGTAAGACAGATTTTTCCTCTATTTTACCGGAAGAATTGGAACAGAGAGTAAAAGAGGCTGCTGAGATTTCAATGGGTACGGAAATCTCTGACGAAGATATGGAGAATATCAACTTTTTGGCAGAGCAAGTTCTGGAGATTTCGGAGTACAGAACACAGCTGTGAGTGGAAGGGAATTTTTAACAAAACATTATTTCGTGGTAACATAGATTAGATGTTAATTACGAGCTAGTAATCAATGCACTCTTTTGGCTTGAAGGTATGAATATTTAAAGAACCGTATGATGGCCATAGCTCCAAATGTAACAGTACTCGTCGGAGAATTAGTAGGTGCAAGACTTATTGCTCACGCCGGAACTTTGATGAACTTGGCCAAACATCCCGCTTCAACAGTTCAGATTCTCGGTGCTGAAAAGGCACTTTTCCGTGCCTTGAAAACCAAAAAGGACACTCCAAAGTATGGTCTGATCTACCATGCTCATTTGATTGGTCAAGCAAGTACTAAACTCAAGGGGAAGGTACGCAAGATTTTATCATTAGATACATCTATGTGAAGAGAACGTAAAGTACATCATGCAAATAAGAATTCATAGGAATGAAAATTGCTTCACAAATTATTAATCTGCTTTTGTAGGCTTCTCGAATGTTAGCCGCCAAAACATCCTTAGCAGCCAGATTCGACGCTCTAGGAGAAGACACTCAGTTAGCGTTAGGTGTGGAGCACAAGGCCTACTTGGAAAAAAGAATGAGGGAGCTTGAAGAAGGAGGAAATCGCCGAATTTCAGCTGGGAAGAAAAAGGACTTCTCGTTTTCAAAATATGAGAACAAAAGTGAAATTCGTCAATATTCCGCAGCGGCAGATACAACTGTTGGCAAAAGAAAGCTGAAAATTGAGGAAAGCAATGGCGAAGGTGTTAAAACTGAGGACGCATCACCGGTCAAGAAGAAAATTAAACTGGAAGAAGAAGAAGAAGCAGTGGAAGAAGAGACTCCTAAGAAGAAGAAAAAGAAGGATAAGAAGGTGAAAGAAGAACCTGTTGAGCCTGAACCAGAGCCGATGGAGGAGGTAGAAGCAGAACCACCCAAGAAGAAAAAGAAGAAGTCTAAAGTAGAAGTTGAACCAGAACCTGAGCCGGAACCCGAACCACAGCCAGAGAAGAAGAAGAAGAAAAAGAAGAAGAAGGATGAAGACGAGTAATTTCGTACATAGTCATTGCACGTCTGGACTTAAAAGAAATGACTCACCAATCTGCTCATGGAGAACGCTGTTGAGGATGACATATTTTGTTTTACTATTCGTACATATGTTTGAAGTCTTCTATTTTTTGTGGGTGACTAAAAGTTACACGATTTTACTGAATATTACTCTTTTTCGAATGTTATATCTGTAGATACTGTTAGTAAAAACATTTTTTTGTTATCTCACTTTTTAGCTGCAGCAACTCCGATAGATTGTAGCCATCGTTTTGTGAAAATGTTTCTACGTAGGGAAGTTAGAATTGTTTTTCATAAACGTTTTTATTTATGAAATCAAGGCATCCACATTATTCTGTTATAACTGTGCTATAATAAAATCCGTTTGTAATAGAACGATACATGAAAAGTAAATTAGCTTAAAGTGAGATTATTTATTAGGCTTTTGATTTATAAACTTCCGCAATAATTTTACTAAAAGGAAGAAACTATACATTTTTAATTGTATGTATTCATCTAATCACCACAGTTCAAATTCATCGTTAAATCTTCAACCGTAATCTTTAAACGACTTACACAAGGCTCATAAACTTAAAAATGAAAGCTTTCTTTCTTACGCCTATTGAAAACAACATGACCTAAAAAGTTTTACAAAAGAAATGCAATCCGCACATAATCTCTTACAGCTACTTTAAAATGAAAACATTCAATAAGTTTGTTTCGATAAAATACAGTCCTTGGCTCTCTTCATCAGTGAGAAGGAATCGAACAATGATATCTACATACTTTAAAATTCAAAACGCTGAAAGTGATTATCAATCGTTCAGGTGAATGCATTCGATTCATGGTAGATGCCTATAATGTAATATACGTACCTATATTTGACTTGACGAGACGTCAACGTTGCAATTTGTTCCAAACGATTTTTAAAAAAACACGCTCATGTGATAAATGAACGAAAATTAAAATAGTACAGTAATATTACTCATTAGGTAAAACATCGGCTTGCTGGACCACAGGGGGAGCAAATACAGCCGAGGGTGGATGAATATCATCTCGCCTTGGTCTCCTTGAAGGAAGTAAACCCCATTTTTCCAGGCTGGGTACAATTAGGATATTGTTGTACAAGCACATCCCCACCAGCAGTACAACGAAGCCAATGACTTGTAGGTAGTTAAATTGTTGCCATCCTACCCCCAAACTAACCATCCAGATCACCAGAGTCCTCACGGAATCAAGGACCATTCTTGTAGTCGCAGATAATTCTTTTGTAACAGATACTCCCGCAAAGTTGAAAAACGCAATTGATATTATGGTTCCTGTGTCAACAAAGACAATTAAATTATTATAATTTAATATTACAATACTCCCCATTAGTACATATAAAGAAAGTTATAAATGTAGTTCACAATGAATTTACCAGTGAAAGCGACTACTAGCAATGGATTATTTCCTAATTGTATAAGTCCATCAATCGGGTCCTCAAGCACCCCTCGTGGATTGTTGCTGAATGGGGGTCCAACAGGAATGTAGTACATGGGAATCATCAGAAATCCAAGAGTAGCGAACCCGAAAATTCCTTCCCATCCCACCGCCTGCAAGGAGGGCACGTTGTACTTGTTGATAAACTTTTCTTCGTATACCATTTGCGTTGCTGATATAATCTGGGCCATGACAATGAGCAAGTCGCCTGAAATAAAACCCTTAAGTCATTACAGTATAACAGACACAAAAAGTACATTATCATTATCTAACAACAAGACAATAATCATACGAACATTGTGAGAAATATGCTAGTGATTGCAAGGAAAGAAGGTAACATATCTTACCTGTAATAATCTTGTAGACGCCCATGTCGCTGTGCCCCTTGAAAACGAAATCTGACAATCCTACTACGCTTAATCCAACTAAGATAAACCAAATTCCAATCCACTGAGTGACTTTCAACTTACGCTCCAAAAATGCGACAGATAACAAACCCGTGAAGATGATTACAGCTCCTGCAAATTCCAAAATCAGTTGAAACTATTATTTGATCGAGTTCAAGAACCGGCAAACTGTTTGCTTCACGCAAGCAATTAATCATCAACTTAAAAACACGACTATGTGCACATGTGTAGGTGTCTCACCTCTTAGCATTTGGAATGACGATGCGTAAGTAAGATTTAATCCTACATACATGGTTGAAGTAGCTATCATGTCACACAAAGCTGGTGGAAGAAATATCCAAGGGCTAAAGTTTTGATTCCCTTGTATCAATGGTATAACATCTTCTATTTCACCCTAAGAAGTTCAAATTTGTACACCTTGAATTATTGCCACTAAAAACATTTTGTAACAGGAATAATTATTCCCAAGATGCCACAACCATTACCAAGTCATTTAAAACATGTAAAATCTCACCGATCGCCTTCTCCTGTAGAACAGCAAGAGTTTAAATGCGAGCAAACATAGTATTTCTCCAAGGAACATAGAAGTCGCTTGAAGGTACGGATGGTCAAACTCACGCTCTTTCCCATTTGATCCTGGGGATTTCATTGAATCTGCCCATCTGTAAATAAATGAAATGAAATAGTTATTAAATACTTAGACATCCATAAATGTTAATACATTGAAGTAGATAAGAAATATAGTATCTTTCTTTTTTTCTACGACTAATTAACTGATTACGTACTTTGTGGATAATGTGTTCAAGGATCCCGTGACGACCATCATCACAGCTATGAGAATTTGCTTATGTGTCCACGCCATTTCTGCAAGAAACCAGAAAAATGATTGTTTTAGAATACTTTATACCGGACGACAACGCAAATATTTATGTATTCCACGTACAGAAAACACTGAAAACTTTCCGCCCCATGATAATCCTAATCTGTAACCTTACGCAGTTACAATACAAATAATTTGCTTTAGATAGACACATAATCAACCACCAGTGCCAATGATTCCTTCCTATGCTAGATCGCAAACAAACAACTAATCCTGAAAAATGATTTTTAAAGACATCCAGAAATATTATACTTATTCGATCGAACTGAATTTGTCAAACGAATATGAAACCAAAAAAATAAATGCTATCCAAAGTTTTGAAAGTCCTGCAATTCTAATGTGTTGTAATTGGAAAATTCGCAACCTTAGCAAATCATACATTGGAATCATGCTACTCTACAAATGACTCATTATATTGAATAAATGCAGGAAATCAGAATAAAATTACTCCACCAATTCGAAATAATTTCCTCCAACGCACTTATTATTTAGCAATTGCCCTTTAACAGTATGTAGGCGATGTACAAGTAAGTACACATGTACAACAGAATGGAAGGTTGGGTCGTAATGCGGTGCGTGAGGTTAAAAATGTCATTCGATGAGTCAGAATCAGTTCAGAATATAATGCAGTTAAAGTGAATTACTCCTACAAAAATACTATTATAACTGCCTGCACTGTAGCTTTATCCGCGCTTCAGCTCATCCTGAGCCTCCCGTTCCAAGTTTATTACACGAGCATGATATCACTATATTTGATTACGTTCGCTGAATTTAATCCTCATGTGTATATACACACTCCGTCCGAACTCGAAGGAAATAATGAAAAAATGTTGAACTACTCGATGAGCAATATCCATTTGTTATGGGTACTTACTTCAACACTAGAAACACACCAGACAAAAATCCTGTCTAGTATACAAAGCGGGCCGTAATATAAGTTTACCACTTTACTTTGACCTTATGTTGTGGATGACAAATGATCAAATGACAGCTGGAGTAATTTCTCCTCAAACTCCAAACAGCTTTCTCATCAGGAGCTCACGATTTGCTAATTCTAATTATTCGTCATTATGTGTAACATCATATTTTCAGAACTTGAGCAAACCAGAGTTGATGATTCCGACAGCACATTTTTCTTGGCAGTTCCCAAACAGTACACTCGCTAATTGATATTTGCTTGCCATTCAAAATAAATGGAATTAAGTATCTACATGAATAAAAGCTATATGCAGAATTAACTCCCACGGACCAACTTCACAGAAGAAGTAACCAAAATCCGATTCTATTCACAATGCCAAAACCCCCGAGTTTCCAATGTCACTTGCCCCAACTCCAGTATCCAAGCAAATACATGAAAACAAACGCTGTTAATTTAAGTAATGAATGTCACAAGTCTTCACAACCAGGGAAATCCAGCCTACAATGGGTAAATGCAACATGCTAAATGTATTAGACATACCATCATAGTATTACTAATTGTAAGTCAACATGCTCAACATCCCAACATTCCCAACCACAATTTCATAAAGAACTGTCACTTGTCGAAATCCATTGCTTCGGAGAGAAGCTTTTGACAGTACTTTCTGTATCAAGTATTACAGGGACGAATGTGTGGTTGTAATTTATATCGTAGTCATAGAGTCATAGACTAACATCCTATTACCACCTGGAAAAATATGAAATTACGCTGTAATTACTTCATTACCATACCATGATATAGGAGTTTACAAAATCCACAGATTTACCTCCCCTTCTCCAACAGTTGAGCTAACACTGTACTTATGTATGTATACAACATCTGGGTATTTTTTAGTAAATCCCTTTTAGAACCATGTTCCTAAACGTAAAAAGTTGCAACAGTAGTTATTTAACAATAATTTATTTACCGCTACACCTATCTGTAAACCTCTAAGGTTATACACAATTAAAGAAGAACCAATCACAACCTAAATCACTCACGCTAATCAAAACAAAAGATCATGCAAGATTATAAGGTTCTTTCGAAATCAAAATGTCATTTATCAGTCAATAACACGAAACTGCAATAATACTGACACTCCAAACGATACGAACATCGACCTTAAATGTCACACCTGTAGCACACATCAAATTATTCAATTTACATGGAATATTCTGATATAAAAAAAGGAAACTCAAATATAGTCTTACCAGTTCTTTTTTAAAGTATTTCCAGTTAAAAAAATGTCCAAGTAAATACGAGAACTATGTTATGTATGTATATTTACAAATTTCAATTACTTGGGACTGCGCACTTTTAAAACTGTGCAATGCTACACGACAAAGAATTTACTTTGAACTTAAAATTCAACGGTGTATACCTTTGCAAAGGGGAGGATGAGGATTAACGGGCTGCTGCTGTTATATCTGGTTGCAATTAGGAAGTTAGCTCATAAATCGCAAATTATTCTTTAAATACGAAAATCACTACACTATACGAATTTAATACTTATAGTCATGGGTTTATGGCTTATGTCTTATGGCACCGAATCACACCAGATTTTTACGAGACGCAGCAACAGCACCAGCACAGCCAGCTGACGGATTGGATCTGAAATCTGAAGGTAAGTTATTTTTCAGTGTGTATTCTGCTGTAAGGAACTTCAGGTTGAACTGGACGATTTCCGACGTACGTCCACTAAAACTGACCGATATTCTTCTGCGTGATGTGAAAGCTGGCCGGTGGCTTGGAAGCGCAGTCTTGCTAAAATTCACAGACGCCACATGGATTGCGGGTCAGAGGCTAAAAATTGTTCCGTGGTCTAGAACCCAAAAAATATACTAGCACAAATTCGTGGAAAATATAATGTTTGAACTTATTGGAAGACATCAAAGGCTTGTATCTAAAATCAGGCTTGTACCTACAGTCAGGCTTGTATGTAAAATCAGGTTTAGTCTAAAATCAGGCTTGTATCTACAATCAGGCTAGTATCTAAAATCAGGCTTCAGTCTAAATTCAGGCTTGTATCTAAATTCAGGCTTGAGTCTAAATTCAGGCTTGAGTCTAAATTCAGGCTTGTATCTAAAATCAGGATTGAATCTATATTCACCTTTAAGTCTAAATTAAGACGTGAATCTAAATTGAATTTAAATTCAGACTTGAATCTAAATTCACCTTTAAGTCTAAATTACGACGTGAATCTAAATTGAATTTAAATTCAGGCTTGAATCTAAATGCAGACTTGAATCTAAATTCAGACTTGAATCTAAATTCAGACTTGAATCTAAATGCAGACTTGAATCTAAATTCAAACTTGAGTCTAAATGCAGACTTGAATCTAAATGCAGACTTGAATTTCTGCATTTCTGTCATAAATTGATAATAATAAATCATTAATGACATCATAAATAATAAATGTCACTATTAAAATGAAATCCTATTAAAGGCGTACATGGCAATTTTGTTTAAATGTATTATATTTCAAAAGATACTCGCTATGTATCATACAGACACTTTATATTGAATTATTGACGAATGCAATTTTGTTGGATTTTGTATAAAAATAATGAGAAGACTAAAAGTGACAAATTTGTCATCAACAAATCCTCCCCATCAAAACTTTGATTTGTATAACTTTCATCCACCTCCAGCGTAAATAAAATTTCTCAAATTTTATGACCAGTGCTTCGAGGTTGGCATAGTTTATTCCATTCCAAAATGTGAGTTTTGTCCAGTAGTAACAATGGTTGATGGTTAGACGTTTAAAAACTACAACTCCTACAATTGTCTACCGACCAGATTTATTTACCTGTGTGCTAAAACCGTCGAGTAATAGTTTTGTTATACCGATTGAGCGGGGTAGTGTGCGGTAGTAGCAAGTGGAAGTAGTAGCAGGGACCAATAATGTCTGGAAAAGGTAATCGACCCGAAAATTTGAACTGAATATGCCCAAAATGCCGAATATGCCCAGGAATGAAAATTCCGAAAATGTCCGTGCCGAATATGCCCTAAATCAACGTATTTGCCCAAAGTTGAAAATGCCCAATATGCCATGGCATTTTCAAATCGACAATCCCTTCCTTTTCAAATCGACAATAATAGGACCTTTTTATTAATTACGGACCATTATGAATGGTCCGGACCAGACCATTGGCATCATTACCTGTGTGTTACACTGGTTCAGTTATATTTTCCGTCAAATTATTCAAATTTACAGAAAATTCCTGGATTTCAAGTTTAGTACTGGATAGACTTTTACCCGTACTCAGGATATATCCAGTTAGGAACTTACTGTGGACAAATAAGGTACGGTTGGTGCATAGATATGGTTTGAATGGGTTATGACCCGAAAGTTTGCTTGTTACAATAAATACTCAAACTAAATCTACGAGAAATGTATAAAATCGAAATTAAAAAATAAAGACAACTGTACAAACCTTAGAATTAAAAGTTTATTGGAGAAGCATAAAAGCACATACATATGACATCCATACGAACCAGACAAGCGCATAGTCTTCATGAGCTGACTCGATGGGGTAGCTGGGCATGCTAATAGAATGATGAATCCAAGGGACGGGATTGCGGGCAGGAGCAGAATTATGAGTCCTAGTTCAAGGGATGGGATGGCTGCTTGGGTTGAAAGGATGAATCTAACAATAAGAGATGGGTTGTGGGATGGCGAGACTAGAATGCGTCCAAAGGATGGGGCAGGATTCGCTAAATCGATGAATCCTACAGATGGGTTGGTGGGATGAGTAGGAGCGACGTGATGACGGTATACATATGTATGTACACATGAAAGATAAATCCGTAATCTCAAAGGGTACCTTTTAAATACTTTTATATTTAAGTATAAATGCCTTTTGAGATCATGTCTCTAGCCACTTGTCTTTTGTTGTGATAGCCTACTAGTGTATTCGTCTGTCGATGTGTTGAATAATTCTATTATTTATACAGATTAATGACAGCATTTTTAATATTACTTTATTTTTATTGTATTATTCCAATACCTCTCATACAACGGTAGAAATAAATAGCTAATTTCTAATATCAAACGTTCTTTTGTATTTTATTATATTTAAAATTTCAGTCCCTGATATCCTCACTTCTTAGTGTCACGTTACCACAAAGAATTAATGTCAATACAAGGTGGTTGTCTTTAGAAAATATACAGATACTAGACCAGAGCAAGCGTTTAAGGGATTAAGTACTATTTGTGGTACATTTACCCCGCAGTATATGAAGCTGGAAATTTAGGAGTGGACAATGCCGTATTGCGTCTTAACAGAAATGAGGAAGGACGTGATGGCAACCGTATTTTTGTCTAACTAAGACGTAATTAGTAATAACTGTTCTTAATGTGATCGATGGTGCAATTATATAATGAACTAACAAGGAATGATCTAAAATAATTGTAGTGGGATTTATAATTCTTCTTTTTCGTCGACGAATGGGTCTTCTTCTACGGGAAGCTGTCCATCTTTGCCGTCCCAAGGTTCTGAAGATGAAAGTTTAGGGAGCTGAGCGCCTCGAATGGGAGCAGTGGAACCCTTGCCATAGGACAGATCTCGTAAAAATTCATTGATTCCGACCTCAGAGAAGGAGCCACGGAAGAGGGAATATTTGCCTTTCTTGACATTTGCAACTGCCATTGCAGGATAGCCAAACCCTCCAATATCCAATGCTTCCTCAAGTTTACTGTGGTCACCCGCTTGAGTCCACAACCAACCCCATCCATTATTCTTGTATTTTTCACCTTGGTTGCGAAGGACAGTCTAAGATAGAAATCAAAATTGCTAGAAAAATCTGTCCTACAGGATTTTGTATAATTTTAAGAATTACCAAATTAGATGAAATTAATAATAATACTAGAGAGAACGTACCAAGTAATCATTTCGGCACTTCGCGTCGCAGTCAAGAATATGTGGAAGAACAGCAATGAGGCAAAGGGCATGATTATTGCAACCTGCTTCTAGGTCGGCGTTCGATGTAATTTGGACGAGTTCTGGGGGTGGAATGCTCGCTGCAGCTTTCTCATTTCCCCAGTTAATGATGTCATCAGCAGTTCGACCTCCATCATATTCCTCCGGTTGGGACTTCTTACCAGCTGGGAAAAATTTGATAGTAGGATATCCTCGCACGTTGTATTCACTGGCTTTGGAGGAGTGGACAGTAGCATCTACAGCTCCTAACTTAACCTTTCCTTTCAAAGCTGTAGCAGCTTTGGCCCACTCCGGCTCTAAACGCTTGCAGTGGCCACACCAGGGAGCGAAAAACTCAACCAACCAAGGTTCGTCCGATTGCAGAACTAGTTTCTCGAAGTTGGAATCGGTCAACTCGATCACATCTCCTTTGCCTGAAATACAAATATATCATAATCAAAATAATCAATTACGATCATTTACCAGCATTCCCAACTAACCCACAACAAACTACTACATAACACGTGTCATATTTAAATAGTAACAATCATGAACAGACCTCCACTCCCACCGCTGCCACCCCCACCAGATGACTTTCCTCCAAGCTGAGCATCCACTTTATTCCTGACTACTTTAAGTGCAGCATCAACTACACCTTGGGCAGTACGAGGACCATTATAATCTTCAACTTTTTTACCATACAAAATTTTGACTGTAGGGAACCCCTTTATGTTATACTGTGATGCTAACGACTGTTCCTCATCAGCATTCACGGCTCCAACCTTCACGACTCCTATAATTTAAATCCAAATCCCCCCACAATTAATAAAGTCAAATCACACATCACACTAGACTAATACTTCGATATATTGTTATTATATTCAATCTTCAAAATTACATCCCGGAACTTACCCTTCAGAGCAGTGGCAGCCTTAGCATAGTCCGACGCGAAGGTTTTACAATGACCACACCACGGAGCAAAAAACTCCACAATCCAAATATTGTCACTGTCTTTAACTAATCTATCAAAATTTGATGACTTCAGAGTGACCACATCCGAGCCGGAAGAATACAAGGCTTCAGTCTGTGTCGCCCAAATGGCTAGGACAATTCCTAAAATTCCCACCCGTCTCATCACGACTGCTGAATATACTGAAAACAAAAATACGTATTTATTTCAAATACAAATTACAATATTACCCTTTTAATTTTTTTTAATACTTTTGAGAGTCTAAAACAATTAAAGAAGTCAAGTAAATCCAAGTTACTGACTGATAATACAGCACTCCTCTGCACAATAATAATGTTTTTCAGAATATAAATTTAAGGAAATGAGAGTTTTTGTAACTTACAATATTACTTTTTAGACTGCAAATCTCAATGAAAGATTGCCAAAATCCGACCTACCGGAGGTCACAAAAACCAGAACCAGCCAAAATAATTTGTACTAATCTCACTTTCCGCTGCCAAGTAAAAAATGCAAATGACAAGTTCTTTGACTTTGTACGAATCTTTATGGTAAACTCCAACTGATTTCTCCCTGTAACTTTGTTCAGTGCTTAACCAATAAACCCACTACTTCCAGTGATCTCTCTTTATACACCGTGTTTTACACGTCGAGGAATCTGATTCGAAAACCGAAGGAAACGTCATCATAGGGCGGTAATTCCATGTCACCGGCAGACCATTCAAATCCACGTACATACATATATACAGTGTGCTTGCTATTGGTTCGCTGCTAACGCATAAAAAAAAGCACAGAGTAACTTATTGTCAGCGGAATCGTAGAAATCATTTTTGCGGAATACAGGGTGGGACCTATGACTTGACCCCTCACAGATGAGGGAATGACTCATCCACAGATCCAATAGATCTGTCACTGTACGTTCAAAATTATGAGCATGGCCAAAAAAACGGGAGAAAAGGTTTCGGAAATTTCATTTGAGGAATGAGGAAGTTCCAAGATTACAATGTAATTGGTAATTGTATGACCCTTGCATACATAAATGCTTGGCATGGGGTTTTTATTTCTGGTGTCTAGATCAAAAATAATTTCATTCATTTCATAATAATTTTTTTTAAATAATGGGAAGGAGGGGGAGCTTGCGTTACAAAATTCTAACCCCGGGTCTTCCTTTTTTACTAGATTTTTACTAGCTCTTGAAGCATTCATCAATCTTATTCCGATTCTTTTTATTTTTGCCCTGGTCATAATTTTGAACATACTGACCTACTGGATAGCTTCATAGGAAACCTTTATTTTTGCAAAGGAGTTACAGCGTTGACGGTTAAATAAAATAGAGGGACAAAATTGTAGGAGATTAAAAATATAGTAAATTTTGAAATCCTTAAAAATCTGACATGGCTTCAAGTTTATTACCCCTATGACCCCTAGATATTGACCCAGGTTAGTAAAACAATTTTTCTTTATATCTGAAAAAGAATTGCTTCAAACTGGTTGAATCATATGGTGGATGAGTCACTTCGTTATACTAAGTTGGCCAGAGGGGACCTAATGGTTTGACCCGGCCCATAAAATTTACTCTTGTCATGGAGCATCCCTAAAATAAGAATTTGGCCCTTATAATGTCATGCACTTTTGAGTAATTAAATCACAAAAATAACACGGTGCTATTAACCGTACTATATGACATATGACAAATATTTTTTCCACTATAGGTATACAAAGGCTCTTATGAGGGATCTTGATTAGGCAGCGAAAATATACTATAGCAGATGAGAAATTATATGTCGACGTAGACTATTACTGTAAAAATAGATGCATTTGCAGTATTTAACTAAAATCATAAAGGTATTTATTACCCGCTGAAGGCAAAAATCTGTTGATAAGGTGTTCCTCTGTGTACGTAAATAAATTACACGTAAGTTTATTATAACAGCCTCATTGCTCAGCTTTAGAAAGTATGTATAAAATAATGTTACAACAAAACACATAACAATATACTGCAGAGTTGACAATTATCAAACATAAGAAATGGCTCATTGAAGCCCATTAATTTCAGCAAGGCCTATTCGTATTCCTATTGACACTCTCATTTTCATACTTCCATGTTCCATATAATAATCGAAACTACGTACAGACAAAGGTTATTTATTCTCTCACTCCCTCCATTAATTATAAACGCTATTCTTTTACAGCAAAATTCTCTCCATAGGAGTATTTTATTGGATCAACATTCCACGTTGAAAATGTCAGTTAAGCAGGAAATGAGAGTGCTAAAGCACGATATGTGCATGTACAATGTAGTTGCATGTGGAACTTTTGTCCACGAAAGTCATGTCTTCGTAGAAGAAAACTGGTGATAAAAACTATTATATTTTCCCTTACCCTAGCATATTATAAATTATTTGATTCGTAGTTATATTATGTGTCAAATAATCAAAAATCTATAGCAGAAGATGCCTTAACAAATCACACTAAATGTAACAATAAGATATAATTAAATAGATACATACATGGTCTTTATAGAAAGAATAAAATATAAATTTTTGGGTAAGCAAAAATGAGAAGATAAAAACGGGCATATCCCGTGCGATAAAGATAGGCCCATATGGGAAAATAAATATTTAAAATAAATATGAACGGCACACACAAGCTTTCTATTGAATGGAAATGCAAATGTATACTTGGCAAAATCACATTAAATGCAAACAGTGTGTGAGCCTATTGTAGACAAAAATAGAGGACACATGGTACTCATAGTCTGGATTATTTTGTGGGTTTGCTTATTCTAAATCTGATGTTGAAGAGAAGTTATACATAGGCATTGGCTTCATCAGGGAATTGAGGATACTATTGGATCTCATGGGATGTTTATGTGAAGACCAATTGCTCGGTTTCAATCGGCATTTCTTGATACTCCTTGTTAAATTCACGATCAGTGTTTTCTTTGTGGGGGACATCTTGATCAAAGTTAGCAGTATCGGGGGTTTTATTTAGGCCGGAAAGAAGAACAGTCCCGTCGGGTAACGGTATCAGATGGCTAATGGTATGACTTGTAACGTCCGCAGTTCCGTATCCGCCATTGTACCCTGCAGACGCTTGACCACCCAATGAACCTAAGTTGTGGACAAACAAAAATGGTTTTATTTTATCCTTTTGCTAAATTTAGTTAATGAAGCATCCATTTTATAAATATTAATTTCAAATACTCGCATTACAATAATAATTAATTGTGTCATATTTTATGTTTTTACCAAAGTTCCCCGAACTTCTAGACGCGCTCCACGCATTCGGAGCTCCATTTCCGGATCTAAATTGATTAGAAAACCCATTGAATTGGTTCTCAAGAGGTACATAAGTGTTTGTCTGTGGGTCGAATATACCAGTTTGAAAGCCGACTGTCATAGACTGTGACATAGCTTGACCCCCTGGTCCTGCGAATGCGATTACAATGAGACGTATTGATTAGTTGTGGCGATTCAAAAGCCCAATTAATCATAATTTTCAACTCTGTAAAAGCCCAAAATTAAATAACCCGAAAAAACTTATAATTAGTGTATCCATATGCCGGCAATAATTATTATTATCGTAAACTGTAATAATTACAAATGTAAAATTGATTACACAATATACTATTGTTTGACAGCTAGCATGGTGTCCTTTGCTACAATTTATTTCCGATCATTAAAAATTACAACTGTATTTAACTTGCTTTATCGTTTATAGTTTGTATTTCATATAAATGCTTCTATATACATACGTACGTTGTAAAAATATGCAAGCAAATTCCTAAAGGCCATTAGTAATTAAAAAAAATTGCTGATTTGTATTAATACTCCCTGCTGAAATTGTATTTTGTAATCAGCATCAAGGCGACTATAATAACTTGCAACCAAATTATTTCAGAATTTGTTAAATTTTATGAACCCACTATAGCATAGTTCCTTGCGAATGTATTTTTTATATTTTTCCGGGACTCCTTCCTTTCTTTGCCTGTTAATTTGGATCTAATACATACGAGTCTTTTATGAATGGCCATATAATGGAGACGCTGAATATAAATGTTTAAAAACAAGTAATTTCCAATCCATCATATTTCGGTTCAATTTATCTGGGAATGTAATCTACAGAAATGTTTTTCGTATTAGTTGCAAGAGAAAGTCACTCATCATGGGACTACATGAAAAGGAGGAGAAAGTTATATGGGCCTCCAAGTCACTACACAAATCTACAAGCTGTAACAATCTCATTATTTTCACAAGCAATTTTCCTACATTCAGTTCGAGCTTTTTAAATTGCATGTATAAATTCTGTGCGCAGAAATGGCCAGGTCGTAATTTCACCACATTTTTTCACCCCCCCCCCATTTTTATCTTATTGGTTATTAGATGCTGCAGATAAGATAAATTAATTTGATATGAAGCTATTGGTGCTCATGACATGACTCACAATCAGACTCACCAAATGCTTGAGATTGTCCTCTGTTAAAAGTCAATCCTATTCTGTCGTCGAGCTCCATTCTAGATTTGCTGGATTTCAAAGCAGCACGGCTACTACTTTCCTCCAGTGACCAACGGGTTCCACCCCTACTCAACGGAGATGATGCGAAACAACAAATAACTGCAAGTTTAAGGATTCTTGATGTCGTCATTTTAATGCAATTAGACAGAAATGTCTTAAAGAGGTCGAACTATTAAAAAAACTATATTCAATCCAGAAAGTCTGATTGTGAGAAGCACTCAATCCAGCTAGGCATGCTACACTGCTAGTATTGTCATTATTCATTTACTAATACAAATTATACAAAAAATTGTAATTTCATGACCTCCCACACCATCGTCAGAGTATGAGAAAATATGGAAAAATGTTATAATATGCTAATTTCTCATATTAGATCTAAGCGACAATACAGATATACGTACTAGAAGTATCTACTAGGCTCATACTTTGAAGTACATACTATTTTAACTTATAGACGCGTTTTAGTCGTGTCTCGGGTAAGTGTACGAATAACTTGCTTACCTTTGATGCTAAATATGTTAATTATTAAGTTATGGACCGGGAGCCAAGAAATTGTTTGTACCCCCTAACTCAAATGAAAAGGGAAAGATAAGATAAAAATATTCATTTGGCAAATGTTAGTCTTTTTACAGAATTTTCAAAATGTTTTCATCACGCTTGTCCCACAACTCTCCATATATCGATCATGGAAGTCAGCATATTTTTGTTTTTGGAACTAGAGAAATTTTGAAGGACTAAAAAAGTTCACAATATTTTAAACAAATCCCTACAGCGCGTAAAGATATTCTAAATAATTGAAAACATTAATAGACCTTGACCTATATATTGAGTTTTCGAACTAGTGGGATGTAACAAATTTTGAAAATACTGTACTAAAACATAGGGGAATCCAATATTTTTTTACCATTCCTCTGCATATGGGTTAGATGGGGGATAAATATTTCCTAGTCAACCTACATGTTGTTTGAAAGATTCACATCAGAAACGTCGTTTTTTTTCCACACGGTATCCGTGTAGTTGACTTCCTTGTCCTCTGAGACATTATGATCGTTAAACTGGCGAATTAGACCCCTTAAACTGGACCTACAAACATTGGATTTCTTAGTCATAACAAGAAGTTAAATGTTCAAACATTCCCCACTACTCTTAAATTACTTCAAAGAAATCTCCAAGCAAGCAAAAAAATTCTTAGCCGTAACATTCTATCGACGCTATCAAAATCAAACCTGTAGTACTAAACAAATACACACTTTTACACATTCTAAAACAATTGTAAAAAACACTTTTTAATCAGAACTTATCGCTGTAAATTGTTTCCACCAATTATGAATATAAACCTTCAGTCCGTCCCACCCAGTCATCGACAATTGAATCCACCAACGCATCCCTTGGTGTCATCATTCTATCCCGTCCCACATTTTGTTAAAAAAATCCATATTAGTCCGTTAGATTTCTGTAGAGGCCTAAAAGGCACATGGGAGTGTATGCCTACCACTACCAGTATGAGTTGCTTATGATTCTCATGAGTACACAAATGAATATGGTACCTGCTTCCCGTTTAAAGTATTAAGGGTTCTCTTAAGGATATTAATCTGATACTAGTTCCACAAAACGTCTTTCTGAAGTATGTCACTGAAGATCATATTATATAACAATTCCCAGACGCAATGAAAAGCACGAAGCACTTACACGGATACTTTGTCATACCCCCATACGCTTAGACGATGGTGTGGGCTGGAAATAATAAAATTATATATTCAATGCTTTATGTAACCGTGAAAAAAATTATCACTACGGAGTCTAAAGTAGTACGATGTAATCATGTAAATAAGTTTATTTCCAGATTAAAGGAAAACATCTTGTTTGAATTATATTTAAGTGGCAGGAGCAGCGTTGGGTCCACGTTTCCTTCCAAATCCTTGGACAACATTAACGAATCTTCTGTTGTATTGGAATCGTCTCTTAGCTCGCCCAGTCTTCTTCTTCTTCTTTTCCTGCTTGTCTACCTTGGGGGTTTGTCCCTTGACCTTACCGGCACGAGCCAAAGACCCGTGAACTTTACCTCCGAGCAGACCTACGTTCAATTCCAAATCATCTGTTTCCAAGAGAACTACGGCAAGGTCATCATTCAAGGGAGCACCATTAGCGTATAATTTCAATTCAGAAACTGGAATTCCCTCAGCGACACAAACTCGCTCCTGTGAAATACAAATTCATTACAAATTATTAGTAAACTGATATCACGCTTCTTGCCGGTCAGCAAGGGAATTCTGCAGCAAAAAATTCACCCACAAAAGATTTCTTCAACAATCAAAATAAAAGGGCCTGATCTCGTCAAAATCCCATACACATTTACTCACTATTTATTTTTATTTAAGCCACTATTTTTCAACTCTCTATTCCCTTTCAAATGCCTATAACGTAACCCCCATTCTAGGCATGTATGACAATCTCGCCTTCCAAATCTTCAGCGAACGTAACGTAATTGTAAATAAAAATTCCTTGAATATGTCTATACTTTAAAATCGTCGAAATGCTCACTAATAAGATAATTCCTATTAACTTACAATTTCTCAAATATTATTCATTCATTCAACGTGATTACCTTGATTTGAAGTACGGTATCATTCTCCGTCACTTCCACAACGTGCTGCTCCGATCCTCTCACAAACAATTGCATTTTGAACAGATTAATTCAAGCGGAACCTGCGAATAAAGTCAAAAATATTATTATTCCGTGAAGTTCTTTAATTTCCTCGTAATTTAATCGTAAACTCCATGGAATTGACCAACTAATTTACCTGATTTTAAAAATATGGAATAGAATTAGCCGAGAGCGGACATCCACCACGAACCACGACTTCCAAGACTTGAGTAACTCCGCTAAAGGTCCAATGCGTGCAAGTGTACCGGTCTCCTAATGGTACCGCTAGAGGTAGTAGGGAGGCAATGCTAACCACAGGAAGCTTCATCCTGCAATTCATTTATTAGCATCAAGCAAGGTTCATCAGTCTTGGACTCATTGGCAGGGAAAGGCTCCTAAAGTCTCGCAGCTCTAGTGTAGCCCTGTTGTAAATATGTGAAAATAAAAGAATTGCCCCTTGACCTCGACCATCGCATGCTAATTGACGATGTCTTTCAGATCAAAGTTGACGTGACTCAATTTGTATTACTTTAAAGGAATAATAATCCTCTATGCAGGATCTGGGTCAAATCCGGACCCGGGTTTTTATACCAGAAATAGAAAACGTGACTGTATTTTCGGAAGTGGCTCATAAAATATTTAGTACCCTTATTAGTTGGTAACAAATATTTTTCTGAGATTTGCTTCATTGATTTAGGTTAACACTTCGGGTGGTAGGGGACATAAAACAGATGCAAAGTCTGTATTTTTCTGAACCTCTAAAATAGTATTTTTTGACGTCAATACAATAGCATTTTCAAAATATGGTTTTCGAGATAATTTGAAGGTGCCAGGTTGAGCATTATGGTCCTCACCAGTTATAATAGGGAGCAACGTTGAGGAAAATACAGTATGAGGATTTCAGGATCGAGGAAAACCTTGTTGGCTCCTATGTGGCTACAGGTAATTTTGACCCAGGCCGATTATTAAGGACTTGAATGAACCCGTATTGAATTTCATGTAAGTGTATATCAAATCAGATTGTCAAAAAACTTTTATGTGGAAAGGGGATTATAATTTACATGTTATGATTAACTATGAATGGGAGAAATTTTGGTTACCGTCATTTTCATGCTGGGTCTAACTGTATAAGGAGTTAAAAATTCTGGATAATTTTAAAGGAGCTTGGAAAATCAATGGGACATTTACAGTAGTTTGGTTTTTAGAATAAAATCATTAATACATTACTCTGCCCTGAAAATAACTAGTGGAATGTACTTTACCCAATTTTTCATAAACTATAGTTTTATATTTTATCCAATCTGGCTAAAACATAGTAACATGTTATTATCCATATCCTTGATTATTTGTCTTTGGCACTGGTACATTGCGTTGTTAAAACTGACAATAAGTGGGCTGTCTGCCTGATAGAATGCGTGTCTTGGGTTTGATAGAGGACTAGGACTGACAAAATTAAAAACTCATGAACCTTATTAACATGAAAAACCATCACTAATGCTTACACGTACTTACTTACTTGTAGCACTCAACAAAACTATAATAACACTTAAGTACTTACTTACATGTACAGGTATAATAATTGTAATAAAATATTTTCTCTACTCAAGGGTTATTTTTCTAAATGTAAGATTCCTAATGAAACAATAGTAATTCATTTAATTCCAAGTAGTACTTACTTGAATACTGGGAAGACATAAGACATCCTATACTAGTAAGTAATTAACCTGGTGTTACTTACATGACTGGACTGGAGTTGGCGTTGGAGTACTTTCACTGTTTGGGAAAGCATTCTTTATTCCCAAAGTCCTGAATACCTGATTGTAGCTCTGTGAGAGGATTTAAAACGCTCACAAGAGGAAATAATCATTAGCCTATCGTGCTTTCTAGGCAATTGTCAATGCCTAAAAATTACTATTAGCATTTTAATAGCAGCTAACATATTATCATAAACCAAGAACTCGATTTGCACTCGGGTTTCTTTCAATTCAAAAAGTCACCATCCGTAGACTTGCGATTTCCAGCAAAGATTTGGCTAATTGCATGTCTGATTCAAGAGCTGCTTCTAAACTATTATCCGTCCCCAGCTTCAAAGCTACATAATTCTACTCATATCTGTATAATGTCATGTATAATATCTGTCTCTAACTTCGAAACTCACATACCATATTACGTCCGGATCCGGACACATGATCAATAAAAGTTTGACATGTCCAAATAGGATTTCATCATTTTAGGAAATGTTTATGAGGAGTGGGTGCGAAACCCTCCAAAAAAAGTAGATTACGAATCTAATTTTTACTGATAGGTATAATAATTATTAATTTTTTATTTAGAATAATTGCAGTTTTAAAATGTCGAGGTTAAATTCTTTTAAGTAATTAGTTTATTAAGATTCGACGGGTCTACTCTGCGAATAGACTCCTGAACGTTATTTCCAAGGTCTCATAATTCTCCAGTTGTAAGTTCAGAGCGAGAAACCCTGACACAGCGGTTTCACACTCTCCAGAGTGAGATGAATCCCATCATCGGGACTTCTTCCCATCAAATCTTTCCTTTATATATTTCCCAGAATAAATAACTATCCTTCGGGTTATTGTTCTGATATGGAGTTTATTCAATGTTCGATTACATCCTCCATTAAAAGCACGATCAATCAGTTCACTCAAATATTTAGTTTATTTACAATTTTGTGTGTTACTCCAAGCTAAACTTATAATACTTTCCCCGATGGAAACCATCCATTATACAAATATATGACCTTCGACCTTTACATACATACTAGGATACAAGTGTAATTAATTGCTAGTGCTAAACACCATGCTTCTTTTGCTTCTGGTATGTACACGCATACGCTCCTTCCTCATATACAGCAAAAACAGCATAAAACAGCCACGTTCCCGAATTACATTCACGGTATACCTCCACTCCCACTATTTTCAGAACAGCCCCTCATCATCATCTCCATCATTTCGCTCTTAAAACGGAATGCTCCTAACCACTCATGGGCAATTGGTTTTCCTTGCCTTTAACATTGCCTTGAAAATTAAATACAATAAAACCTGCCTTTTCGCCTTCCTTGCGTCATATTTTGCAATTTCCCCTTATCCAAAAGGTAGGTTAATATTTGTGCCTTCCTTGCCTTTTTGTACCATTTCAAAATACCTTGTCTAACCTTAAATGCCCTTTTAGTTCGAAAATAGGATTGGCTCCCTGTAACATGTGGCTGGGTCTGGGTTAATGTGCAATACGATATAATTATGAATTGAAAGTGTTTGACATATACGTCAATGTTCCCGTACCAATGCAGTTAAAATTTATTTAAAAAAAAGATAATACAGGTAAAAATTGAATGCAGGTAAAGAATTTCACTAGATCTTCTCTCACTTTGAGCTCTTTAATCTTTAACTTAGGCATTCCAGAAGTTGGCACAGCCGTGGCACAATGATTTCACAAACGCTGACAAAAAAGTTCCAAATTCACATCCCTTTCGCTAAGAGAACTGTTGAATTTAATGGGAACATCTATGCAGTAACGTCTCGCCGTCTCGCGAAGTATCGCTTAGTGCTTTGCTAACGTGGTCGTCTCAATGTTATGTACATATGTATGTCAAACGTGTTCACTGCGATTTTTGCTTGTATTTCTCGCCGTCAGATTCCCTCGCAATGCAATTTTTGATCCTTGCCTTAATCCTTAGCATAAATTGAGCCTTCCTATAACCTTGCCTTTAATACCAAAATTTTCAAGCCTTTCTACTGATTTTCCTTGTTCGTTCATCAAGAGTTAAGCCTTCCTTTCTCCTTGCCTTCATTGTAGCCGTTTTTGAATGCCTTCATTCCTTTTTGCCTTATTCCAAGGCCTTTCCCAAGGCAAGGTGCCCATGACTGCTCCTAACTACACCAACCCGACCAAATTACCATCCAGCTTTGCATTAGATCTCTATAATACACTCCTGTCCTTACTCCAGATGTTACAGGTCCACAGGCCACAGAGAGAGAAAGAAACTCCAAGAAAATCTCACTTCCAAATAAAATACTCACTCCTACACTACAAATACATAATACTCACCTAACATTCCCCCACATTCAAAGATTTACAT
Organism: Allacma fusca; assembly: GCA_947179485.1. Taxonomy (NCBI): domain Eukaryota; kingdom Metazoa; phylum Arthropoda; class Collembola; order Symphypleona; family Sminthuridae; genus Allacma; species Allacma fusca. Next base: position 31,958,005 of record OX359248.1, read on the forward strand.
CCCCCTTCAACCCGTCAACAGTAACTACTACAATTAACCAGCATCTTAATCTCTCCTAGCTTCTACCCCCCAACAATCTCTCTCTCTCTCCCACCGGGAGCCAACAACCCGCAATATTTATTTAATTTCTATTAATTAACCCATTTAATTTCAACCCCACTCCTTCATAACCTCCTACCTTAAAATACTGTCATCAGTGTCATCTCCAGTCATTTCCCTCCACATTTCCCTCACACCTCCGGCTGGCAAATACATCCACTTGGATTCTACAACGCTATCCTTAGTATCCAAGAGTTTATATTATTTATAAATAAATCTTTCCTGCAAGATAAAAATTCCCATATTTCCCATGCTCATCAATACCCTCTTCCTAAAATTAAAAATTACAAAAAAGACTGAGCGGAGGGATTGGGGAATGGGGAATGCACCCAAAGGTCCTTCTCCTATCGTACCTAACATCTACATATACTGAGTGCCAATTTTTGCACTATTGCCAATTCTAGTGGAGTAAAAAGCAGTGCATTTGCACGCTTTCACAATTATTAAAGGTTGACTTGACGTCGGGCTCTTATTAGGAACTGTGAAAAAAAAAGGAGAGAATAATAAGTAAGTGGAAGCAAACAAACGGGGATATTGTTTGATCCATATCTATATACATAGGAATGGGAGACTCTAGAAGTGGAAGAAGTTAGGAGGGTGACGGAGCGCCGTCTGCGAGCAGTTGTTGTTAACTGGAGGTGGGACGGAGACTGAAGCCATATGTGAAGTGAGGGAGAGGTGGCAAGTGCTTGCAGTTCAAAGGGTTAGGATTTAGGTGAGGAAATAAGTGAAAATCATTGCTCGAAGCGCTGTCCCGCAGACAAGGCGAAGATATTTGAAGAGATTCGGCGGCTCCTGTCAAAAATTCTTGGTTAGTTGAATACAGTGCAGTGTAGTGGGGTTATCATTTGTACTCAAATAATAGGTAGGGAATGTAGGGATACATAATTATTATTCATTGAATTTTTTAGAACTACAAGTACTTACAGACGGAAGACTTACTTACGGGAGGAGTGTTTTTTTTTCATCTCATCACGGTTTAATAAGTATAATAGTAAAAGTGAATTTAGATTTGGTGAGGAAGTGTGTCGACAGAAATAAAGAGAGGAAGTTTTGAGAGAAGTTTTTTTTTTTTAGTTACGATAGATACCTGTTTGGTATTTGGTGGGCTGACTTGAGAGAGAAGTTGAGTGAGAATATGATTGCGTCTTATTAGTAAATCGTATGGAATAAAAAGGAATTTGGTGTATATGAGCAGGACAGCTCATCGCCCAGTTATTTATTGAAATGTCTCGTCATGAAGGTGTCAGTTGCGACGGGTGTTTAAAGAGTAATTTTAAAGGGAAGAGATACAAATGTCTCAGATGTTACGATTATGACCTCTGTGCCAATTGCTATGAGAGCGGGGCTGCTAACTCAAGGCATACTCCGGATCATCCTGTCCAGTGCATACTAAGTCGTAGTGACTATGGTGAGTGGTTTTGTTGATTCATTTTGATTTATTTTGTGTGTGTGTGTGTGTGTGTCAGGTGGATGAAGAGTGGGGATGAAGAGTGGGAAGTTGTGTGATTTTGGGGGGGGGGGTATATATAATTATGTGTGCTTTTGGATGGTAATTCGAGGAATGATATGGAGTTTGTGGGATTTGGTGGATGATTTGTTTTGTTTGGTTTTACTTGATTTAGATTTATATTATGGTGGGGAATCCTCCACGGATCAAGCTCATTCACTTACATGTCCAGTATGTGGGCGGTTTGGGTTTACAGAGTCGGAGCTCCATTCTCATGTCACGGCGGAGCACCAGAATTGCAATACAGAAGTAGTAAGTTGATTTGATTATTGGTGGGATTTGATGGGGGGAATTGATTGTTGGGGAGATGGGTGAGGAGGTTTGGTTGGGAAGAGTGTTCGGGAGGAATGGTTGTGCGTAATAAGGATTTTTAATTCAATTCCAGGTGTGCCCGATCTGTGCTTCAGTGCCAGGTGGAGAACCTAATCTAGTGACTGATGATTTTACAGCTCACTTGACGCTGGAGCATAGGCAACAGCCTCGTAAGTAGGGTTTTGTGAACTCGTTGGTGTATGGAATGTACCTGTTGTTCTGTTAAGACTGAGCAGTAAAATTTGAAGGAGTTGTTTTTTTGAAGGATAGTAATAATGGGAAGCGTGATGATGCATGAAATTTAGGTATTTAAGGAAGTGGGGGAGGGGGGTGACCTTTGGAGGAATAGAGTTACCGAATGATGAGTAGTACGTTGTGTAAGATATGATGACCAATTCTTAAGTATTTGGGTTCGGTTGGGTGAAACGATGTAGGTATGTGATACATCAGTCAATTTGGGGAATAATACTGGAAAATGTTAGGTAATGATGCTCGGGATTGAGTCGAGTAGATTGAAGTAATACGTGAATTAGTAGAAACAGATTGAATTATCTTCGGGGGATGTTTCCAACTGAGACTTTCATGTAATCCATTATAATCAGGTTGTTTTGGGAGTTCTTTCACCTTCAGATCCTTACTTGTGGAAAGGCCATGGAAGTTGGCTTTATTAGAATTAAGATAGACTCACCTAAGATTTGTTTGAAATAAAGGAAGCTAGCATTATTTTAGACAGCACACTGAAAGTAGCATGCATTATGCATAGTGCACATCCTGGTCTATTTCTAATGTAAAGCAGTGAAAATGGGTAAAACTTGCGAGTGATTACATATGTGTAACTATGAGTAGAAAGGAGAGCAGTAATTTTAGTACTGTGTTATCCAACGATAGTAAAGAATCAATAATAATCCTGTTAAAGTATTATATAGTCTTCTAAAACTAATTTTGAAGAACCTAGCATTTACAGTAGAAATGATAGACTTATATTCTCGTTTCTCGCTTAATTCTAGTCTCAAAATACCTGGAGAAGGGATACTTGAATGTAGTTCAACTTCCACTAAATTTTTCGCCGGGTTCTTTGGTTAGTACTTAGTAAGGAGGAAACCTTCCCTAATTAATCAAGGGGGAAACAGTACCATGTGTTTTCTACTATATTTTCCCGCGATTATTATAGTTCATGTATAAATTGTGCTTCATAGAAAGGGAAAAGGTACCTAGGTACCACGGCAGTTTTTTTATCTGGGCTAAAATTGGTCTGAAACGTATGCAGATTATAGGTATTTGTTTCTCTCTCCGGGCAAAGACAACAGAATTAGTCCGGGTTCCGGCACTACATAGTCAATAAAATCGTCAAGGATAGTTTCTTCATCCGGACTAGTTAGGTGGATGTAGATTAAGTTTCTGTTTTCATGATTAGACAAGGAAATGGGGGAACGAATCAGAATAAGGGTTAGGAGATGTTGTTAGGACAGCTATTTGCAACGGGAAGACAGTAAAGCAGGTAGGGGTTAAATAGTAAAGGTGTTTAAGGGACGTGAGAATAATAACATGTGTCCTGTTACTCACGGAAAGCATGTTAGCATGATAATTAATCGAGTTGAAACATGTTCTCAATATGATAGTTTACGAATTTACTATAAATAGTAATCAGCAGTAAAAATAGTGCAGGATATACTGAGGCTAGAATTTCGAGTACATCGGAATGAAAAATTAGTGTATTGAGAATTGTATCTTTTTATCGGGTACAGTCACATGACCAATAATTACGTCAGGAGAGACCAATTGTTTATGATCGCAGATCTGAATTCCGCGTGCATTATATGTCCATACTGCGAAATTACAAGTTTGTAATATCTAGTTTAGTGTGTACTGTGTGGTGTAAAGCCTCATCATGTTTAGATTGAGACAAATAATTTTTTTTAAATCTAATAAAAAAAGTTGGTGATAAGGATGTTGGTTTACCGTATTTTATTAGTATTAGTGAAAGTGTAGATATCAACAGTAATAATGCTGACTTGGCACTGTAAGTATTAATTTCAAGGTTAATGATGTTGTGAATTTAGATGTGCAAGCTGAAGATGCTCCTTCAGCTCGTCATAGTCTGAGACGGGTACAACAACCGTCACGTACCTTAGGAGTTGGAAGAGGTCGACGACCTAACATGCACTTTAGTTCTGGAGGTTTATCCCCATCTGGAGCTCGCGAGGTCGACCCGATAGCAGAGCTTTTGTCTCAATTATCAGGAGTAAGAAGAGCGGCTGTTCCGTACGACCGTCTTCTTCACCGACATGGTGCTAGTGGCCAGCAGTCGGGTTCAGGACAGGGTTCATCAGCCAGTGGATCCTCTCGACGAAGTGTCTTTCCCCCACCCCCAACTAACCAAGCTGTTATACTGACCGAAACGGCTCTTCAACAATCCAGTATCACTCAGGAAGCTGGGGGCACGAAGCTTGATAAATACCAGTTTCTCTTAGATAAGTAAGTCATCCAACCTCTAGGGTTTTTCATACTTTTCATTTACGTTTCTGTCCTAGAAATATACCCTGGAAGCGACATGTTCAGTTGCTAAACACGCTTATTTATTATGATTTTCCTGATATAAACTATTGAAAACTTATTTAATGCTCTTTTACAGGTGCTTGGACTCTCAAAGACGTAAAGATTTGAATCCGGACCAAAGTTTGTTTTTGCAAGATTTACTGCTTGCGACAATGTGTGCGATACCTAACAATATCCCAGTTCATAATGAAGAAAATAAGGATAAAATGGAAGAAGATAATACTGAAAGCAGTGTAAAGTCAAGAAAAACTTAAAATCTGAGTATTTAATATTAATAATTATATGATATTCATTAAATAATCATTATTCGTTTATTCAGTAATAATTTCACCTAAACATAAACGCCAACCCTAATCATTGATTATTATTACTCTTATTATAATTAAACCCCTCCTGCTAACATGTATTCAAGGTTTATTTCTTATGCTGTGAATTCATGACCTCTGCGTTCTACCGCGTCTTTGGTTAAGAGACCAGATGGTACATGATGATTGTTATGGTGAAATGTACCATTTTGCTTCTTAACTAATGTTACACATAGTTGTAATTAATTAATAATTACTTGATTATTATTACATTCACGCTACAAGAAACTGTCGAAAAAATACAGGAATGCGTTCTAGTTGGGTTATATAAAACAAGTTTCTTGTCACGATTGTATCTTTCCTTGTGAATATTATTTCTCCGTCTCAACTCTTCATGTACTCCTATCTAAATGCTCAGTGTCGTAAAGGTTACTGCGAAATTCTATGAGCATTGCTTGTCATTTTCAGTTAGTTGCACTTTGTCGCTAGTTATTCTATCAGCATTTAGACTTAGACACAAGCATTTATTCATTAATCCTGTTGGTTGAAGTCTCTCGTACTACCAGAATTCATTCAATAATCTACTCAACCTTCATGGGCCAATTGGTAAGACAGTTTCCCATCTTTAAAATGTGCTATGTCTCTGCACAACATTTACGCAATAAATTGAAAGGAAATTTAAACGGTAGTTTGTTCAACCATATGTGAGTATAAATACTTCATCTTCGTAAATTATAGTAGCACCAGTGTTGCTGAGGTAACTTGACTTGACAGCCAAAACTAAAATAGATCATTTATGTACCTAATGCTAGTACCACGCTGTGTTATATGAAGTCACTATATCCCACACTCACCCCTATATCTACTCATCTGCTGATTTTGTTCAACTTTCACAATGCACTTCATGTTTCCAAACCTGTTGAAAGTTTTGTGCTTAGATGGCGCTTGATATCTTCGAAGATAGAGTTGATAGCTACCTCTTTCTTTTTTATAACTTCGCTCAGTTGTAAAACAATACTTACTGCTTTCTTTGCGTTTTAAAAATCACGATCTTCTAGTCTACAAGATTGTAATCCTGTCTGAAAAAAAAAACGAATCTGCTAATTATGTTCCATCATTTTTCAGATAATTAGTATGTAGTGAAACTTAACCACAACTTGGTACTTGAAAAATAGTCTCTTGATAATTGCTTAATGTTCAAGCAATTATTAAGTTCTGTATAATACATATTGTCTAAAGTACATATTGTATAAGCATATTGTCTAAAGTTTCCTCATAGTCTCGACGCATAAACATCAGTAACCATTTTTTATAACTGACTAGCCAAATCCGGTTGAGGAATTGATTTAAGGATATCAAATATTTAAAAATGATTGTCACAGCTGGAAATTATTTTATACTTTTCCCTAACATCTTTCTTCCCCTTTATGGGGTGGTTCATAATACATAATGTATGTTCGTCAGGCTAATATTCTAGTCTAATTGGCTTATAACAACCATGCTGAAATTTAATATGCTAAATCATGACTTATAAATAATGTCATACATTTTTAGCCAGAAATTTGCAATAATTCACTATATTTAACTGCATTTCTTTGACCTATCCCGAGTTGAACCCCAGGATTTTGAAATATCAAGTTCATTTTATTTTTACCTTTATGGAATGCTGAATTGGCCTAGTTTGATTTAAGTCTCACGGGAAGACGGTCACTCTCGGTTTATTTACCTTTCCAAAATTGTCTGTAAAGAGAAACAGGAAAAGATCCTCTCGAAAATTGATAAATTTTAATTTTGAGCGAACCTAAAATACATACCTGAGACTACAGTTTTTGATATTCTTGTTCTAGCTTTAATGCTTACACTCAAGAGTAGAGTGCTTTAGTATTCAAGGGCTTTATCGCTTATATAATTACCCGTACCGCTCTCGAAATCATGCTCGTTAAAATTGCAAGTACTTATTTTCTGTGAAACTGAATTCACACTAAAGGGAATTTATGTTTGTAATTTGTAATGCTGGAAGTGTTGTACCTGACTGGGACGTGAGTCTCAAGTATGGACTAGAATTTTTGAGAATCTATTGTATAATCTCCCCAATTTTATGTACATATTACTATCTAAGTTAAATAGATGTCTATTTACATATACTGCAGGTGCTTGATTCACGTTACAATGTTCGCGAAGCAACTTTTGCAATGAACGGAGTCTGCAAACATGAAGATAGCAATGTAAAAATAGCTCGCATCATAGGGTGATCGAACCAGGCAATGTTATACTTGAGTACATGTACGTATGTATGAGTGTGGTTTCTTGGGAAAAGCCTGAAACTGGATTAAGTTCAAGAAAATCAGAGGGACTATAGAGAGTATAGTTATCATAGACTGTATCATACTTCAGGTCCTACATACTTTAGATTATTTTCCGTATGTAAACTGAGGCTTTCATCGACTCAAGAACAATGGCCTTGTGACGTCCATTCGTAATAACTCAGATTATACCCAAGACTTAATAAATGCATGATAATGAACTTGAAATGCAGATAGGCTTAATTTCCATTAAATATGAACTGATCTCTTAAAAATGAATTGTCCATTTCACATGAAGTAGAAATCTCTATTAAATATGAAGCAGCAATCTTATTGTCAGATAAATGCTACAAAATAATCTGTGTGAGCTCCCAGCTCCAATCATGCCATTCAGGAACAAAATGATGAAGAAAGATGATTAACGCTGAAAATTTTTATTTGCATATATTTCACACTACAATAAAGTTGTTCATTGAACGTAATACAACGATCGGTGATGAGTTTGTCTACAGTACTTAATTAATAGCGTTTATTGAATTTGTGAGTCTTTTTTAGTTACATTTAATACAACCTTTTATAACTTTACATAACAAGTCGTTGCAAACATTTAATATTTATAAACTTTGGGTTCTTCGGACGGACTCTGTCGGCAGTCAATGGAAGACTGTGACCTCAACCGTACTTTGATAAATTACTTAACTAATAAAATTCCTTTATATTTGGCTTTTAAAACATCTCTATGGAAGGCATGTTTCCAGGTTACAACAATGCAGACTTACTTTGGAAGCTCTGAATTAAGATTAAGTTTCTAATTAATTTGAGAGCGTGCACAGTAAGCAGTGGCGAATTTATAAAGACCATGCTTTGAGAGCCGACACAGTCATTACCAACGCCATGATTAATGTTAGTACATACATTACATTACAACTATAGGCGAATTAAAATCGCACGTCCTACAGCAATCATTGTCATATAGTTAGGCAGTTGAATTGGAATGATTAAAAGTCAGTTGATGAAAATCAATCGTAATATCATGAGCTGTAAAGGTATGGCATGTCCTCGTAATTGGTTAATACTCAACATACCCCAAAAAGATTATATTGAACAACATGAGACTATTTTTGGAAGACATTTGTCATTCTGATTACTGTATGTCCAATTCTTGAGCAATTAGTACACAATGAGTGAAGATTTAGTCTCAATATTTTCTTTCCTTAATATCAAATATAGTAATATCATTTAGAAACTTATTTGTGACAACTGATTTTGTCTTTTACAACATAAAGTTACGAGTATCGATAGCGCTTTACTATATGTACGTACAAATAATAATAATTATTACATAATTTCTATAAGATTCACAATAACATGTCAAGGGCAGGACCATCCTTTCAAGATGACCTAAAATCCTAACCACTCCTACTAATAAAGCTATACGTTCAATACTATCAGGAATGAATTATTAAATCTGAACATCTTTACAGTGTCATAATTTAAAAAACAAAAACTTACAAAGCTAGTACAATTTACACAGATCACTTGAGTAGCTATCTATGAATTAATCAATAATAATGCACGAGGAAATGTCAGATGAGAATCTGTTCTAATTCCCCTTGCATTTCCATTATTCCCTGAGGAATACCCATCCGTTGAAAACAATTATGATGTGAGCTGCTGTTTATATGTGTATGTATTTATAATCATTAAAATAAGTACATTAACACACATTGAATATAGTAGTACATTATGCAAACAAATACATATTACTAAATAGTGATAAAAAATGAGAACGAAGCTCAAGTCCATCCTTCAACATTTCTAACAAACCATCAACTTGTATTAGTCATGGGCGGTCATGGATTCATCTTTAATTTCGGTCATGTGTTCATCCATCAAGAAGTTCTCGTCATCATGATGAGTCTTTAGGTGAGCTCGGAGATTGCAGGCGAGGGCGAACCGCTTGGGACAAATGTTGCAAGCGTGTGGCTTATTCCCTGTAATTACAATAAAAAAAAAAGGAAAAAATTAAATTATTTTTCCTCCACAGGACTAAACGGAACGTATCAGGGACTATCAAGGTCCTTTACCCAATAATTACTTTTAAGCACTCTCCTTAAATATAATCCCGGCGGAGTATAATTGCCGTAGTAAATCTTATAAAAACCAATTTGCTACTTATTAGCCTCGCCTTTCACGTGACAACCCCAAGTCATCATAGGGTAGAGATCCCACCAAGATCCGCAAATATAAACACCTCCAAAGTTAATTACAAGGTACAGGACGGAGTTAACACATATGGCTACCAAAACAGTAGCCGTTACTACCAGACTTTACCTTAAGGTTAACGATACCAGAACTAATCATATGAGGTAAACTGTCTATAAGACAATAAACGATAAAAAAAATATAGAGACAGACTAATACCTCAAACTACTACTACTACCCCTTCCACTACTACCTTCTACTGATGAAAAACTGATAGGCACAACTTTGTCTCATAGCCCCTAGTAAACAATTTACATAGGCATTAAGCTCCAAGTAATGAGCAGCTGCTGGCTTGATTATGCAAACAAATTTTCAAGAAAATTGACGAGTTAATTTTTCAACGTAAATGGCATATGGAGAAAGAAGCGGAAAGCTGGCCATGTGTCTGCCCTATAACATAAGTGTTTATGCAGAACAGCAGCATGCATGCATCTCTACTTATCTTCAATATCTTCATATGTAATTATGTATACATAGATATATCAACCTTCAATATATGTATGGAATAGTGTGTGCTCACGTACAAGCAATGCTCATGTAATATCAGTACAAACATTTACTTTATACTTTATTTTAATATACCGACAGAGCCTATTGGAGTTCCTAGTGGTAGCATATTACTACAGCAAGGAGCAATAAAGCCATCCGGGATTAATGGCTTGATTGTTAGATATGATTGACTTTTTTCCCGAATAAAGTCAATGGAAAACTTTCCAAGGAAGATTAATAGGACTGCGTAGGAATCTCATAACATAACCATTATTTCCTGTCTATGGCTTGTTACTATTCACAAACTTTTCCTTAGTCTTTATAATTCCTTCACAGATTGTACCGCACAATGCTCTGGGTTTTATAGTGGAACAGTTAGAAAACTTATTGTTTAACTTACTATATTGTAACTACTGTGGGGGACGAGTGCAGACAAAGTGAAGAGCACCGGGTCCACGTTAATTTGTACAAGGAGTTGAACTCAATACTGCAGTAACATAACTAATAAGAGTTTTTATGATTTCATCAATGTCCCATGTACAAGTTTGTTGGAGTGGAGGAGATGATATTATTTGAGTTATTCTCCTCTAGACTAACAAGTGGTTGGATTACTTCATTTGGTTCGGTTGATGAGTCATCAAACCCTTCTTACAAATCCGAACATACATATAACTGCATAACCCTGCACTTTTCTCTTTTTAAAATATCCCGACAACTATTAACATGCAATAGTTACGTAACTTAACAGTGCTACTTACTTACGCTGCCTCAATCTTAATTTATTTCTGCATATGACTATATAACTTGTGAACCTACAACAAATCCCGATGACTGGCCTGTTTTATTACAGGGGATCAGTGGGCATTCCATAAGAAGAGCATTTAATTGAGAGCATATAACCTATGCGTACGTGAAGGATTAGGAAGCAGCGTCCAGATCTCAAAGTGTACACGTAACAACTTGTAACCTACAAGTTCATTTAGTAAATCATCATACATTTTCTATATGCAAAGAGTGTATCAGCTCCAGTGTTTGGAGTCTTTCCTGTAAATGCCATTCTAATAACAATAATCACACCTGACGGAATAACAAGTCATTTGAATATCATTTGTGTGTGTAGGAAATTAGAGCTGAAGGAACGCTCTCGATCTCATCACGTGCAGTTCCAAAGGAAGTTGTTGTAGAGAGAGAGAGAGATATCATATTGTATTAAGTAGCTAACAAGCATCAAGTAATTTCCATTACTTGCCAAGCTCAAGGTGAGAGAGCACGAAACGAGAGGAGGAAGGATTAGGGAAAAGACAATAGATAACAAGGATAAAATAAATTGATCATTATTATGCAGGGAAGCCAGTAGCTTGTGAGCAAATAGTTCCAATCCAACTCCCAGTTCAATCTCCGTCCAGACACCTTACGCTTCAATAAATGATGCACTAAAGTAAATTTTCATCAGACTTCCAATACACTGATCATATCCTGAGCAACACAAAAAAAGGTAATCGACATAAGGTCGTAAAATCTGAAAAGTTTGCCACTGCATTCTTTCCTCTGAAAATTGCATTTATTTTATTGATGTGCTTGTCAATATGGTAAAACTTGAATGAAAACACGTGAAACATTTTAAAAGAGTAATATTCAACAAGAGTGAAGACAGTAAAGACTGTAAAGGGTCATATAACCAAGTGATATAGCACCAGTCAATGGATTGTACTTCAACAATAATAAGAAACTCCAATAAAAACATAATAAGAATCTTGAACACTCGAGAGACATAAAGTATAAGAAATGACTCTAGTATTGCTCTGCAATTCCAGGGAAAGGGAGCTTAAAAATTTCAACCAACTCTTCCCTGGGTCTAGTCTGCATATGAGGGTTAAATACCAAGCATAATCTCAATAATACATTAGGTTGATCTTCCTTGATCTTGTTTTTGCCAAACGATGCGAGTTGGTAAAACAAGTAAGACCCATCAACAGTTGAACACATGGGTCTACCTGTCTCTCTCGAGAGACAGATGAACATTGTGATATTCCATGAAGAAAAAATTCTCTCTACAAAATACCAATGGTTACAATGTGGTCGGATTATATTTCATTCCAGAATATTAATGAATAACAAATGTTAGAGTTGTTCTTTATTACTGCCTGAGTTTCCGTACGCCTGCTGATCATTCATGGAAAGACAGGGAGAGTGTAAAGCCATTCGCATACACACTCCCAGCAATTACACTTCTTATAAAACCAAGCATGTACAATTCATACAAATTATAAGTATCTCCCCTATTGGATCCTATGTGTGTGTGTGCACAGATCCTCCAACAAGGTATTTATGCATATCCAAAAAATGAGATATGGGTACCAAAAGCGACTCCCTCCTTAGCACTCCAACATTGCAGGCCTATAGACAGTAGTGTGCACACAAGATTAACTGCACACCAAGAGAATGATAAAGGGCATAAAACGGCAAGTTCCCATACAGAAGACAAAAAAAAACTATACACTCAGGGAGTTAAAAAATCATGGACCAGCTCCATAGCTAATATAATAAACTTTAATTTATGTGTATTGCCCTATGATACGAAAGGAGGAACAATACAGTGAGCATACTTGCACAGTTCTCCATTCTTCCTCTTGGTTATTGGTTATTCCGTGGAGGATCCCAAGTTTTATATTACCATGGACTTGGTCATCGTTGATCAGCTTATACGATTAGCATTGGGCATAAAAAGAATCAAGAAGCTGTTGCGGCAGCCAGAGAACAGCAACAAAACCCAGCAGTCGTCGTAAGTTCATATGCTTCACTAAACTCATACGTAATAAATTCAAGAGCAGATATGCCACTAATTTTTTCACTTGGGCGAGGCTCCATCGCTCCAAGGAGCAATTAAATGTAAGTCAAGTCAAAGCTCTGATTTTTTTTTATCTATATCCTCAGTCAGGAGCACTAAATACACGCAGATTGCTATTCGGATGTATTTCCAATATACCTGTCCTAAAGGTTACAGCAGACTACTTATTAACAGCAGCACTACTTATTAGCAGGAGCAACCAACAAATGACTAATATATGCATTCCTGCTGATAGATAGGCACATACTAGATACACCAGATACCAATTCTGGCTGGCTCACAACAACAACGTCCTCGTTCAATTAATTAATAGGAACTCATCAGCTATTCATAAGTCATATTGTTCAAGAGCACCCGACGTCTTTTCTTCCCATTACAAATTAAAAAAAACCAGCACCAACCTGTAAGAACAACTGCACCAGATCTTGTTCCAAACTATACGCATGTTGAAGTGCCAGAGAGTCATATACTATACAATTTATATTGGGTAACAATCCCTTGGGATACTTACAGTTCATGCATGCGTATGTACATGAGGAGCTCTGCTCAGCTAATTTGTAATGTGAGCACCTTACTGGTACATATCTCGTATCAGGAGTCTGGTGCGGAAGGTAATGTAATACCACGGAGAGCGAGAGAAAAGACAAGGAAGCTGATTATGCTTATTATAAAACGTGAAGATAAAAAAATTGATGAGTAAAGCCAATGAGATTTACTACAGGTGGAACGTCATAGTTTTGGTCAGGTTGAGAGATAAAATATCTTAGGAAATGCTCCCGGAGCAATGTGCATCTAGTAGTCATAAAGAACCACATAAACAATAAGCGGGTGGAAAATGAAGTGGTGGGAAGGAGCGTTTCCCTATGACTTTTGCTTACCTCTGGCCATGCCTAAATATATAAAAATTATACTTTTCTATAATAGTAAGGCTCTAAACTTGTCTTGAAGTTTTTTTCCTCTGCCGGTTTAAAAAAACTTTTTTTGTCTTATTATTATTATTACTACTACTACTACAACTACAGATATTCCCGTGTGCCTATACGCATTCCCTTTGATAAGGACGGGGAGAAGAGATGAAGTCAGTGTCCAGAAGCTACAAGGAAAGGAAGCCCATAAGAGCTAGACGAAAGAGATCCACCTTTAAGACCATCTTTTAAAACTTCCTAGAGATACTTTCCTATATTTAAATTACATATGAAAAACTAAGGGAAATGATGAAAAAACGAGGGAGTCCAAAAGCCAAGCAGCAGCACACCAAACAAGCAAAGTGTGGAATTGGTGAGGGGCAGGGGCGCTACCGATTTCGTGCATGTTGGGAACCGGTTTTATTTCTAAAAGTTTTCAGCCTTCCAGTCAATTATTGGATTGGATGAGAGAGGTGGATAAGAAAAGCCAGAAGAATGAGAAAAAAATGTAACAAGACAGATTATAAATATTCATAATGCATTAGCATGCCAACTGATGCTCCTTTTCTACTGGATTTCATCCATAAGGCTACTGGCTCCGCCGTACTTATATTCTTTATGTTCTTACATCTCCCTGCCACTCTCTTCAAATATGCAATCATAGAGGACCACAACAAGTAAATTTAACTTTAGGGTCAGCTCTCTTGAATTTATGAGTATGTACGGAACCAGTAAGCTCACCTAGCTCTAATTGTAAGACCCTGTCCAGCTGGTAAGGCCCAACGTTGAGGTACATACAGTCGGTATGTGTGGTGCGAACAAATATCCATAGATATACAGTACGCATATACTCCCTACAGAATTACAGACAGACACCTCACAATAAATAATCTACACCAAATAATACAAGTGTATCAAATACCTAGGAAGACTCACAAAGAAATCAGGAGATGCATACATTCACCTATTGTACATGGGCAAAGTCGTTCCCGTCAGGTGAACTATTCGTAATGGGCAAGGCCAGTACATTTCATTCTGAAACTGACATGATATCCCACATTATTGGATCCTCCCTGATAAAAACCTACTGGAATTCTTCTCTACACCTCTCCCTCTTAATAATGGGTCAATTAGACCTCCACAATTGGATTCTAACAATATATATTACTTCTCTGCTCCTCTCTTCCTCTCTCTCTCTCTCTCTCTCTCTCTCTCTCTCTCTCTCTCTCTCTCTCTCTCTCTCTCTCCCTCTCTCTCGCACTCCGTCCGTCGAAATCAGCTCTAGCACATATTGCTCACTCGTAGGTCAGACTCAAATTCCTTCAACTTCTTCCTCGCAAGAGGAACTCACTCCCTTATTACTATTACATAATAAAAAACCTATCACTAGAAAAAAGCAGTAGGACTGAACAGGAATAAATACAAGATGCATGGGACGGGAGACACATACTTATGGACACGTTGACAGTGACATCAAATCCATAGCAAATGTCAGACGTACAAGAGACATGTCAGCTACTAACAAGCTGCAGATAGATTCTGTACAACTTTACTCTCACCCTATAACAAGTACCTATGTATAAGTATTACAAACAGAAACTTCTCAAGTACAGATATGATCCCCAGATCATTCCTCCGGACTACAAGTATGTCTGTAGAATAATGTAGATACTAAAAGTTGTATAACCTACCTACCACCATGGATCTTGGCACAAGATGATCCCACCATAATAAAAAAAACTGGAAAACTACCATTTAAATGGCTACGAAGGTATCTAATGATAAAAATATAAAATATGTCGAATGAATGTTGTCAAGAGAGGAGAGAGACGGAAAAGGAAACCGAAATGAACCCTTTGAGCCCAATAACTACAACGAGACCCACACTGTTTCCAAGCTTTTAGGTCAACACGCAGAGTGCGAGAGAGAGAGAGAGAGAGAGAGTGAGTGAAGTAGAGACAGTTCCGTCCGGCGGTCTTTTTTCTTTGGAAATAACATTAAAACTAGGACAGAAACTATATATTGTAGAAGTTCTAATGAGAAGTATAGCTCCAGTTTGGAGTTGATAAAACATAAAAAATTTCAATGCATGCTCCTTCGTTTCCACATCCAGAAATGCAATTCTAAATGGTCTCATTCCTTACATGTGAATTACATTAGGTGTATAGGTTGCATTTGAAGATAAGACACCGTATCCCAGCTGTGATGCTTTCTTTTCCCTTGTGTGTGTGTCGTCTTCTTACTCCTTTGGGAAACATCACACGTAGTTGGGATGGGAGCCGTGTGGTAAAATACATATAGGTAGACAACTTTAGCGTCTACTTACTCTCTAACTATACGAAAGCACACACGGAGAGAGGTAAACTACTCAACTGCCAACAAGTGTAAGTTAACAACGCATCGTCAGCCAATATCTACCGGTCAATCTTGCCCGAGTTTTTTTTTTGTACTCACTCATGACTGACTGCTTGACTGCCACCATCAAAAGGAGCAACAACACCATTTATAAGTATACATTATACTATTACACAGTAGTGTCTTATTAAAATTAAAGTTTTTCTTTAACAACAGCTCTTCATTACCCAAAAAGTTCTGGTGGAAACTTGCTGTTAATGAAAACGTGCACCTCTGTATGTACGTCCAGTATGTACAGAGTCGTCAGATATGTACACCCATGCAGGCATCCAACTACAACTTACGTATAAATATTTGAGTACATGCACTCGATAACTGTCATGCTTTATGGTTTCGACTAACCCCGTCTCTCTCACATTAAATCCAGAAGGATAGTAAAAGTATATACAAATCGTAAAATTTTTCCAGAAAAGTTGCTCCTCAACATTAAGTGCTGGAAATGACCAGGTTTTGAAACAATAGTGGTTAGTGGTTCTCTTGTCGAATGGTAGCAAGCTTCTTTCACGCTTCACACATGTCACAAGAGATTTTTTTGCGAATTCCCTCTTTTTTTCACTCATTGACAACTTAAGTAACTTTTGGATAATTCTCTCCTTCTTTTTATTGTCTATATCCGCCCTGTTCTTTCAATTCTACTTTTCTGAACTTAGCATGTTTTACAAAAAAAAATGGAGGCCGTCGCTTTACCTGATGAGGTGCGATGGCTTTCCTTGTTATATCGAGCTTTTTGGGACAGGATGCAGAATTTAAGAAACTGGAGGGCGTGCAAGAACATCAGACACGTTTGAAATAGTAAAGCAAAAAGGAAATGTAGAAATGGAAGTACAGGGAAGGTGCAGGTCAGAGTCTCAATGCTGACGGTAAACAGTATGCTCATGTATTGTGGGAGTTGTTCACAATATATTAAGTATGGGAGAGTAGAGAGTACTGCTAGTCTCTAGCACATTTGGATACTCAATTGAAAGGATCATTAGAGCATTGCATGACTGGAGGAAGGCGAGTGAGTGTATTAATAAGAAAGATTTACTCAAGAGTAAATGTGGCAGTGGGTCTAAACAAAACAAACACTTGCATCACTTTACTTTCATTCTTAAAATAGCAAGCGTGCTGCTGTAACCTTTGTTTTGGTAATGACACTATAAGTATAGCTATATGATCATTGTAGAGTGTATTATTGCGTTAGGAGTAGATACTAGCTACGGATTCGATAGTCCTAGGGAAGTGAGGATGTGTAAGTACATATAATTGAGCTGGTGAATGTATGGGCTGAAATATGTTCCAAGGACCAAAGCCCCGTATAAATAGTAAAGAGCTCTCCCGCCGGACTACCTGCAGAGTCTAAGGTGATCCGATATGGAGATGAAGTAGAGATAGTAATACATTTGAGATTGGATTAGATTTCCGGCTCACTCACATCCATCCACTCCTCTCACATATACATACATACACAAGTATCTACAGTCTGTAGCTTACACACAGTCGTAGAAACTCCTGAAATATATGGACAGATGAGAAACTGACTATGAGCTGATGAATGGGCTGAAGAATCATTATGGGTATCTATGGAATATCGATTTAGATCTCCTGCTGATCACTCCTCAGGACCACCCAAAGAATACACAGAGAACATGGAAACAAGTTGAGAAAGGACGCCTCCGCAACAACACATGTCGAATACTAAAGAGTGCTCTGCATCCTTTCGAGAAGAGTGGAAGCAATTTATAAATTAAAGACAACCAAGCAGAAAAATACTAGAACCAAATCAAGTGCTCAACCAAAAAAGCCAGTACATCACATTGAAACACACCTCAAACTTAAAGATCAACATTGAAAAAAAAATCATATGATAAATACAAACCAACTCTAATGGCCCAGTGTTCCGCTCTCAGCGTCCTTCTCATGCTCCAAATCCATGTACAACACAAATACACCCGAGTCCTTTCAACATATAACCTGGTCTAATGTTTATTTTATAATGATTGCAATATACAATGACAATGGTGAAACCATAAGTTTCACCATTTTCCTCCCTTGATCTCGTTCAAGATTATGATTGGAAAACACCCACACCTTACTTCTCCCAATCTCCTCTTACACTTCGGCAATTTGGTACGTGGGTTAAGGAGATAATTTATAGTTCTGCAAATTTACAGCTTACAAACTACATCTCTACAGCCGATTCTCAGACTACGGGCCGATAAGATTCTCAACTGGGAAGAGAAATGAGCATTCTTAGGATATTGTTTTCAAATAGAACGAACCTCAGTCTTACCTGTGTGAAGGAAGAGATGATTTTTCAGATTTGTATGCTTGGAGAAACCCCTCTTGCAAACCGGACATCGGAAGGGCCACGTTCCCGAATGTACATAACCATGGCTCTTAAGATCTCCTGGTGTTGGGAATGATTTACCACACACGTCACACTTATGCGGCTTTTCCTGAAAACAATCGCAACATACACCGTCATTGTTGGTTTTATTCATGATCTGATGTTTTTTTTCTCGTGTGAGCACTCTTTGTATATCAGGACTGGACACGAATGCAGTAGCTCCTCGCTGCTTATAAGATATTCTGGAACCAACTTTGAAGAATTTAAACAAATCGTACCCCTCAAGGTATCACGTTGCCCCATAGCGAATGAATACTAATGCCACGGAATACTGAAACATAAAAAAATAAATACTCTTCTAGAAGAGTATGCATCAAGCTCACGGGGAGTTACTGAACCCATGCGTGATTATATTCTTGAGTACATGTAAAGCACTGGAATCATGGAATCATCCTAGCACCACTGGTCTGTTAACTGGGTAAAAACAATTTAGAAAATTATAATGGTACATGAAGCTAGCACCTGAAACCTGAGTCCGGAAAAAATCATCTCAAAAAAGAAGCTATCAAGGAACAAATGGTGGGCTCAGAAACAAAAATACCAATTGATTGGTGCAGCTCAACCCCCGAAGGTAAATAATAGTTTTGGAAAAATGTAAATCTGAAAACGGAAAGTTTTAACTGACGATCAGTAGAGGATAAAGGAGCATATAAATATTAATGAATTGAAATTAGGCAAATTACCAGGTAATTTTTTTGATTAGGGAAAAGCCCTCTCTGACAACAACTTGTGGCTACCAGTTCTACCCAGTAATGAATGTATGCGTGTGAGCTTTTGATTTTGAATTGTGCATTATTATTAGGTCTATATATCTGTAACCAACCACTTCTCCGAAGATTGGAGTTATGCTCACTCCGTGTCTTTCCTATGGTTATTGTGGCAACTTGTAATTCTATACCAATTCTTTCCATACTAGATATACAGATATAGCTTCCAACTCGGTGTGATTACACGGTTAGGAAGGGTAGGCTTTGCGAGAGAGTCAGAGGGCTATTTCTTTTGTCAGTTATTATGTAGAGAGTAATGTAGTTCAAGATGAAGAAGATGATGATGAGCTGTCAATATAAAACATATAATAGAGAATAGATTGGAGCAAAGTTGGATTCGGTGGGAGAACCCAGCGGCGATGCTGGATTTGCGACCAGCACTTTTTTCTCCTCTAATTCTTTAAGCTTCTCATCTAAATATCACCTTTAGTGCTCACTCAGAGAGGAAGAGAGAGAGAGAGAGAGAGAGAGAAGAAACCAGAACCACATTAGATACAACAGACAACAGCAACAAGAAAAAGAAATAGGAGAATTATTGTAGCAAGTCTCATAAAACGTTTGTGCTTGCTTATGGTACCAGTGAAAAGTGAGAAGTGTATTCACATAATCAATTCCACATCATCCGCACAGCAACAGCAATAAATGACCCATCGAATCCAAAAAAAAACTATACCTATAAGCACCCTCCTCACCTGGCATACCTCTCAAAACAAGTAAATAATATAACGTTAAGAAAAGAAAATACTGGTGGAAAACTGGTATTCCGGACCCGAATCACATATAACTTCCCTACTACCACATTAGAAACCATCGTATTTATACACTAGGACTATAAGTACATGAATGGACACTGGTAGTAAAATATATGAAAAATATAATCATAATTGTAATAATACAAACTTCCCCCAGCTCATACAGTCAGTAAAGTAATGCGATGATGTGAGCTGCTGAGCCTGAAAAAGGCAAAAAGAACCTCAAACCTGAGAGAGCAGAGTGTAGGAGCAAGTTACATAAAGTACATGGAAGATGCGGGTCGGGCGGTCCAACCACAATAAGATACAATTAAATTGGCCTAATTGTGGATGCAACTCGCGTTTTGGGACGGCTCTTAATTGGGGCTCTCTATCTATCTCCATCTTTTTTCATCATTTCTTGTTATGCTACACTTTTCCCCTGTCCATTCCATACAGGCATGCATATGTATACCCAACGTGTACTGTTCATGCATCAATCTTCCAACCATTTACAACACTGTGAAGGATTCTCCTGTAATAACAAGTAGCCCGTTATAAACCACTAGTTACATACCAGCTAATGGTGATACACGTAGGTATGTACGCACTCACTCACACACACACACACACACACCGAGCAAAGACATGTACAGAAGATAGGGAGATACTAGAGCCAAAGTCAACTTGCTCCTGTTGCTTCTCCTTCCCTTCAACCTGTACACTTTTACACATAACTGAAAAGAAACACAGGGGAAAAAAAGAGGTTCCTTAAGTAACTACTGACTTTACTCACGGCATTATGCTCGCTCTCCGGCGGTACTTGCTACCGGCTATAAAATAACACTCGACATGTTCACTTGGAGAACCTTCCCAGCTCATCCAAGCCCTTCGTATACTGTAGAGTAGCTCCTATACATATCAGTCTTTTACACGCCGAGAAATAATAAGGAGAGAGATAGATCCAAAAAGCTTAACCTCCTGTCTGTCTTTTTCGACCTGAGCTGCTTTTAAAAACTCGGGTTTTGTCACGGAAACCGACACATTTCCCAGCCCTTATTTGGAGTAGCCACTTGACAATTACGAATTACCGTCATCGTGGAGCTCAACTCCCTAAAACTTCCCTTCGTCTTCAAGACACACTTTGGCATCATCTCACAGGGGTTTTCTGTATCAATCCATACTTTGAACATTCAAAATAGTTTTTTTTTTGTGTCCAAATGTTTCACATGTGAAACATTTTTACGTTAATTGCATATGTCATGGTAGTAACATAGTAGTTCTGAGCTGAATACAAAAAGAGTAACAGTAGCAGCCGTTGATTGTGCATAAGTAGCCCCACTACACAAGTAACAATGAGTGCCTGGGCAAAAGAGAAGTAAACTAAAGTAAAAGTAAAACTTGTGCTATGTGAACTACGACAGCTTTTCCACTCAGTCTTGAGGCAGAACAAGAACCGATCCTTCAGTTTATAAAACGAGAGCTGTCTATTTCCTGAGAAACCTCAATAGTAACTTTTTTTTTAAAACACGTCGGATAGATTATTCGTCTCTGTAAGCCACCAACATTGAAAAGTTTATTTTCTCATCCTTTTGACAACAGTGGTTACATAAGACGGCGGTGGAAGGACCTAAAACGACTTTCTTTTAAGGCATATCCATCTATCAAAGCAACTCAAAAGATTTCCCGATATTTCACTCACTCATACACTTAAAATCAACTGGGACATAAATAAAGTTAAACCTCGACGAAAATAATAATGAGGAGTGAACTGTCCCGTCGTCGTCATAAGGGTTGACAATTCTCCTCCTCCTGACTCTTTATTATTCCTCAGACTGCTCTTCCCACTGAAATCCCTTTAAAATGCAACATTTCATTATCTTACGAGATATGGCCAAGAAAAATGAGAGACAAATTCAACGGTATTTGTACAATGTACCACAACTACTGGTTCGACCACAGGAAAAGTTATAATCTAATTGTAAAGCTCCAGCCGTGAGCCTTACCAATAAGGGTAATTACTTGCCCAGACTGAATACTACATGATGGAAGTACATGAAACCAGAAGGTTGCAAGGATGCCATTGGGATGACTACATTAATTCGCATACCATAAAATACCAGAAGGTACTGACGGACGCTAGGGCTCGGTCGATGTGTGTGCAGGTCTTGGTAATAACAAACAATGCATTAGCATTTTGTATTCGAAGGCGCATCAACTATTTGAATCTCATGTAATATTATTGTCAAGATGTAATGAAGCATCAAACTATTTTCCTGCATTGTGCACACCTCCTAGGCTTTTAACTAGTTTCCAACTTCATTCCAATCCACACTTGTGATATTATATATGACCATTTCTCCTAAAAGCAAACGCCACTCTACACTCTTGACTCTCGGCTTATTGCATTTCATACTTCTCAAAAGTGATGCATGCAGGCGTTCCTCACAGGAATCCAACTATGATCAATCCATATCAACGGGTATCATCTCCCACAGCTCGACTCCGCTCTTCACCTCCAGTTCAAGTTATAATGAACAAATTCAACTATGCACATAAAATTGTGTATAAAAGAAAATTATTGATATCGGTACTCACTGGCGAGCCTTTACTTAAAAAACATTTCCAAGTAAAGTTGCTCCTTGGTTTCCGAAGAAGTAATGGAGAAGAGAGTGAGTGAGGGAGAGAGAGAGAGAGACAGAGACAGAGAGAGAGAGATAAAAAAAAATCCGTATAAAGAAGCCAAAGAGCGTGAGCGTGTGTAACATCAGTAAGAAGTAAACTAAACTAACTTTGCTGACGGCGAAAGGAACTCTCTTTAAATTATCATACTAAGGAAACAACGACGGATGGACGAGGATATGCACAAGAGAAAGAAAGAATAAGTCAGGAACGACTGAGTGCCTTCCGAGAATAAAGAGTAAGTTGTGTTGTTATAGGTTCTTAGTTATGGTAGTGTATGTTCGTGTATTTCTCGTAGCAGTCATCGTCGTCATACATCGTCCAAAAACCACTGGTTCTTTCAGCATCACATAAAGTTGTAGCCGGGAAGAAAAGGGAGAAATAACAGGAGTTTAGTGCCTATATCCCCTCAGTGTTATGATTATTCCTGACCATAAAGCATAGGAAAGGTAGTCTGAAAAAGGAAGAAGAAAGGCCATCGTACATCAAACACATAGGGTAGTATTCCCAGGTTAGAGCACTACCACTCAAAGGCATGGCCTGGCATGGATGGACAAGTGAAAAATATTAGAATTTGTGTTTTCAAAAATTTATATCCTAATATCAATACACGCAACGTGCCACCACTACCACTTCTCCTACTTACGCTTATTCTTTAAAACCTAACCACAGCAACCACATGGTTAACAGAATAATAGAAAAATATTATAAAACTACTTTTATCATATACCTACAAATAAAGTTGGACTGGGAAAATAAGCAGTATCAACTTGTTAGTAATAAAGAAGCCCTTATGGTCTGGGTCTCTCTCTCTCTCTCTCTCTCTGCTCTGTTCCTTGCCTTCACATTTTCTTCAGGCTGGCATTTCGTTTCGGGGTGATCTATTTTGTATGCTTGTGGGTGATCACTGAGACTAGAGGATCGAGTAGAGTCCAGGAAAAAACTGGTTAGAAATGCACGACCAGTAGCATTTGCAGTCAAAAACTAGATCTTATAAAGGTAACAGATGGAAGATTCGTTTGGATCGTTTTTTTTCACTCTATCTCACTCACTCACTTTGCTATGTGTTCTCTATCTTCTCTTGCGCCTTCGTCTTCTCAGTTTTTGATGGATTATTAACTTACCGGTTTTTCTCTCATTTTTTCACCCTTGGGCTTTGATTCTTATCTAAAACATCAGAAGGAGAGAGAGAGAGAGAGAGAGAGAGAGAGAGAGAGAGACTCTATATGCACAACGGAGAGTCGCTCATAAACTTTTGCAGGTAAAAGGGAGACTACATGCGTGTTATTATTATTATTATTATTATATACTCGCCGAAGGAACCACAAATGACGAGTGGCTAGAGTAACAACAAAACCATACGTATCTGTTCTTGGTGGTGGAGTTGCTCAGAGAACAGGACAAGACCGACCAAGTCCTACCATCCGTTTAATACTTTTAACAACTTATACCTATACACTTTCCCGCATGGTTCAACGCAAATTCTAATAAAACATACAAGACCTAAAGGTTACCACTGCACTGGACAAGTCCATACCACTCTATATGCACAAAGTGAGGAGATAAAAAAAAATGGATAACTCGTGTCAGGTATCTTACTTACACTGCACGTATCACCTGAGCCTACTGGTGCTACTACTACTAATCCCATGTGAATGAATGAGGTATCAAATCTACTATCATAGTCTATAGTCCTCAATGCCACCAGTATAGACCTGCAGGGAGTTGAGGGGCGACGACAACAAAAAATTTCAATATTCTCAACTCCTTTCCGCTATAGCTTTCTTCCAAAAACTAAACAAACCATGAAAATGGGATATAAAAGCTGATGTCAGGCATGTGATTATTCAAAATGTCTTTGTACAGAGTGAGGATGAGGAAGGAGACTTGTTCATACGCTCAGACGCATGTTTGCATTTGTACACACACAAACAGGCGACAGAAGTTCTGTCACAGAACCGGGGGAGTACAGAGTGAGTAGTTTGTAACTTGTGACGGAGCGGTGCCTAAACATGACTAAAATGGGAATTACACAGCTCCCACTCCTAATAGATGCCTGTGGACACTGAATACAAAGAGGTAAGTCACACTTCTTGGAGGTTTTAGTGGTTATAAGCTGACGGATCCCACTGCTTAAGTACCCACAAAATAGCTTGGAAAGGACTTTGACGATTTGGGTTTGAATGAATAAACCACCACTTACTTTGACGTGGGTCATTCGGTGGTAGTAGAGATTGGAGGAAGCTGTAAAGCGTTTCCCACATGTAGGACACTCGTGAGGCTTTTCTCCGGAATGAATACGCCGATGAGTATTTAGAGATGATGATGTACTGAACCCCTTGCCACAAACGTCACACTCGTGCGGCTTTTCCCCTGCAGACAAAATAGTACAATCGACCATTACACACAGAACAATAGTTAAATCATGAGCCTATTATTCATTCAAGAAAACCAGAGGACAGGCCAAAAAAAAAGAGTGGCACTCACCCTCTATATTTACCATACTATTATTCTATTATGTGGGCCTGTATGACTTGAACAGAGAGCATACACAAGCCATCATTCATTCCTATCCATGGGAGTAAAAAGAGAGGGACAAATTACAGAATGGGCAGGTAGCGTCTCATATTTGACCGTTTATGTCTCTGGCATGATACGGATATCGGAGCTAATCTCATAAAGGACTGAGACTCTGAAAGGGACTGTGAGTAAAGGGGACCTCTAATGATTCCCGATGATGAGAGAAAAGAAAACAATTTTTTTCCCCCAGGAGATAATGAAATGATTAATGATAGAATGATCCGAGTTAAGCACAAACACACAAAATTGGTACTTATTGTTTCCACGGTTGTTAGGGGTCTTAGGAAAAATGTATTTATTTTTACCTGTGTGAGTTCGCATGTGTCGTTTGAGGAGTGAGGGTCGATCGAAAGCTTTGGCACAGACGCTGCAAGGCAGTAGAGATCTCGATCTCTTGGAAGACTTTACCGAGGCAGCTAAAATTGGCGGTGAAATGGAGCACTCATCAGATTCTCCATCCGAACTATTTGGCTGAACAGACGACGAGATGATGAACCATGAAAATAGGGGAAAAAATTAATAATGAGCAACAGGTGTGTGTGAGCGTTGCCTCTTCATATATACATACACTCTCAGACAGTTTTTCCTTTCCCTTCCCCCTTTTAGTTACTCAAGCTCGTTGAACTGTTGAACTCCTTGTGTGCTATCTATTTTCTGAGACCCTTCAAATTTGTTATGTATTTTCAAGGTACGTAATGGTTACATTAGAGGGTATGTATAGATAGCTCAGCTACCTATTCAGTAAAACACGTTTCAAGTCTTCAGCTCATGCAATGCTTTCCAAATTAAACACTGACTGACGGAGCGTCAACATGCAACCTCGTGTGAGTAATGGGTCTATGATCTACATGAGGTGTAATAAATGAAAAACTCTTCCCAAAACGGAGCACTTGAGAAAAAAATCATTTATCCTATTTTAACTGTGAAAATGATTAATTGTCTGGGAAATCAAGATAAAGTTCTAAATGCATTATATTCTGTTGCCTACCTTTAAAAAAAAGGCTTGTAAAAGTGAATTTAAAAGGGAAATAAAGCTTCAATTTGTGTCCGGACATTAGATATTGGGAATCCGACTGCAGTTCTAGTTCATCCGCATTTGTTGGAGGATTATTGGCATATAATTGGCTTGCAATGGGAAAGATTTTTCAAATTAATAGATTTAAAATCCTAAAAGTTCACAAGACAGGTAGAAGGATAGGAGTACTAAAGGTTTCCTATACTAAAGTATAGGCTCACGTAATCAATGTGTATGTATATGCATGGGTTTACTTCCAGTACTCTTGGTTACTGAACATAAAGGTTCAAGAGTTGGGGTTTAGTGCACTAGGAGGTTGACTAGACCAAAGGTTTGGTATATTATAGACCTGCCACACCGAAGGTTTACCACATGCTCAAAGTTTAAAAGGCAATAATTGGTAATATGCACCAGTATTACTCATAAAAGGAAGTAAATGAATCGTGAATCGTAATCGTGAATGTACTAGCGGGCAGGTTTTGGAAAAGTTTTTGCTCATGAAGTAACGATCTCTTTTTAAAGAAAATTAGCACGTTGAGTTAGTAACTGACAAACACAATGACGATTTGATTCAGTAAAATGCACGATTTAATCAAACCATTTAGAGTCGAAACCTGTTTCAAAAGTTCATCATTGCCGTCAATAAAACGGTCCATGGTTGGCTAATTACAAGTTAATTCATCAGGACTACATGTCGATAGTGCGTGTATACTTGTAGTAAGTTCTATATGTGGGCGCATTACGACTCTTGTAGAGCAATGTAAGGACGAAGATTTCCTCATAATTTCTCACCTACAGGTGATGCAGTAGTACAGTACTATACACGTACAGTGAGTTATTCCTATCGGGAAACAGTCGTGGTCATCTATAGAGTAGAAACCTTGAATTTTTGTATTTTTGTATTTTTGTACAAAATCAAGTTCACAACTTTGTTTGAACTGATACTTGAGATATTGATATGGAACAAAGATGTTCCCGATTAATATTAATGTTGTCAATAAAAAGTACAGTAGGGTTGCATGCTGCTGAGCGCGACTCCTTTAATAATTGAATTGCATTGAGAATTGAGAAAGTTGTGCAATAATTTCAGCTCTAAGTGGAAGAATAAAGTCATAATTCTGTTTTTATTAATATTTTACTGTTTTTCCCACCGTGTCTGAGTTACTATCTCCACTCTTGAAACCACATATATGTATGTGCGCACTCCTGCATCATCCGTCATTTAAAATCTGTGTGGGGATGTGTGAATTTCAAATACAGAATAGTAGGGAAAACCATAAATCAAGATGCATACCATTGGAGCTTGAAGTTATGTCTATGGAGTGTAAATATAGAACAAATTTTCACTTTCGTCGTAGGAAATACTGAATCTCAATGTCAATTATCTGGTGATCTATGTAGGTGCAAAGTAAGGAATGAATGCACTCACGTAATGTACATACTTGCACACATGCACACATGCAAGTTGCACCATGGGTAATGAGATAACAGCACCGTGGAATCAACAACGCAGGAAGACACACGTGTGCGAATATTTCACATGAATAGCAACATTCGTAAAAATTAACGAAAAGACATTACTAAAAGCTCTTGAGTTATTATGGTACGATTAGATGCTTAATGATAGGATACTTTTGAGTATATACAGAGGTCTCAACACTTTGAAGGCAGAGCTTGAGAGAGGGAAATATTACGATATTTGTAGAGTCGAATGAAAATAAAGGTTTATTACGGAACTATAAAATCTGACCCTGAAAAATTGTTCAACTTACCACTTTATGAAAGAGAGATGTGGATAGATCAAGCGGTACTTCCAGCATCAAAGCTCTCATCGTTTGTTCAAAAATGGCTTCTTTGAGAGCTTTAGCGAGGCTGACGGGCGGTTCGGGTGAGAAGACCACCAATTCCTCCCATGACTCCAGCGGTCTTCGGACCTCGTACACGACTTGTCCTCCCGGGAGAACTAATTCCATGAGATTGACATCAGGTGTCAAATCATGCCTTTGCCTTAAAAATCGTACCCAACTGGCTGCCCGGAAGCCACCCCAGTAGTAGTAGCGATCACTTCGGCCCCGGTCCAGGAGAGCGGGACTTAACTTATCATCAGTTCTGAGAGTACCCTGGAAAGGAGAGAAACGGAAGCCTCTTGGCACCGTCTGATTGGAAACCACTTGCAAGCCGTCGGATGTCAACTGCAAGGAGAGCTGCTCGGGTATCAACACAAAAGTCTCCATGTTGTTCCAGGGAGTCTCCAGAATCCGTCTCACGTTCAACAGTTTTTTTCTCATTCGCACTGCTGTTTCTGATGTAACAATATTGTGACTCACATCAACATAATCATATATTTTGCTCAGATGTCCCTGGGGAGTTCCGTGTGGTTGAAACAAGTTCCACACAATTGTAGAATGTTCCTCTCAGCTTATAAACCTATTGAAGGGATGTCTCTGTTAATGTCACAACTTTTCAAGCGTGGTCAAGACATGCATGTCGTCGTCATTAGAATTCAATTGAAATTTAACATGCTAAAGGGAGTATTTGCATGAGAGTCTTCCTCTCAGCTGGAATGGTTCAAATATATAAATCAGACTTCAAGTGTGGACAAACCTGACCAAAGTGACCAAGACTTGTACCATTATGTGCGTTTACACTATTATGACAACACGAAAGCTTCCTTTGAACTCAAACTTGTGAAATGTGGCTTTGAAAACGGGGAATGACATCCAAACTG
Source organism: Allacma fusca (assembly GCA_947179485.1). Classification (NCBI taxonomy): domain Eukaryota; kingdom Metazoa; phylum Arthropoda; class Collembola; order Symphypleona; family Sminthuridae; genus Allacma; species Allacma fusca. The sequence continues at coordinate 31,986,904 of OX359248.1, forward strand.
TCTCTTTCTTGTTGTAACTTTTAATTTTATTCACGACCCTGCTGAGAATCTCTACTTTTATTACGATTGTTTACCGTGGAACCGTCTGACGTGACGCTATGGGATGGAAGACAACTTTATACTACCCAAAAGGTATATAAATATAGATGCATGGAACACGTTAGCCAAAAAACTTCACTGTTTTTAACCTCTCCGAGAATTACCGGTCCCTTCAGAAAAGGTTTCACACACAAATAAATACCGATGAGTCCCCGTGCAATAAGTACACAATAGGGACCGTAAACAACAAAGGAGCAAACGTTTCTCAATGTTATTATCTCTGTCTGTAATCAGTAATGTTCACAATTTTTCTTGCAGTCCGAAAGCCGTGTACACAGCTCACGCAATCGAAATTTCTTGGAATTCTCTCCAGAACGGAATCTTCTAATAGACTGAAGAAGGAGTAAACTGCATGGAATATGGGAGTAAGAAAAACCAAGCTGAGTAAAACGCCGGTTGGAGCATGATAAGGAAATCAACAGGTATTGTTATCTGCTCGCTGGATGCTTGGAGATGTGTGCACTTGTAGCCGGTGACTTATGAGGAATGAAGACTGGTCGACAAAAGTTTCAAGCAGAAAAACTTGCTTCCTTTCTTCGACTCCTCCTCGCCATTGAGTTTTTAGTCTGTGTGGCTCAACTGGCCGTCTCTCAGAGGGTAAGGTGTCAATCTCTAATGAAATAAGGATCGTTAAGCGTCTTCTCCTTTTCCTCCTGCTCAAATGCGTGATTAAGTCTATACCTGTTGTGAGCTTCCACAAGATGCATACAAGTCAGTTGTGAAGTTGGCTGCAGTTGTGGTGGTGAAGAGAGGATTTTCCCGTCGATACGATAGATGATCACATGGGGAGCCGTGGAGTGCTACTGGGTGATGGAGGAAACGGTAGGAGCCTGATAATGTGCCAGAGTACCTGTCTCACACATTCACGATACCTATGTATACTTACTTCCACTTCTGCATGCTCTTTTCTTCTTCACTATACCGACTGACCAAACTAAGATCTACCTAAATATTCTAATCAAGAATAGCTCTATACTCAATTCGTTATTCTGGGACTAACTCCTGTCCTGTCATATGACTTATAGCTTCAATTCTTTCTTGCTATATAGGCAGTGCACTAACATGTACAAATAAAACTGGCCGAAAGTGTATGCATAATGGGTGCGTTGATGTGTACTGTAAGCAAGTACCAAAGGATCTATATTTGCCCCTTGGAAGTCCATAGGATTGTTTAAAGACGGTGGAAACCTGAGTGATTAATTCCATATCACTTCATGAAAACTAGATCTTCCAGTATTTACGTTCCACGGGGGAGAGGCAGCAGCATAAAAAGCCAGGATAGGTCCCATGAAAACCTTTTAATTCCAGAAGTCCTCTTTCTCCCAATTCTAGTAAATGGTCCAAAAATATACAGGTAGACGGATCTCGTGAATATACAGAAGCTGCTTAAATTCCTGAGGACATGCTCATGATGCATACGGTACATACGGGTACTGATCCCACTAATAGGTAACGATGGAAAAGAAAAAGGGCTGCTCGGATTATTATAGAGATCGCACCACGCCCGATCCAAAGTGGCTCCATTTAAATTCTCTTTATTACATGACTAGCCGATCAACAACAAGACCACGAGAAGAACAAGTAGTTTAAATTCTATAACAGGGCTTAGAAGAAAATCCATTAAAAATGCAGTCATACTAAGAAATTACGTACAATTTCCAACTCTCCCTTCCATACTAAACACTACTTACTTATTACATACCCGTCCGTACTTATGTATACTTTTACTCTGCACTATTTTTATACCGTTCACGTGCACCGGCTATTAATAATACGATTAATATGTATTTATAGGTGATTATGCTAGGACCTCCACATATGTACATGCATTTGGTAGTTGGTAGTATACAACACATAACTCTCATACATGAAACTACAACTGCATATCGTAATATTTTTTCATTTTTACTCTAAGATTAAGAGCAGACTTACGAGTTGACTTTTATCGTATTAAATTCAAGATTGGTCTATATTCTATATCATTCTACTATCCTATGTATGGATATAAATGTAAGATTTCTACGACCAGGTTATTCTTTCAGTATTATTCTGTCATTACACGAGTTATTCTTCCTATGATTATTTCTACATTCAAAGTTTATTCCAAATATATATAGATACATATATTATATTTATATATCTATCTATCCATACTTATATGTAATTACACATAGGTAGTACAAGCTTTACAGAAGTTTTAAATACATACCTCTAAAGTAATCACTGAGTTGTCTACATGCTCAGATTCAAAGGGTCTTCCAACAAGATAGATAGAGTTACCAAAAAATCTACCTGCATGGTTTTAGTTTAGTTTAAGTTTATCACTGTATTAGGACTCCTACATAACAACTACTGGTGCAGGTATGCTGTATGGTATGCTGGTTGCAGCAATACAGTAGCTTGCTACTCCACTTGATCCTCCTGCTGCAGAGATGTAACAAGTCCGCTTTTTTAAAACATTACATCTTACACTCTGCCTTGAACTTCCACTGACTCCCCGAAAGGAACGGAACAGATTTCTCTCAAGTTGATTTAATTGTTTAAGCGTACATGTATATATTCCCTACTCTTTAAAGTTGGTTTGGACTAGCTGAGGTTTCATCATTAACATCATCATCTTCGTACACACACACAGAGATACACACCCATACTTACACTACTATACAGAAATAAGATACAAGATACACACTACTATATAGTTCAAGTTGATGGGGTTAAATATTATTAGCTAAACGAATATGGACTAGAGAGATCTATGTTTTCTTTGATGTATGTACATATATATGGAGCTGTGTGCATTGCACGCAGTCACCTGGTAGTTGTCTGTAGTAGTAAGAAGCAGCATTCTTGTAATAATATGTCCAATGACAATATTTATGGTTCACCGTCTGAGATTTAACTTTATTAGGGTGTCTTGTCTTGAGATTGACTTGTCTTTTCTCCAAAGCCATGTCCGCTATCATCCGTAGTAAACTCTTCCTCCTCTTACTCACGAAACTTTGAACATCCTACTACTATTGTAGTAGTGATAAGTAAAAGTGCATTGTAGAGTATTACAAGAACAAACTCACTATCATTTTTTCTTCCAATCTGTGTACTCCTCAATATTATTACCATTCCACCTCTGGATCTTTTGCATCCCGAGTCGTTTGCCGACATACTTAAATTATTTTATCTCCAGATTCTATCATTTTTTTTTACTATCATTCCCTCCAAGCGGACTTATCCATGGTAAAGCATAACATACCTAACCTAGCTGCAAGAAGTTACTGTGGTAAATAAATGCAAGTAACTATCACCAAATTCTATAGAATTTGGAAAATAGTACTGTAACTATCCCTATAACATTACATCAATGTAATGATTACTTACAACAACGTTATGCTATAAATCTAACAATAATTTATTGATTCATGCCCCAATAATAATTATTATATGATGAACCAACATCCAGAAACATTTTGGGCATTGATGATCCCTTCAAAAAATTTGTAACATTCTCTAAAACAATTTCCTTTACTACCTGCATTGTTTTTTTTTCCCGAAAAAAAAAAAAGATTGACCACGCAATAGTATCATTCTTACAAGACAATTTGGTCCTAAAATCCCTAATTTATGACAACTGACAACCCCTGTATTATAATAAAGTAGTTGTCCAGACTTAAGTATTAGTAAGAGTAGTGAATTTGAATTACATGATAAATTAAGTTGACTCGAGTATTTAGATGTTCCATGGCATGACACATGAAATGACAACTTCTGTTGCTCAGAACTGCAGGATACATGTAGAAAACATTTCGTTTTTTTTGTTTATGTTTGCTAGTAAATCATACATTTGTTCATACTACTTTGCCCCAATAGTAACTACTCACGTTTCCCGGAATCAATGGCGATTACATCAACCGCTCCTGATGATCAGAACACACTAATGTAGTAGAATGTAGTAGTACACAATATTGTACACCAATTCAGACTGAACTAAGTTACGAAATATTATTTTGATGCTATGCTATGTACTAGAACCTCGGCTCGTCAGTACTACTACCGCGTGACCTTTCCATGCAATAAAATGACGCTTCTTCGTTCCTATGTAAGCTTAATTAATGATGAGAAGAGGGGTATGAACGTGGATATAACTTCATGATGATATTGCGATGTCTAAAGATAGGTGGCTACCCACTACTAACACTTCTACCGTATAAATTCTATATTTTATATACATAATAATTATTTCTTAATATTGAACTGTAGCTCTCAAGATGATTTTTTGTTCTGTTTTACTTTTTCCTTGATGGAATGGTATAGAACGCAGCCTGATATACAGGCAAAGGAAAGTATGAGTTGTACCAATAACCACAGGATAATATTTTTGATCTGTGCTTGACCCAAAAGGTTCCGTCCAAATTTGGCACAAATAACAGCTTCAGTGGCAGTAATAGCTCCTAGTACCCAGCATTGAGTCCCCACCCGTTTGCATCTCGCATCCGTCACATAAACATAGTATTGCCTGTGAACAAATCAAAAATTATTCTCACTTATAACAAAAACACACACTGCAAACATGTACAAAGGGATTTGTGGATGTATGACTGATGCTCAAAACACAATCTATTATTATGACTTATGACCATGTATCACAGTCAGTTTTGAAAAAGTCGTTTACACGTCATACCATGGAAAGTTCCAACTTTACCAATTTAAAAACTGATATAAAACCTTCAAACTTGACTCAAGTTTCCTACCTACCACGGGAAAAAACGATTAGTAATATTCTGTGCCAGTGCCAGTACCAACAATCAATGATAACCATCTAAGTAAGCCTCGGAAGAAGAGCTGCATACAATAGCTATCGCGAAAGACTAAAAGCGACTAATTCAAGTTCTAACTCATCATAATTCCCAACGTGCTTAATCCTTTCTTCCCTTCCCCATTATCATATATTACAGATCCCACAGAAAGTTAGAGAGAGAGAGAGAGAGAGAGAGAGAAGAGAGAGAGACATTCTACAATGAAAGTTTTATTACGTGGCTTCTTTTTCAACAAACCTATATTCTGTGCTCTTGAAAAAAAAATCAACTAAAACTCAGTTAGTAGGACTACTAGATATGTACGTGACAGGGGCTGGCTATACTAGCATTTATGGATTCCGAACAGGACTCCTTAGTACGGAAATACATACATACACATGCTCGCATTACTTTGTACACTACAATGGCTATATACGTGCAAGATCTTTGTGATGGCTCCGAAAAAATCTAGAACAAGTTTTATTTCCCAAACACATTTTTGAAACCTTCCGAACTTTTCCATAAAACCAACGTCTCGTCTCAACCTTTAGCTACAGTAGTTCCCTGATATTTCCAGTATATACATATACATACGTAGATACATACATGCATGCGTAGGAATAAGTATCCCTGACAGACAAAGATAAGCCCGCGTTGTCTTCACTTCAGTCTTCTAAGGAGCACCTACAGAAAACTTCTCCCTCTCCTTCCCAATGATAATAATATAATCTAATGTTGGTGCATGGTGCATGGGCTCTTATATAATGTAGGAGAGGAGACAACCGTAAAGTTTCCCGTTCTTGTTGAAGTTGAAAACCATTGGAAATAAGCGTGTACGTGTGTAATTGCATTACATCAACAACACACACTGCCATTTGGCTCCTACGGTAAAGTGCAACCGGTGCCCAAAAAGCATGTATGTATGTAAAGTACTGTCAGTAGAGACACCATGATGAGTGTCATGTCATATGAGCAGTACAGTACTTACATATGTACATCCCAACACAACATGACCTGAATATGCAACTCTCTATACACTATACAACACACCTCTCCAATACAGAAGAAGTCATAACTTTTCTATAAAACAAGAATCTAAAATCCAACCGACAGACCCACCGACCACTTCTGAGTTTTTCGGTCCAACTCCATCCATGCGCTCGCTCCCTGACTAACTACTAGCTTATTATGTTTCCTCGTAACCCTATTACGTATTTTCTTACTACTAAATTAATACCTAATCCGAGGTAAAGTGAAACCCATATGCGTATACTTATAACGAGACTCAAATTTTCCACAGACGAGACCCACCGTCTCCGTAATGATGACATCCTACTCTCGTAACACAGACAGATAACGCTCCCCGTATCATTGCTACAAGCTTCCCAATGATTCCACCTTAATACCTTTTTATTTTCTATTATCTTATTAAAAATTTACGAGAAAACCCTTCGATGTTTCTGCTCGAGTGGACTAATCCCCAAACAAGAGGAATAGTATTCAGGGAGTCATAATTACAGACACGCATAGAGAGACACACTTATGTATCTACAGGTAACGTATCAGAAAAAGGGCACTCCGAAATTATTTTTTTCCCCTTGCGGTCGGTCGTGGCACGTTAGTGTCAGAGTGCTTGAAATGTGTAAAAAGATATCGTTGCTGGCACTCAAGCAGATCGGATATACTCCCGCGAGAGTCATTACACCGACAATCCAATTGAACTTGACATCCATTTCGCACCACAGTTACTACATAAATATGTGGCAGTCACACATGCAATGTGTGAACGTGAACGAAGATGCAGCTCGGGATGTCAAGCTATTGTTCCCCATTTAGTACAGTCATCATCATCACCATCATCATTTGTGTCATAACGTACCATCCACTTACAAGTTAATCCCTAGCTGATTCATTTACAATTAAAATCCAGCTCAAGTACCATACATACATTTAATTATATGAACGATCCAGTTTTATAGCATCTTACTACTTTGGAGGTGGCAATTTAAAAGTTTAAAAAGCATACTTGAAAAGTATGTTTATATTTACTAGTTGCAGTCACACAAATAAAAAAAAGTCAAGAAAGGGTCATTTCCGTTCTCTACATGCAAGTACATACAACTACTTGATTATACCAACATTTTTAAAATTTCCTCACCTAAATAATACACGTATACACACACATATATATATGTAAGTAAGTATATATGTAAATACATAGTTTATAATTACTCCATGAAAAAGATAAGACATCGTATGAGCGATAGCGATGGCTGAGGACAGATAAAATCCTGCTTTCCCATATGCACATCCAAGTCCAAATGCACCCAGGTATACTAGTAGTAGTCAAGTCAAGAGTGCATCTTGTACAGACAGGGGTAAACAAATACATATATACATACATATATTTTTACCTGTAAATATAAAATTAACTGCCCAAATTCTAAAAGCTGAGCCTCTCCTTGTCTACATCTATATCATCTCGCGGTAGGGAAGGTGAAGAAGATGAAGGCCAATTACACAACTAAAATGCTACCTAGTTACACTCTTCAAAGAACGCGTTATTTTATTTTCAGCCTAGATGAGGACGTGAGCCTTCCCATCCTCCTTTTATTTTACTATAAGGTTCTTCAATGTCTACTGTTTACAATTTAAAACCTAGATTTAATTTAGCCGACATATATATATAAAATTAAAAATCTTAAGAGTTTCCCTTTCTCCATGCCAGAACAACCCAAACAAGACACACACATTCACACACACACACACACACACACGCATTTCTACTATTCTGTATACATTGTATGTATACTACCCCAATGGTAGTAGTAATCATTACCATCACCATAAATCCTATATAGTAGAATTACCTCCTACTTCAATTATTGCGTCCTTAACTACAGACTTTCTTACTTCGTTATGCTAAAGTGCCCCTTACGCAATGTTTCCTATGGTTTAATTATTGTTTTAATCCATTTAAATGATTTCCATATCCAAGTTTCATTATCAAGTCTTCAGATCCTGACAAGTAACTAAAGCGGTCATAAACAGTCAGTTTGGAACTCCTATTTACGTAAGCATTGGAAAAAGCCAGACGCAAACAATGTTTTAAACCATTGCTACAACTTTTCTCAGACTATCTATCAGAGGCAGGAGGACTCCCCCTTCTAAGAGAATTAAAAGAAGAACACCGAAATTACTATACACTTTTATCGTCTAACGATCGTGCTGCAACCTGTAACAAAATCCAGTAGTTCCTATCTATCAACGTTACACTAAATTACTTCAAATGGGAAGTTGGTCGGTGATCCAGTAGTATAAGAAAATCCTTGAACAAATTATACGATTAAGTTATTCTCACACACTATAATTATGTCTAGACCACACCTTGCCAATGATTCCAACAAGTGTGCCCAGTGCCAAAAATATAGCCCCACCATTTATATATTTATCTTACACAAATGTATACAAAGTAAGTAAATACACAATATAAAATCTAACAAAAATTATAAGCTGACAACATTTGAGCATTAAAAAGTCATGTTCAGAGGATTATCCAATTCGAATCGATGGGAAGATAAATCCAAGCTTGTGGTATACTGACTACTGACCGTGACGTTAATACCCGCAAAAATTCCTCACAGTTGGTAAAAGATTAATGAATCATTTGCCCTTTACAAGTCAAGAATTTTTCGAATAAGTTTACATAGTGTATTCCTTTGTAGTGACTACCAGTTCGCAGAAATACACATATGCACAAAAATATACATATAATAGATAACTTGTAAATGTGCAGGAACTGAGGAGAGGTACAACGCATTAAATTCTTAGCATTCTTGATCCCATATAGAATTGAGTCAATGGTCAATATGAATTCCTTCATAGTTATTCAAATCTCAAAAACTTGTGTAAGTAAAGTAATGCCCAAGTAATGATGAATCAAAGGAATATGTAATTATACCGGAATCCAGAAAGTACTTAGAAGGCCATTATGGAAATGAGAATGACGTTTTGACAGACAAAAAAACAAGTAAACTTCAGTGAAAAATGCACTCTCGTTGCTGCTGCCGTAACGTTTTTATCCTCCCTGTAAACAACTTCGAGCTGCGAATGAGTCTCAACGTTGAAGGAATTACAATAACACTTGACTTACCTCCAATCACATATATATACATATACAGATATATTTGAGTATTGATAGTTAAAGAAAATAATGATAAGATCAGAGTCAAGAGTCAAATCTTAATGGCAGGTACTTGGTCGATATTCAAAAATCAAAACTAGTAATTATAATTATTTTTCCTATCCTAATACATTCTTGATAAACTCCTCTCCCCATACTGAACACCATTAAAATTGACTTTGAAAATTCAATAGATTACATACACAGAGTACGACCACATGACCAGTTTATAAGTTCCAATCATTCAACAAAGAAATCAATCGTGTACAGAATGATTCTGATCCTCCAATGTACAACGTGTGTGTGTGAGTGTGTGTGTGTGTGTGTGAAAAGCAATTTTCCTAAAGACACATTCCTATTGATTCGCCCTCAAACTAAATTCCCTCTCACACACAACCCATTCTATTCCCTATAGGTCCTGAACTTATATACATGAAAAAACAAAAGCAAGCGAGATCAACTTCCAGTTTTGTTTTTCTCATCACACTGTAAAATGAAAATCCTCCACAAACAACAGCCAAGAAATAAAACGACTCATTCAATTTAGTAATCCTTTCATGCATCGCAGCAATCACACCAGCACACACGGAGAAAAGATATTCGGATTCCTATCTTATCTTATGCAATGAGTTAGAGTATACCAGAGTTCCTTCTCTTTCCCCTTAAATGAGTACATACCAAACCCAGTAAGTACAACCTACCATTAAATTTAATACTACCAACTATTTCGTATTTAATACTAGACAAGTTGAGGAAACCTGACATCAAGAAATTCATATGCATCATAATATCTTATCAAATCCTTGTCTATTGTCCCTCACAATCTCCTCACTCTTTCTCTCTCTCTCTCGCTCTACCTTTGAGTTCTCACTACTAATCCCTATTTGCCTCTTAAGTTCCTCCAACATCTACGAACAGGTAAATTTACCCTACGATTATATGCGTGAACTCACAAACATGTAGACCCTAACTGCTACTTACTCCTGAGAGTAGTACCTATGTAATAATAATATTACCGAAGATGCTGCAGCGGACCAACTGCAACTAGTATTCATTAAACTACATAACCTTGCAGAAAGAGAGCTTCAGTAGCCAGTATATAACCCAGAGGGATATAGATAGATATACATATCTACCTATGTAGCTACTCGGGAGTCGAAGGAAAAACAATCACATTTATTTCCTTATAAACTCGTTACAACCAAGACAAGTATTTACAGTATGGTTCATTCATGCAGAGCACGTCAATTTACTTCTGCAGAGCAAATCACCATCACTTCATAAAACAAAGTAATTTAACTCTCTCTCATCTTTTCTAAGTAATTCTTGTAACAATCTTCTTCCCAAGTCTCTTTCTTATTATTAAAATATACCGAGAGGGGCTGGAACAAATGACGACTTTTGTAAGCCAGGTGCTTGTTTTGAATATATATTTGCTCATATATATTTTATATATAAACCCTTTTAAATTATACAGCCAGAAAGTAAATGTCTAAAAGCTAAACAGTCGGCAACGAGAGGGACAAAAAACCATATTCTGTATGGCTAAGGTTGAAACCAGTCAGACACTTTGAAAACGTGTAGGTGACGTTGAGTCATAGGTTACAATATCCACAAGAGGTTTAATTGAACCAAAGCATGTCACTTACATCATTTACAAAATATTACAGAATCATTTCCAGTACTAAGTACGCACGAAGACAGACCCAAAGTGACTTTTTTGAATAATTTTCCATATATGCCGTGTGGATATGTTGAAGGAGAGGATCACATACCATACCGTGCTGCAATAAAATGTACAAGTAGGTACGAGTCACTCACACAAAGAAAACATGGATCTAATGTAGAGTAATCTTGGACAATTAATAAAGCTGAGAGGATGGTCCATAGGAGGTACGTGTTTGGTAGCCACACTAGCACCTATTAATCACACCATGATCCCAACTGGACTACAGTGTCACGCAGTCATGCTTTACGATAATAACGTTCCGTCAGCATTCAGCATAGGTAATATATATCCCAGGGAAATGGTCGACGTCTGCCAACTCTCCTACCACTTTTTGTCTCTTTTTTCTGCAAAACTCAATTTTTTGTCATCCCATTTCCCTTTAAACAGATTCTATTAAAAAATTTCATGTGTAGAAAAATGTACATAGATAGATACCTATGTGAGATACACATACATACATACAAAGCTGTAGTAATTAAATATGTATCCTACGATCCGGCCTAACATTAGGATTGCATTCTAAAATTGCCAATCTATGCAATGCAAACCACACACATATGGCAACCCCAGCTCCAGCTCATACCGTCCAATCCCTTTAGGTATTCTGACAAGAGAATAATTGAATTGAATTTAGATTTCCCAGTCAATTTGCATTATGCTATCATAGAAATAACAAGTTAGCTGGTTACACCACATACATATTTTATTAGACGCAGGTAGATTGATATTTCCTACTCTTCCCTGTACTTTTCTACCATACATATGATCCCCCTACTATAGTATGTAAATACTTTCGCAGAAAGAACCAATACTACCTTTTTTTTGGTTATTTCTAACAATCAAAACAGCGACTCCTTTCTTATTATCATTCAATAATAATTACCCCTTGGTTCATCTGTCTGTCTTCCATTAGGTTTAGGTATCAACATGATCGAGGCCGACGTCGAAGGAAGAAAGAGAAGAAAGGGATATTAAAACTTTGCATGAAGATCAAGCACTCTTGAATCTACTGTCTTTCAGAACCCATGAGTATTCATTGCATCTCCATAAGACATGAAGAGTAGCAGTGAGTTTCCGAATGGATGATAATTCTGTTAAAAGGAAAGAAGAATCTCTCATGCAATTAATAGGTGCTTATTCGTTTCCATAGGAATCTTCAAAATAAGTACACCGTATGGATTTGAATCCCTAAACTACAGATAATATCCTGTGCACATTCATACATGCTCATCATCACAAGGAGACTAACATGAACAGCCCGCAAGAACAGAGAGAGCTCATGAAGGGAAAAGAAAATGTAATAACACTTACTCAGTCAGCCGTTGAAAGACGACAAGGAGCTGAAACAAAGCGAAGCGGGTAGTAGCAAGTGGCATGTAGAAGAAGAATACCAATTACCTTCCAAAACTGATCTGCATACTGACCGACTATAAAACGCTGGCTTATAATAATCATCATCTCCACGCATAAAGTATACAGTTAAACTTCTGACTGACTCCCATTTCTCAACTACTATTGCTAATAGTAGGGTAGATCGTTAATACACATAAAATTTGATTGATACAAAAGGTAGGTTGATTCAAGATGAATGATACTACACCATGGAAGCAACCTTGCTTTATTCACATCATCTCATATGAGCTCCCTCATGTCCATACATACATACATACATACATAGATACTGTTCACCCACGGAGCTATGTACAAAAACTGTATCATAGTGATAGAGAGCAAGTAAATAGCTCCACTTGTAATGTCTAACGTGCATAAATTGTGTGTGTGCAGTGACTACTACTATGAAACCACTATACAGATGCTCCGAGCCATGGGGTCAGCTGGGTGAACTCCAGGAGCAACAATTCCAACGCCAGTAGCCACAGGAACATGTTAAGACAGTGAACTAAATTAGACCCTACATTATAAAAAAAAATCAAGAAGCTGCACACACATCACATATATTTGTACACATACTATAAGGAGCCGTTCGCATTCAACACAATCAAAAATCGAAAAATGTTAACTCGAACCAACCTTCAATTGTCAAGTCTCAAGTGTTACATATACAATCAATCGCAACATACTTGATCATTTCTGTGAAAACCTCCTAAAGCTATGCATGTGTCTAGGGAAACAAAGTATGTATGTACATGCGAGGAGAATCCTGAAAAGCTATACCACAACAGTAGCCATGCCAGAAGTAATAAATATGTTTAATAAATAATATACACGTACTTCTATTTTATACACTTCATACTTATTTATATATATATACAAATACTATAAAACACTACCACCACTACTCATCTGATCAGAGGAGACGAGCATCTAAAAGATGCTAATTTACGAGTTCGCTACAGTTTCCCCACCGGCATTTCTAATGTGGTATTTATATTACAACTTACTGCTCGATGACTTGCCCCTTAAAAGTGGTTTTTCTTCAGATCTTTCCTCAGTTATAATATTCAACGAGTTATTATCAACAAGAAAGTATGAACTTAGGAAAATTACATCAAAATTTACATGCTTCATAACTATCCATCCCCAATACCACTATACGGACACTTCAACATAACCACGGAAGGCTTATATGTATAACCTCCTCCTGCTGAATATATAAAACTGTTTTTCTTACAGTATGAGGGGTCTGTACGTATCTACATATGCATGTGCTCACATTCCCTTTTATAAGTACCAGTAGATATTCTATCATCATCATCCCTTCCTACAAACTATGGTAAGTTCAAAAAAAGTTCAACTTTGACTGCAACTATATATTAGAATTGGAGGATATAACTGGAGCTACAGACCTGAACTACTTACATAAGCTGGCAATGAGCAGAGATTTGGAGTATACTCGACGCATTTTAATTTCCAATAATTCCAACTCTCTCAAACGATAGCCTCTATGCTCCTGTAATCCCGATGATTAATCTAGATTCACCAAGTCTGCAATAATTATTACCCATCAATTCAAATGCCGAATCAATTAAAACCGCTACCGAAGTTCCTCAGTTCCAACATTTTAGCTTGCACTGAGTATGAGACCAACTAGTAGCAAGGTAGAATTCATCATCATTACCATCATCAAGAAAAATAACAAGCCAGATTTCTAGATAAAAACATATTCACCCTTAAGCATCAACGTTTTTCACCTGTGTGTAGACTATAGTGATAGTCTATAAATAGGCGGATCTATTGAATTACCTAACTGATTTGATTCTGTCTCAACCGCACTTGTTCCAATCAAACGAAGCCACACAGGCAAAAAAAAAATACTAAATTGTAAAAACTGATGACATAAACTTGTAATTGAACTTGTACAAAAATAATCAATGCAGTCAAGTATTGTATTATTCCAATCTAATAATTCATTTCCATAGGGTGGGGAATGGATGGAATGATGAATCTCCAACCGTAGTAACCATACACAGACTCATGGTAGGAAACAATCCTGCGAATACTAATAAAAAGAACAAACATTCTTGAGGTTGAGGAGGAAAAGTATCAAGTAAAAACAAGGGGAAAAAATACGAGGTAATTAATCTTATTGGTGTGACTGACAATGAGCCGAAAATAATTTGAATACCTACTCGCAAACATGGAAGCGAAGCATAGGTATTGTACCATCATCCATATTAAAGATAATTGAAGGACTATAAAAGAGAGAGAAGATAGGACATGCAAAGGAAAAGTTCTGAACGGGCAGCACAGCTCTGTTTGGACCAACCAACTCTGGCGTCATCCAGAGTCTAACTGAACGTGTGTGGACGGGGAGGGACAAACAACGCAACCGACAGCTTTTACCATCCTTCTGCTGCCCATATATTCCTACTTTTAAACTCAAGTATACCTGCTTATTTTCTGACATCGAGCCGTTTAAATGCAGATTTAAGGTACCAGAAGGAAACTTCTACCTATACCTAAGTCCGTTCACATACATACGCACACAAGATACACCCCAAGGTAACTTATAGGAAGGTATTCTTTTTCAGACAACAGACACATCTCCTGAACATCAGTCCATCATAAGCTCACCATCAAGATAGGGACTGGTTTCACAGACCCAAGCACATACGAAGAATATTTTGATACCTTGCTCCCTTGCTCTCTCTCTCTCTCTCTCTCTGTGAAAACGTCTTTTGCCGTCACTTTTGTCTTCCCATAGTATAGGTTCAATCAAAAAAGTCTACCAGAGCTGTCTGCATGCAAATACATACATGAAAAACAGGAGTTTACCAATTCCCTCATTCAAATACAACAAATACTTTTTCCCAATCACATACACATTCGAAGAACATGTGGTTCTCCCTTGTTCTTGATAAAGCTGGGTGATAAACACTTCCCTTTCATTTGCTACTACTACTATATCTCTCAAGTTTAAGCCATTGCTAGTTAACATTGTTGTACCTGGTAGTGTGTAAAATGTAAATGCATCACTTAATAACGTGATACCTATCACACCTACTGTCCGAATATCAAATCATATTATCGCTGCATCTGTACATACATACACACTACAAAGACTTCAATTGCCTCCAAGCATCCGAAAAATTTGCAAGCGTGACACTTTATTTGGAGTTGAAACCACAAATTGTATATGCCTCCAAACAAGAAGGGCAGACGCAATCTTCATAATTCGTAGCGTTCCATGCATAATGTAATCTTAATCTCAACAAGACTTGAAGTTGGGACGATGTGAAAGCCACTGTGAAGCATACACAAATATGTACATAGGGATCTGAGAGGGAGAGAAAAACAAACGGAATTAGCATGACAACCGGATTGATTTATGTTCCGTGGTTATGGCTGATTCACCCAAATTAGACTCAACAAATATACGAAGCAAGGTTGTTGCAGGGCTGATGGCTTCATGTGATAACTATATTTGCAAAAATAATTTCTAAATTGCCGGTGTGGATTTAAGGGGACTAGTGTGTCCACACTTGAATATTCTATATACAATACTTAATCGCATTTACTTATTAGTCATTTATCATTTGTAAATGGTAATGCCATGGATGTATCTACCACTACATGTATAAACCTTCTCAAATATGCCAGTGAGGTACATTATGGACCCAATTACATGCCTTATTGCAGAAATATTGTAACGTACCCAGTTTTACTGACTCCCTTCCAGGTACATACATACATACAAAATATAAAGACTTATATACTTATACGAACGTCACAGAAGATTAAAGTTCACAAGGTTAGAAGTTAGAACAGAACGATAATCTTGTTAGGAGGATAATTACTCAAGGGTGTATACAGAAAGATATGCACATATACTTGCCCTATGTAAAGTACACAGAGACTACTGCAGCTCACTTATACAGAGAGCCAAGAGTCAACGCTGTGTGGAAGTAAATTTTCATGGTATCCTAATTGAACATGAATTTACATTTTAAATGTAAATGTCGCATGGCAAACAATTGGATGCAGTGAGTTTATGATAATAGTGTCGGTTGTTGGTTTCATAGTATGTTTGTATGTAGATACATTATAACAGCATATCAACAAACCCCCGCGCTGAGACTTATTACAGCACATGATAACATTCTGATATCAGTAACATAGATGGAACAGATATAGAAAAGAGTGAACCCGATCATTATGACCATTTTGCGCCTGTTGTTAGGAGTAATTTAATGCCAATTTTGTAGGTTATTCCTTCTCGAATTAACTTCATAAATTACACAAAAGACGGTAGTCCTTATTTGTCAGATAACAAGAGCGACTTGAGTCAAACCATGTCCCATGCAATAATAATGGTTTTGGCAGGGTATCTCAATTGAATTTACTACAGCACAAAAACTCTAACTAACAATTGCTTTTTACTCTCATACTCACTAACAAGACCTTATGCGAAGAGGCTTCGGAAATTACATTGTTTGTATGCATACACATTTTCCAACAATAAACACAACAGTCCATAGGTTACTTTACTTGGCTGTTATCACTTTGTAGGAGTCCCACGCATATCAACTGCAATTAATGCCTACATTTTTGATGTAATTATATGTATATCCACGTGTACTTCCAAAGATTTTTTCTGTTCCTACATAGGCATACAAAATTAAATGCATAATCTGTCAAATCGGTCTGCAAAGGGAAAGATCAAGCATACCGGATGAGACCATACTTCTTCCCTTACACTTTTTTCTAATATTTAATCAAATTTTAATTGTGAGTCCTTGACTCGCTCATTTAGATCATAACACAGAAGGTCTCGGAGCTACCATTTATAAGAAGTGATTCTATACAGAATGCGATTCCAAGATTTCCAATGTGCTACCAATTATGGCAACAAAATCATTTTCTCAAGTAACCCGAGTACATATGTGGATTGCGTGGTTTAAAGAAAGCCCTCTCTTAAATACTTTTCTAGCTTGCAAAAAAAACGATATCAAATGATAAGGTATTGTTTATTGCAACAAATTGTTATCGTTTTAAAGATAAGCCTCCAGTGTAGAGGAGAACAGAGGGATGAGACAACAACGTGTTGCAGGTTGCAAGCAATAAAGGCCATTTCTCAAACCTACACACATGGACATAAACTTAACAAAGTAGTTTTTGTGTTCACAACTACAAGTGCTAACTTCTCAAAGGATTCTCAAGTGTTTTAATTTAAGAGTTTGATTAAACGGGGGACATACTAATTATGTTCGAACCAAAGTATACAACAAAAACCTTCCCCGTCCAACATATCTTCCTCAAAAGGATCTTGAGTTGTGGGATTTATGAATTAACACTGTAGCAGTAAAAATCAGATCGTAGTACAAGTATGTCTCAATTTGTGTTCGTGTAACTTTTCCATTTAAAGGATAAGCAGCACTGACTTTGCATTTGATACTGAGGATGGAATGTGTATACAAGCTGGTCGAAAAGCAGGAAATTGATGACGTAATGTTTCCCTACGATTTCTTTCCTTCACTTGTTTTAAGCATTTTTCAAAAGCGCGTGAAGAATATTATCATCGTAAACATTGAGGATTTTATTGCATTACAAAAACCGCATTTAACGTGCTAGTGTTGCATATAAATTTCATTGGGTTAGGAATTAGAAAATATAGCACAGGTGTTTCCATTTGAGTGACAGTAGGAGCAATCAAGTTTTTTACTTGACTTCTGCTGCTTTATCTGAATATAATATTAACGTTAAAAAGTGAAGCAGATAAAAACTGGTCACTGATTTGTAGTCTGTGGGCAGTATACCCTATAAAATCTGTCATTTTTTCTAATTACTTGAACCCTCCTGGACCTTCTTACACTTCCAAACTTATTAAACTTTCTTGGTCGGGAAAATTAAATAATTTCCTTGCATATACAATTTCTCATGTTTTTTACTCAACTTGGTGGACTTGATTCAATAAAACGTCAACGTCTTGAATTTTTTTCCGATACTTATTTAACGGATGACGCCCAAAATCAATAAAGTATTCATGTACTGTATTAACTCTAGTGTTTTAGTGTACGTCCAGGCTGCATACCCCACACAGAATCCAACAGGAAACATTGAAGCAAGCATAGTACTATGTAAACGTGGATTGGACTATAAGCTGTCTATTATATCTTGTGACATTCTGTTTAAATACGAAGAACTAAATCTAAAGTCCTACGAAAAAAGATGCATGAACTGCTTTTACCAACTTTAAGGAGAAGACAGCCGGATAATCCAAGCATGGTAGTTGGTATAGCTCACGGCTCACTTCAGTGATACAGCTGCCATTCATCGTCCAAATTCGAAATCAAACATCTTTTACAAGTTGCTACGTTCATACTATTACCTGATTGGATGCAGTACAAAGAAATATATGTAAGCAAAGCACATAATTACAAATCTCGAGCGAGACCGTGAAAACGTGACCTGTGCATGAAAACACAGACGTAGGATTACATCATCGGCTAAGAAGCAATATCAAGTATCCGTAATGTTTGTTAAAAACCAGAGTGAATACCATAAGAATATTTTTTATAGGTAAAGATGACATTCTCTCTGCATGTTACGAACTTGCCACTGTAGTACACTTCTAGCTCTTCCTTATTCATTTTTGTTCCATCTGGAACTGCTTGCTCAATCGACGGTATCAAAGCCGTAAAACTACTACCAGAAATAGTAAATTACAAGCAATTAGACAAATCCATTGCTTTGCTGGGAAATCCTTTTTGATACTTTTAAGACATTCATTAGAAAGAATTGTAAGAGTACTGCTATAAACTTCTACGGCCAGTGGTTTCCGAAAAGTTTTCCAGTAAAATACTAATGCTGGTTGCATTTCTTCCGGACTTTTACTCTCGGAAACTTTCTTCAACTCATTGAAATGCCCTTCCCTACTGAATCGCATTACTTTAACGACCTACGATAGGGCTCAGTTTCCATGCAGGTCAACATATCATAGTAATATAAGGTTTCGGATACTTTCAATTTTTCCACAAAATCCTTTTTATACATGCATGCATCAAAGTTGGCGAGAAGACCTTAGAAGTTACGGTATGGTACTTACCGTAATGATGGAGCCACGATTAGCGATAAAAGCCCCAACCTATAGAGAACTATTTTGTGGGCTGGTGGTGTTTCGAAAATATGCTTAATAAAAAATGTGTTGAGCTCAGCAATTTGCCAAAATACGACCAATTGGCACACAGCTACAAGGCGCATGTAGCTCACTGTTGGATCAAGCCAACGGACCGGTGTCCAGCTCTCGGGAGTAAATTGAAGAACAGCTCGTTTTAGTTTTTTGGTAGTTCCCTGAATTGTCCTGTAACAAGTGGATATAATATTTGTATTTACTGTAATGGTAGGCAATCAACAAAGACCATAAACAATCGTGACAACATAAGTATTAAAATATCAAAATAAGTAGTCTCAAGAAACATCGTACTTAATAGATTCCCATTTGTACTCTCTCATTTCGAGAAGTTTGCAGAGTTTCATGCCAACCCATATTCCGATTCCATTGCAGAGGAAAATGTCAAGGACAATTGCATCCCACCAGCATTCAATAAAATTCGGGAGAAGATGAGCAAAGGCTACTTCCGTGATTTCCCACGTCACACTAATAGTCCAAAGAATTCCCACATGACGGACTAGAACTGCTTTTAGTATCCACCCAAGGAAATGAGCAAGGGCAAACACATCCACGTGAGACCAGACACGCTCTACGGTTATTTGCGAGCAGTTTACTCCGTACTCCTTTTGAATAAGAATATCAAGATTACTGTCCAATTTTTCCAATGAGCATGTCTGCTCCAGAGAATTATTGCAGTCATATATTAGAATGTTCATTGAGCTTAGAGCCTTTGTATAAAACCTTACAAGAATACTCCAAGTAATATTTTATACCGAATCGATTTCAGATAAAAAAGGTATCGATGCTTATCTTAACAGCTGAACCCACTTAAATTTTTACAGTAACCACTACTATAAGTCTTACAACACCAAATCTTTCTTTTAGGACATTCAAGTGGGCAAATTTTACGAGTAGTATATAAATGCTTTACGATTGGTTTTCCAATTTGAACAGCTCGTTTACAGTACAGTCAAGATGAATGAACCATTTTACCTTTTCACTATCGATGGAAAAATTTGATAGAGCTGGGTCAAACCACAAGAAAATAGATTTGACAGTCTGATAATTTTGGAAAAGAATAAAGTTCAAAAACATCAAGTAGAGAACGGAGAGGCCAAAGACCATTCGCCAGATTGCTGGATGAGGCCGAGTAAACGGTCCGTTAGGAAAAGCCAATATTGATATAACAAGAAAGAAGAACACCACGCAGGTAAATCCAGAGGTAATATTATCTTGCAAGTCGGATTCATCCCTAAAACAAAAACAAACTCTCCCTGTACACACACATGCTAAATCAAGTTTACCAAATAGTACGGCCACCGTCCAATATTTACACTGATTAATCCAACTACGCTTAATTATTTTTCATACTTAATTAAGCCCGCAATCTAATTTTAAAAAATCCATGCAATCGCATTAATACACAACTACCTTCGTACTTTTTTTTCAACACGGCCAAATTAACTCAAAACTACAATTCCTAGTCACATTTCTGGCATGATGTAATCCTTCAAACCCGAGGTTTCCCTATCATCCATCACACGGAAATCCTTCACAGTACAAATAAAAACGCATAATATTACTCACGTCCTTCAACAACTCTGCTCCTATCTCATAATCAACGACGTTAAATATACCCGAACAAAAACCTAGTCACTGCCACAACTCCTAATCTCTATTTGCTCTCTCCTATCTCCGCCAATTTCCAGGACAATACATCCCAATACCCCCAACAACCAAACCCCACAATAAATCCGAAAACTTCCCCCTCTCGTTTCCCCTCCCATCCCTTCAAAATCCCACACCGGGAGTTTCCTCCAAAGAAATGCCCCACTTTAACTACCATCCTGTCCATCTCAAAATTTCCTTTAAAACTCCTCACCATTCCTCCAAACACCCCCAAAAAACTCCCCACCAACACATTTAAACCCCCAGAAAAAATATCCTCCCAAACTCATACTATTTTATCTCTATTAACTCACCTATTAAAAGCTATATACACCAGTGTCCCGATGGCAACACACAGTAACGTCAATGTTCTCGGCTCATAGAAGAAATTCAATGACACATCATCCACAGGTTTTTCATTCACAGCCGCAAAATCCGCTGACCGAGGTGACTTCTTGACTCCCGCCATTGCCAATATCCAGGAGGAGATAGCTGTGAAGACGTAAAGACCTAATTGTTAAAGTATTTAAAATCCAACCATCAAGTCAATCTCACTCAATCAAAAATATTCCCAAACATTTATACATCATATCTTTTACAAGTGCAGCCTATAATTATCAATCTTACGCAATAAATAAATAATCTCCCGATTCTACATACAGAGATATAATAATGAGAGGTTTTTCAAAAGTACACTGGAGGATTCACTATCAAATGGCTGACCACGTGGTTTTGTGACTACATACCAAAAAATCGATTGGGAAATTCCCTAACAAAAATAATCCCTCAAAAATCCTGAGTTCTGTCCACAAATAAAATCAAGTTAATTAATTATTTTAAAGAAACTTCTATTCGAGCTTACATATAGGATGGTACTATTTTTTTGCAAACGTGCACACTTTGTCCCGGAATTGTTGCAAGTTTACAAAGTGGTCACGTTCTTAACTCTCTCTCTCTCTCTCTAAAATAGTTATTGATTGCGTGTGGTGTGAGATTGTGTGTGGACTAAAACTTCGGGCACAAATTCAAAACTGATGACTAAGTGTACGTCAGACTTGTGATTTGTGCACACCCTTCTCCTTCCAGAGTCACGCACCTTCCATTCGCCAATCAGCGAGTGGGCTCCAAACCTTGTCCAGACCGTTCAAACTATCATCCTTACTCTGCTTCTGCTTCTGGACCGCTCCTGTTTCTTCTGATTGATCCTGATCCTGATGATCTTCTTCCTTCTGATTCCTCAGAAGAATAGTCTCCTGATCTTCTTTGGAGGATCCTACTCTTTCCTCATTCCTCATCCACACGGAGAGATAAGTGTGACAAGATCCGCTTTCGTATTTAAACTTGCGACCAAAATTAAATAAATAGTGTCCTACTCTTACACTATATGTACATGTGCCCTAATAGAATTTCCGTACTATATAATTTAAAAATGTAGGATTATGTGTTTAAATGTATTATTAAAATTATATATAAATTATTCTTTTATATTTGTGTAGTATTTAATAAGCATGGATCATGTCCCTAGCCCTGAGTGAAGGAACTGGATGTTGTCCGTGATCGTGCCGGTCCTGGGCTGGAAAGCACGTTTGGGGACTATTAATAACTTTTGTGGGTTAATAATAAGCAGTTTTTGTAGAGTTTAGTAGAGCTTTTGTTTTTTTTTTGTAAGTTAATAGATTTACTCTGAAGGTTTTTTTGGTATGTATACTTTTTGATACATGTATGATTGGATGTATTTGAAAAAAAAAATTAAAGAGATAATCTCTGTGTCAATAGCTTGTACTATGGATTTTTGTATGGAATTGAATGTGTATTTTTGTAGGGATGTGGGTTGTTGTAAGTTATCTTTTGTTTAGATTGCTAAGGTAGTCGGAATTCTGACCTTGAGGGATAGATAAACTCGGATGACACTGACCAGCTAACTTTGATAGGTTGTGACTTTGCTATGTAGGGTTTAGGATATTTGTGATGGAAGTGAAAGGTTT
Source organism: Allacma fusca (assembly GCA_947179485.1). Lineage (NCBI taxonomy): Eukaryota > Metazoa > Arthropoda > Collembola > Symphypleona > Sminthuridae > Allacma > Allacma fusca. The sequence goes on from OX359248.1 coordinate 32,009,927, forward strand.
TGATGTTTGAAGTGAGTGATAAATTTTTATCTTTTGTGGAAACTATGGGGGGAGAGGAGTTGTGATTGTGAGGAAGGAACGAAGAAATTGAAGAGATTTGAAGTATGTTTTTTAAGGTAGGAAGTAATTATGAATAGATTTGAATTCAGTCTTAATTGTGTGGGTGTTGAGTTATTGTAACTTAAGGATTTAAGAGTTTCTTTAAAAGTGGATGAGCAAAATTTGAAGGTACGGATGTGACTTGGTTAAGTGATTTTGAGACTATAAGTTGTAGTAATTATAGAGTAATTATTAGTGTTTTAAGTTAGGACATGATATAGAAATTGTCAGCAAAATAGGATGTCAATTGGAGGGCTCCGCTGAGGAAGAGTAGTTTTGTAGATTTGTAGCTTTATGAAAAATGTGTAGGAAAATATTGTTGGGGTTGAAGAGTAGGGATTGAGTGGGGATTTTTTTAGGGATGGACTTTTTTTTAGGGATTATATACGTAGGGATGGAATTTTGTAAAGAAATGGCTGATGGAGAAAGGTTGGGATTTAATTGGGAGGTGATTCAATTTGATGGATGTAATTGGGGATCTATGGGGAAAGTATGGTCTTTTTTTCGTGAGGTTTAGAATCGGGAAGGTTTAGAAAGAGTGAGTGCCGTCCACTGTTTGCATGCCAACTAGGGGGTAAAATTAAGTGGGTGTAATAATAATGCCGTAGTAGGATCACAGAATGAATAGATTTGTTTCCGGGAATTATTATAACTGAAAGGCACGGTTGAGTTTTGAGGTAAGTCAACACGAGTGAGGTTCCGATCAGAAATACCACAACGGAAGTATCGATTAAAAGTTGTATTTGTTGCCTCTCCGGTAAGTTGTGACCGACTACGGTTCACATTTCCGAGGTCGTATGCGGGCTGGCTGGAAAATCCCTCCTGCATGCATGCATACGTAGGAAGTCAAAGGGATTCGGGTTGAATTTGGTTATATTGGAAAGAGTATAGAGTAGATATAATAGTCGGAGCCGGAGCTTGTGCGTCGGTATGTTTTTCTTTAAGCTCCTTGCTGTCTTGAATGTGGACGTGGAGAAATATGTTTCGCAAGCCCGGACTCCTATTCGGAGAAGACCGGGATTCTGCTTCGTGCACCCTTCATCAACCACTGCGTGGATATACATACGTATAGGCGATACGGGTGCCCTACCGTTCATGCACCTGCTCTACTTTCCTGTCGTCCATAATTACCAGTATTTACTTATATCTAGTACATGGGTATACTGTAGTCAAGGTATTTACCTCTTCTATGGTTCAGTATATGCTGTACCACTTGCAAGTTCAAGACTTTTGGAACTGTTATTGTTTTTTTTTTTTTGGAAAAATTGCAATATTTCAGTTGTTGAATGTGTTATATAACTGAAATAAAATACCTTGACTTAAATGAGTTACATCCTATGACTATAGATTCGTGTAAGGCGCAGAGAGAGGATAATTATAGGAAATGACTTCTGCCGGCAACCTGCATTGCATGGGTTGGTCTATTATTAAACGCCTTAAAAGAGGTTAACTAATTTAAATGCTCTTGTTTGACGAGTAGCTTTAATGCACTTTCTATATACTCTACTGTACGGCGGTTTGCTCATTGGCAGAAAAAGTTATTTTTATTTTTACCGTTCGTTCATTCATCACTAACTGGAGACAAGCGGCTCATTTTTCCACGATTTTTTCAATTGACTGTGAAGAACTCGAATGTATCAAACGAATCTTTGATCTTTACTCTGCAAAACATTCACTGAAAAATATGCTCCAATGCTACTTACACTTTCATAAATCATCGTCTTACGTTTTTCTCTTGCGATTGCTTCCTTATCACTGGATGCAATTTTTGTATAGCCATAATTTACTGGGTTACATAGTTTTCTTTCATGTTGTGAACTATATTTACATATGTATGTAGGTATATCATATACGTATATGAACCACATTCACAATAATGATTAACAAACATGAACGGTCTTTCACTCGCTATACGACTTTTAAAGCATTCCTTTCTCCTTTCTATTTTTTCTTGGACTTTTTTGATTTTGCAGATGGAGTTGCAGTAGATCCTTCCTTGCTTTTCCCCCCCTTTTTCTTTCCTCCTCCTCCTCCTCCTCCACCTCCTCCGCCTCCAACTGTATAAAAAATTCGTGTCATTTTTCTGAATGTTTTTGATGTACTGGGTAATCATACACCGTCCAAGAAATTAAACGGACAACTTACTGGGAACCACTTTGACTTGGATATCATTCCCGTCTATTTTCAGTTTCTTTGCTTTACCATACGCTTTTGCAGCGGATGTGGGCTTGTCGAATTCAAGAATTGCTACTCTCCTATTCCATTACGACATATAATTACTGTACAATAGTAATCTGTAAAAAATGTAAATGGCCACAAATTCTTTTCAAGTTGCACTCAAAGTTAACTTACTTAGCCCCAACTCCTTGGAATTCGCATTTTTTACAGTCTTCAAACATCTTGATGAGATCTAATCCTTTCGTTGTAACTGGAACGTTCGTTAGCCTGATTGCTGCGGAGAACAGGTTGGAAAGATTCGAGAAATCAGCTCCTTTAAGCTTCCATAACTTCTTTGCCATTTCCATATCATCCAGTTCCTCGTCGTCCTGCCAGTGATACATATGTAATTTTTACATATATACAGAGCTTATAATTATATGTAGTATATTTCAGTTTAAGCAGGTAAGATATTTTTTTTTTTCAAAATATCTTTTGGCGCTCGTTTGCACGGAATTAAATGGGCTTGTCAACAGGTCCCTAAGTTGAGAATTATTGGAATGACCTAAGTTAAGACAGACCTAGGCTTGGGGAAATTCAACTTCTCCAGTGTAAGTGAAAAAGATACGGAAAAGGAGGAATTTCTAATGTTGCATTTTGTCACGGGGACCTGATGTTCATAACATTTCAGAACACCGTGTTTGTAGCACATTTCAAGGACAATTATTTAAATATACTATCATCTTTCCGTCAATATTTGGCCCGGTAGGAAAAAAAATGACACAACACGAAATAATTTTGGTTGTATCAATTTTGAACATTCAGATGGCATTTTTCCCCAAAATTTATATATCCTGGATTTGTCCCACTTTCTGGCTATTTACTGACTTATACAATAGACTACTGTTTGGGCAAGAGGGATGGTAGAAATTTCAAAAAATCTGAAAAAATATTTGATAAAACATGGGGAAATTAATGTATTTTGTCATCCCTCCTTACATAGGCTCGTGGAGGTACATATAATGTTTCTTGGCACAATCACGACTTATGAGCGCTCTTTCTACAAAAGAATCCCTACAAATTATTTGGACACATTCCCGTTTAACACTTAAAATCTCTACTCTACATATAATTGTTACAGGGACAAATTTTGCTGTTTTTTAAGGGGTGCTTTTACAGAGAGATTACACACTGCATTCCCATGTGAAGCAGAACCTTAAAGAGACATGTATGGTGTAGAAATTCAAGAAAAACAAATAGTTGGATTGTATACTTACTCCTTTTTACGTAATTGTCAACCGAGCAAGAGATCAGCACGTTGAGTTGTTAGGATCACATGAAAATAATTTGAAAATTATAGTGACATGTGCATACTCATATAGATACGTACATATACATACTTAATTATATTTATGCACATGGTTCCCAGAAACTCTTCTTCCCTCATAATCCTCACCCTCTAGGCCACATAAGGCAGTAAATATTTGATTCCCCTAGTAAGTCGGAATTTTCGAAGGGCTTCGAATTCAACAATTCCATATTCATACACAAAATAATTTTTAAAATAATTATTTTGAAGCTTGTTTGAAGAAAATATGGCCATTCCGACTCTCCTTTATGTTTATTAGCCCTTCCCCATTACCCCAAAAATTGACCATCCAGGTTACTGAATTTTAGAAAATTTACTAGTAGGAAATCTGTTTCCAGATTTTGCTATTTGCTAAAATTCTAATGTAATGAAATGAGCATTTTATGACTGACTCCCTTCAACAAGTATTTGTAAGTGGAAGTAATCATTTCTAGAAATCCTGTGTAAATACAATTATTGCGGTTTGTTCAGAGAAGCATACCACCGTCAACGGTTTGTGAGCCCGTTTTATCCATATCGCTCTTGTCAAAATCATTTTTCCTTGATCCAGCATCCGGGTAGTCAAGAATGGCCGTATGCGTTTTGCTACAATGAAAAGGAGATTCCTATCTTTATCAACGTGATTGCCAGCTAACGTGTAACGTGTTCACACCCGCACAATTAAAATGTTGCTGACATCTGCATGTCCAATGGGAAACCTAGTCAGATGAAATAGTTATACTTGGAAAGATCTAAAAACCTTACTTAGGACCGACAAGCCAATGGATCTTCTTGGCACCGGGGAATTTTTTCTTAACATTCTTGTCCTTCTTGTCCTTCAAACCTGTCACTGCAATTTGCTGCGAGGGTAAAAATGGCATTGAAATTGAAAGCGAAAAACGTACTTAATCATCCGAATAGTAGGTCTTTACATTAGGTGAAAGGAATCCCAAGTTATTATCTCCCATTTGGGCCATGTCGCTGTCGTCGTAGCTTTTTGAAGCATCAGCGGGAGTGTCGAAATGAACGATGGCCTTGCTAGATATTTTGGATAATTGGAAAAAAGTAACAAATGGTAAACTAGTTTGCAAACTTTTTGGAAATCATAATGATTCAGAAGCAGACGTTACTGGCGTACCCCCCTTTTTCCATTGTAACCGCAAGTGCATTAGGGAATTTTTTTTCCAGGTCACTCTCAGAAAAGTTGGAAGGAAGATTCTGAATCTTAAGTTGCTGTAAAAATGTAGATTGAGGCACTAGTTTTGACTGATTCGGTAACTTGAACTATTCATTCATAAATTCTATTTGTATAAAAATTTACAGTTTCGGGGTCTCCTCCAACTGAAAATATTTTGAAAAACATTGTTATTACGATATCAACTGCTCTTCGTTTACGCAATCCGCAAAAAACTAGCTAAATCTCTCATTTACAATACTAAGTTAAGGAAATTACTTATTCCGTCAAATCCCAAGCGTTGTGGGCCGACTTTCGTATAATGGCTGTGTTCGTAAGCTTTTTTTTGGTCATCCTCTGAGGCGAAATCAACAATTGCGACATATCCTCTATGAAATTAAAATCTCACGATTATTCCATTCTATAATTTAAACACTGACAGAAGTGTAATTTCGACTGACCCGTGGGGAAAAATCTGATGACGCATATAATTACCGTATTTTCGTATACACATTTTTTACAACCGTTCCTTACCTGTCTCCATTCAAAATCTTAACGCCCTTTTCAAATGGGAAATCCTTCTTAATCATGGCCTCCTTCAACTTTTTACCCAGACCTTCGACGGCTAGTTGCTATAGTACCATTGAAAGTTCAAATTATAGTAGAGAAAATGACATGTGAAATAAATATATAATAATTAAGCCACTACATCTCTAGTCAATTGAAATACAGTTGGCTATTCAGGAGATGACATTGTAGGTATTAACACTAATCATAAGATACGCCAGACAAAGGTTTGCTAGGAGACAATTTACATTTGGTGCGAGGTATCCCAAAGTTTTGTTCTTCAATTTTGCCATGTCAGAATCCTCAAAAGCTCTATCGGCGTCATCAGGAGTGTTGAACTGGAGTGTAGCCCCCCTAAATAAGGGGGAAATGATGCAGTAAATACAAAATAATCGAACAGGAAGAAGCATCAAGAGGAAGTTCTAGACTTAGAGGATCAAATATGCATTTTGTTTATAGAAGTTATCAACTAATGCTCCTACCTCACAATAATGTATACCCACATAATCAGGTCCAGCTTTTATGATCATAAAAATATTACTAACGTGAAAAATTAATTGACTTGTTATTAAGTTGCAGATTGAACCAATTTACATACCCTTTCCCATCCAGCACCACGTCGGCTGCATTAGGGAATTTCTGTTTAAGTTTATCTGCTGTCATTCCTGATGGAATACCTTGTAGTTTCAGTTGCTGTAATGGTAGAAACGTTTTAAAAACATGAACTAATACAATAAAAGAATCAAATCTCCAGTACATTCTCCCCCAGTACCCAGTAGGAGTTTCCAATCATGTCTCAAACTTGCAATCATTTTGTACGACTTACAGCGTGCTTATCCCCTTTAGCTGCTCCTGTTGAATATAAACATTAAGAAAGGATTACAAACTGTAAGAGGGATGACCACGAACAATAGTTTATCCCACCTTCTCTAGATATTGCCTTTTGGAACTTGATGACAGAGGGAATAATTACTATTTATCTGGATGGTACTGCAAAGCAGTCCCCCCCCCATCTAGTCAATTAAGGAACAATATGATCACACACATTCAATCCCCTAATTTCTAATAAAAATTTCTAGATTTTCGAAAAATTGTTTCATTGAACTGGATCAATATTCTAGGTTTGAAGCGTTGGCACGGAAATTAATCGAAATGTTTTACGAATTTCAAAAACAAGTTTGATTTCCACCAAAATTCTAAACTTTGGCCGCACGTCTAGCTCTTGACGTCGTCATTTTTAACTTGTGCTGATAAATCAAAGAGTCAACAAATCCAGCCTTTAACATTTATGGCACTGTTAATCTTGCATAAAAATGCAACATAAAATCTTCATACTTCTACCCAGGTCTTCCTACTTTTCTCTTCAGACGAGAAATTTCTCCCAACTTTGCCCCCTAATTCTGCAGACTCTGAAAAGCTCATACAATTTATATAAGGTAGCGTCAGAATTAATTTTGAAAAAGAAATTACATGGATCTAAAAAACATTAATTTCAAAATTCCTAAAAAATCCCAGCTTTATTTCACGTATTGGACCCCAGTGACCCTAAAGGTTGGACCCAGGTCGATGAAACAGATTTTGAAGAATCTAAAAATGAGTTGACTAAAAAATGGATGAAACAATGATTTCATATTCTTCCTTCAATGGCGTAGGTAGAAAAATAGTATTTTGTGGCACTCTGTATCTATTTGTAAACATAGTATCTGCTTGGAGCGACCTCTTTAACTTTAACTACCGTCGAGCGTTATTTACTCATAGTTTTACAATTTCGAAAATGCAAGATAATATAACGTCGAGGAAGAGTTGTCTGGATGCATTTTCGATTAAAGGCGAAATGGTCTACATGAATTTTCGCCTATAGGCAAAATGAACCACGTGCAAGCCACCCTGAAATCAAAATAGTCTACGTACAGTTTCTACTAAAAGAAAATGAATTGCGTACATATTATGACAACATATTCATCCATATTGATTTTTGTTAAAACCACATTTAGACCATATTTTCCATGCAAGCAGCCCCCAAGCATGCAGCATTGAAGCTACATGTTGAGCATTTTGCCAACATTTAATCGAGAATGCATCTAGACCATTTTGTCTCTTCAACCGACGCTACATATGTTCAAGCTCAACTGCAGGCACACGCTGTCTAATTTACATTCAAAAATCGCAATCCCAAAAATATACATTTTCTAACCTCCCTTGCCGGCAGAAAAACCCAACCGTTGCGGACCAAGTTTGGTGTGTCGACTAGCAGAATGAGCGGTCTTTTGATCACTCGGCGAGGCGAATTGGAGAAGCGCAACATTTTTTCCTCTGCGGACCAAATTATGGGATTCATAGTTGTCCAATCCATTGTATATTAAATGAGTGAATTAAATTTACACAAACAATGAAAATGTTACCCTTCGCCCTCTACTAATTTGACACTCTTGGCATTCGGAAAGTCTTTCTTTAAAGCACTCTCGGTTACTCCTTTAGGGATGCCTTCGACTGCCATTTCCTACAAAAATAATTTATATTTCAGTATATATATTCCTGTAGTTTAAAATTATTTTTTAAATTCTTGTAGATAAAATGATAATTATTTGAAAATATTTTATTGATTTCATGTGGATTACTGATCTCATATTTCTAGTCAGATATATCTTGCAAACTTACGTCTGGATTTAGCCATCCTAGTTTTGGTTTACCTAGATGAGCCGCATCAGAACTTGTATAAGCTTTACGGGCTTCTTCATTGCCAGCAAACGTTACTAACGCAGTGCTACACATTTAAAATGTGATAATATGGAAACAGTAATAATTACAAAATAGGACTGAATGTTTGAATTAACACTAAAATAATAGGCTTTTCAGTCAATATCCTGACCCTTTGTCGATATGAACATCCTTAGCTCCGGGAAACTTCTTACGGATGTCGTCTTCCGTCACATCAGAACGAAGATTAGTCACTCGCACAGGCTATAAGTTACCAGGAATGCATTTATGTATAATTATTATAAAATATGTCAGAAATAATACACGGGGAGAATTCTTGGAGCATGAAGTGGCGTAAATCCCAATTAAAATTGAAAAGAGCAAAAAAAATGAAAAGCTGCTTACATTTTCGTCTTCACGAGTGTGAATTACAACGAAAAACGTGACGACGCGAACGGACGCCGACAGGGGTGGTTCATATTGATTAAAAATATCGTTATTCCAAAACACAAAATAATAAATTATTAAACTTCCAATTTTGCTTTCCTATACTGAAAGCTCATGAAGGTAGTTACTGATACCCATTTCGTAGCCATTCTGACGATTTCCAATTTTCTTGTATGGACTTTTTTGGAAACTTTGATCTGCATCCCCTGGCGAATTAAATTTAATGACGGCCGTCCTCCTAGCACTGAGTAGTGACACAAGTTTACAAATTTCGACGCTTAAAATATTTATGGAGATAAACTGCTGCGTAACTCACATACGATCTTAAGCTTTACAATACAAAAAATTTGAGCTGCTGTTAAATTTTGGTAATAGCTTACCCGGGGTTGTCTATAAAGTAAGATCCTGTACTGCTGGGGTAGTCTCTTTTAATATCATCTTCTGTCATATCAGAAGGAGCACCCACCAAGTAGACTTCCTATTGAGTACTTATTATTATAAATTATTCACAACTTATGTACTAAATTTGCTTCATAGGAACTATGATCAGGTATATGTAAAGAATTAATTTACATGCGGATTTATAAAAGCGAGATGTCGGTTTCCCATTTTGACCATCTTGGTATCACGGTAAGCTTTTTCAGCTTCTGGGCCGGTTTTAAAATGTAGCCTCGCTGTTCCATCACTATACATTTATAAATATAGTAATTTGAGTTTATCATCGTAAGGTAAATGAGACATAACATTTTTATTTCGCCAGGCCCAAAAGTAATTGGACTGCGCTGTTACACTGAGTAATTAGGAGCAATAAGGGATGGATATCTTACCTATCAAGGTCAACGCTTGTTGCTCCAGGGAATTCCTTTCGAAGTGCAGCTTCATTAACATTAGAAGGAATGTTTTGAATCATAATTTCATTGGGTTTTAATCCAGCTCCACCTGGACCCCTGTCCATGTCCAAATAGTACCCAGATGTGAAAAACTGGGAATAAAATATTTCGTTTTTTTTTTGTTAATTGAATCAGTTCTACTATGACATTTTGTAATAAAGCACTTTATCATGAATGAACATTTATCACTTTACCACATTTCCTTTAGGCCTCCAAAGATAAAACCTAGAGAAAGCTTTATGTACAGGGTCGAGTCTGCCCATTCCGGAATCGGCAACCCTACGATACATCCCGAAATAATCCTCATCGTCGTTTCCTTTTTCAGATCTAATAAATGGTTGTGTTGATTGTTGTTTTGACGCAAAAGCGCTGGAGTGACCAGAAGAGACCGTGCTTTCCTGATCTTGCTCATCGTCAGCTTTAGAAGCATCTCCAGCTGTACCTCCACCTCCAGGGGCCTTCTTTTTTGCACCTTTTGGAGGCTTAGTTAGGGATCCTTTCGACCCTTTACTCTGTTTAGATTTTGCACTTGGGCTTGCCGACGATTTAGATGTGATCGATTTTTCTTCCTTGGTTTTGGCAGCACCAGTCTTCGACTTCTTTGAAGCTTTCGATTTATTGGAACCCTTGCCTGCTGCCTTCTTCGGCATTTTTTATCACCATATGAGAGCTAAGACTTCCTAATTGATATTTTTTACGTATAAATAGTACTGATTCATATTGAAATACATTTAAAAATCACCAAGAGAATGGAAAATTCTTTTTATTTATTTTCGATTTTAGGTCAACTCTAAAATGAAAAATTATTACTCACATAATTATTGGGGACAGACCAGAGTTCAAGTAGACAGTGAAATCTAAAACACCGATGCAAAACAAAAATGAAATGAAATTACTCCTCTCCACTCTAGCTTCGGCATAGCTCTCGGGTTTTAGCTTACTTACCATTACCATTTATTACTGACATGAACTCTGAAGAGTAACTAACAGGCAGACATTTGAGCACATTTATTGAACTTTACAAATTTATTTGATCTGGTGGCACGGTGATGGTAAGGAAATATTTGGATTGGAAATTGTTTTCTTTCCACAGCAGTCCAAAAAGCTGGGACATTGCCTTGGCATTATTATCTGTGTAATAATTGTAACTTGTTAATTTGGAAGATTGCATAACGTTCCCCGGCGGCCATTTTTATAAAGATGCCTTGATCCACGCATTAGGAAATTCTATACGATTTTTTTAATTCATGCATTACAGAAGGGCTCTATTCTGCGTCGAAAAGTTTGAAGACTTTTTTAGAACACGTGATATTGTAAAAAATTGTAATAATAATTGGTGACTCGAAATTTAAAAAAGCATCAGCACAATATAATACCCCTGTGTGGAATACTTAACACACTCTGTTTTGCTTCGGGCAATCGGAAAGAAGCCATAAAATAAAATGGGATTCAAATTAATAATGTTATAATTTCACCAGATTTTTAGCAAAATAATTTGTGTGCCCCAATGGTTTTTTTTTCAATAGAAAATTTTATCATCAGTAACCAAATGTCTTAAGTATTGAAGAAAGATATGAAGGCAAATAAAAACATGCTAAGATTCAAGTAAAAATAATTGTAGGAACCATTCAAATCAGTTCTTCAAGTCCAGGTCTAGATAAGAATTGTACAGTTATTAACAATAATTAATCGGTATGTCAAATTAACTAATTACATGGTTATGGTGACTGCTACACTGTAATGTGTAATTCTTATGGAGGTCATAGGAATGGAATTTTTTAGTAATGTCCATTGTTATTTTTTTCATGACATGAAGGTACGTTCGTACCTTTGCATCTTTCTGGAAAAAATATTTAAAAGGGTTGGTTCCTTATGATAACATTTTCTATGGAACAACCTCCTCACAATTCCTTGAATGAACTTAGAATATTAATCGGGCATCCGAATTTATGAATTTGCAACGGGACAACTGATCTTACTAAAGAATATCTAACCTTGTATCTTGTATTGTTGTATCACTACTTGGCTTTACGGAACTAGTCAGGTAAAAACTTTTAGTTCTACTATTGTTGGTAGTTAGGAAAATATTTCCGACTATACCTAGGTAGCTGGACAAAAATTATGGGCTCTCTTAAGGCAAAGTAGTTGGGCAAAATATTCCTGAACTTATAGCAGAATTTAGTGATATTGAACCTGTACCCGAAATACATCCGAAAATTGTACCCTAACAATGACCAAAGCTGTATATGGGTACTTGATTTTTTTTAAACGTGTTCATCGGAAGTTTTGTTGTTTATGATTTTTAATGTTTTGTGCGTTAAATAAGTACCAGAAAGTTCACGACTTATTGACAGGGGTGGATTTACGGGGTGGCTCACCCTGACCTGGCCGGGGTAAACAATTTAGGGCCAGGGTAAAAAAAATGTTGACTACGGCCCTCAGATTGCAGATATCACGTGTAAAGGTCCACAAATATTTTTTTAGGGTTAGGGCCAGGGTAAAAATTATTTTATTAATCTACCCCTGCTTATTGACAACTACAACTTAAAACCTTTTCATCAAAACTGTTCATACAACAATGGATTATTCCCGTGGAGACGCTAAAAACGGGAAAAAGATCAAAAAGGGCAAATCTAAAATAATATCTAACACATTACAATGCCCTAAAATTGTAGTACAGTACTTACGTAGAGCACAGTGGAAAAATATTGTGATGATGACCTGTGTTCTGAAGAAAAATTGGTTTGTGCAAGTTTTCGTGGTTTTGGAAGTTATAAATACACCACAACAATGCTGCGACATTTCGGCAGTAGCTATCAATCTCGTTCCACTAAGAGGCCGTTCAAGTAATTCATAAAGGAGGGGTAATGGGTGGCTTCAGCAATTAACGTTACGCTTCGTTACGTGCATCAGGGGCTTGTGAGCCACCTTGGTACGTAACGCAATGTTCTGGTGATCCTTCTTACCTCGAATTAAATGACTCTATTTTAAAGCTTCGAAGTTAAAAGTAGAAAAATGCGTCTGGACGGAACTTCTCTGAGGTAGTAACTTTATTTGCTTTATTATTATAAGGGTATATCGAAAAAATAAAATTACATTTTGAGCTCACAAAATTTATTAAAGCAATGCTGTCCTTAAAATGCGCAATAATTTTTAATTTGGAATTAAAAATTTGTGACTGTAGCAATCTCCATCTTTGGGTATCTGCATTAATTCGGCCACGAATGCTAGAAATTCATGAAATTCATTTCGTATCATCAGCAAGTCACATTGAGTAGATTATTGAATGTGTTCAATTACAGACAGTGATGATGTAGACAGTGACATTGAACTTATTGAAAGTATTTCAGACTGGTTAAAACCCCATTTATTGAAAGTGAGACCGGATACACAAATAGAATCAAAATAGTATTACCTAATACTATTGGGGTAAATGTTATTCTTTAAGCAGACATATATTCAAACTAATGCATTTGTTAAAGCAGCATTATTAGATGAAATAACACGCGTTATGTCGGGTAGGTGGTAGTTGGGTTAGCGTTACCCTAACGTTACATTATGTTAATGGGGGCGAAAATTTGACTACTTTTTCTTTATCAATTACTTGAACGACCCCCAGAAGGAGTTAAAATGTTATATCGTTTTCCCCGTCTTAAATCGCTACATCTTCAGATTTGCCTGCAGAGTTTAAATATCCAAGGGAAAAATCTTCCATTCTTTTGCACAAACTTTTTAAACTCTGTCTCAGGGATTGTAATGTTAAGCTTTACCGTGGTTATTTGGAGGGCTAAATACCTTATAAAAAGGTTTCTTTATTTTTTTTAAATGTAATTAACTAATTAAAAAATCAAATTTTAAATAAATTTTACTGGGAATTGCTTATTGCAGGTGCTTAAATAAAGTGTGGTATCCAGTCCTTGTCATTGCGAGTATCCCACGCAAGTTTGTAATAAAATTTTTCTATTATTGACTCTTTAAAGACAATTAGATTACATACATAAATATTCTTAAACCAAAGCGTATGAAGTCTGATTTGTATGTTGTTGGATATTGTATAATAAAAATTATTACTTACACAAAATTATTATTAATATTTTTTATTTGTTTTCTCAAAATGCATTATCTCATCCAATGGCATCCTTTAAGTACATCTGAAAGTACAAACTCCAACTTGGAATTTCCAAGCACTTTTTGATTAAGCATTCTAATCTGCAAGTTGTAAATTGAAATCGATTTCAATTAAAAACAGTATTTTAGTTGTTGAATCAATTTCAAAATTACAAATCAACTAGCAATTCAGGCATTATAATTGATAACTTCCACCAATTCATTTTCAAGTAGCTGCGTTGTCATTAATTGATAGTTGAAGTAAATAGTTGACAACTATCGAATATTAAAGGAAACATGCGCGAAAGTGTTATCAAAGCGAGGAGATTACACAAATAATTCCTACAACAAATGTCACCTCGCCGTGTTGCATATTTGCTTGTAATATAAAAGCAATTGAATACGGGAAGAATCCCTACAATCCTAACCTTGATAATAAATACCTTACCCAAGGATATTCAAATGAAGCGTTGTAAATACGATTCCAAGGATGAATTCGAGCGGTATCTTTCAGAGCCCCCTACAAAATCTACAGATCGGAATCGGAAAAATGGCTTTTAGTGAAAGCTTTTGCATTTATAAATACGGGAACAATTGTTTTTATTTTCGTAAACGTTTCATGCTTAAATACTGTACAATGTGTTTTTACTTCGTCATACTGTAGGAAAATCCTAATCCTTCCTAGATGGATCGAGACGTTCTGCGAGCCTCTACTACTAATGCTTCTCTAGAATGTTTGGTTTCCACTGCGAATGACCTTCTGACCTCAAACAGGCTTTGCATGCTTGTACTCATTGATAAGAAGTTAAACCCCAAATTCAATTTCAATTCAATTTAATCTCTATTTCAATTTGTGGAAGTTTTAAAAGTTGAAATTGACAATTTCAACTATTGACGCTGAAACATGATTAATAGAAATTGATTATTTGTCTAGAATTTGATTTTTAAATAAACAATTACAATTTACCACTACAAATTGAATTGAAAATTTAATTTCGGCTAACTCAGGAAATTGAGTTGTGAGGAGGCCTAATTTCCACGTGGTCCAAAGGATTGGAATCGAATAAGCATAAGCATTATTTTATTTATTCACTAATTGTAAGTTTGATGGGGATTGAGATATTAACTACCGTATACTGAAACGAAAGTTTGAGTTTAGTTAAAATCAATCAAGTGAAAGTGTTTCAACCGCAACCCTTGCAACCCAACTTCTTCGGTTTCCAAATTACATTAATAATTTACTTGATTTTGAAACTTAAGGTGGTAATTAAAATTAAGAATTAATCGCTGCTCTCGTTGTTTGAATCTAAAAATTATGGATACACACGTAAAATATTTCTGCAATGTTGACATTAATTTCTACAGTTAAGCAAGGATTGTTAGGTTGAGGCAAAGACACGATATTTTTGGAAATATTGGGATTTGGAATTTCAATAATATTTTACTCTTCCAAATTGTTTTTAAAAATAAAATTTGAGTATTTCGAACAAGCGGTGCACTCTGTACACTTTTGAATCATGGTTTTACCATGTTATTCCCATTAAATATCATCAAAACTTAGAAACCATTTAAATTTTAAGGAACCAGTTAATCAAAAAACCATTTAAGTACAATCACTACAGATGGTTATACGGTTGGATAAATCGAACCAATATTTGACATCATTTAAATTCGGTGTCATGACTAGGGCTTCTATTCGAGACGGGACGGGACCGGGACAGTTTCGGTACAAAATTTTTGTCCCCATGTTATTTCGGGACTGAATCGGGACGAATTTTTTTGTCCCGAGGATTTCGGGACGGGACAGAATTGTCGACGGGACAAACAAATTGTCCCCAGTAGAAGCCCTAGGCTTGACCCAGCTTCTGGCAGCAGTTACTGTACGTGGTAATTCCTTCTTCACTTATTTCACAAAATGAATTACGTGAACGTTTTTTTTAGTGGAACAGAGAGCTCACTGGGGATTTTGTTATTCACTTTATGTACACCAAAGCCAATGTTCACACTTTGGTGTCTTCACACTAAAAAGTGTTCTTTGCAGGGATTTTTTGCTCACTTGCTTGACTAGATTTGCAAGGAAATGGGGCATTGGAATATATTTTTTACTAGGGCCATTTCTGTTGGCTGGTGGAACATAAATGTATTACCACACCCTATTGCACAACGTGATATGAAAGTAAAAGTCCGGTTTTTGAGGAAAAAACAACTATTTTGAATAATACATTTTTCTTTTGAAATACTCTTGTAATCCGGTACTACCATACTGTCGTTGACATTGTCGATTCAAGTAATTTTATTTAGCCATCGTTTCCCTCATTGAGTCTGTTTTATTAATAAAATTACTACCACTCCAGCCATCCACCCAGGTGGATAGGAAATTTAGGTTTGTAATGACTTGTAAGTTGTAACTTACTACCCCAACCAGAATAACAAAAACCTCACCACTAAAACAATACAATATTACAAATCCCTACATGACAAAAGCAACAACCACAAACAACACTTCTTACAAGTTTACAGCACTAGCTGTAAACATTATTGACCTATATCCAAGTTCACTACTTGTTAGTAACTTGTTCAGCATTGCGTTATTTTATTCTCTTAATTTTTCGTTTTCTTTTATTGTAAGACAGCATATTATTTTTCATTACATTACGTTACAGCCGAAATATATGTTTAAAAAAAATGAATTGCTATCCTTCAACACCTTATGTATACATAAGTGATAACTGGCACCATCATCATCACGACAGTCACTTTCAAATTAGTACATCGAACTACTGCAGCCTTCAAAGCCATAAAAAAACTAAAAGCTATACTATAAAGTAAAGTAAGCAATTTATTCCGATCTAAAGACCTACAAATGTGGGGCCAAATTTACGCATTTAGAGAGAAAAAATAATTTCCAAAAAACTTTATACCGCCAAAAGGTATCTCTTAAAAAAATTGGCCAGAAACAAAGCTTTCAAATGTCTAGAATCCCATAAACTTCAACTTGTCGTCACGTATTTGAAGATTGCGGGCGCAATTCCTGGCTTGCGTCAATGAAATAAATTTTGAAAAATTTAGAAAAGAATTCTCTGGAAAATGGGGGAATCAAATATATTTCCTCAACGTCCCTAGTTTGGGCTGGGGAGGGACGAAGTCAAGGAATGTATGAAACTCCGTCTGTACATATGAGCAGAACTTAGTTTCTTACAGTTGTTGTTGCTTCGGCTCACATCCACGTGAAGCACTGTGGATGTGGATCCGCTGATTTGAAAACAAGTGATATTGGATCCGGGTTGTTGTTACATAGGCACAGACTATGGGCATAGATAATGGAAAGCAAATAATAAAAAGAACTCCAAGTGTACATTCCTATAGGTGTGTTCAATTACCTACATATAGAAATTTGCGACTGAACAAAACAGATGAACAGACCGCTGATAGAAAGGGTTAGTTCAAATTGGCAAGGAATTTTTCAGAATAAGTCGTCTACTCATTAAGTCTAGAAGTTACTGTGGGCTCATATTTTGGGTAAGAAAAATAAATTCATAGAAATTATTTTATTTATAGCTGAGTGTACCCAAAATTACTCCCTTGTAAGAAGTTACTCTGAGACAATAATAAATAAACTGAGAAAGTCAAGTGCACATTGAACATTGGTAATAATTAATTCTGAAATTATTATATTTTAGGCACATTAAGATGTCAGCTCTTACTCGATTTCAACCCCTTGCCCGGGGTCACTTTGGTAAGGATTTTTGACTGTATTTTTCAAATCATGGAATATTGGAATTTAGTGTTTTTTTTGTGGAAGGAGTTGAAAAAATGGAAATGTTGGCGTAGCTTAATTTTTGTACAAATTAAATTTTAGTAATGGTTGAAAGGGGGTTAGTTTCTAGGTTTTTGGTTTATATGGCTTTCGAACCGAGTGATGGTGGAGGAACTATGTTCAGGAGAGACTTGTGACTGAAAACATGAATTTTAAAATGTTACATTTTTTTTAGGTGTTGCTTGTTCTACTTTACAAATCAGGCATAATACTCAGCAGGCTGCTCCCCCACAGAAGGTATTGATTGAATTGTGGTGGTTGTATTTGTATTTGGAAAGTATGGGAATTTTAAGATGTGTTTACCCCAATTCTTAAATTTTGTGGATTTTAGAGTCAGTATGGACCGTTGAAGGATCAGGATCGAATTTTCACCAATTTATATGGAGTCCATGACTGGAGGTTGAAGGGAGCGTTGAAGAGAGGCGATTGGTATAAGACGAAGGAGATCGTTCAAAAAGGAACCGATTGGATTATTAATGAAATCAAAGTGTCGGGGTTACGAGGTCGTGGTGGTGCTGGATTTCCTACGGGAATGAAATGGAGCTTTATGAACAAGCCCAGTGATGGCCGGTGAATAAAATTGTAGTCTTATTGTTTAATTTATAGTTGATAAAATCGAGAATGTGGGAAAGTCCAGGTTTATATTGTATTTAGATTTCTTATTGTTTTCGACCCGAAAGGGTTGGAGTTTATGAAAGCAAAATCTTACTTTAGAATTAAGGATATGTGTCAGATACAAAGCTACATGCTTAATGGTAACACAGAACTATGAAAATCTAAGGAAACAAACTTTGAGGTGTAATTTCAGTTTTTCATTTCTAGCCCAAAATATCTTGTGGTGAATGCGGACGAGGGTGAACCAGGAACATGTAAGGATCGAGAAATCATGCGACATGATCCCCACAAATTAGTGGAAGGTTGTCTTATTGCTGGTTCTGCTATGGGCGCACGGGCAGCGTATATTTACATCCGAGGGGAATTTTACAATGAAGCTTCCAACATGCAAGTTGCTATTAATGAAGTGAGAACGCTACTATCGTACTTATTGTTGATTAACTTTTAAGAATTTTATGTCTGTAGGATATTGTTTTTACTACTCAGTGGAAAATTAGATTACGTCTCTGAAATTTTAGGCATACGAAGCTGGCCTGCTTGGAAAAAATGCATGCGGCTCTGGTTACGATTTTGATGTCTACATGCACCGGGGTGCAGGTGCCTATATTTGCGGTGAAGAAACAGCTTTAATTGAGTCCATCGAAGGCAAACAAGTGAGCAATTAATATGATAAAAAACTCATATGAAGTAAAAGGAGAATTCGCAAACAACAAAAACAAGCATCCTTCACAGAAATTGATCAGGATACTATGGAAGATGGAGTAGTAAAATCAATTATTAACTTGCAATATGTGTCACAATTCACAATATACCCTACTCTACTCTGCCATCAATAATTTTAATTTTATTTGGTATACTTCTGAGGCTTTAATAAGTCATTTTTGCTCGCTGCTTCACTTACTGCATTTAAACTTACATTGAAGAATACAATTTTTGACGCCCATGGGAATTTGCAGAGTGGCTAAAGCGAAATAATTTGACTTTTAACTAGCGTTTAGTTTTGTAAAGTAGCAAGTTTATTTTATTTAGTAGTAAAGCTTGTTCAGCATTTGCAATTTGCTCGAATATGAATATAAATTATATATGATATTACATTACCTTCCTACCCGTACATTCAGCAATCTAAAATACTGAATATGTAATTTTGTCCAGAGGTTCAATTATCCCTAGCAACTTCAGGGTATAATTACATCTGTCGCATTTTGTAACAAATAAGTTATTTCGATATTGCTGCTGTATATATTAAATGTGTGTATGTCTGTAGTCATCAGAGCAATCAGTTTTAACGTAAATTAATTTAAAACACGGTTTTCATGTGGTTTGGGTGTAAGACAATTTTACATTTTTATTTGAAACTTTTCAGGGCAAACCAAGGTTGAAGCCCCCATTCCCTGCTGACATCGGTGTTTTTGGTTGCCCTACCACAGTTTCGAACGTTGAAACTGTAGCAGTTGCACCGGCTATTTGTCGACGTGGTGGCCAGTGGTTTGTGTCTTTCGGCAGAGCTAGGAATTCTGGAACAAAACTTTTTAATATTTCTGGTCATGTGAATAATCCATGCACGGTAGAAGAAGAAATGTCTATCCCACTTAAGTGAGCATATTGAATAGCATGGGCTTGTCTTTCTGGAATAAAAATACTAAAATATATTATTCTATACCAGCAGTTAGTGACCTTATAATTGCTTTTAGGGACCTGATTGAAAGACATTCTGGTGGTGTCATTGGGGGTTGGGATAACTTGCTTGGAATTATTCCCGGTGGATCATCAACTCCAATAATCCCAAAGAGGTAGTACACAGGAATCGTTTGAATCACAAGACAACATTAGTTTAAATATTTTCAAGCACCTTAATATGTGGGATGATTGTTTTAGACTAAACATGTTTGTATTATCTTTTCAGTGTTTGTGATGATGTACCTATGGATTTTGACGGTTTGGTTGCTGCGCAGACGGGTCTTGGAACAGCGGCTATTATTGTAATGAATAAACAGACTGATGTTATTAAAGCCATTCATCGTCTTATTGAGTTTTACAAGCATGAGTCTTGCGGACAGTGCACACCATGCCGCGAGGGCGTAGGATGGATGAATAAAATTATGGCAAGATTTGGTAAGTTCGTGTTCCTTTTCGTTTTCTTAAAATATATAAAAGCAGTAAAGTAACAATTCTTTTCCAAAATTAATTTCATGTCATGACCTTCGTGGTACAATAGAATTGCTTTAATCAGAATTATTTGTTCGAAATTATTTTCATCGATTTTAAATCTTCGGCCTAGGTTTTATGTGTATATAGGTAGGTGTAAATAAACGATAAAAGACATTGTTCAAAGGAATAAGATGTGGGAGAGGTACCGGGATCATAACCCGGCACCTCCACCATCTTTACGATTTGTGCAGCAGTGAATTACTTGAGTGTTGCAAGGGTAAGAACCAAATCGACGACAAATTATTATTATTAATAATAAGACGATGTATGTATATTTATATCTTCTGCCTGATACCTTGTCTTTGATTTTTTAAATCTTTTTCTGCCTTATGACTTTGGCTATTTATATTTAAACGTATTAGTTGTAATTCTGTCTGTTGTTTTATGACTTTGGATGTTATACCCTCTGTACAATTATGTATATGGTTGAAATTTAGACTTGAAGTCTTACGATTTATTAATGTATGCGATATTAGCGTCCATTTTTCGTAGTAACTTTAAATTGTCTATTTTCGTGAACCGGTAGTCGTAATATTGAAGGTATAGCAGAATTTTATAATTTTATCACCTTTTCCATCATGAAAAATAATTCGTGTGCGGATATTTCAAACTAATGAATTCGAAGACTAAAAGTACTTACTTCCTTCAAGTACTTCGTCATTTAACCTTCCAACGACTGATAATATAGGGAAGTGATATAAGTAGAGAAGAGAAATACAATGGCATTAATGATAGCGTGTGGATGAGCAAAGGCACGCGCCTGGTTAGATTTTTTCTTGTGAGCATTTGGTGGTAATTATAGGGCTGTGTTAACATTCTCCATAGTAATTATAGCCTTGCTAAATGTAAATAACTGAGAAAAAGACGATGAACTCGTAATATTTACATTTAACAGTTAAAGGTCAAGCCAAACCGGAAGAAATCGATATGTTGTGGGAAGTGAGTAAGCAAATAGAAGGACACACAATCTGTGCCCTTGGTGATGGTGCTGCATGGCCAGTCCAGGTAATCCAATTATTCAGTGTCTTCAGTCTATATAGTTACAAAATGTCTGTGGTAGCCCAGAAAAGGTATCATTACACTTCAAATTAATTCATTACTTTTACATTACAGGGTCTGATCCGTCACTTCAGGCCAGTGATCGTAGAACGTATGGAAAAATATGAAGCCCAGCAGAACCGTGCATCATCATAATTATATTACGAGATGTCATTTTAGAATCTATGAAATATGTAAATTATACTGAAAACTTCGTTTCAGATGAGAATACATTGTGTAGAATATATGGCCAGAACTTCCTGGCCCGAAAAGTCGTCGTTCTCTAATAAATTCCTAAACCAGTTGAATATTTCATTTTTGTTCAGTCACTGTTTACTGTTATTTAATTGAATGAGTTGTCGTTCCGTCTTTTGGGCAGTCCTTGAGGTCCTCTTCGATCAAGCTTCCTTAAAAAACTAGTCTTCTTAGATGCATAGTCTACGATTAAACTAAATATGGTTATCAATAAATCACACTTGAGTTACATAATCCCGACAATTTACTTGGAGACAATATTATTTATTTTTGCAATATTGCATTGATAGAGAACAGGGTCTGAAAAACATATTTAGCAAATTTGGCTACCTAAATAAAGATAATGACAAGAACTTTTGAACGAATCTAATTAAATTTTAGAAATTAGAACCCACAATCGAATCACATAGAATCAGGACACTTGATAGTTCGAGATTTAAACCATACAAAGAAACTTAAATTTTTAGAAATAGGAAAAATATACTGCATTCCTACAAATTATTTAACAAATAAATTAACAAAAAGCAGAGAATATGCAATACGTAACATCTAAAATTTAACTTTTTACATGAGGTTCTTACACGATAGAATGCGTATGAAACAAATGCCAGCCATGATTTAAAGCATTAACAAGCCATTCAAAGCATTTTTGACTTGCCATACACGAATTTAATCTGATGCTCAAACTTTACTGTCTGGAGTTCACCAATTGATACCTTAATTATGTTGTACAAAATTAAAACTAATAATTACTAATTTAAAATTAACACATAACACTAATTCATGTCAATGCTAGGAACAACTTGATCCTCACTATCATTTGGTTTTGGGTAACACTGTTTACTATTATTTCCAAGCATATCATAGATGGCTGGTTGAGAGTCACTCATAACTGTGTCATTCAAATAATTGACATTCAATTGAAAATTGCCACTAAGTCTGCTGGAAGAGACTGGGACGACTGAATGAAAAAATGGGCCGAGAGTATTCTCTGTAGAAGCGTTAATATTATTTTCCAGGGTTGAGTTGATTACTGCCGTAGATGATCCTCCCATAAACGTATTATTACTGACGTTCATTATGCTACTACTACTACCACTGTTATTATTAACCTGCAGTCTCATCCGATCATTATTACCGCTGCTAATACTTGCACTGCTAAGACTCCTTGAACAGTTCACATTTGAACTAGTTGAACTACCCTGTGGAATCCCTGAGTTCAACCACGAGTGTTTCAAAATCACGCCGCAGGTTGGCCTTGCCTTGGGATCTTTTTGAAGAAGACACTTGATGAGAAACTTCGCAGAGCCAGATAAATTTTCCGGAATACTGTAGTGTCCACGTCGGATTTTTACAAAAAGTTTTGAGTGATCCTCATCATTAAATGGATACCTGGATAAAAATAAGAAAAACTTGATTAGACACATGAATTTCGCAAATAACCTTTAAAGAGAAAAGAAACTAAGCAGGAATATTCTTCGCTTAACAAAAGCCGTCCGTATTTACTTGTCGTCTTTACAAGTGGATTTCGCTACGATTTTTTAAAAGTGTTTACTTATTATTCTTTTACATAAAAGTTACAGAACTCCCACCGATTTTTTTACAACTTTTAATCACGTTGTAACCAGCTTAATCCCATCTCTACTGCTTTGAAAATTTTGATCTTTTCTTCCTAATGTATTTCCTTCAATTATTCATATTATTCTTTCTAGAATCTCCCCATTAATTCCGTCCTCAATAATTAACTCATCATGAGCACGAAAAACTGAAGGGCATAAAATTCCAATTTACTCCTTACTTCCTCCTCCACCATTTAAAACATGCCGATTAAATGGCTTTTAATAGCTTCATCTTCACCTTGGAAGTTATGAGTAAGTAAAATGCCAATTTTATAACACCAGAGCGTCTAAAAAAGAGAATGCGAAGAGTGAATTTGGCGAATAAGGTAAGATTTTTAAAAGGATAGAAGAGGTCTGGCACGTAAGCCAAGAGATGAAAGGAACAAAAACATAAGTGACAAGGAAACCAAAAAAATGTATTGAATGCAGTAAGATGATCACCCTTATGGAAGGCATATGAAGCTTCACCAACTTTCCACCCAGAATGATCACCGTATTAAGGAACTCTTCGATACGTTTACTAGCTATGACTATGACATACGGATAGATATAATTGACAATGTTTGTGCTCCGCTAAAAAAATCAGTTTCGTGAACCACACAAGTGGGTTTCACTATACTATCCGATCATCATCACAGTCACAGATCCAGTTGTTAAACTTGGTCTGCACTATCCGGGAAATGTGATTCTGGTCAGGAACAATTTTATCCAATTAACTGCACCGTCAGCTGGCGCTTCAGTCTGCGGCATGCAGTTTCAGCAAACAAATGTGTGTACAGAAATTCTGAACTCCGGCCATGTCGAGTCCCTGTCTGTCTAACCGCCAATTAGTAAGGAAGTTCTCCGGTAAATTCCATTTTCTATATGCATTCTTCGGCTTTTTCATAGTAAAACCATCAGTAACATTAAATGTCGGGTATTTACTTGAAATACCCATAAGTCTAAGATTACTTTTTATTTCAACTGATACTCTATTTATTTTGGCTTCGTCGTGAAACCAAATCAGGGTTCGTTCAAAATGATTTTAGTTTTCAAGTACTTACTCCGCAAAACATTGTACACATTCGGTGTAAGCAGCTCAGAAACCAAACCATCTACGTAAAACGATTGCAGCCAGGCTACAAATGAAACCCTTTCATTGCTTATTGTTAGCTTTAGAATTACTAAACTATTTACTAATAATTACTAATAAAAGTAAATAAGCAAACTTGGAAAAGACTTTTCCCCTTCTTGCGTAAACAAATACAGCATACTATTTCCAGCCGACAAATATAAAATCAGGTTTTCTCCAGTAAGTGTCTATCTTTTTTACCGACTACAGAACGACGGATGTGTACAAACAACAACGAGTGTATTTCCAACTGAAACTGGAGCCTGTCGCAACGATTTTGACGCTCCCACTCATTTCCAAACTTGTCTGTTGCAAAATAGCCACATAGAGCTTTTGTTTTGCGTAAAAACTACGTACGCAAACTCTTTCCCATTTCACATTAATAATAGCTTTCCTAACGCTGTCTTATCCTAGATGTTTTTATATTTAAGCAAGATACTAAATAAAAAATAATTTAAATAACTTACCGGCCTACTAATAATGTATACAAAATAACTCCCAATCCCCACATATCAGTCGCTTTGCCCGGGTATTTCTTATTCGAACGAAGAATTTCTGCCTTTTCGGGGCTAACATAATTTGGACACCCGTGCTTATCCGATAGTCCATCATCATTGAGATCATTAAGAAGAACAGCGTCTTCTAGAGTGTCAAGTCTTACAAGAGTCCTGAAATAAATAAAAGAAACAATTTTATAATCAATTACACTTTCTTTCCACAATGATTTCTATGAAAAGCATTTCAGTATCAAATCATCCAAAAGATATTCCACAACGCCAGTTTTTTGTTAGTGACTCTAATGACTATGCAAATTGCAATACAATCCGTTCACAAATAATTCAGAGAAATAAGGATGCCAAATAGACTACGTAATCATGTGATGAATATTATTTTCATTAAATTCCTTTCTCCTTTATATGCACCGTAAAAAAATGCTCAACCAAAGTCAAATAAATGCTAATAATGCAGTGCACACATATACATATATATGTATAATATATATACACGAGCAATAAATACATTTGATAAGTTCATGTAAAAGAGTTGCAGAAGATATTACATAAACCTCTGATAATGGGTAACTGTAGTGTGTAGTGACAAAAGTAGTCAGTAGAAAGGTTGATACTTCGAAACCACTACACTTGGTGATCAAATCCAAACTATTTCTTTCGAATCCACGACTATTTTGGTAATAGTAGTTAAGTAGTAAAGATGAAATTCTGAATAAGCAACACCACAATCTGCAACATTAGGTGTGCAACATCAGTCGCCCTCCCTGCACCATCATCATCACTCAAAACAACTAATCAAGCAACAAAAAAAAGTGAAACAAATATATATGTACCTACAAGCGATTAAATTGTGTAGCAGTAAATGAAAATCAAATTATCAAATCAAGGCATGGATCAACCTCTCAATTGCATAAAATCGACGAAAGACTTAGCAAATCAAAAGATTCCAATAGACTCCCCATATACACAACCATGTTGTTAGAAACCACCACCAAATTGACAGTGCAATCTATTAATGTTCTGCAAGAGTTTTAATACCTCGCAACACAATGGATGACTACAACAACATGTGTACAAGAGTGAAATGAGTTTGTGTGTGTGTGTGTGTATCAATGTAAATACCATGTAGTTTTTTAACTTGCGTAGAGAGAGAGAGAGAGAGAGAGAGAGAGAGAGAGAGACAAGTCTATTTGTACATTTCAATCTCTCTCTCAATATCTTCTGACGATGGAGAGTATATAGGTAAGAGGAGGGTAAGTGTATGGATGTGTGTAGTTATGTATTTGTTACTGTTTCACCCTCTCCCTGCAGTAAAACATTAATGTGTTTACGTATGTTGATACTTTTAAAAGAAGCAAGAATGAATTAGAGAGAGAGATGTTACATTACTGTGCATATATGCATACAATGTAGAGTAAGGTTTTCATTCCAACAATTGTTGGGAGCTTGACTATGAAGGAGTGTGATTACACACACACAGACAGCATAATATAATATACAAGTTACATAATTTGTACGCAGTTTGGGTGGGAGGAGCAGATGCATTCATACTTCACCTTATTGCATTAGACCTTGTCACATTTCGCCAGGTTGAGAATGCAACCAAATGGTTTTGTTTTTGGTGAAGGTAGCCAGGGTATAGCACGTCAATTTTCTATACACACAAAACGAACGTATAGCAACAATCACTACTTACTACTACAACTCACTAGTGCTACACCTCACACACACCATATACTAAAAATTGTTCACATTTAAAAGACTCACGAGAGAAAGACTGCATTGCAAAACTATAGATTGGCGTAATTACGATTGCTTTACTGGCTGCTCCTTTAGCTACTCACTTTTGCTCTCGCATGGTAACGTTGAGAAACTTACAATTATACATGACTTCATATACCTCACAGCAGTCACACACACACACACACATATATATATATGTAAGAATCTCATATTAAATATACATTGTGTGTACAAAAATTAGACTCAGAATATCTACCTCAACCTTGACAACACTAAACCCTTCGCGTTTTAACTTGAAAAATAAGTAGATACATTAAATATACCTATATTTTTTTATTTCACCCATTAACTCCTTTGTAACGCTTAATTCTTTCTCGCACGGTATATATATATCTATATATTCAATATTATAACCATATCCCACGCTGCGTGTACACTCACTCTATAGAGTCTCAAGATTATATATATACAAATGCGTTCATGTCAACAACAATGGCATTATGACATTGTTCTTTTAGGTTACATACTGAAGAATTCCCTCGAATCTGGTTCAATGCTAACTACTGTCTCTCTCTCTCTTAGAATTTTTTTTTACCTATTTATACAATCTTTGTTATCAAGATAACCAACAATCGTCTGAACTTTAACTTGATGGTCTTCATTCCGTTCCAATCCTCTCTCAACCACAACCCATTACCACATATTTTTCCCATTTACTTTTTCATTGCAAAAATCATTCATATTAAACCAATTCCTTTAGCCCAACTCCATTGAAAAACACCTAGGTTTGATAGCGACTTGTGGACAGAGAGATACAATACAAGATAATCCCAAAACGTTTTCCAATTACACATTTCAAAAGAGAAAGAAAATTGCTTTAACAATTATAGAATAAAAGCTCCTTTAAACGCAAATCCTCACCATTAAAATTTTTGTGATAGCATTTGTGCAGGCATCAAAACTACATCAAATTACTACTTGGCCTATTCAATTTGAAAGTATTTTATTTTGATTCAATGAAACGCAATTATTTAAAAAAAAACACTTTCCTGTTATTCTTGTGCTCATTCACACGGATTTTCTGAAGCTACCCAATTTGCATAAATACATTTATCCATCAAAAATACGACGCGGGGCAAAAAATCTAAAACAAATCGGCTCCGTGCCTCAAACAAGGTGACACGAAGCTAAATAAAGAAGTGATTTATTTGAATAACTATATCGAATTTTTTTTATCAACCAACTAAACGAAATGACAACAAAATATTTCATCATCTCACAATTAGAGGTTGAGGGTTGTAAAAGCCACAGGGAAACGAACTGACGACGTAACACGAAATAACATAAAGGGAAAGACAGATTCGTTAGTTTCAAGGTGCTGTCGTCAAAAACGTAAATGTACATAACGTTTCATCATGGCGAAATGTATCAATTCTATTTCTCTGTTTACTCATTTAAAACGAAGGGAAGTTTCCGAGCGCCAACTTTAAAATTCCTCAGCTTTACATATGTTCATTCGGATTTTGCTACAAAAACCCAACTCAAATATGCTCCACTATATATTTACTACAGCTTAAAATGTTGCTTTTGTCTGATGAAATCGCTCGTCATCATTTCTGCAGGCAGGGTTATTGAAGCTACACAGGTTCGAGTATGTAGATCTTCAGGAACTACGACGTGTACAGTAAATCCGTGATAATGATGAAAACTGGTTTTAAAACTATGCAGACCCAAGCTACATAATATGCACGATGCTGCACGGAGTGGGAATTGGGATTGGAGTTTTTACTTACATAGGGGGAAGTTATGTAGGACGATATGATGGAGCTGGGTTAGACTTGTTAGTGCTACGTGGCACTACAGCTGGCTTACGAATCGACTGCCGCCTCCCATGGCCTTGTATTTATAGTTTAACTACTAAACATGGGGACTCTGCCTCCTTCAATGAATCTTTGTTCCATTCTATTCGATGGATTTTCCTCCAAAAATAACTTCAAAAATAATGGAGGCTACTGCGAAATAAACTCAATACACAGGGGCCCTCCTCAACTTGTTATGATCGCACAAAATATTTGAGAAAGAATACTGCATTTAAAATAAACACGAATCAGGGATTTGGTTTTAGCATATCTTGATATGCTGACGCAACATATTTCGGACAAAGTCTCATATCTACGACATGAATACGAATTTGGGACTCAACTTTACATCAATGTTCCAAGTGATTGGAAAGCCACATTGGTAGATTACATTTGACATGTAAATGACGCTACATTACACACGAATGCAAGGTGAGATGCCTTTGATTTCGGATCCTCATCTGGTTCAAGGTTTGTTATTACAATCATTAAAATGTAGGAGAGAGACAGAGAGAGAGACAGCAGGAGGAGTGAAGATTGAATCTGGGAAAATGAATGACTTTTGAAGGTTCACCGAAATGAAGATTTGTCTATGATGTGCAAATGATCTCTGTCGAAGTGATTAGTGCGGCAAAAGGCTAGATACACACAAAGGTAGGGGGGAATTGCATTATTTTTAGCGTCAATGTGGAAATACCTTTTAGATAAAGACTCATGCAATGGGGACTCTACGTCAGTATTGGTAATTAAATTTAGGTTAGAAAAAGTTGTCTCCCTTACCTGTCCCTATCATGAAACACGAATTTGCCCATTTTAAGATCTCTTAATACGATTCCTTTACTATGGCAAAATTGAACGGCTGTCACCATTTGCCTAAAAATATTGGCTGCCTCCTCTTCCCGTAGCTTCTTCTTGGCCAGGAGATAAGCGTGAACATTCCCAAAAGTGGCGGGCATTATCATGTACAAGCATTTGGGACTTAAGACCACTTCGTGCACTTTACTAATAGCTTCACAACCTTCATCCAAACGGTGGTATCCCACGACTAACTGCAGTCCTTCTTGATTCCTGGAGACCACCTGGAAAAAACATTCAATATAAAAATAAAATCCAATATTTATTTAACACACACACACACTCCCTCACTCACACAAACTATAACCCAAGCCACAGTTACACTTTATACACTCCCATCTACCTCCAAAGTTGATTCACCTTTTCCTAACTACAATGAACTACTTCCTGTCTCCACTTTCAAATCCAAACTTTCTACTCTTCAAAATCTTCCCGTTCCTACTTCATATAATTATTATATTTCCTACAAAATCCCATCACACACTATTCAAAATAATAATACTTTACAGATCATTCAAACCCACACCCACACGGGCAATATCCAAAGCCAGAGCAACATCCCAATACCCCCAACAATCGCACACAGATTACCAAACCCACAAACTTTCATAATTCAAAAAATTCATTAATAATAAATTACTTTGCAGGAGAACTGCTCCTTAGTCTCAATCTTGATACACCTTAGGAAATTTTTCTGGACACAACTAGACTTATTCGTATTTGTACTGTTCGATCCATTGTCAAAGAGCAAGTATTTATTTGCGAGGAGAGACACATTGGAAGGTCTGTCAGAGTTCACGTCCGAATCCGACAAAATTGATACAGGAGGTGATGTAGGAGGGGATGATCCAGTTTCCACGACCATAATGAAATTAAATCACTTGATTTCCGATGAACGCTTATAAATAAATGAGTAATACAATCTTAACGCAGACTTGTACTTCAACTATAGAGTCAAAAAAAAAACAACAACAACAAAACGGTGGTGAATTCTACTAAATTTGTTTTACAACACAAAATTGAAGATTGGAATAGATTCTGGAAATTAATCCGCACTCTTCAAAATATCCACTTGAAATTATTTTAGGTTGGAGAGCTAAAAATGATATTTAGCTTCGCAGCCTAAAATGTTTCCATCTTGGATGGTCGCACTGTGTTCTGTTGGGGATCCATTGTAAGTCTGAGGTTACAGCTTTCCGAGGAGAGTGGCTTTAACAACATGCGCGACTCTCCTCAGCATTCGTCACCTCGCTATGCGTAACCATTGAGGTACATACTTTATCTCCGTACATACTACCTTTACTTACAATATTACAATACTTTACTCCCATACCAAAAGCGTTCACTGGCTTCAATCGCCCCAAAGCGTTTTCCTATCGTCGTATGCCAACTAAGCCCAACGATTCTCTCAACAATTCTAACGTTTTCTAGTAACATCGGCATTCCGCACTAAAAGCTTACAGCAGCAACGTGTACTGTGTGTATGTGTATACGTCTATAAGGGTGTCATAAATCAAAGAACGTTATATTTGCTTGCATATTTCCCTATCATTTTTATGCTCGTGCCTAACGTGGCATTCCATGAAGCCGATATCCGGTATTTGGGATATTTAAGGCAGCCGACATTCCCATAAGTAGAGTGCAAAATGTTATAACGTTTTTCGCAAAAATTTCCATGACATGTTTAGAATTATTGAAGCATTGCCCAAGATGGGTTGAGTATGTTAGTTGAAATTTATTGTTGGTTTAAATTAATTGTTGGTTTAAAATAATTATTAGCTTAAATTAATTGTTGGTTTAAAATAATTATTAGGTTAAATTAATTGTTAGCTTAAATTAATTGTTATTTTTAGTTAATTGTTAGTTTAATTTAAAATTAAAAGCTAAACTTAGGTAAATAGGGCAGTGTACAAATGTTTCTACCCTTTAGAGCAATTGCAAGCAAATTCTAAGGGAGTCTCTAACAATTAAAAAAAATATTGAAGATATTCCAGAGTAGAGCAAAGCTAAAATTTTCAAAATGGCGAGTAGTTGGAATCTAGCAATTATTCCGGGGCATAGTGTAAGCAAAATTTTGAAGAATTGTTATTCTTAAAATGGCATCTTGCAATATGATATTGAAAAGACTGGTCAACCTCTGGCAGTTTGAAAGAACACAAGGCACATGTAGGAAATTATAATAGGAAAAAAATATTGCAAAACGTCAACAGTAGCTTATCATGTTCATAAAGCTAAAATTAAAGCAGGATTAAGTGGAGTGAATCAAAGTTTATTTTAAAAGAACCCAATTCATTTTTGAGAGAAGTGAAAGAAGGATGAGTGATACAATGAAGTCATGAACCATTAATGAACACAAAGGATATTTACTTAGTGACGCTTGGAAGCCTATAATTTCGAAACTGAAGTAATCAAGGTAAAAACAGTATCTAGTAAACAAAATAGGGTTAGTAATAATATTTAATTTCTACATTTTAAAATTAAAATAGATATTATGATCATTTGTGACATTAGTTCTACAGGGCCTGAAGATGAACACAGTAGTTCTTTGAAAGCTCGTTGTATAATTAAACTGTATGATATAGATTTTAAAAGGATAAGTTGCGTAACGATTGAAACCTAATTGTGAATAATGCATTGGCAAGTGATGCTTCCAATTTCCAGAAGGAAATATTTCAGTCCAGTGGACTAGTTATAATGGGATGTGTAAGTTTGTGGCCATAAATATATTTTTGAAGACCTATAGGGCTTACTTAGTATTAGCTAGAGGTACAAGTATCGAAGAAATTGAGACTCTATGGTGTAGAAAGTCCTCGTTGAAATTAGAAGGTCATGAGGTACGATTTCGGCCAACTTTGTGTGACTCAACTGGGCGGTGCGGTGTACATTTGGCTATACAGAAACTAAGAACACGTTGCATATCTCCCCATACATACAGACGGCCTTTAATCTTTCTAAATGCTATTTAACTTGGAATGGTATAGTATAACTTGAACAATCACTCTTAGTTAACTACTTTTCATTTTTGTATCATTTTAGTATTTTCATTCGTTCTTGGACGTCTTTCCGTCGTCGTATTTCACATTTATCAGCATTATATTCCAATTCATTCTGATGGGATCGTACTTCCGTTCGAATATGACACTCCCATATTCTCCTCCATGCAGCTTTTAGTCCAATTTTTTCTCAAGATGTTGTTAGTAGTAATTCGATGCTTATTTTTAAAGTAACTGTAGTATGATTCTGCTGCAGTTGGGGGAAGTTGAAATAAATAACTGCTTATTTTTAGCATGTAGTTCAATAAGTCTGAGGGGAATTTTAAAATATTTTTGATGCTCGGGGTCGGAAATGTCGGCCATGATGCTATTGTTTATTATTATACAAGGGTGGTATTTGATCCGTTATGAACTTCATTCATATTTGTTTACCAATAATTCTGCCCTAAATTATTATAATTGTTAGTAAGATTTTGCTCTTGTTCCCGAGTAAAATAGAATTTAAAAAAATTCATAATTTTTATACCAGACCTCGATATTCCTACATACTCTCAAAATGATGCTATATGTACTTCCTGCATGACAATTGACAGTACTAGTACAAACTGTGAGCTCAAAGCAGAGCATTTAGTATAGTTTGTAAATGCATCCAATTTATATGGGGGCACAATGGTTGTTGAGAGGAAGTTTCACTTGGTCAGGGGACCCTAGGCATTGGAGACTGAGCTTGGGGATGCTTCTTTTGAGACTGGGATGTGGACAATTTGAACTAGTTGGACACATATTTGTTATTAGTAGTTCCGTTAATAGGTGTAGTGTGTAGTTCAACTTGAGGGGTGAGCGTGAGATGGGCTATACTTTGTGAGGAAGAGTATAGAGATATTGAAGATTCGAAAGATCTCAGAATGGCTTCCCGGAAGATGTACAGATGCATCAAGTGTGTTAAAAATACTGGAGTTATTGGCGCAGGTCACATTTGACTTCCTCGGATTATGGAGGGATTGTTAGGGGACTTGAATGAGTTCAAGAAAGCATGGAATGTCCCAGCCTGGTGTCTCCAGTCTCCGTCGCTTATAAATGTTTGAGAGCGGTTTGAAAGTGAAGGGATCCTACAGTAATGGGTACTTCCAAATCATCAGGACCAAAAGTCTCCTTAAAATGGGCATGGAGCAGGGCAAAAGGAGCTTGAATGGAATGTCTCGATAAAGGAGTCCCTTATTGTTCCTTATTACTCCATGAGCCTATGTATACAGCCACAGCCGGTGGGTTTAAATGCTAAAAGTATGTGGAGCCCATTTCGAAGGGCTATAGTTAGTAGTTGGACTTTTGTACATAAATCTGAAGGTATTTTGAATCACTTAGGGTTCAGGAAACCTTGGGAATATTTTTTGATAGCTGTTTAGCACGACGCATATGACGCTAAAATAGAAGCGGTACTACCGACTCGAGGGTTTTATGAGAACATACAGTTTCAGTTATAGCTTTTAAGGGTATATCACAGGGGTATGTAAGTACCTATACCTCTAATAAATAATCACCTACGTTTGTACAGGAATGTGTTTTTTGTACATGACAGGATCATGGTGAAAGAAATCGGAATTTTACACGGGCTGGTTCTTAATCGTCAAAGGCATCAGCGTATGGACATAGGCTCGCTCATAGGGACGGGATATGACAAAATCATGTTTTTTCCCCGAAATATCGCAACAACAATTGACATAAGGCTTTGTTTACGGTGAACGACACGACTGTGAAGCTAAGTGGTTAAAATTCTAACTTATTTACACTTACATTATCTACATTACTTTTCTCAGGTCCTCTCTCCCTGCCGAGTTTGGACCGGATTGATGGGACTTTCTAGAAGAAAACGGGATTCTCTAATTTCGAAACGATTCCTGAAACAATTCCGTGTTAAAGCGTAGTCAAGTATTGACACAGGGCTCGACTTGTCATGTATTTCTGTTCCGTCAATATTATTACGCTCCATCGTAATTATTATTCGTATTTGTAAACGATTGCAGTCCTAGTTGTAGCTGTACGTACAAATAGTCCTCCTTTGGCCTGATGTTGTAAAAGTTAGTGTACGTTTTTGTAATAGTATTAAGTACATGGAAGTAAATGGTGCAATCATCCCTTGTACACAATCCCTTCTTACTCATCCGGTTGCTCAGTCCATATTTGGTACAACGTTTGTGCACTCACTCTGAGCACGCTTCGCAATAAAGTGCGTATACAGAAAACGAAGGGATCTGTGTACAGCGGATGTGAATTTTAGGTTGAGGGCACATATATATGTATTTTCAGTCTTTTATCAACTCCTCAGCAAGGACTGACTCCATTATTCAGGGCATGTCCCAATCGGAAATATTTCTGTGGATACTCTCCGTTGAGTACGGAAATATTCCCGAAAGTAAATGAAATATGAGTGTGTAAACAGGCCCAAGTTTCAAAAGTTTGCACGCAAATACATATATAGAAGGGATATATAGATATCTATATGTAATAATATAATTATATGAAATCCTGGAAGCAACATTTTCCCATATACTCTTCCCCAAAGGACTCCATCGCACTATATACTGGCTGTGCTGTCGTCGGATAGGGTGTGGGTTATTCACGAAATTCAAGGAAATAATGAGCTTGTTCTTTACTCATAGTATGTAAGACGAAAATCATGGAGAAAAATTCCCTTGCGCAGGAAACTTTTAGTCACTGTTTTTTTGTTGAGGTCTTTCAGCATAACAACACGAGCGTCCATTTACTATTTGCAACCGAAACAGTCATGACTTTCACACATTCTGACGCATAGTGTATTGTGACTTGCAACAAATACACACCATCACTCCTTGCAAAACAGTGTAAAATTGTGAACTCCAACCTTTGATGTGTAATGTGATGAAACGAAAAATAATAATTGAATCATATACAATATGAAGTTCTTTTTGATGATTTTAAACATTAAAGATTGATTGCATTAATTGTTGAACTTGCACGGGATTACAGTGACATTTGCAAAATTGCATATTGCAACAGATTTCAAGAATTTTGCAGACGCAGCCCCTGCATTCCTTGATGACCACTCCAATTTGCATTTACCTCTGTGGAGATACATACCTTTGGTAAACAAAGTCCAAGTACACCCTAGAACAATTTCTCATATGATCGCAGAATCTTACGTGCGCCACGTCACATATCAATTCATAAATTGTTAAAATGCACAAGGAGGAGAAAGAAAAAAAACTGCATATGAGAGAGGACTATGGATACATCATGCGAGGTCCTACTGTATATATATAATGTACCATAAATCGGAAAATATAAAGAATATATATACATGCACCTGCAGTAAGGTCTTTCGGTAATTGCAATTATTATATGCGGAGCTATATAGTACGTACACATATAGTGTATTACCTGAGCAGTAAGTATATCCTATACTGTACATATATATGCAATCTTTTTACACTAGACGTGTAGACATTGACTACATTATTTTTCCACGAAAAGAATGGAAGCTTTGCGAATGCACGTGTATATCTACTACAGATACATATATGTACTCCGTACACGCATATAATTTTTAACGTGAACGCAAGGCAATGGATGATGCAATAACTGAACGGATGGGTTCAGTCAGACTCGAATACAGCGACCTTAATCTTGATTTTTCCCATTTACATATTACACTTTTACGTGTATACCTCCAACATAAGCAAACCTCAAAGTCTTACAAGGTTTCAGGTTTGATCAATTCTTATATATATTTGAGAAAGAAAATCAAGTAATACACAAGAAAGTTTCGATAGATGGACTTATGTACCTTCAATGTATACATAGGATGGAGAGTACAGAGTACAGAGCAACTATTATTTTTCAATGTTATAACACAAGCTCGAGCTTGCATCACTTTTGCGACAGCCTGCATGCATAGAACATATGCTGTTCTGTAAGTTTCTGTAAGTACTTTTGGTTAATGTAAGTAAATGTATTGCATTGCATGGGATGTGTGTGTGGGGGGAACATAGGACAGCACTCTCCCAGCAGTTGAAAGTTTACTATGAGTATTTGCTATCTATTATTTTGTGGTGTGAACATCAGACGATACTTCTTGTTTAATTAACTATGCTTAAATTACTTACTCAGAGCTAAACTACTATAGCTTATACAAGCACACAGAGACACGTACCGTCCATGGGGGGATAGTAAACGTGACTTGTATGCAGTCATATATGCAGGGCTATACTACACGCTAACTTTATAATAAAAACTGACGTGTAAACTTGCAATACGCCAACGCATTATTGCGATAAATTATACTTAAACTTACATTCATAAAGTGTCTGGTCCTACTGGTACTTTTCAAAGTCAGTTAGGATTTTTTACGTTGACTGGCAGATGATGGGCATGTGACTCGAGGATGTGCATACACTGGCAATTAATATCCCTCCAAAAAAAAGAAGATGATGATGGCGAGGTTAGCGAGGTCTTAAGGCCTCCTAAAAATTCATTTTTTTGTTTCGTTGTTTGTACTTTAATTAACAATGTTATTGTTGGCTTTTGTTACCGTCAAATTTGCATCTCCTACTACTTCCTCGTGAGCAGTGAGCAAGTGAGCACCAATAAGTCTCCATTGTATATATAAATGTAGAGTAAGGAAGTTTTGTTTTCATGTGTTTTCGTCATGCTACACAACGATAGACAAATCTATTACAAAGAGCAAATACTTAGTAATATTTAGCCATAGGGACAATGAGGGAGAGTGTGGATGCACTTGAAATATTGTTGATAGTATTTCTACTAGTAATAAATAAATATAACTACTTTTTTTTTTAACTCGTTGACTATTTCCTTTTGTTTTCGTGGAGATTTAATGTCATGAATTTGAAACCATAACATAAATGTTTAGCCACATTTTATGAACACATGCGGAAGAGCTTATACTTTTGCATATATTGAAACGTGCCCATCCATCGTAGTGGTTGTTGGCATGCTTTAGGGATGACACTTTTGTCACTATCGTCTTCCTGGGTTACGTTTACTTATATGCAGACATGCTCATACATACATATAATTTAAAGAGTTAGGAAGAAGATGAGCATTCATTAAGGATTCCGTTATCATTGGATTCTACAGCTAAAAGAGGGTTTCCCGAACTAATGTAATTATAGTGGTGATATGTGCTTCCTGCACATTATGACTCATGACAATATCTGGATTTCATGACGAAGAGGGCAAGCGTGCGATGAATAGTCATCATGGCCCATGAGTGCACATAGATATAGCTTATGGAAGGACACTAGTTCCTGTTCCGGAACTATTCTTTCTTTCTGGACGAGAATTATTATTATTATTTGACGACATCATATAGGGGAAGGAAGATTGCTCAAGACTCAGAGGTTGCAAGACAGCATAGGATATTAGACTTGGGAAATCCCGAGTAAATAGCAAGATATCATGATCCTAAGCATGTATCATGTTTGTTGTAATTCCCTTTTTTTTCTCTGGATACTCTCTCACCCTTATTTTCACCAGGCATGACATTACTGTGTACAGATCAGTTTATTTGTTTTTTTCTTCATCATTTGTACATCCATGGGCTGGAAGTTAGACTTAGGAGATACAGTGGTCCCACCTAATCTTTGACTGCTATTGCTCAAGTGTACCCTGACAAGCTCAACGGAACATCTTATGCGATAAGCTATTATTAGGGTGTACACGTAGTCTTATATGAGAGGGATAAACTCGAAAATACATTGCGGTCATCATCGACAACGTAATGATGCCGTAACTTCCATAATGTGAGTGCATGGCAAGGATGATATGAAAAATATGATAGGAATAAAAAGCCCTCATTGCGAAACCATAAATACACAGAGGTTCAATAAATCTTGAGTACTCAAGACCATGTTGTTCCAAGCTGACGGAATTCTACAAACATAAATTAGCCCCACTCAAACAAATCAGGCAAGTATTGAGTGTTCCAATGATTACAACTAGAAATTTCCAGATGCTTATGAGTATCTACTTGAATATATTTTATTATAAGGTCTGAGCTGAAGAAATGAACTTAAGTTTGGGGTAAGTACGGATATGTCATTGCCACAATTCTATAAACAGTTTCCATCCATGGAGTCATTGTGGGCTTTATTTTGAAAGAAAAACCGGGATTTACGCTTACTACACCCTGCATATAATATATTTTTTTTATTTAATATTGTTCTAGTGAGTAAATGATACTTTTGCAACTTCAACTCCCTTTAGTTATTACAAGTTCTTTCCCCCACGTACGAACATACGTGGGATGTGTACGGTCGTATATGTCTCCCGTGTACTCAAACTCTGATCAATTGATGACGTCGCTTGTAAACAATAAGTGCAGAGATGTGTTTGACGACATTGTTGTATTTTCTCATATATTAAATTTATATGCAGACCCTTATTTATATATACATACTGACAAGCATAGTCTTTTTTGTTTTCAGTTGCTAGGGGGAAAGACTGAGCAACGAAATGTCATTTCTAACAGGGCAGAGTCTTTGAACAGGTTGTTCCAATGATATTACCAATACTATGACAATACCTATTCAAACAACACTCCAAAACCGTACATGGTATGGTGCAGAGATTAAGTCATTTTTACAGCTGTCAGATAATAATAGAACGAATAAGAAACGACGTTAAAACCTGTGATGTTAACAAATAGGACATACCAAATACAAAAGCTCTCGAACAAATCCCTGCTGTCGTCATAAGTACATACTAGTGACCAAAACGTCATGATTATTTCTCATGGTTTCAATATACGTTTCCAGCTTTAATTATTGAACTTATCTCTATTACCCAGGGACCATTTAGTGGGAACTTGCAACAGGATTTTTCAAGAGCTCTCGCCACCTCTGCCTCTCAATTACCTCATAATCTGTAGGTGGTCTGTAATGTCAAGGGCAGGTGTTCAGGTACACTTAAACTGGATAAAATTTGTATACAACTTGACAAACGTATATCCCCTTGCCATGTGAGCTTGTGTAACGTATATAATGAATTTGCTATCTCAATTACAATATACTTGAATGGGAAAGGTGATACAGCGATGGGAATTGCGGCAGAAATAGAAATATTAATTTGAGCTGTGACTTATGACAACAAGTAGTGACCGAGCAGTTACGTGGCAATGGAAGAAATGTCATAAATTATTTGATGGTAACTGCTCGTAAAGGGAGTAACAATGTCCATAGAAATAATTAATTGCTAATATAATTATTACGTGCCATATTTGCAGGTTGTATGTACTCCAGGCCAGTCTGGTTAGGAGATAATTACAACGTGCAAACTGCCATCTTTCGCAGAGTGCTTAGGGACTCGTTGAGTCTGATGCAACAGATTATCATACTGACTACTTAGTTACACTATACCTTGTTTGTAAGCTTTTGAGAATTTACGCAGCAAACTTCTCTTGTCTTAAAACTAGCTCAGGGTTTTCATTCTGCATGTTGTGGGTTAAGGTAGTTGATAAAATTGAGCCTGTACAGTTCCGCAAACAACTCTGGAACAAAGACTCTTTTATCATTCCACGAGCACTCTTCATATAGACAGTTGCAAAACCAGTGCTTCCATACGTGTGTATGTCACTGGAACTTGAAATTATTGCATCAGCTCGTTACTTGAAGGTTACAAGGTAATAAGCATGTCACCCAATAAAAACTACATGAGAACTTTCCCAGTCGAAGCCAACTTACAAATTCATTAAAATTTTGGTGTAAGCACGTGTCAGTACTTATCCATGCAGAGGCAATATCAATGATAGAAGTCGGTAGTAAAAGCTTGAGAAGTGCTTCAGGGTACAAGTTGACGTGGAACCATTCAATGAGTACTGATGGCCAGTTATGGGCTAGGGTATGCAATTTGCAATCTTACAATTAGTTGATATTTATGACTATGAATGAAAACTGATTACAGGAGTCATGTAAATTTTGTAAATAAAAATAAAAAGCACTAATATTGTCTGCGGCATAACTTGTTCACAAAGTTGAACTCCTATTAACTCAAGATACCCCAGTGATCCAAGAGTACTGTAGAATTTTATGGGTTGGGAAAGATGCGTTTTCTTTGAGATAGCAGGAGATCCAGGTGTCGGAAGCACGTCAAAATATAATAAACTCTGGAAAGTCTGGAATGATTACCTAAATGTGCAAACTACTTTTGTACATACATACTTCACTATCATGGATGAACAAACTGTAAAAGAGCTTTGACAGTGGCATGTTGACATTTTCCGGGAAACCCAACTGACTAAATGGTTTATTAAAAAGTTTAAAAGTGTATTTTTATCTTGTATTTTTAAGACTTTGTAACCTTAAAAATTCAGGAAACGGAGTACATTGACAACCAGCTCTCAATTGATAAGGATTTGGTGATTCAGATCTTATTTATGAATCGAAATTACCTTAGACTTCCATGAATGACTAGTAATTGTTGCGAAATTTTTGAATTTATGAATGGTAAGTAATCATTCTTATCGATTTTTCCCTACAAGTTTTTGGGAAATTTGTACAATTTGGAAATCAGATTTGTAACAGCGTCAAGTTCAAAGGTACAAATTGAGAATCTTTATGATTTTAAGTTCTTTTATCAGACCTCATTTTTTCATAAATCAAAATAGGGATATTATTGTCTTCTTTTACTGCATACATGCTTGTTTCAAAATTAATATTCTGAAGAGGAGGAAAAGAAAAAGAGATTCAAGGGTAACAATAAGGGAATGTAATTAGGAATTGGAATATTACTGGATTATTGAACAGCAAAACGTTAATTAAATGAAAGGTGAAAAACTTTGATGGTTTTGTAAAAACAAAGTTCTCAAAGCCTGTCATTTTCAATGTTAGCAATAATTGAGCAATTTCTTGAATAACTGAATGAATAAATGAAATGTTTAAATATTACATGAGCCAAAAAAAGATTAGCACCTGCCTACGGTTCATTTGACTTATGAAATACAATTGAAAATATTGCAAAGGAAACGTAACTTAGTAAAAGTCATATAAATACATATGCACGTAGTATTTGTATTCATATTCCACCTGATTTAAAGATTATTGCGAAAACAGATTGTTTGATGATAGACAAGAACACGAGCTGAATACCTAAATATGTCAGTCTTGATCACTCAGACTTTCTTCAACTTCCGATTGCAGCATCATTTTAATGGACAAGTTATTTCCAGAGTGTTCTTGAATGTAGACTTTGGTATGAAATGGACGCTTATAGATTTGCATATCAAATGGTACGTGTCTCATTGCAAGTCTTGCTAACATGCAACGTGACAGTCTGCAGTAACTCGTATATAAATGAGGGCAATAAAAAACGATAAGTACACGATAAAATCATTGTTTACTAATAAGACTCACAGTATCGCTATTGGAACTTGCATTAGAAACCAACTTTACCAAATGCACATCTTCGTAGCGTATAACTTCATAACGTAGCAGTTCATATATATAGTAGCATAAAAGTTCGGATAAGGGTGGAATCATTCAATGAACACTGTTATCCACACATCCATTGGTGACAAATCCAAGCCATCAAAATTAGTGAACATTGGATATTACAGGCTAATATTGAAAGAACGCGAATTTGTGTGGCGTAAAAACTGTTGCGGTAAAATGCTTGTATTATTAAGTATGAACACTTATGTACAATTAAAATTAGCAAGAAACACAGTAGCTCAAATCATGGGAAATACTGCTATATTTAAATCTAAGCTGGAAATTTGAGTTGCAGCTCAAATTCCCTAATTTGTTAAATATGCGGAGAATGTAATTTAACGAATTTTATCCGCAATATGCAATTAATGCGTCAATGTGAATTTTGCCCCTAAAAACAAATTAGTCCTTTTTGTTCCTGGTTGGCCGTGTATGCATACTTTTCATTATGTAGAATGAGTGTATGCATACAAGGAAACCAACATCATTTGTACATAAGTATATGTTTCAGAGGAAATTCCAGGCAATTTATTTTTCCGACAACTGCACGAACAATGGGAAAACGCTTGAAGTTGCATGCATACTTAATATTTTGCTGTAAATAAAAATAGTGTACAAAAAATGAAGTGATGAAAGCAGAAAAAGTTTTAAAACATTTGTAATAATTGCGGACGAAAAAATAATACTAGAGATGTGGGATTCTGCTGATTGTGCAACCTAAATGTGGAGGATGTTTACTCGCGTGTCACTTGAAATCAGCAACTTTCTTTTTTAATCCAGGGTGGTTGCACCATTTCTAGAATTAATTGCGACAGCAGTAGCACAAGCCATAGAATCTCCCCATCTCAAAAATTTACACACCTGCCTTGTAGGGATTCACAAAAATGTGTGCCTTTTGTATACAATTTCAATTTCTATAGATACAACGTATTGCATGGAATTTAGGCAGATTATTTGAGGTTTACCTTGCAGTTTCAAAAGTTCTTTTGAGTAGTACATATATGTTCCCGTTCCATAGCATAACATAAATGCTATCGGAAAATTGCATAAACACTTCGTTATTTAAAGAACATTTTTGTGCGTTCGTTTAGAATACAGAATTATGATTAATTACTTATTACGCTGGAATCCTGTGATCAAGGATTCAGATGCATGCATAAACATTTATGGCGTGAGAACAATCAGCTGATACCTACGAGAGTTTTAAAATGTAGATAAGATTCGGCAAGGAGCTACTAATATTGAAGCTTTTGCAGTTCCGTATGACACGCGGTTGCTATTTCGTAAATATTGAGTGAATCAGTCGTGGGTATCGCAACCACACCAGATTCCTGTAATTATTCGCGTTTCCAAAGCGGATGAGCTCATGATGGTATACTTATTTTTATTGGAATCATGCTCTCGCCATGGATGTACTATGAATTCATAAATAATATTAACGTTTTACTTTCAAATCTGATTTTGAATGCCCAATCGGAATGATTTGATAAAGATGATAATCAAATTCTCGCGTGCCATCCTGTTTTCACACTTAGAATAGTTACTTACAGATTTTAAACAGCATTTAGTTGCCAACTTTCTGATTATAGAATCTTTCAAAATTTTAAACTTGTAAAAAACTAGAAAAGGACGAATAAGACGATTCAAATCATGCTGTAGGTAGTAGGTAGCTGGAATTAATTACTACCGGTGAATATCTCAGCTCTCCGTAAATAAAAATGTAATCATCAATAACAAAAAACATGCTGGTAAATTAAACCCGTTAAATGTATGCATTCAAACAAATCAAGCTTGCAAATCTACTGAAAAGTGTTAACGAACTAATTGATAGTAAAGACAAACTGTATTCGATTTACGCCTGGTATTATAATTTGATGAGCTATTTTTTTATTTCCTAGGGAGTACTAACCACAAACACTTGAAGTATGTATAATTAAATATATAGGTACTACTAATAAAATACTTTATGTAAATTCAATACGAGCATGATCAAAATAATTCCATGGCAACACGTATTATAAAATAGCCGGAATTATTTTCAAAACATCTTACAAACTCATAGTAATTGGCAATAACAGTAAAGTACGAGTAAGATTCAAAAATACATTAGGTGGGAAGGGAATCCTGGACGGGACAACTTGCATTTGAAACTTGATGCCTGTTGATTAAATTGGTAATGACTTGTTTGTAAACATGCGACGTCCAATGCTTCTCTAATCTATTGTATTTCATACACGTATAAGTAATTACTGGAATTTTATACTGGAAGATATATTGAGGAACCTTAATATTAGTGGCATGCGTTAAAGTAATGCACAAGTTAATGTAAAGACATATGTATTATATACAAATTGGCTCAAAAACGGATGTATATAATACAAACGTTAATATCAGCAGAACTAAATGCTAACGCTAACGTCTCTAACACAAGGTACGTAAATTAACTTTCGAGTTTAAAGTAAATTGAACAATTAAAAGCGATGACAAGAGCAACCAATAAAACTAAAAACTTTGTTTGTTCTTTATTCTCAAAATTGATTATTATTGGAAAAGTTATTAACCGCAAGGCAATGAGATCAATCTTTTCTGACACGTTCTTTTGATTTCCGTTTCACACTCCCAGATGAAATATTTGAAGAACTCTGACTGGGTCCTTTGACGCATTTTTCAAGTTTCCGAAGTCTGTTACTCTGTTGTTGCAACTGAAATCGTCGTAAACTTGTCATCAGTTCACTGGAAATGAGCAACCAGTTTGCCTGCAAAAATTAAAAACAGTATATAATAATTAGGTTTACAAGCTCCAGTATCATTACTATACCACTAAAATTTATGTAATAATAATGTTTCAAAGGATAAGGAGTAATGCAACTCAGTATTTGCTTACCACCATAAGCATACAGTTGAAGAGAAGAGGGGCAGAAAACATGAGCGATATGAACATTCCATTTGAGTCAAAATATTGTTGTTTTGAGTAGTACCTGTACAACA
The DNA here is from genome assembly GCA_947179485.1 of Allacma fusca. Taxonomy (NCBI): domain Eukaryota; kingdom Metazoa; phylum Arthropoda; class Collembola; order Symphypleona; family Sminthuridae; genus Allacma; species Allacma fusca. The sequence goes on from OX359248.1 coordinate 32,054,505, forward strand.
CATAAATTCAGTCACAGTATTACAGACATTATCTAGAAATTAAAAACAATCCATAATAATTTTGATAATATTCACTCCCAAAAGTCGTGTGGTTATTGTTTGTCACTCACATCCAATTTTCAGCCGCCAAAGTGTTCAACTGCTCTGACAAGAAGATTAGAATCACTGTAACAAACAAATAAATAGTATTAATTAAGATTTTGTCATTAATCAAATAAATTCACAGTACAGTCCCAAAGCCCTCATACAGTAATAGCAGTAACGAAATCCCAGTAACGATCCCACACTACATATATGTATGCACATATACATACATACTTACATAGAAAAAAGAACAGAACTGCTTGGATAGTCGGTCTTTTCCGAGAAAGCAATGTCAAAAGGGTAATAAACACATGGAAGCACACTAATGCCATCAGCCAAGGCTCCGACCATTCTATCTGAAATTCAAATAAATTATTCAATCAGTTGAGACAGCAATACTTTACAGTCAGATATTTATTGCAACCCCAAAAAAATGCAGACAAAACTTACTGGCTACGTATTGACACTATTAACTTTACAAGTATAAATGCTGCTGTTCCAGTCATTTAACAAAATGCGTAACTACGAGTGTCTGTTCCAATATGTAGCATACATACTGATGAGTACAAATAAATTGGGTCAATGTCACATAAATAAGATTAACCCGAAGCTCCAGCAGTCCCTCTTTCCATGTCAACTCTCCGAGTTAATAGCATGAAACATCAATAGACTTCTTCTCCCCGAAAATACTAAGAAAGAAAAACGTACATACTCATGCATTATGTATTTCTGTATGTTCTGACTAAACTTGTAGTAAATCCTTTACACTTGAGGGATGTGTGATTACGTAAAGATACGTGCCAGGAATCGGGGTCTCCACTTGTGCTGAACTTACCGAGGTAAATAAATACATGCATATGTGCGAACCAAGGGGTCCATAATATTTAATGTAATAAGACTGAGTCCAAAACAAGCTGCTTAACACAAGAAAGTTATGCAAAATTCTAAGAGAAACTAATGATACCGGCTTTCCCTGAAATACTCACTTCTTACATGCTCCAAAAATACAAACAATTTTATAATTCCATTTGAACTAAATCTGATCGCTCCACTTCCAAAATTAGACTACAATCAACTCTTGTCAGGAGAGATGACTTTGTGAAAGGGAATATTGATCATCATAAGTAATAATTATATGGACACATGGGAATAGGACTCATATTTTTGGCATAGCTATCATATCATACGCACAATATGTAGCACCAATTTATGAGAAGGTATTTTCAAGGGGAAAACAAATCCTGTTTCTTTGAGATCCCGAGTATCAAGAATCATGACAGCATTATAACTATTTGTACATATGCTTCAGCTTTGTACTTTACTTATACATAAGTCTCTCAATGTCAGCATTCACTAAAGTCATAGCCCTGTTTTTCTCAGGCAATAAATTCTCGTCCTTCCCTTTGTATTATTATCTGTAGGAAAAAATCACCATTAAACCCAGAATTTTGTATTGCTCCGGTGTAATATGCCAGTTCAAAGTAATTATCTATGTATGTATAACTGAACCACCGAAAAAATTAATTTTTGAAACATTTTATATAATATCTATAATAATTATAAGTCATGAATTACATCACGTAAATTCGGCGTGCAAGGACTTTTAAAACAAAAAATTGCACTTGTGGCATATCATCATCCCTGCCTTTGCCTGTACAAAACTCACAACCAAATAGCTTGAATTCCCATTCATTTATTGAACTGTCTTATTTGTGAATATATGCTGGATTGATCTAGAGTTTGGAGTTTATAATCATTCTCCAATGCTTATTTTCATTTGAACTGATTAGATAAGAAATCAGTTGGACTCCTGATCCTGTACATTAACTATCGGGATAGTTCGAGTCCTCCAGTGTGTTAGTATATGACCAGAAACTACCATTAGTACAGATATTTCTAATGCAAGGGATCTCATTCCATTGTCGTGCCTCTTAACATCTATACATATTACGTATGTTCATAGCTACTACACAAGATACAATAATAATTATTATTAGTATTTCTCCAGCATAGTCTTGAGATTCAAGGACTGTGCTTCTACTCACAACACTGCTTCGACCACGAATTTAGTCGTAAGGTCAATCTTCAACCTTCAGGTTCAGAAATTATTGGTCCTTCGTATAGTCTGACAATAACTATATTATTCTAAGAGAGTGAGAGTGACCAGTGATCCATACTTTGCTAAATGTTTACAGCAACTGGAAGGAGCCTTCAACGTTATTAGACGTAATAAAAGTATTCTTTTTTTAGTTCTGGATCTTCCCACCAGATAGAGCTCGAGTTTGGAAAACAAAGTTAAAAATCGTATAGAAAAATTGTGCCCACCGTCTGGAAGAAGATTAGGAACTGGTTGAACTGCTGGAAATTTTGAGTGAGTACTTGCGAAATATTTATTTTGAGGAATTCTGCGGATGGATCCATTACTAAGCCTTCTGTCTCCTGTAGCCTTCCCTCGCAAACCTGAAATTCAAGAAAAAAAAAACAATAATAATTACTACCGTGATAAATGAGAATCCTCATGCAATTTAAAACTCAAGAGTTAAATATAGCATTTAGAACATGTCCCCAATTTAAAAAGACGGAGCTTATATTTAAGTGAGTCATTATCGCCAAAACTTCATAAATGAGTTGAGTTAAGTCAGACTCACTATTTAAATAAATACTTTAAAATAATCATAACGATACGTAAGTAGTAGTCTTCAAAAGTAAAGTACCTCCAGAAGTTTATGCCCGTGCATACTTATTAAAACCCTTCAATTACTTGTACTCTCTAAAAGTTGAATTAAGTTTGAATAAGTTAAGTCGGACTGTCCTGCATGCAGACCAAATTAGTACAGAAAATTACACACGATCTCCTGTCTAAGTCAGCATAGACATTTGAATGAGTGTGGATGTACTATGTAAGTAAGTACACAAGAAAAAGTTAGCCTGAGGCTGTTGTCGCATAACACTGTACGTAACAGCAATTTTGAAACTCCAAACTTTCGTAAGAAATTGCGTCTGCTGTTTCTCTTTCACAACAATAGTAGTAATGATAATTCCTATACTATAAAATCCTGTACAGTTACACAGAATCCAAAGGTGGTCAAAATTCTGAAAAGACTTTCAAACGAGTTTACCACGAGTCAGCATCTAGTATCTAGTCCTTAGCCCACTTGACTGCCCAGTAGTGTCCACCCCAAATAGTACTGTCATGAGAAATATAGTCAGAGTAAACAAATGACTATCCTCGTACCCTCAGATTTACTTTCAAGGTGTACAAATATGCAGTGTATTTATAAACAGGATTAATGCAGTCCATTCCCCTTCTAACTTTGACAACTGCATGTCACCTTGGCCTTTAGAATAAACTCAATAGTACCTGCTCTTCCACAAATTGTCAGTGTATCTTTGGAGCCATCAGCTCCTCGTAGTTGTACTATATTGCCGTACAATTGGACAAATCTGTATTTCTGGTAATAGAATATATGAATAAGATAGACCGATTCCCACATCCCACCATTGCATTGGCGCCATTACATATAATTATACATTCTTAAAAATATTTACAGAGTAGTAGAAACAGACATATCCATCCACAGTTGTGTGCTTCAATTGGTCGTGTAAGTAATTACTTACATAATTATTACTTGAAGCAATGCACTAAAATACAAAGCATAAACTATGGATTTTTTTAACAACGTCTCCGAGCAAGTCCTCTCCGTGTCCTCTGCTCATACTCTTAATTATTAGGCCTTGAATACTGACTACTGACCTTCATTTCATTCAATTATTTTGAATACTGAAGAGTAAAAAATGTTTATTCACGATTTGAAAAACCCAATATAAAAAACTGAGAGGTGCTAATGTAACGTCATCCAATCTATTACGAAACTGATGCTTAGTCCTAGAGCTTCTTATGCAAGTGAGTACTGTAGATGGATACAACTGTATGGAATGGACCCAACAAACTATTAACTATTATAACCACAATAGTTAAAAGAGAAAACGTCAACTCACAAGTCACAACTTCCATTTGACTTACAATTTATCTAAGACTAATTGTTTTCCAAACTATATTAATTACATTCAAGTGACATCAGTTATTCAAAGGTAGTATTTATCTGTAGAAGTCTCTACTTTAGCCAGCATCACGTGTCACGTACTCCTCCAAAAGTGGTATGTAACTCATATATGTAGGAAATATATTTTTGTAGTGAATACTTATGGCACTTCTGTATTTATTGGAAAAAGACACGTCCTGTTTTCGGCGTACATTCCAAAACACTACCTCCTTTTCCAGCCAGGAAAATATTTTCAACAGGATTTTTAGTGAGGATGAGAATATTTTTCTTCTTTCAATTTCCCACTTTTTATTCCACACACAACAGTCACCTCTAAATCCTACTTCTGTTCTATATTCGAATTTCCAATGCAAGAATTTCATTGAAGACTTTCTTATTCTCTCAATAATAGGAGAGAAAAGTTTTTTCATTCCACACTCAAGTAATTTTAGCACTGGAAATTTAAATAAAGAAATTATTTTAATTATTTTTTTAACAAAGAAAACAAGGAACAAGTAGTACTGCTCTCTTCCCTAGACTTTTTGCCAAATATTTTATTCTGTATGAAATCAAGAAAATGAATGAGAATTAATAAATTATTATTATAAAAAAAGAATGATAACCTCCCTACAAGGAAATAAAAGAACTCACAATGATTACTAAACAATACAGTCCCTACAGAAACTCACCCTTCGGATTTTTATTGACTCATTTCAGACTTGCAGCTGCAGCGCAGCGGATTCCCAAAGGGATATTAATCGACTGCAAAACTCAAAATTCACAAGCAATATGATCCCACAACGAGAAAAAGGACCACAATGGAATGTGTACACATCGAAAAAAGCATACAGGGAGCTCAATGAGAAGGAGGAAACCAAGCCAGTAGCTCTAAATCTTCTCCGCCAACTCCTTGCAGGTTAGCCAGTAAATTACTGGCTAAATTAAGCTTTCATTATGCATATATGTCTAAATTCTATCCTCCCTTGTAAACAATTAATCTTCCGTGCTGAGTCCAAAAATTGAAGGGAAAAACAAAAGCAAACTTTTCAATAATAAATGAGACCATTGTCAAATAATACAAATATTTCTATATGTATGTATGTGCCAACATTTTCCCAAGTACTACTCCTTCCTGTAAGAAGGATTAACCTTTTTAATAATACTTGCTCAACCGTACGAAAAAAAAAATTCCTGTCTTCTGAAACCTTTGCCAATAATAATATTTTTTTCTGACACTTCTGTGGTCATTAAATCAAACAAACGGGAAAAGTAGGAGCAGAGGGATAACCTTGTCAAGCACTTGTAAACTCTTGATATAGCTCTAGTATTCCACTCCGCGTATATACAAGTATACGTTCTCAAAAATATAAAAATATTAGCAATACGGGGGATAATAAAACAGCATGAGGACTGTAATTGTCTAAATTTATATTTACTACAGTTACAAGAACTTCAGCTGAAAGAACACTAGGAATTTAAATACGGAAAAGCAAATATTTATCAAAATTCTACTCCGAGCCCGAAAAAAAGAATAACACGGAGAGAAACTACATAGTAGTAGTGGAGCCGGGTGGTAAATTCTTATCTTCAACTCATTAATTTGTGGAGCAGAAGGAATGCACATATGTACATACATACATAGGCAGTAACGATGAGTGTGACGGAATTTACACTAACTTCTTTTTTTTTTTTACTTTTCCTCTTTATACTGTACCTAACTCCACGGTCGTGGTTCGTCCCGGTCCTCATTCGTATTTTTATACTGCATATTAGAGGAAGAAAATCTCCGATGCCCGACAAATGATGACTTCCTTTTACGATTCTTACGAGCACGTAAATTCAACGCGGAGCGTGCATTTAAGTTGGTAAGTGCAGTTCCTCAAAACTCAAACTCCAGGGATGCAGATTGTGGATACTTACATTTACTACTATTACTATTATTATTCCTCAACCCAAATGAACTTTATTACGCGCTCATTCTGATTTATGCAAATGTGTGACTCCTTCTTATACATACATACATACAAATGCACGTAACTATAGACGTACCTCTATCCCTCCTCCTTTACAGTCACAATTTACCACACGAGTTAAAAGAATGTTCCCAGAGACCAATACTCCTTTAATACTCTGTAATAGTCCCAAGAGTCATTCATTTAATATTTGCAATAATGTTTCACACAGACAGCATATGCTGACGGCACATTTGATTTTCACGGTCCTTTACCACTAGTAATCGTCCACAGCTCACATAGCAATCTTTCCCCACACTTAAATCCTCAGTTTTTACACACACACTTACACACACACACACAAACACACTCACTCCCCGACACACACTCACACTCTAACACTTGTACAAGCATCCATGAATAATTACTATGGGGAAGACTTGTTGACTTTACAGATCAGGAACTATTATGGAATGAGACGGGATAATTTAGACTTATTCCAGAACCTATACCCCGAAGAGATGCTCCCAACTTTTAATCAAAGGCTCCAAACCGTCCTACCTCAACGAGACCAGGAGGGTCGCCACATATTCCTCTTCAAAGCCGGTAAAATTTATTTCACATTCCAACAACACAAACCTAATCAATCGCTGGATACATCCCATTGTAAATAAATAGGCCCTGGTTTACCATCATTATCCCCCTTGACTGCACAAAATTCTAATATTTCCACAAGGTGAAAGTTTATACTGACAGAATCTAACCGCTCTATACATAAATACTCCTTAAAACTACATGCTCTAACCACAGGAAGCTCCAAGCATAGATTTTCCATAAAACTTATCAAATCCAATTCCCCCCATTGAACCTACTGTATCTATTGAAGGGTAAGGGAAACCAAATGTCAAAAGCTAAGAACAAAAGGCAGGGACCGAGGAGTACAGAGTGGAGAAAGGAAGCAGAAAAACAATCAGCATTGAATGTCTTGAATACAAAATAAAACAAGAAATCGCTCTGTCTCCTTCCACAAGTCACAGACTGAACTTGACTGTCAACTCACAGATGTATGTATATATATGCAGTGGCGTACAATTCCCGAGCTATAAGGTACATATAGACAGGGACACTTACACATATGTATGTCCTACATGAGTACAACAACAACAACATACACAAATAGGAACAACCAGCGGAAAAGAATGAAAGCCCGGAACTATATATTTACATGTAGATACAGATCCAGGCATCCAAGCATCCAGGACCCACATATGTACATAACATGGTAACATTCAAGAAAAGTCAAGATTAAAAAAAACAAATGATACTATAGACTCACACTTCCAAGCATAAAAACTGACAGGAGTTGTTTTCATGGGGAAGTTACAGAGGGAAAAAAAACAATCCCACCATGACGCCTCTCACTCTCAAAAGTAGGAACAAAAGTGACAATAAAATAAACTTTAAATAGCATTTACTCCACACGTCAGTGTAAAATTAGGGAAATACTGGAAAACTTCCACCGACTCTAGTACAAATAGTAGTAACTGAAGAAATACTACAAGGATCGTATCTCACCCCTACTCTCTATAAAAAGAAACCCAACTACAAAGTAAATGCATTAAAAGTTGCGATTTCCCCACCAAGGACACACCATATCCGACGCGACGAGGGATTTAAAATAATTCACATATCAAAAAAATATAAGGAAAAAAAACTAGGATCCTACATCCTATACTTATTGATTTATTCCTCCAACACCATAAGCCGTTTAGCTGTACTTTGTATTATATATAGAATAGTTCACGTTCAGACAGATAGATACATACAAATCATATGTATATACGATACATAACAACAAGAGCCAACATCACCGTAGGCTACATTTGAACCTCACACACTCTTTATATTATCCATGTTTCTTTGAAAACCTTCTCTCACTCTATCTGTCTCTCTCTCTCTCTCTCTCTTCCCTTTTCTAACTGTCTTTCTCACTTTCCTTCCCTGCCTCTCTCCTGATGAAATGTTTCACTTTATTTCCTCCCAGAAATGCACTCACGTTTTATTAAAATTCAAATTAGGTGACTGGGACCCAACTCAATGCAACTTGGATGATATTTTCCGTGCCAATTACTTATACCTGGAAGAGATGACGTCTACGATGGAAACTCAAGTCCATGGCCTGGTAGCAATCGTTGACTGTCAGGGTCTCAGCTTCTACCATGCACGTTCTTTCACTCCCAAACATGCCAAACGAATGGTTAAGATTATCCAGGTACGTATAGGATAGGATTAGTCACTCACAAATTTTCATATAGCACTTGAATGGAACCCTTTTTTCCCTCCCTCCCTCCCGCCGCCGCCATAATTAAGTCCAACAAGCCCCACTAATTAAATGTGTCACCTATCTCCTAAAAGGTTAATTCCACACATTTAACAACTAGATTCTATCTCTCTCTCTCTCCCTCTCACTAGCAGCTATCTCTCTGAAACATCCCACACAAAGGAAGAGCCTATAGATATATATAGAACATCCAATGACATTTATCATTTTCTATGCAATAGAGGCTTTGCAGTAAGCTATTTTCAACTTCAGCTGTCCTGGCATGCATAAATTACGGATACAAGGAAAAAGTTCTTCCATGATATTATCTATATATCGATCTTTCAATGCGGATATTTTCGTAATGTCTATAAATGCAACTGTCATTATATAAGTCTGTATAGGAATAGGGAGCTTAATTGCAACAAATGTTATTTTAACAACTATTGATCGTTTCCTAATGAACAAGGCTCTCTTTGACACTCACCATATATGTAGATATATGTATGTATTTAAATAGGATAGCTTCCCAGCACGCTTTAAGGAATTCCATCTAGTGAACCAACCCTACATCTTCAACCTGTTGTTTGCAGTGGTCAAGCCATTCTTGGAGGAAAAAATTCGCAATCGAGTAAGTAAAGTACCTATCTACACATATCCATATAATAAAAGTCGTTCAGGCTAAAAGTTTATCTTTTATGGGTGGGTTGTGTGCGAGAAGAGGATTTAATTTTGACATGTTACAGATAACCGGCTATCGCTATCACAGAGCAGCTATCACCAGATACAAATGTAAAACTGCACAGGGATAAATAGATATAGATATGTAGATAGAGCAAAGTCTACAAAAAAAAAAATTATTTGAGCAAGTTACACAAAAATATTGATACAAAAAGATGAGCTCTTAGAAACGCGCATCTTATTTCGAGATTCAAATCTGTATAGATATACATAAGTAGATGTTTGTGAGTACATGTAGGGGTTATATGTATGTATGTAGGAGGTAGGCTGTTTCGATATAAATACATAGTATGTCACTATGCGGATGCAAAAACTCAAAATCAATAACAGATGTTGAAAGCCTAGAGATTTTTTTTTTGCTAGACAAACAAGTAAATAATCCTGAATCCATTTATCTTTAAAAAGGATATTATTCGTTCTCATGAACAACCAAACCTTTGTTTACTGGAAACTCTCCAGCAGAAAAAAACATCAGATTTCAGTTTCGATGATAGCTTTTATCTAACTAGTTGGATTTCGATCGAGAAAATTCTATATAATATATAGCAAATGATATTATTCAAGACTCAATAGTGAGGAGGAGATGCCATAGAAAAAATAAATCAGGCCGACAGCAACTCAGGAGTAGCAGGATATCCTTCCATTTGTTTCTGCCGCTGTAAATGCCCTGCTATGTACATATAGATAGATATGTAAATACTATATTAGATCTACACTTACGTATTAGGTATCTCCACACACTGTATTCGTAGTAGAAGTATGTAGATGTGCCACCTACCCTCAACACATCCCTTCTAGTTATGGATGCACAGATAAAGAATAGATCTGAGAGAGAAAAGGAAAGCGAGCGACAAGGAAAGAGAGAAAGGAGAGAGGATAATGTATTGGAAATAAATCCAACATTTTTGTTCTTCTCCAGATACAATTCCATGGTTCGGATCTGGCCTCTCTGTACCGGTACATTAATCCCGAGATCCTACCTGAGAGTCTGGGCGGGAGCCTCTCACTCGATGATACTTTTATTAACAAGATGCTCCCTAGGAATGATCACTACAAAGGTAAGGAAATGACCTTGTCGGTAGCCAATAAATTTACGCCTTCCCTTTAAAAAGTCTTGGGCGATAAGTATAAAATACCATCTTCCCCACATACATACAAACATTAGTGCTTCAACCTTCAAATCCATATGCATTCTATAAATAAGAACTGTAGAAATTCCAAATCACACACACAAGCTCTCTCTCTCTCTCTCTCTCTCTCTCTCTCTCTCAGCCCTCTCGCAATGAAACCCCAAGCTCCTGTAATAATGCCAACATTTTTCACTTAAACTCATCGCAAAGGAAAGAAAATCCATTCCATTGGCAATTCCTTGGAAAAGACTGAATTTACAGTCTCGCCAACTCGTCTAAATCAGAGCTTTGGTTATCTATAGGAAATAAATTAATGCTCCCTTTACTCTTTGCATATAGCCAACAGGTCTGGCTAATATCATTAAAGATTAAGAAAATGCACTATCGACCAGATGAGAACAGTATAGGAATTATGATTTGAGTCGGGACTGATCCCCGGTAATACAATCATTTCATAGGATATCGTGAGAAGAGTCCTTCTTAAACAAACCAAATGGAGAGTTTCCTTTTATAATGTAATCCCTAAAAGAAATATTGATTGGTTGACGGATTCTGTATGAAGTACTACAATATTTGAGATTCGGGAAAATCCAACATGGATCATATCCTATCTGTTGAAGTTGACTTTTACTCTCCTCGTCCTTCTACTCCTTCAAGTGCGGGTATCATGTGTAACATGAGGCAAATCTGCAAAAGATCCCTCCAAATATAGAGCTCAAGGCTCAATCCTCCCATGACTTTTATCATCTCATCGTAAATACTTTTATTGCCTCGGAACCATATACAAACCAAGATGGTATATTATTGTGAGAGAGAAAGAACATGAGTATCTGTATTCCACAGGAGAGAGAGAGGCAGAGAGAGAGAGAGAGAGAGAGAGGCAGAGACTTTTTATATGTAGCTGCGAAAAAAGAGACAAAAAATTAAAAATTGTCTGGAGAAAAAAGCCCTCGAGTCGATACTATACAGTACACATCCCTGAGCTCTACGGCTCTACATATACATATAGAACACACATACAGTTTCATACTTTAAACATCCACACATACATACATCTAGTGTTACATGCATAAATAAACTCTGGGATACGTGTAAAAAAAGCATAAAGGAAAGCTCACGAGATTGAGGGGGGGAAAGGCAAAAGTGCAATCCCTAATTTCACTTGAACTTCACAATCCTCAGAGTAAATATAAGGAATGAAGTAAATTGAAACCCACAGCAATAAATCCTAATACCATCTTATAAATCAAAAGGGATTTAGCATTATGGACAACAAATATTAGGTGAACCACTCTCCCATCCTGGGGATGCATACTATAAATAAATACGTTCTTTCCCACTATGCATCTAAATACATGACCTATCTCTCCCACCTAACCTCCGACAGCTGCCTTACCGAGGTAAAACAAAATGGAGAATACAAATACTATTGTGGCACGAACTCATGCATCAATTCTGTTCCCAAGCAAAACAATAAAATACAGTGAGGTACATACATACACTAAATCCAACTTACATGTGGGTACATAATTACTACAAGAAATTATTATAGGCACTCGTTCTAAGCTAGGAAAGATCCGGTAATCTTCAGAGCTCAAAGCTTTCGTAAGAGTAGGATCATTTCCGGGGTCACATAAATTATTATATACTTAAGATCCTCTCCGTGTAGACACACTCCGCAGTACTCTAGTCCTTCCCGAGATTGAAATAATCAAATTTTTCCCTACAGGAATCTCTACACGCTTGTCTGCTTTTATCTTATAGGTGCTTCTTTCTAAGCAGAGTAAATGTAATCACGCTTACAGCAATACAGACATGCTCATATGGCTCATTCAGACACACATCATTTTCAGTTTACTAAACCTTGATTTTGTATTAATATTAATTATAGATATGCTCAAATTCGGATACTCCAAATCTTAAGTGAGAACGTCACCCGAAACGGTCTTGACACTTGTAATTAAGCACTTATCCATTCCAGCAGAGCCAGCTGGAATCTCCGTGAGTCCCATTCCTTTCCAGTTCGACAGTGTCAGCTACAACTTATTAGAGCTGACAAGACCTGACAGTAGCTATGAATCTAACCTTCCACTCAAAAAAACAATGTACATACCTATAGGATACCTATCTATAGATAATGTGAGCAAGTTAAAATAATTTTAGAATCGTTTGTAATTATTATTTTGGATCACAAAAGGTCACTGACATATTTGTGACAGTGTCCTGACAACGACAACGCAGGCGTCATACATTCCGGTGATATACCAAAGTATTAAAAATACTTACTCTACCTATATGTATGTATGTAATTACATATAAGGCAAAACAAGAAATAGTTATTTAAGATATGTTCCGCCAGATTTGTTAGCCAATTGTGAGTATATTCTTTATATGTGACTAATTCCTGGAAATCTTTATATCCTGTTAGCGTAATTATCTATCAGTAAATTAAAAAAAAAATCAAGTAAATATTAAATTCTTTGAGTACATCCTGTACTATATATCTGTAATTATTTACGAGAAAAATTGAATAAAAACTTTGACGGTTGACTACAATATAGGAAGACAATATTGCAAGACATGCACTTAGGATCGGGGAAACTTCCACCCTTGATTTCCATTGGAGGATAATAAAAAAAAATCCGGGATTCTTGACCCGAATATTGAATTGTGGTTGAATTGATGACACACACGGAGCGACGGGTTCCAAAGCGTCCGGAATAATAAAGAATGTCATAATGTCATGCTCTGAACGTCTATCTAAATATTCACACAGAATAAGATTAAACACGTGACTAAACTTGATTTCACTATAGTAGAATGGAGAGTCCCCCATAAGAAAAATCAACCTTATATGAACAACATGCCCGTTACCCGCATATGTGTAATTATGTATGTATGTATGTGGATCCTCCAACTCCAACAAATGCCCACATAAAGCCTTCCATAGAAGAGAACTTCCGTAGGAAAAAAAATCGATCTTTTCTGCATACACACGTGTAGTTTATAGATATCTAACTTACTATGTATAAAACGTCTAGGTACAGAAGCCATAGATACATGAAACTAGGAGTGAAAAGTTGTCCCAACCAACGACAACTAGCCTGCACTTAAGGAACTTGACGTGCTTGATAGACATAGACACTAAACATGTATCGTCTACTCTCACAAACGCCCATACCGATTCAAACCAATGAACCACAGACGCTCCCGTTATGTAAAACAAATTTTTCTTGAGATTTTTTTTTTATCTTACAAAACATACACACAAAATCTACAGACCTTCAATTCCTACCAAAGAATATACAGTACATGCACCAGGAAGAAAAAGAAGAAGAAGAAGTAGAAGAAGCGTCTCAAGACTCGACGACAGTCATCCAGTTCATAGTCAGAGACTTTAAATCAGTCATTTTATTGTTCCCACTGGTGACACCATATTGGTAAATTTTTTATTCAAGTTATATACCCCTCCAATCATGCTCTATCCAATCCTGAAAATATCTACCACAGAAGACTCCTCCAGCCGCACATAGTAACAATAAACTTGAGGGAAAAGAACTCAGAAAGAAGTATACTGATATGACAGAAAAAAAGGTTCCTAACCGATTCTTTTACAATCAGTCTTGTACTAATAATACAACCACAACCCCACATATACCACACTGCATGGAGTCATAATATTCGAGGTAGTATCTAAAATAACGGGGAAAAACTTTCTCCCAATGAAGGACAACATGAGAAATGTGTAGATGTATAAAAATATATAAAACATATGGGAAACCATGGATACTACATTTCCCTTCTGACGACAAGCATAATACTTAACATATGCATTAGTCCTAAGGGCTTGGGAAAGTATACTTGAAATAACTGTTAGATCTTGAACAAGTTTACATATTTGTGTAATACTTTCGATGGTGAATAAAATGGCTGGGAGCACACTACAAGATATATACATACATACATATATATATATCCATATGCTATGCTCCTTGAGCATGCACATAACTATATGTACATGGAATGGAAGACCCCCCCAAAAAAAGAGCTACGTGTACAAAGCCTCCGAGTCATTCTTCCTTTTTCTTGAGACTTTGCATGGCAACGGTAAAATATATGAGTAGTATATGTAAATAGTTATGTACTTGTAAGGGGAAGTTTCACTCCTGTTCCTTTCCTTGGAACATCCTTTCAAGTAGAATCTATATATAAGTAAATACATAAGTTGCATAGGGGGAGAGAAAAAGCAGAGCAATTCTGGACGTGATCACTCCATTCCCTGATCTAGTACAGGGATATAGTATGAGGGAGGAAAGGAAACCCTGTACATATGACTGCCGAACCTGAGAGTACTTTCCCTCCTACTAAATTCATAAGTACCGTACTTCTATTATCAAGTCTCTATGGCGCATTATTTAATGAAGCATTTTATATTTATTTCTTGTCTACCTCTTCGTCCCTGCCTGAGTATGAAGTCTCCAGTCTCCATGCGTACAAGAATAGTCATAGTAATAATAATTATATCAATGCGCTACGTCCCAGTGTCTATACAATACAGGTCCAAGATAATAAAAACCCTTAAGGAATATTGGATTTGATAACATGCTATAAATCCGAAGACGAGACTCCACGAAAGGAAAGGGGAAAAAAACCTTTAGGAATGCAAGAGAACTCGTGAATATTACTTTCCCCCTTATGACATACATAAATAAATAGGAGGGTATAAATTAAAGGCGATTTCTCTAATGGAAACGAAAATCATAACAGTACGGACATTAACGTATGCAAGGGCGTATGCATGGAAGTAGTAAATAGTGAGATAAAATTGGTTATAGTCTTGCTAAATATAAAGAGAGTGAAAGAGAGAGAGAGTGAGAGAGTGAGAGAGAGAGAGGGAGAGAGGGAGGGAGAGAGAGAGAGAGAAATACATAGTAGCCCGAACTTCATTTTATCCTCATTAAGGCCAGTCATAGACTTCAGAGCAATTTTCTCCTGAGACTGAGATGCAGTCATGAATATTTAATTCCTTATAAGATACTTCCACTTATCGGATATGGATGTATATACCTTCAAAGATCCTACATGCATCTTCTGGACGTAGCCCCCAGTTTGCATACAGATTTCTATGAGAACTTAACTCCCGTCTTTGTAAATTGTGTAATCCCGAAGCCACATATACAGATCCGACCTTGATTTATGCATTTGTACTGCTCAGCCTTATCACATTAATGGTAGCCAGAACTTAATAATGATACAATGAAATGGCATAGGCCTCTCCCAGCCTCAAGTATAAGTATCTATATACATAATTATATTTATTATCAAAATATATGACACCAGTAGTCTCCGTGCTCTCGATCTTCTCCGTCTTTATAGAATTGTGGTACAGCTCCGAGAAATAATGCATAGGAGGCGGAAGAAAGAGAGAGAGAGAGAGCGGGGGAGAGAGAGAGAGAGAGAGAGAGAGAGAGAGAGAGGAAAATTCTGAAACTTTTACTAGTTCGAGTACTAGACCAGGAATTACAAACATAAGTTCAAATTTCCATTCCTCCTTGCTTATTGCCACTAGTACTTGCTCTTAATGCAGATAAATTATCTCCTCAATGTCCTTCCAGTGTACAAATACCTCAAATGCACAATTCCAAATGAACTCTTGTTAAATTATTTACTGTCATATAAGTATAACCATGTAACTAGACAATTTCAAGCAATTCTCATCTCATCTCTCTCTCTCTCTCTCTCTCTCTCTCATTTCATTTCAAGAATTAAATTACGTTTGGAAAAGTGAAGTTGAAGCTAATATAAGACCAGCACTTTACAAACACACTAAATTATAGGAACTATTAGTAACGTTACGTTTCGAAACGAATGGGTTCATGTTTACTGACAAAATATTTGCAAAATAATAATTATTTGATACACGGGAGAAAATAGGTAATGTAAATAATCCAAAATTCTTGTGAAAGGAATTGTGAAATATAAACTACTATGTAAATACTATTTTGTAATAATATAGATATATATAATTATATACCCTATATGTATATACCTGCACGTGCATACACAAGTCCAGAAAAATGAGGACAAAATTCCGAAGGCCACGAGAAGTTGAAAGCCTGTAGGAAAACAGGAGCTGGGCAATATAACAATGTATTGAAAATAGCGGGAAAGGACGGGATGATAAAGTAACTTCAGGAGCAAAAGTGAATGTATCTATGTAGATACAAGAAAAGAATGAAAACTCGCCGAAAAAGTCGATTGACTTGCATAACATGAGGAAAATGAAAGACGATCAGGTTGAATGCAAGGTAGCTCATGTATATGTATACAGATTGATAGAAATTGATGGGATGAAGAAGAGCCATCGGCAGAGGCAAGATGCTGGGGAGTTCAGAACCAAGAAAAAACCAACAGAAAAAATCACAAGAGAGAGAGAGAGAACTGAAAGAGTGAGAGCGAAAGAGAGAGAGCGAAAAAGAGAGAGAGAGAGAGAGTGGAAAGAGAAGAAAATGCAAGTCAAGTACTAACGAACCATTACTGAACCACTTCTTGGTGTATAAATACCCCAGCGTACATATGTATGCATGTATACATCCTACCCTAAATATTAGTCTCACAGACTCTTTTCAAGGGAAATTCTCTCCAAAGAGATATCTATAGATATATAGATATAGGAATTATAGTGAGCATGGGAGTACATGCATATGTATATATGCATGCATGTACAGAAGCTAAAAAAGAAGATTCGGCTCTTACTTGGGAAATTTCTCCAGCGCAGACAACTACACAACGACGAGGCACACTATGAAGACCAGGAGAAGAACCAAGGGACAGACAGCTATAAGGCTATTACTTTTACACTAGTGCTTCCATTCTGTCTCAATCCCAGCACAACTCCCGAGGATCTCAATTCTCAAACGAGTCCAATTTTAAACCAACTGACTGACATAACCCCGCTACATTTTAGGCTCCTGCCTCCAATCTTACAATATTAGGTTAAGCCTCCTTTTAAAACCGACCTTGCCTTTCAACACTGCTCCTCCAACTAATATAAAGAGTGAGCGAGTAGAGCAATGCGGGTGGACGCGAGGAAAATATTTTCCCCAAATTCGACTACCTATATAAGCTATGTATATCACCTCTGCATCAAAAACTTGCAGAGTTACCAAAAAATCTCTCGGTGCATTTCATACACTTACCCAGGTATCTACCTATAGCTAGATACATACTTACAATATTAAATTCACCAATGCACACATCTGTACATGCTTACACTTGAGAGCCCTCCTCAATGCACCCGAAGTTATACAGTCGTACAAAAACATTTTTAGTCAAAGAGCTCCATGCATATACATATACATAATTACACATATATAGAGTCCCACACTTTAAAAACCACTCTGGAATTTCTTTTCATATCTGTAACAATTACACAGTTATATTAATCCAGCCAAAGGAAATTATTTCAAAAAAATGAAACTTTTACATTTACCCTATCTTTATACACATTTTGCTGAAGAAAAAACGCAACCTATCTCAAGTATTTTATTATTACCACACCGACAACTCTCTCACATAAAATTCTAAAATTCCACACTTAAATTTAAGATTCCGTGTAACTACATGCTCCTCAACATTTCCCCATATGGTCCAATGTACCAGCTAACGAGCTATTTCAATTCCCAAAAGGTAGGACCAAATCCCTGAACCACTTTACAATCTCATGAAAGGCAATTATTATCTCCCTGACAGAGCGAAACCTACGAGTGAAATCTCATCCGGTACATTCATAAATTTAAACCAAGCAAAAATGGTGGTTCCTTCGAGAAAACGACTTTCACTCTACTCCTGTACCTATATGCCTACATATACCGTGTCTCTATAAAAAAAAATTGGGTCCCACGTACATACATAATTACAGATACATGTGGGTGCGTATAATTTCATCCGTCTAAATACATACGTACATATATGTACAGGTATAGATAATATAATTACATGTATAGAAATTTCTGCCACACAAAGAAAAAAAAATCCATTCGGACTTCGGACTTCGGACCCATATGAAAATTCCCGAAACCACTAATAAACTCCCAATGCCATGACTTCTCCTGTCTACCCAAGGTTGATGGTCGTAATGCAGTTAAACTCATTTAAATTTCGGATAGGTCCTGCAGGTTATGTAATATATAGACAGATCCAGTTATTTACCCCGCAACGATCGCATGCCCCTATAAATAAACCTGTTTTGCATGAGACAATCCAACCTAACCCTATAGGAACCGTAGCTCCACCAACCAAATTTGACTGCAGGGGCCGGAGAAACTAGCAAATCCCCTTAAAATGTGCACATTGAAATTTAATTAATTACTCACTGCATCTCAGTAACAGGGGAAACTTCGTAATTAAATTAAAAATGATAAAAACCAAAACATGCCTGAGGAGATTAAGATGCTTGTAGAGGAAATCAAAGCATTATAACATTGTAGAACGACAGTAATTATTCTTAATCATGGGAAGTAATTCACTTTGTATAAGTAATTATTATAGAATGACTATGACTACATATGGATATACCCCAGAAGCACGGAAATGTTATGGGAGTACTGGAGAGTAATTATTACTGAGGTAGGCTTTGTTATCTAATGGTACATTACTAGTGATTCCAATGACTCCAAGCAACGTATCGGTTTGAATGCTACCAGAGAGAGAGAGAGAGAGAGAGAGAGAGAGAGAGGGGAAATCTGTGGATAGCTACGTACTGGGAGGTTTTTTAAAAGGAGAAAGTCGTTACTCGCAACTGGTAACACATACCCTATGTACGGGGCCTGTATACATATCTAGTATATATATCTAATTATATATGTGGCACATTGGAAAATATCTATACAGTTTCACGGATATGATATTGGTAGGATTTTGCCGGGATGGTAAAAGTGAGTGAGAGCTAAAAAGAGAGAAAGAGGGAGAAATTTTAGGGAAAGCGGTATGCTTTCACAACCCCAGCTCCTACTACTTCTGCTCCCAGTTGCCTTTTCCTCGCTCAAACTCTATACTGCAGGGAGGGAGAAAGAGAAAGAGAGAGAGAGAGAGAGAGAGAGAGGACGACGGACTTTGAGTACCTATATGTAGATATGGGACTCTGTCAGTAGTGTGGGAAAACTGAGAACGAGAAAGGCTCCTGTGAAAGTCAAGTCAGAGAAAATGAGAAAGGAAAGGACCGCAACTGGGTATTGATCGGAGAGCACACCAACCAACTCTCCTTACACTTGGAGCCACGCCGAAAAACTACATGCAGCCAGCCCCATACTTATAGTATTTATCCCTATGTAGACCCAAAATCCCTTACAATCTATCCCTACAAACTACACATGCCAACTATCAAATTTATATATAGGAATACTAAAAACCAATCTATTCCTTATGTATACGTACTTCGGTATGTACTGTCCCATATGTAATTCAAAAACTTAAACACATACATACACACACAAACACACACACACACACACACACACACACACACACATACTAAACATTGAAACACTTGGTGCTCATACTTACATTCGTCATGCACTAGTCACATACTGGGCCTGGATTTGTCTATACGATTCTATATGTCATCATGACCCTATTACACAGAAGACATACACTTTTTTTCTATGCACTGTAAGTGTTCATAACCACCCTGCTCAGCTCCCTCCTATCCTCAGAGTCTCTACAGTACACTTCTGCACATACATATCCAGAGGTGTTACACGTATTCATGTTCCTACAGAGAGCTGTTCCCTTGTCGTTCCTGGCTTCGTCTCTTCCTATAACTCTCTGAAAGTTGTATGGCTCAGGCTTGGGGACAGAATTGCGCCGCCGCGCCCGCCGCCAACTCTCTCTCTCTCTCTCTCTCCCTCTCTCTCTCTCTTCTCCTTTCTATCCTTGCAGATCCGGATCAGCATTCAACATAGAACAGAGCTGCATGTCCGTAGAGTGAGAACTGTGTGCGGAAAGAACAGCCTATGTTGTATCTATAGTTTACTTCCCAAACTACATCTACATATTCCTTGGGTACGCTCAATGAGGAACAGAGACTCCGTCATAGCCACACTATAGTAGTTTCCATACACAATACCCTGTTAATGCACACTGAGTTTCCCACACTGAGCCCAATGTAGACCCATACATAGCACATCCACTGGCTTTGTACCTACATATATCTGGTTTCAGAAGGAAAGCTCCTCCAATGCACTCTTTCGTATACACATCTCAAACGCAGGCCCATGTATTTTAAAGGTATGCATCTCAAATATTATACTTTATACATGCAGACACATACAGAACTGCACGGGAAGAAAAAAAAAGATTTATAAGGCTATTCTATAATTACATACATACCTCCATCCTTCCCAAAAGCCTGCTGAGGAATACATACGCATAGTAGGGAAAACTCCACCACATTTTGGATGCATACTCCACATCCCAGTACGAATACCAACGACTACACAAGCTTATGTGTAAGCAGTATGTACAAACATTGGGTATATGGCCCAAGAGAGAGAGAGAGAGAAAGAGAGAGAGAGAGAGAGAAGAGAGGAGCATAGCACGTGTTTATACAGCTCGTACATTCCGAATGTTGGGATACAGAATACGAGAAGCACGAGCGAGTGTGCCCGCATATTCCGAGGATATATTTGAGCTGTTGAGAATCCTCCGAGCTAGCAGTGTGTGAGCGAGTGCTCTCATCGTGTGTATTACTCTTACCCGTTTCACCCGAGAGAGCGTCTGGTCCAAACTCTCTCTCTCTCTCTCTCTCTCTCTCTCTCCACACGTAGTCTATATACAGTTGGTATTGGACCGTGCTTTCGATTACTCCTTACAAACCCCTCACCTCCCCCCGTGCCTCATCAACAAATTCCAGTTACTTTCCCCAATATTCAAATTTTTCGCCGCTACATCATCTACTAATATCATTGTGAAAATTCTTCCCTTTATCCAAGGAAAAATTTGTGTGTGTGTATGTGTACACCCGTCAACTGACAAGGTCTTGCTGTCAAAGTCCTCCATGCTTAATCAAGAGCTGGGAATCAGAAGATCAAGAGGAAAAGTTCAAGTGATGATTCAAGAGTTGATTTTAAAGAAAATCTATTATTTAAAAAAATTGTGCTGAGATTGTGTTGTTGATAAAAATAAAAAAAAAAGAAGGCGAGAAAAAAAATATATCCACGTGAAAGTGACGCTATACTGTTACAACTTCTTGGGAAAACAACAAGGGGGAAAAATTCCGAGGGATTTCAATATAAGTACGAGAGTAGTGAAGCAGTGACTACAGTTTAGGGAAGTGAGGATTTTTTCTTTCAGAAAATCCACAATAAAGCCAACTTTTTCCTCCTCCGGACGATCTCGCCGATGGCTCCCTTTCCACCCGGAACACTATCATCAGCAGTGGAAGTAGTGGAAGAGGGAGTAGGAAAAGAAACTTCGGGTCTGAGGAGAGAAGCCCAGCAGACCAGCAAAAGAACAAGAACGGATGGACATGAACAAGGTTTGCCAGCTCAATTTTCTCTTGTTCCTCTCTTCCTTCCATTTCATAATAGTAGATACCTCACGCTACTACTGTAGTACATACATATACATACATACGTACATCCAAAAGGAAGGGTGTACGGTAAAATAAAATACCAGAGTATCTTCTCCTCCGTGAAAATTCACACGTCAGAATCAAATGCTCCATCAAGTGGGACGACTATAGCGATTCATTCTAATCATGCAAGTGCTGGACAACAGACAACAGCCATAAGTATTGGAAACAAGCACCCAAATAAATACAGAGAAGATAAAACATGTAATAATTACACAGTTACTTAATAAATAGGGGATTTATTCAGAAATAACGTCCAACCTGACACAGTGAATTCCTCCCTTCCTCCCGCAAGTATACACAGATAATTACTATAAAATAGTTCAAACTGTAAATCATTAAACTCTAGAGAGAGAGTTAGGAATCTGTTGTTCCTATTTTCTTTTTGTGTGTGTGTACAAATTGGTGTTGTTATCAATGACTCACTGTGACTCAAGAGGACACATGCACACACACACACACACACATTGGAAACAGGGACCCAGGGAGGTAAAAGTGTAACACAGTGGAAATACTACCACGGGAATTTCATTACATAAAGGACCCATAGTCACAAATGGAAGAAAATTCAGCTCCCTTTTTGTATCATTCTTCTCACCTCCCTGCCTTTTCCTCTCTGGATCTTTGGCTAGCGATAGTCTTTCTCCCGACAGATACACTCTTATACAATTCTTACACTTTCACCATATAATCATTCCACATCATTTGTGTGTATGTAGATACATACATATATAGGATAAGGAGGAGAGCTGAGAGCTAAACCCATTCCTATAGGGTTTCTCTCCTATCGGATCTTGCATCTTTATGCTGATAGCTCTGTAGTTTTAGTTATTGTGACTGAGCGAGAGAGAAGGGAAAAGCTCCTTAATCCGTCTCTCGCTCGTTCCTCTGCCTAATCGTTTAGACGTATCAAATAAAGATAAACCTAGTGTAATATCTCGTGTTTATTTCAGATATCCTTTACACATCTCCTTACACTAACACTACAAGTTTCTATTTCCTAGGACTATAGTCTTGCCTCAGGGATTCCTGTCCCTCTCCTCCCTTCCCTAAAAAAAAGAACTCAATTCATGTAAAATTAAATCCAAAGCTGAGCCATAATATAGGGATGAATTAAAAATAGCCCTAGAATGGGACTACTATAACAATAGTGTCAGTGGGACTCTTTGATCAGTCGTAACAATCACCAGTCAGCTAGTTCTATATTTTATTTCAGCCATGGATAGCCCTATACATCTCTTCTTTAAATACCAATGACATCCTACAAATAGAATAATATCCCAATATCCAGAGCACACCCATTAATCAGTGTACATCCTAGGAGTAGATAGGTAAATTGTACCCGTGATCAAATAAAAAATGAGATAACCTACAACGAAAAGTGTCCCCACACATAATAACGTTGATAATGACAAGAATTATTTTTATAATCCCTGTACAGATAACTCCAGTGACAATGTCCTCGACGAAATAAACATTCCAAGTGAACGGCAGTGCTAACCTGAGCGGAGTCAAAAGTAAGTAAGACGATAATGGATCCTGAGTCGGGTCCACCTATAAGGTGTGACTCCACTCTGAGTGTAATCAGAATCCAGCCGGCCACCCGGAGCACACGAGGGAATTTCGGTGTGGTCACGCCAAAATTTAGTGATCCTGAGATTGAAGAACTTTATCAGCTCCACTCCACCAACCGAAAAAGAACTGAGCTCTTTCGATGTTTCCTCTACGCAGTCCTCTTCTACTGTATCGCTCAAATTATTGTTCATTCCTTGTGGGTAGCCCATAAACATCATGGGAATCCTTACCGCTACAATCATGGAAGGTCAACTGTTCCAACATACTACACCCCAGATCATTCTTCTATACTGGAGCCTCATGGTAAGACCAATTAATGATTACATTCCTATCCCCCTCAAACACACTCCCGCAATGAGCTTATGTAATTATATTTGCGGAACAAACAATAGTCAAATTATCCCTGTCCTTGTCCAACAACTACTCCACACAGGTAGATACGAAAACTCAAGTAATTGTCAAACAGCCGGAGTAAAATTATAATACAGACTTTCCGTATGACACATTTCTCAAAAGTACACATTCTACATATGTATGTACATTTTAATAAGTGCGACGAACCGGAGTAAGTTTTGACACTTAAAGTCAAACATGATTCTAGTTTGAATAAGTTACTTAGTAAGTGACCTACTGTACGAGCATACTCTATATAGACTCTAGCTCTCAACTAAAACTTTCAAATTTATTATTCAAGATGCTCCTATCAACACAAATGGGGCAAAAAGTATCAAATGGCTCGTAAATCGATCATCGACCTCCAAGTACAGAAACATTTCCAAGTGTATTGATCAGACATAGTAGTTGGTTGAAGGGAAGGGAGTAATATTCCCAGAGTATATACATAATTATGTATATGTACATATATGTAGATATACACGTACAGTAGTATTACTCCTTTCCCAATGAAGACTTTGACTACCAGTTCCAGGCAAAACCCACATTTTTTTAGACAAGACTCACTCACAATGAGAGCTGTCTATAAATACAGAATGTGGGATCCACATACATACATAATTATACAGTCACCCCTGGAGTCATACGGGTTGGAAACTTCCAATCAGTTGACAAGCATAAATAAATACAATGACAGCCATACATACAACCAACTTAACAAGCAGTCACTCATACCCCCACTAATTACACTAATAAACGAACAACAAGCAAGTCAACATACAATTTATACATCAGCAACTACAGACACTACCACCACTACTCACTCACAAAACTAGGAACATGAGCTCTTCTTGTACTGTCACTATGAATTAACAAAGGACAATACTCCGAAAACAGGAGCAACATGAAATATGTAAAAGCACACAAGGAAGAAAGAAAAAAACTAATGAAGCCCGCAAACATATAAGTAGAAAGTCCGGGGGTTCCTCGTTCCTCCTCAATAACGATAGCAACACCTACACATGAATAGGGGACTTAATTGGAATTCAATGTTTGAATAGGATCAAACCTAAACAAGGAATATCATTGTGGACATTGTAAGTACTGTCATGATTTTACCAAACAAACAAAAAAGTTAGGCTTCAGGGAGAAAAAAAAAGTTGGGCTTGGAACTCAGTCAGGCTTCACGTCTCAAGTCTATTCACCTCCCAGTGTAGTATGTAGTAGATTATGGAGAAACTCCATTTACTCTCTGCCCTTGATTGTCACAGGGAGTTTCAGACTAAACGTGTAGATAGAAACTCAGTGATAGAGCTGATTGTGAGAAGAATCCAATAATTTCAAACTTATGTATACTGTATCTACATGGAGTAAAAAAAAGTATGGAAACAGTTTCAACAAAAAAAAAAGTCATATAGGATGAATGTGTCCGTCAATATGTAATAGAAGGGAGTCCTGTATTGACAATGAGGGAAAAGACGGCATTGGAAATAAACCTTTGCCTTAAACCATGACCAATGAAAAGGTGGAGCAGTGAATACGCAAGTAAATGTTGTCCTGATCTTATCAATTGCATTCAAAGTATTGTAACAGAAATAATAAGACGAGACCGGGGAAAAAGACATTTCTCCCTTCCTATATAAGTACATACTTGATGTGTACACTCTTATAATTACAAGGTTCCCGGTCCTGGTCCTCCACTTCCTAGGGATGGTTCAAAAGGCTGAGTGCTTCAATTTAAACAGAAAATTCAATGTGAAGGAATACAATGCCGGGGAGCACGGGAAAGAAAGTGTAGGAAATGTTCTATACTTAAGAGATCCCTGCCTGTCTTGAACTCTCCCTTTCATTCTCAGGAACTGTATATACTGTTGTCGTAGTATAGATAGGTATATCTATCTATAGATAAATCTATAGATACAAGTAGACAAAATATATGGGAAAAGTTACAGTAAAAAGACCTAAACACACACAACAAATGTTTCAAGCTTTCAAGAGCTCCTGCTGATCAATGATGATCGGAAATGGTGCCAGTGAGCTGCTTCTAGCTTGATTAAGAAAATTTCATTTAAGGCTCAAGAAAACACTTGTACTTGTACTTACATCATTCAAGGGGAGGGGAAAGCAGGATTAAATATTCGATGACAATGAATGTCATGTACAAGACTCTCAATTACTCCTGACTTAATTGAAGTGTGTGTACGTCGTTATAATTATTACTTATCGTCGCTGAAGAGGCAAAATGGAATACATGCATTTTGGATTAAAATCAAAATGGTCTACATGCAGTTTTACTAAATGCAAAATGGAATAGATGCATCAAGTTTTAAAAGCAAAATGGAATAAGTGCAATTTCGTCTAAAAGCAAAATGGTCTACATACATTATGAAAGTATACACGCATGTAGACCATTTTGCTTTTAGTGAAAACTGCATGTAGTTCATTTTGCTTTCAGGAAAGCTTGCAACTATTCCGTTTTGCCTTTAAGGAAAAAGGCATGTAGACCATTTTGCTTCTATTCGAAATTGCACTTAGTCCATTTTGCCTCTTCAGCGACGTTATGCTCATGTTCAATCGTAATAATCAGGAATTATCGTAGTAGGGTAGTTACATTATTTCTAGTCATTAGATTCGATTCGAAACTACATCATATATATATATATAGGGATCGATGGGAAACATCACATATCACATAGGAAAGTATATTTTATTTTATTATAAGAAGAAGATGTGAGCATGTAAATACTTCCTGTAAATCTTTTATCATCTACGAGATAGGCCACGTCTTCGACTCGGCCGGCCCTAATCAAACTAAATGATTCCGGCTGAAGGAAATTGCAGGTGAAATTCACGTTGCTAAATAAATATTACAATTACCGCCATCATCCATTGCAGCCCTGCCTTTCGCAAGCTGAAAGTGGGCAATGGGTATCTCATCATACTGAAGTACTAGTACTGTGGGGATATATACGGAATCCCGAATTTGGTGTCTACAAACAAACCTGTATGTATCTACATATGTACGTTCGGATCCTAACCTTAGAGAACAAATTCCGCCAGCATGGGAAAATTCGTCATGTACATATGTAGATGTACAGATGTAGAGAGTAGGTGTGGATTTAGATATCCACAATCATTGGAAACCCCATCAACTTCAAATGCTTTCCATGCTGTTTTCCTTCCCCCCCCCACCCCCCCCAAAAAAAAACTGGCCACACGCTAACAGAACCATTGGAAATATTTTTAAGGAAGGAAAACTCCTACCTCAGGAAATAATTCCAGGGGATGATAGCCCAACTCCAGGAGCTAATATAACCTGGAGTCCATAATTATTGAGCTAACAATTGGTATGTAAGCAAAAGTTCAATGACCATAATCGATTCTGCAAGGAAAATTGGCGAAACATCACTACAGCATTCATTCTAAGTGCACTTATCTTTAGATTGAGAACATTCTTAGTAGCCACACGGCTCCACTATTACTTGATATGTACAAGCATGTAGGGAGACTCTCTCCGTGAAAATGAAAGCCAGGAATGAGTTTTCAGACGGGATTAATAATTAATGCACCTTTTATGGTAACACGATTCTGCAGGGTATGGTGGCAGCTTTTCAATTATTAACATGTCGGTGCTATTACTAGGGGACACATTACAGTTCCATGTGTAGGTATACCCCTCACCTGGAGAAAAGTCAGCCCTACCTTTGGAGAATGCCTTTTGTGACTTTGGAGTATATCTATCTAATACTCCAGCAATAAGCAGTTAGACGAAAGAGTCAGTTCAGGGAGAAAACAATAAGTGACGCATTTTATGTACACACCATTTTTGTTTCTGACGGGACTGACACGTCTTGCTCCGAAATGTATCCTATGTATATATAAGAGATGTGATTATTTATTTACTCCATGCTGACGCTGACAATTACTCCCTACATATCTGCACTCTATACTCTTCCTTTGAAAAAAAAAATCCCTACATATGGAAACAAACAGATAAAATTCGCAGAAAAAAAAGATTGAGATGTTTCTTTTTTTTTGGGGGCACTTTTGCAAAAAAAAAAAAAAAAATACAAAACAAAACAGCAGAGCACCATCAACACCACGAGACGAGCTTCCGAGACGGAAGTGGGCAGGAACATGGTCCTCATCACCACCACCATCAACACCAGTATCATCCAGATACCCATGGTCGGAACACCACCGGCAAATCATACCCAATCCATCCCATGTCCGGATTTGCCATGCACCAGTCTCCCATGTCTGGGCCGGCTCTCAACTCCACTCAAAATCAGCCGGACTTACATCCAATCTATCTGAACAATCAACAATTATCGGGGGATGGCTACGACGCTTCAAGTGGTAGTAATTCCGAGAATACTATCTTTCTATCCGAGAACCCTCGACCAGGGAAACATCCCTACTTCCGTTCAACACTTCGTAATCACAATAGTAATAATAATAATTCTAGCAGCAGCAGCAGCAGCAGTAGTAGTAGCAGTAGTAGTAGTAGTAGTAGTCATAGCTCCTTCTCCCGATCCCGTAAACGAAGAAGATCCAATACACTCCTCCCTCCTGAGTTTCCCCGGCCACTGGTGGACTGGAGAGCACAGCAAAATAAAGTCATTGTTCTGGATCCGGATGTCAACGACAATACCGTGTACGTCGTCTGTACTTATGTCATCCTCGTACTCACGACCATCATGATCCTTTTTATGCTCCTACCCATCCGATTCTGTCAACGAAATCCTCACATACCCGTGCTCCTCTGGTCCCTCTCTATCCTCCTACCCATAGCTCTCCGCTCGGATAAGTCCCTGCCCCTAAGGATGGGGCTGGGATGGGTTTTGCTGGAAACATTCCTCATCTGGGTTACACTCCCCATTCGTCTTCGGACAGCTTCTTTTTATTCTATACTCCTTGCCGGGGCTCACACTGGCCTGGTTATGTACCGAGGGAAGACTCAAAATCACATGGGCAAGCAGGTCAGTTTTTTTATAAGATTTCTCTATACATTGACCCAATTCATCACTATTGAATTAATAATTAACTAGAGGAAAGGGAAAAAAGGGAAATAAAAGAACAGAACTATGCCAGCAATAATTGATGCAAAAAAAACACATTGAAAGGAACACACTGCACAATAAAAAAAATGCGCTTCTTATAAATTTGTTATTGCTTCATGAAATCCTGCAGTGTACTTATACGTCGACGTATGTATGTATGTCCTGTACCTAGGACCATGTACATGTATATGGAAGTCATAGCTATGTATGTATATTTACTAAAACACTACCCCTATTCTTCCCTACTTCCACAAGTACTTTACTATTTCCCTGTAAGAAGAGGCACTACATACCCTATGTATGTACGTACAGGAGAAAAAACTTTAAATTCCTTCCCTTCGAACTTCTGTAGGATCCACGGGAATAGTTTTACATATTAGTCATACAAAAATATAAAAAAAAATGAAAGAAAAGAAATAGTTTTGGCATTGTATTTGCTTCAAGTGTAGCAGCTGTATGACGGTAGCTGCAAATATGAGCCATAGCTATATCTACATATGCACATATATAGGAATAGATACTACTATAGTACTACAATAGCTGAGAAAAAAAAAGAATTCCGACACGGGTCTCAACACAAGGACAGTGATACTTGGGAACAGCACTGGAGAAATAACAGAAAAAAGGAAGGAGAACTAGAGTTTTCTCAAAATACCATTTGGAAAACATTGCACATCAGGACTACAATAGTTCATAATGATGGAAACAGGGGGGGGGGGAGAAGCAAACTTTTCTCATTTTCAAATAACTCACACAAGTGAATTTTTTCCTTAACTTTTCCGTTTATATAGAGTACCCATAGTCCCTCTCCCGCTCTCTCACTCTTTCTCTATACAGAGAGATGCAACAATACAAGGCCCAACATTACTTCCACTCTGACTTTTCCTACATGTGTAGATACGTTAACACGTATATAGTTAAGACCCATCCAGTTCTGGTATTATCTCACAGTATTATTTCTTGTAACCTATAAGTTCCTTCAGAGGAAACCTCTTGAGACTGAACCTTGTACTACTCTGTTTTTATAAGGGAAATTTTGTTATAAAAGCACATATTGGAAGACAACGTTCCCCTACCAATACCTGCGTACATACATAGGATGAATTATTATAGACAGATTGTGTAATACGATATGAGCATACTGGAATCCCGATGATGACACTTAATTAAAAACATAATTTCCCTATGTTTTGAAAACAGTTGGGAGCAAACTTGATTCTACTGGTTGCAACCAATCTTTTGGGGCTACTTTCATTTTACCTGAGTGACAAGAAACAGAGACGGGCTTTCATCGACACGAGACAATCCCTTGAAATGAAACTGGTCATAGAGGAGCAAGCCAAAGAACAGGTTAGCAAGTGGGACCTCTCCTGTCCATTTGTTTACTCTGTAAATATTCCTTTTTACATACTTTCTGCACATAAGCCATCTATGTATGTGTCAACCCTCCCTGTTGTTGGTATTAGTAATGTGCCCAGATTTACTGTAACATGTAACCGATCAGCCCCATTCTCCATATAAGCAAATGACATGCAAACTAACAGGGCAACTAAAATCCTCCTGCGTTGACTCTACACCAATGTATCTATTTCTATTTGCATATTCCAATATCTATAGGTACTTATGCGTTCCCATGTAAGTTGGTATGTATCTATGTATGTATATCACAGCAATTCCTTTCCTATCCCTACAGGAACGTCTTTTGCTGTCAGTATTACCGGAACACTTGGCGTTAAAAATGAGGCAAGATTTGGGCGCTGCAGTGGACGGCCAATTTAAGAAGATTTATATGAGTAGACATGAGAACGTTAGGTAAGAAGACCATTTGTTCTTATTATACATTTACCAGCTCTCTCTCTCTCTTTGAGTGCATAACATTTCATTGCCAGCTTCATTTCTAAATTTACGTCCACTTCCATAAATCAGTAACTAGTATTACAATGTATGTATGTATGTATGTATGTACATTTACAATTCACACATACTGACATATGCTGACTAACTACCTTCACTATAGAAGTTATAGTCGAAAATCCTTCAACTCTAAAAAATAGTAACAAAAGATAAGGAGGTAGTTCCCAACTTCAAGGAGCCATGTCTCGGCTGAACCTTGATTTTCAATAATAATTATTTTAAGGCAACCAGGAAGACTAATATTTAACGTTTCTCATCAAAAGATACAAAGGCGGTTGCTATTATTAGCCTTGTAAAGTGCCTAGCATACATTTGATGGAACTTTAAAAAAAAATATAGAAGCTTACAGCTTGTTTAATATCACTCCCCATACTTACCACTACCACGCTCCGGAACTCTTTCCGTAATTTCCGACGATCGTCCGTGAACAAGGCCCTTTTTATAAGGGGGTATCTATGCAACGGATGTACATAATTAATATGAGCCACAACACCACGGCAACAAATTGATACTTACGTTTCTCTTTCAGCATTCTGTACGCAGATATAGTGGGATTTACAGCAATTTCCTCAACATACTCCGCTTCGGAATTAGTCAAGATACTCAACGAGCTTTTTGCTAGATTCGACCGACTTGCAGACGTAAGTGTGTCAAGAATTATTAAAGCTTGATTTATCCTCATAATTGCTTTACTATTCTCCAAGGAGAGCACCCGCCTCAAGATCAAATCCTGTAATAACTTTCAAAACTTACGTAGTAGTCGTAGTAGTAATTAGTCGTAGCCTAACCTATGAGTATTCCCAGCATGCAAATTATTTACAAGCCTACACACACTTACTTACGGGGCCGTCTCACATACTTATAATTACAGATATGAACATAATTGATGGTCACAAACCAGGACATGAGAACCCTCCCGAGATGTTTAGTATTTACTACAATCGGGATTACATTTTTACTCCTGTATGTTATGTACATACTCTAAAAGCCCTTTGATACACTATACATGTGTACGCACAACTAGGAAGCCAGTATTAATCATTTTAATGAAAATTGGAGCAAAGATTCTAATAATAACTTTATACGCTCAGAAACATCACATACATGCTAACAACTACATTAGCACGTGGTTCAATATTTGCGGTACATGAAATAAAAGTAAATATATACAATGTAACTCATAAATATACCTACGGGATGTGTGCTACTGTAGTGTGTTAACATGAAGAATCTGAATGCGTAGGTTGAGGAGGATTAAATCTTATATTGTATCTGTCATTACAAATTTATTACACATGGAAAATATGCCCCAACCTATGTTCTCTGTCTCTACAGAAATATCATCAAATTCGTATCAAGATTCTGGGTGACTGCTACTACTGCATTTGTGGGGCTCCTGAAGAACGCCGTGATCATGGAGTTCTATGCGTCCACATGGGTCTTTCCATGGTCAAAGCTATCAAGTAAGTTTTTTTTTCTTCTATTTCGAAATCATCATCATCATCATCACCATCACCATCAACAGTTGAACCATGGAAACACATTCAATTTCCCACGTTCCACATAAAAGTCCAAAGTATCTATGTTCAATATTACATACAAAAACTAAATATAACTCTAGGCACCTACATATTTTTCTACATGAGAAAAACCAAAACGTGTCCGGATCGTCCTACAGTATTTCAAACTCGCATTGGACAGAAGTAGGCAGGTTGGGAGCCGTACTCACAAACGTGGACGTATTTGTATTTCTAAAGGTCAAAGAGGAAAAAGAATTACGGGCCAAAATTGCCAAGAGTATTCCCTTGGAAATGTGATTCATTACAGTAGACCTGATGCTCCGCTATAATTATTACAATACTGTAATGAAGATTGAAAATGCTATTTACTTATAAAAAAAGGCTTTTGGCAAACAAAATAATGCGTGTGCCATGTATTGGGTACATATGGCCCCATGTCAACGCTACATGATCACATCCAAAATCCTTAAAGGAGCTTGACAACGCAATAGAACGACAGTTGACTGATGATAGCATTTGTAACATGAGAAACATATGTGTGTGTATCTTGATAAACGGGAGATCTCGTCGGGAATCAAGAGCGATGTGTATATAATTACATACATATACTTATTACCCAGTATCTTTGCGGATCTAGGAATATCTTGAAGATCCATATCTTTAAAAGTATCCATCCACATGTGTCCTATGTATCTCTATACATGTATCTCTATACATGGACATACATATCTATCTACAAACTGAATTAAGTAAATTTAATAGCGCCCCACACATATGCAATATGTATCTACACTTCTGTACATCCACACAGAGCAAGACACACTCCGCAACCTCTCGGACCTGGAAAAGTATCTACAATTTGATTTAATTTAATCGAGGTTCGAGGACCTCATGTCAAATTCAATCATATTACCTAAAATCTAATTTAAAGGGATCCATCCTTTTAAATATGTGGAAACTCACATACGGACTAAACCAGAGAGGGTGAGACCGAGCGGGAAGTAAATCGATCAAGAGTGGTGTAGTAACCGTGCTACAGTACATCTTGGCATAAATTCTGCTAACACTCTTTCGTTAACGTAGTTTTCTTTCGCTTGAGAACCTCTCTCACACAACGACTCCTACAAATACAGTACAACCGTATACCAATGAACTACAGGCTCCAAAGAATAGAGCGATATTCCAACTGCTTGATTGAGTTATTCGGCCACAGTATCTATGTATGTGTTCCTTCTTAAATTTAATTAACCGCCATCATTTTATCTACCGTGAATGATATCAAGTTACTTCAAAGATAGTACTTCCCCACATTCGTATATCAATCGTATCAAAGGGCATATGTGTTGTTTTCTAAATGAGGATGTCAACAACAACACAAAACCTACTTTAATTTTCTATGCCAGTAATCATAGAATATGTATGTGCACAAGGCCTGGTCTTAATACCCAATGAAAATAAATACCCAACTTTTGACATCCCATGTACATAATATATTATGCATAGCCTGAAGGGGAATTACGTAGGCAGAAAATGGGATGGAAGATTTTAGTTAAAACCCTTTCATCCACTAAATCCACTCAGTTAAGCACGAGTATATGAGCCCCACAATTTCCCAATTGGGATCATCCCCAACCTGGCGAGGACACGGACAGCCACATTCAAAAATATATTCCTGATAGAAGAATTTCAGAGTGGATTTTTATAACATAATCATCACAATCTTCTAGCTGGAGGGGAAGTATTTTAAATTAAAATATCCAAACACACATGTAGGATTTATGAGGATATGTTCAAGTCATCAAATAAATAAAAGGAGAAAAGGGGCAAAGATACATACTACGTTGCTAGTTACTACTACTTCAAAACACTTGCAAAATACAAACTGTACAAAGTGTAATAACACATGAAATGGTTCACTCGAAAAATAACTTGAAACCGATTCGAAGGTCAAATATTTAATTACATTTTACATTGACTCGTACCTCGGTATCTATGTATATACTATCTACCCTTTCATTAAAACCCATAGGTACGTCCGGGAGACAACAAATTCTCCAGTGGATATGCGAGTGGGGATCCATACAGGTGCTATTCTTGCTGGGGTTTTGGGTCAACGTCAATGGCAGTTTGATATCTACTCCAAAGACGTTGAACTCGCTAATAAAATGGAGAGCAGCGGCATGCCCGGGTGAGAAAACAAAGTTTGACTTGATTATTTCTGCATGTAACTGAGCCGTTCCTGACACATTATATTCCAAAATACTCTCATAATAACTAGAACGCTACAGCCTACCCAGGAGTAGCTCCTCCCTTACCCCAACACGTCTGTGAGTATAAGTATTTATAAGAGCTATGGACTGTGGAGTTTAGATACAGATAGATAATTATACGATTTGAATTCCCTCATACAAGAGTTAAACATCTTCTCACAAATTCCCTTGAAATAAATAATAACATAGGGACTAAACATTGCCTTGAGCCATGAAAGCCTTATCTCTGGAATTTAAATTAAAAGCATAACCTTGCAGAGCATCTCAAAATTCTCAACGCATAGGGACAACACAGTAGTAAGATTCGCACGGTAATTTTCAAATCCTAAATACAGTCGGATTTACTGGGTTAGTGTACACACACACACACACACACACACACACACACACATAGATACACACAGTAGCGATGGTGGGAATTAATGTAGGGTTCCTTTTAGACATACCCAAGGGAAAAAAACAAGTGTAGAGAAAACAATCAATTTTTATGACCGCGTTGTATTTTATTTATCCCGTGCCTTGAGCCCACTTATTGGCCCGGACAGAGTAAGACTGCAGTTCATACGTGTCCATAGATGGTACAGGATTCAATGTGACAATAACAACTCATTGTCTTTTCCATTCTAACTTAAGCGGCAATTGAGGGGAAATAAGTGCTAGTCAATACAAGGGGCCCGGCATTCTCATCAATTTCATTCGCGGGTGCCAATTACTTCAGGAATGGGCACGGGCATTGGTCAGACTTTCTCCTAGTATATAGAACAAAAGAAACTGTAGGTATGTACAGTAGATACCCCATAACTATAGCAGCACTATATACATAAACAGGCAGTATAAAAACCAGCATACCAGTAAATCCGGAACAACCAACATCAAACCAAAATGATTATCAGGGGCAGAAATATATTTAACAGGGTGTCCTTTAACGATGATTGTCCAATGCTTATTTGACCAACGATAACCAATTCCCGAATGTATTTCCACCCAGTCACAAGCTCCCCGAACAAAAACTATAGTGTAGTTGTAAGGAGTAGCTTAAAACATATGGACAGGGGCAATAATAACAATCCCAAAAAGAATTAAGAGGATGTCCTTCCCACTTTGAACCCATACTACTCCCAGCCTCCTTTAATTTTATGACCCAAGGAACCTATATAAAAGATAAGATGATTGTGTGACACTACGGCTTTCAACGCCGTAGTGTAATCCTAAATTTTATCCTTGCGTCAGAACTACCGACCCTACAGAGAGTAGACACTGAATTAAATTAATTACCAGAATCATATTATCGACTCACAATTTAATTACAGTCGAGTTCACATCTCCGAGAAAACGCTGAGTTTCCTCCACGATGAGTTCGAAGTGGAGCCGGGTCATGGAGAGAAACGTGAAGAAATTCTGAAGATTGCAGGCATTAAGACCTACTTTATTGTGCGGGTCAAAATTCCGGTATGTTTTTTTTTACTATTATTACAGAACATTTGATTTCCTGCATGACAGCATATTTGCATCATTATACCACTTAACTACTAGGACTGTTGTGAAAACCCCGAGCAGTCCTAAGACTTGATATACTAGGTAAGATGTAATAAATACTAGTCATATAATACCCCCACCATACGGAAGCACAGAGTAATATATAGGGAGAAGGACGGACCTCCTAAATGTTAGCATTTGTTCGGTTTCACTTTGTCCAAGACGGGATAAAAGGCCGCAACAACATGCAACAGCCTGGTGGAAAAACCTGATTAAGAACAACCCGTAAATATTTTTACTCCTTTGAATAATCCTTCGGCACAACTAGGACTATTAAAATATTAATAGACCACACCACTGTACCCTACCTTTCCCTACAAAATACACCACACACACACACACACTCACTCACTCACTCACTCCAAAGGCACAACTTTCAAATTCCGTTCTTTACCTCCCACATTAGGTTAAGGTCGGCCGAAAATAAACATGAGAATGTAATCTCCTGTTTATGGGGTAATAGTTCATAAATTCAAAAGCTCCAGTATCAGCCATTCATTGTAACGTGAAGGGCCGAGCTCTCCAGCTCTCTGTTCTACACATGTACATATGTATGTACCTATTTGTACTCCCATATGACTCATACAACCCCTAGTTACATTCCCATACTAATTTCATCTCAGTCACATTCTACTGTTTAATTCCTTCAAGCCCGGAAAAAAGCCTTCCAACCTTGCCCCCGACAACATATGTTCCTCAAGTAAAATAAGAATTTAAAATGTACTCGCGTCAATTTCCTAAGAGTTTCTCCTGCATTGTGACCTCAAGCAATACGATGTATCTGTACACACAGAGTATTCCAAGAACAAGTTAAATGCCGGTGGATAACTCCTATGGCTCCATTTTTTGAGCATAAGTTTTCCTTAATATTATAAAACAAACTTATTTTAAATTTAATCTCAAGTAGATACTAGCGTAGAGTCCAAAATTATTCATAACCTCTCAATTAATTTTCCAGATTTGTAGATTTTGCTTCCCTCCTGACAAACACTATAAACCTCCTTTCTTAGTAGTGTTGATTGAAGTATTAACTACAGGAGACAAGTTAAAAACAATAATAATTATTATAGACTGAGAGCATGGAGATAGAGGTAGACTCTATAAAAAAAAAACTTGAAGTATCTTGTACATGTAAGCACCAAGCGGGTGTGGAGTGTTTATAAAAACTACAAGTTAAATAAACAAGTTCCTCATCTTTGGATCCCGCAAAGTCAGCCCAAATAGAATAGACGGTAGTTCCGAGGGATGTAATACAACAGCACTTCACACAGATGATGTAATGTAGCTACGGTCCTGCGTACATACGGGCATGGTACTATAGCAAGTATGTACATACGTGCATACGTACATACATAGCTTCAGCTACCGCTCAGCTTTATAAACTATGGGTTAAAGTTTGTTCCACAAACAAAAGTGGGAAAAATTTAATGAAAGAATAACGGAGGTAGAGAATAAAATGAAGTGTCACTCTCCATCAAGTTGGTGAGTGAGAGTGGGGAAAGTGTCTGTGTGTAGGAGCGCCTACTATATATAATTATGTACATAGAGTTACACTTGGTAACAGTAGTCCCTACCTCTATACTATACGGGAGTAGCCACAACCAACTATAAGAATCTGATGACTTTCCCTTAACTTTCTTAAGTTTCGACCAAGCACAGCCTCCGTGACCGAGAATGGAGAGCTTCAGCCTGACGACCTCGTCACGAAAGACCTTCCCTCAGAACTCTACTCCACATATGCGGAGGACTCCAATGTAAGTTCTATTTTATCACCATAACAATCACCCTCTATCACATCAAATCATCTCTCGCTTTGTTTACTCCGAACAGGAAAATAGTAGTTCCCTACCGTGACACACCGTTAGACAATCTCATAGTAGGAGCAACCATCGGAATAGAAAATCACAGGGTGGAATCTTTCACTCCCATCATACAATCCAATGCTAATCGATTAGATCCTACCGAATCAACCATAGTCTTCCAGAGACTTAACTTCAAAAAAAAAAACAACTCGCAAACTAGTTCACTAGTATCAAGCCATGTAAAGTCCAGAATAATATTAGATACTGTAGGATACTCACAATTATATTTTTCTCTCCTCTCCTACAGTAATTACATACAGCCATCATCATGACAAACTGGAACTTTTTTTTTCCCCAATGATTTAATTTTTAATAAATTCAATGCGACAAGGAAAGTTCCGAGATCAAACTCTTCCTCTGAATACTCCATTTATGTATGTATACAAACAAATCCCATCGTTTTCTGCACAAAACCAAAACAATAGATAATAATTGTCCAGTCATTGTTTTCAGCATTCAAATTTGCAATCCTTTCAGTGCACTCCACAAAAGGACCCGGAGCAGGGAAACTAGGAAAGTCCATTGGAAACTTAATTTAATTTTAGCCTCCAGTACTTGATAACACATACGTGCAAATAGTTCAGACTGCATAAATTCCACTTAAAATACATAATCACAGGGATACTCATACATAGATGTAGATACATACATAATTACATACATAGTGCCTTGTTACAACATTTGAAAACTTCAGTGCAGGCACTCTCTCCAACCCGCAGCACAGTGAGCTACTAAACTGTAACAAGTTCCTCACCCGAGAACTCGGGTTAAATTTTAACCTACTTCTCCCCACCATATATGTAGACACTTGAGATTGGGTTGATTTTCATTGGACAACTTCTTTGTCCTATGTAGGAGTGAGTCATGGTGGGATAGTCACGGGAATGTCGGAAATAATATTGGGTAGTTAAATAGGACAGACCACAGAAAATAATAAAAGATTGGTAGGATTTGCAGCTCTGGTGAACAAATGTGAGGAGAGCGGTATCAATAATAATTGTATAATGGTTACGTGCATGCATATGTATGTACATAGGCACTTGGGGCATTTAGCGGAACTCCTACTGCTCTAGTACTATGTATGTATGTTATGTACTTATAATTGTTATATAAGTATATAGGACAGAGTGGCACTGATACAATTACTGAAGGGAGAAAATCCCTCAGGATGACCTCAAATCAGCTCTCTCATTTATAGAATTGTTCCCTTTTCCATTACAGAGCAACGTGGAAGAGAATCAAGCTCCGAGAAACCAATCAGAGTTAGACAGCTACCGACAAAGACTCAAAGAGGAACTTATATCTCGGGATGGGTACAGGTGAGCAGACATTTTACCTTTTGACTCTTCTTGACATTCTAGATTGATATCTATTCCTAATTCTATATAAGTATCTATCTATAGTTTTCACAGCTTCCTCCGAATCTATAATACCATGGGGTTTACACAAGTATCCTTAGGATTTTATACATACATACCTCAAAGGAATATTTTTGTATGTACATATGTGATGAAGCCCTGGCCCCAAATTAAAATTCTCCATTATCTTCAAATGCCTCTCACAAATGACACTGACTAAATGGCTTACAAAATCCATAAAGTCTTTTGGCGGATGAAACTTAAATAAAGGATTTT
This sequence comes from Allacma fusca, assembly GCA_947179485.1. Classification (NCBI taxonomy): domain Eukaryota; kingdom Metazoa; phylum Arthropoda; class Collembola; order Symphypleona; family Sminthuridae; genus Allacma; species Allacma fusca. The sequence continues at coordinate 32,094,174 of OX359248.1, forward strand.
TGTCCTTGCGATATTAATCTGTCCCGCTCCTTCCCAATTTCAAAGGGAGTTGGAAATAGCACATTTAAAAGACTATATAGATAGATAGATATATGTAGGTGTATTTTATGTCTCCAGGGACCGAGCCTGATGTTAATTTAGATTCACGGGCTTGAAATTTACACACCTTTCAAAAAATAAACAGAATATTTTTATGAATGATACTAAATATAAGTACAGATAGTATACCGTATGCTATCTCCTGGGCTTGTAAATATCCCATGGGATTTAGAAATCCAGTGATGTCTTACAAGTTTAAAAAAAGACAAAATCTAGATATTTGAACTAATACATTTCGGAAAGGGATGACTACCCAGGGGGGAACTTAGCCTTGGATTAAATTTCATAAAATACTTGAAAGAATCCGAACAGATGTAGATAGCAGAGTGTACTGTATGTATAAAGATAATAAATTACAGAAATGTAGGACCTGAGCATGGGCATACCTATACATACTTAGGATTGATAGCAGTAGATAAGTACGAAATAAGTACATTTGAAAATAGTACTATGTATGTATGTACATAATTATGTAAGAACGTCCCTAATACTTATCTAATGTGTGCTTTTATGTAGGGATTTATCCCGTCAGACTCAATGGTTTACTCTACGATTCCAAGATGAAGCCAAGGAGTCAGGATTTCTAATACACAAGGAACCATATGCTGGAATTACATCCCTAGCCTGTCCCTCAGCCCTGGCATCATTCTCTCTGGCATCCATGTTTGTCATTTCTTGCACCTTTGTCGGTCTCCTCACGGCGACATTAGTTCTCTTGATCCTGTTTTTCATCAGTGCCGTTTCAGCCTGTGAAACGTCTCCACTAAAATCCCGCCTAAAGGTAATAAGTATACACTTGGTTTTTACTCACTCTCTCAAAGTATCCCGACGTGTGTTTTGCAAAAAAAAAAAAAAAAGAAGAAGAAGAAACTTTCTAGTTTCTCCTTTTTCTCGGCCGTGCAAAGATACTAGTACTTTGTACTTAAGTACAGATCAGTCATGATACCGGTTGCTGCAGAAATCATTGAAAGAGAAATATAATACACGCAACTCCAGGAGCACTTTCCCACTTCTCCCATCTTTCCTCACCCACATCATTATAAACACTTAAAAAGAGTCGCACGCTTTATAGAGTACAATATTGTACTCTGTATATTGCAAAAAAAAAACCTTGAATGAATTACACCCGACCTTATATATAAACTACAAAGAAAATAATAATAATAATACAGTATTATAAAAAAAATAACCCTCATCCTCAATATGCATAGAAAATTCATACAGGATGTTGATGATCATTGTCTCCTTTCATTCCCTCTCCAACACAATCCTTGTCCTTTTGAAATTCTATTATTACAATATTCCAAAACAGCCTGGAAGTTTACGATGAATATTTCTATAACCTGACAAAATTCTTGTAATAAAATGCATTGCAGAAAGTATCATCCAGCTTAAGCTCCTTATGCTCCATGGAATCGAAACTCTGGGTGCGGCGTCTCCTCTCCATTTTTGCAATACTTTTGCTCACCACGTGTAATGCTGTTTTTATGGTACGTTTAAGATATCAAGTCCTTAAAGCCTCTTTTATCATCCACAGTTCTTACGTCGACATTTATGCAGTAGCTAGTATAGTATAAAACGTAACTAATGGGTATCACCCGAACCCTCATGTTCTCACATAAGATTCTCAAATTGAATATTCTCATATAACGTATCCACACGAGTCAAAAAACACAAGGGAATAGGAAGAAATTGTTTTAAAAATGTCTATCATCACACATGGGGGAGAATGAAACTTTGAAGAAACAACTCACAAATACAGCATCAAAACTGACACATACACGTACACACACAAACACACACAAACACACACACACACACACATACACACCTACGAACCTACACAAAGTACTCCTCCCAAAAAACAAATTCAATTTCATACCGAGAGAGTCCAACTTTTATCTCTTCACAGTCACAAGTACATACTCACCCAGGGAGCGGCAAGGCTTTAAACGAACCAAACATTTATTGAATACAAATGAAAAACAAGAATAACCCACACAATCACACAGCCTTCCCCCAGATGAACTTTCCCACATGTGTAAGGACCTATACCTAAAATTACGTACGTACATACATCAGTTATCTTTCAAAGGAATACCATATTCCAGTCTTTGCTAAAATATCAAAACAAAAAATTAAATCCGTAAAAATAAACGACTAGAATATTTTACACTCACAGCTGTCACAACAATACTGTAATTCATGTACAGTACATAGGTAAGATAATACACACTACTAAAGAACAATTCACAGGAATCACAGTGTATGTAATTCCATACGCATACAAGGAAGCATCCATAACAAAAACAAGGATAGTAAGATGAATCAAGCCTCATAGATCCATGTCATTCCTGGAATGGAGTATCTACTCTGAAAAACAAATAGGAATTGGAGCAGGCCAAAGTAAGAAAATGACGGTAATTCGGGAATTTCCTGGAACCTGATACAATCTACATAGTAGTACTACTACTACTACTAGTGTTGAGGGAAGGTAGAAGAGAAGCATCACATCTCATCGTTAGTACACTGCAGTTAATAACATAAAAGTTTTCTTCCCAGTTTGATTGGTCTTGTTAAAAGAAACTGCGAGGGCTTTCCCTCGTCTTTGTGACCGGAGGAGTAACTAATCTCAAGTATGTGAGCACCCGAGTGAGTCTGTAGTTTCACGTAGAGCCTTTAATATATAGTTAGTAGGTTGAGGGAGAAGAAGGGAAAAAAACCGCCAATATTATTTTCCCCTCACTCTCTCTCTCTCTCTCTCTTGCATGCTCTCATAATGACATGTAGTGGCAGTAACTCGGCCAAAAGGAGTGAGTTCTATGTATTTGTAATATAATTATATAATTATTACAAATAGAGAGTCCGCTCCGGAGCTACACGATACTACTATTACACTATATCCAGAGAGAAATCCTGGGCTCACTCACACATGGGAGAGAAAATGAGGGAGGAGGTGAAGAGAGAGAGAGAGAGAGAGAGAGAGAGAGAGAGAGAGAGAGAGAGGTGTACTTTACAGGAAAGTAGGGTTTCAGCTCAAATTTCAGATTCGTCAGTAAGGGTAACAAGATATGAGGCTGGTTAGAGGTTGTTATATACTTGAATGACTTGATCATCTAAATGCCTACGTACAATGCCTACGTATGTAGATAGATATACATATGTAATTACACATAACTCTTCATAAAGCTCACTTGTTATAATCTCCAAAATGATCATACGGACGTCATCAAAAGCATACATAAAAACGAATCAACATGAGTACCTCCTTCAGATCCTATTGGGAACTGACTGCACGTTTAGCTTTCTCTGAGCAGTCAAATTGAGCTTACTTATCATTACCAACATCGCAGTGAAGATACGCACACACACACACACACACACACACACAACTAAGCATTTGCTTTTGTACTGATAAAGTGACGGATTCTATAATATGGACTGTGTGTTTCTGTCATATATGGTAATATAATAACATATAGAGTACATCTGAAGTCTGGTCCTGGTCCGATCTCTACTTTCCCTTTCACCAACTCCCTGTAGGCACCCATTCACAAAAGGAATTATAAAATACCCATAGGTGAACACATAATTACTACACATTCGGATGACTATCATAACATGACGCTTCAAAACAAAATGCATCATAAACAAGCATCTATAATATTACTACTGGATTGGAGCTTTCCGAGCTCCAGTTCTCATCCGAGAATTTTCTCCGTAGTTACTTACAATTAGAAGTACATGCATAGGTACATAAAACACGGATTCCTACGAAAAAAACAACAGCATCGTCAGATATCCTCCCGCTATTTCTCTAGCAATGCCGCCTGTTGAAATGTTCCTCATTCTCATACACATAATTACATATTACATACATAGGTAATTATGTATGTATGTATGTATGTATGGGACGGGACAACATAAAGAATTTCTAATATTAGGAAAACACAGCCATTTAATATTTTCCATGACTGCGCATACTACAATTAGTCCGGGGAAACATAATTATGAGTAGAAAAACTGGGGGGAGCGTTACGTTACACATCTCAGAGTTGTTATCGAAGAATATACATAGAATTGTATAAAAAAAAATTAAGTATAGAATGTACCTTTGTATGTATGTAATAATTATATATGAGAGTATGTCTATATAGGACAGTAATATAGCAAAGTAAACCTGGATGGTAGTGTATGATTTAGTATTAACCAAAAAAGAAAACTCTCACAAATGGAGTGTCGTTAAAAGTTGGAGTTTAAGTAAAAGCATTTATTTTTATGGAGGGAAATATAATTCATATGGCAAATGAAACATATTGTGCAGATTCCGTGCATGGAAGCTGGGACTGTGTGTCCAAATAACACCCTTGAACATGACTCGGATCCGCTCATCGATCCACCTCCACCCTTAGTCTTGCCTAGTAGTATAAGGCCATTCGCGAATCTCGGTTGTCTCTTCCCAGCCTATCTGGTTATATTCTGTGCATTCTATCTCCTCTCTGTGACTCTCCTCTCCCAACCGGGATCCTGGTTGAAATCCTTTGCCATCCTCTCAGTTCTCACAGCCCATGCAGTCATCTTTAACTTGAGTCCACTCAAAGAAGCAGTGGATTGTTCGGAGGAGTACAGCTTCCCCAGCCACGGAGAGTAAGTTATCAGATGGAATGAAAATTATGATCCCGATGACAACTCCGATGACTCCTACTGCCCACTCCCATACCTTCTACTAATACTACTACTACTAAACACCATCAACATTTTATACCTATCCCTCACGTCCCCTTCAATAACTGAGCCTATACAGAATATGGTAGAGAGACCTGATCTGTACACTTTCACCATGTGACTAGCCTCTCACCATTACCATTCCTAGTACTTCTCTGGTACAAATTTCCTCTACTGTTATAACCCTCAGTCCTTAAAAATAAATATGTACCAACATCCTATAACTCCTGTACATTCCACATCTCCCAAATACATAATATGAACCTGTTATAAGTAAAATAGATTCTGTAGATATATACCCCCACAGTCCGCTCAAGTATTTCTTGGATGAAATTAAAACAACCTTAAGAGTCCTTAGGATTCGTCTCACATAATCTTCTCACCTTCCTAGACCATACTGACTGTACTTCCCTTTTTACGGAAATGCTATTAGACGAGTAGTAATCTCAACACCATAACAATAATAATAACCAGGGAATTTTTCCGTCTTATTGCAGTCTCATTCCAGAGTCATGGTACCTCGGGATTTTTGCGGGTGTTGTTGTCCTCGTCCTGTTCTCTCTCAACCGAAGGGTAAGTGCAATCAAATGTATTTATTACTCACAGACACACATATGGTCAAGTACACACATTATAAACAGTAAACCTGACTTACCGTCATAATTACATATTTCGAGTGTTAATGGGAGCGTTCAGAAAAATAGCGTGCCCCCACAACAGTAGAGACACCGATTTGGAGTAGCACCCAGTTATGCCCTACTTGTTGCCGAGTATTACAACTTAAGTAGGAATAATGCCCAATACTCTATAATGTGTTAGTTGCTAATAATAACAGTAATACAGAGTCGGGAAAATGAAGCGGGGTAATTCATTACGGAAAAAGGACCTCGTCGTCCTCGGTCGGATTAGGAATTTTCAGGGTTGTGAAACACAAGCTCTCTTTATTATAATAATACATACATAGATAATTACCTTGTACATATGTACATATGTACAAGAAGAAGCTGTGAAGCTGTATAGCTGTAGATATGAGGGCTCGTTAAAACTCCGTGAATGTAGTATCATAATGAGGTATTACCGTGTGTGTGGTTAGTTCGAAAAAGCGATAATTGCTCCATGTAAAAATGGCATGCATGCGTGTCAAAGTAAAATACGCCGAAAGAGGTAAGGCCAATGCAACAATTTCAATGTAATTTCCAAATTGGACAGAAGCGACATCCTTATAATTCGTACGTGTAGTTGTTGCTGCTAGCCATGGTGAGTGGTTTGGGGAGTGAGTGACTACAAATATATGGGACACGAACCTCATCATAAACCGTTACTCACATCCAAGAGTAGTAGTATTAGTTTTATTTGAAGTACAAGATGAGTAGATAGGATATATTACAAGGATCTACGTATGTACATATATGCTCTCATCAAGAGCAATATCCAACTCAGTAAAGTTCTGATCGGATGACTGATCCAAACAAGAAAAAGTAATTTCATTAATGAAAGTTGTTTTATTTAATCTCTCTAGTATTCTCTAAAGGATTTATATCAATGTGTATCATTTGCATTGTATTTCAGCTCGAGAAGTCCTCCAGAGTATTGTTTCTGTGGAAAACAGAGGTGGAACAACAGCGGGAACGAGCGACTCAACTTCGTCAAAAGAATGAAGCACTGGTAAGTTGACACAATCCCTTAGTTGTTGACAATTAGTTTGTGATACAAGTTGTTCCCATGAAATATGAGAGGTTCAAGGAAATCAAGATAGGCTTATCTCGTATAGTAGGAACTGCATCTCAAACATATTTATATGCAGACCGTGAAAGCTCATTATTGTGAGCTCAGATATTTTAGTTTATAGTACAACAGGCTGGAGTTATATGTGCAGATAGATATGTAGATATGTACATAGTACGTAATAATTATTATAAGTGTACTATGTAGACTCCTTATAATTTACTCCTTGGTTATGGTGTCGATTATGCACCGGATTATGGTTCCTGTCAATGTTCCAACTTTTCCGGGACTATGCAAATACAAACTGGAGATCAAAGGTCATACCAATCAGTGTCCCTCTATATAATGAGCGTGCAAATATGCATAAGGAAACCCCTGAGTATCCGTTCCGCTTGGAAGATTCAAGGAATTAATTCCTTACCCCGTTATAGTAGTATTTGTAGTAGTTTTCCCTTGATTCCGTCCCTATCACCAATTCCCGTGTGACTGTACCATTTGATTTACATATATGAGGTAATATTATTAGGGGCACAAGTGTGACAGACGGTGGCAAATACAAAGCTTTTTATTCCCTCACTTACCGGATTTACACAGAGAGGGGAAAGTACATTATAGAATTTATTGAGGTAATACCATACCTCGATGAACATGAATCGTTCTACTCTGAGCAATAACTCCTTCAATAACGGCATGACAATAATGCTCCAAGTGACTCAGCTATTTACACAGAGGGAGAGTCACACCAGAGTCAGAGTCAGAGAGAGAGGGAGAGAGAGAGAGAGAGAGATAAGAAAAACTCATATTTCGGTTACCTTGATAGTCCTGCTGAATAGATGTGTGCGTATCTGTCTATGTAAATCCAGCCAACGTAATTCCGAATCCAATGTTTATGATCATCTGATATTCCACGGAAGTTGTTTTGTCAAGTCTTTTCTGGAAGGATAAATAAATAGAGTGGATTTACATATCTATAATTAGGTATAAGTATCAAAGAAAAATAACTCGATACAATCAAATTACTACAAGGGAAGGGAAACTTATAACAGCGTATTTATGTAGACTTTATGGGAATTAGTATCACTTCATATTAGGCACGAGCATGAGTTACTCAAAGCACCCCATATTTTGTCCATTGCTCAATTCTGTCAGGATTATCTACACCAAGGCTCCAGACAAGACACAAACGTTACAAATGAGATTCTCACCGAATCCTGACATTTTAGCAACGCAGCAATTGTGTGGCTATGAAGAAGTGGGGAGGGGATGCCTTATCAAATCCATTTCTCCTATATTCCCCCCTAAATCAGAAATCTGCAAGGTTGCACTCCTCTCCTGCTTCATTACCACTGAAAGAAACATTTAGATTGAGAAGCTCAATACCACAAATACTAGATCTCTAGCACAAGTGCCAGAAAATCCTTCACTTAACCGTCCCTCCATACAAATCGTGAGAAAGTTGTAACAGTTTCTCCAGTTACTCATCCATGTGTACACACACCTGATGAGTCTGAGAAATCACATCATGTCCATATTACAACTACTGGAGAAACTCTAGTGGGATTTTTTTGTAATTACTCACTCAGCTTTCCCCACCACCCCCCCCCCCTCCTCCCTCTCCTTCCTCCCAAATGCATACAAACACAGACCCAATTTCACCTTCCTAATCAGCAAAGTTTGGAGAATTCTAACTCTTCCATAGTACCCTCTCCCCATTTTTATTTCCTCAAAACTGAAGAGTATGAACGATACCCTGAGAATAAAGTAGTAGGCTTCTTTCTTAAGTGCGAAAGTAATAAATGCATCGATGCCATCCTGCAGTTTACCTTCACTTGAGGAGTAGCTAATGCTTTACTTATACATACGTAGTTACGACTCGGAGAGTGAGTAAGCTACTAAAATAAAAACATACAAAGTTTAGCAGTTTCCCGAGACTCCCTGTCTAAAGTTTATTAGCTGGAATTAGTAATGCACTAGATTAAGTTCAGATTCATTCCATTTTCGAAACAAGTTCTTCCGCCAGCCTAGTATACAAGTGCTTGTTTAATCTCGAACATGGAAACTTTTCTCACATATGTGGAATGTATTCTCCTCACCCACAAAATGCTCATGTTTTCACCCCTGTGAAAATTGAAACAAGACAGTTACGGCTCCTTGTGGTTGATAATAATAGCAGATTGTAGGGAAGTGTTTGTTGTTGCCTTTGTAGGCTATATGGTTTATTCCCCATACGTATATATATAATTATATATAATTACATACATACATATAGAAAATGAGAGAGGAGAAAGACCTTTCGTAGATTGTGTAATATGTAGATACTTACACAAAAATATCAATGGATAATGAAATACGGACTCCTCGAGACATAATGCAGAGTATCGGTATGATAGGGAGACCTGAAGGAGGAAAAAAAAAGAGTAAATAACGCACAAATTTCTAGCTTGAGAGCCCTACTGGGCTTTTATTTGGAAGACTTGGAGAGTCACAAGGAATATGTCCCTCATTGTCAGACACACTAGGTCACTACTTAACGTTCCAAAAATGACACTTTGGTGACGTTTAGAGAATTCGGGCCTTATCAAGTACTTCCCTCGTTTCCCTTCAGTGTCTGTATATCCCCATCATGTGGTAACTTGAGTGTTGGAAATAGGTCATAGCCCATAACAAATATACACTATGGCTGAGATGTATGCATGTACAGTATGCACGTGTATACATACTTATAGCAGCTCTCAAAACAGGTTTCTGGAGTCAAGTGCCAAGTTTATGAGGAAACTTGAGAAAGAATCGATTTATTAAATCAATGCTACATTGCTCCTGCTGTCGTCTCGCATGCCATGTGGACTTTCCAGACGTTTTCCCTCCTTTATTTATCTACAGGCCAGACTCGATGTGGTCTATATAGCTTGACTAAATTGAATCTTTGTACTATACTCAAACTCAAATCTTTTCAATGTTACTATTTTTAACTCTGTTGTGTCCTCTTACGCACACAGTCCATGTTCCAAGTATCTACGTCCTAAGTGCATATGTTTATTATTTTTTTAAATACATTTTCCAACTCATAGCATTTCTATACTTCAAAAATAATTTTAAAAAATACACATTCCTGCAGTATCCGTGTCAGTATTTAAAATGCAAACTACGTCAAAAATGTAAAGGGCCAATTTCCTTCAATTTTTTTTAATAAGATCGGTATGACATCTACAAAATTGTAAATAATGTAAGTACACAATTTATTTTACAGGTATACAACATTTTACCACAACACGTGGCAACTCATTTCCTTGGCTCAAGACGACGAAAACATGAGGAATTGTACAGCCAGAGTTACTCGGAAGTTGGAATTTTATTTGCTTCCATGCCCAACTTCTCAGGTTAGAAATAAATTTACTTCCAATCAGTATGCATAAGTACGTGTGTACAAGTGTATGTACATAGGCTAACAACACGGAAATAATTTTCTAAATCAATTTTACCATGTCTATACACGCGCCCTACATACTCTGAACTTCAACCGGTAAATCGGAAATGAAAATCAGATTATGTCGGACAAGATTGTAGATAGCGAAATGGCTACAGCTAATCAAACTTGGTAACCCAAGTACCCCGTGCCTCGAGACAAGAACACACACACACACACACTCACACTCACACACACACACACACACACAAACTCACGTACGCCTAAATATACATAAATGCAATTACACGTAACTATGGATATCTCCTACTTTATAATTATATACAATTACATATCTATCACCCTACATTTTTTTCCCCGATAGGATTTTCTCAGCTCTGCGCACACACACATAAGATACATAAATAATATTTATGCAAATGTGAAATATTTTTCATGTGCTGATGCATAATTAAGAGAAATCTTGACAGAATAATGGGCGTTACAGCCCTGAAGTAAGACTTACATTAGGTCCATACATGTATGTAGTCATTTGATGTAAACATGCATGTTTTTATAATTTATTAGATTTCTACTCGGAAGAAACAGTGAACAATCAAGGCCTTGAATGTTTACGATTCCTCAACGAAGTTATTTCGGATTTTGATGCGGTAAGTAAATCAATATTTACCCTCCCCGACGCTCACTAGCTATTTTATAGTGTATGAGACGCGGAGACTTGTCTGGAGCTATGTATGTATGTATACCATAGAGATTTCTCGGTGAGTAGTTCTGTAGTATTGTGCCGCCAACTAATCCCCCTTCTACGGATATTTACACTCCAATATCCCAAAGAGTCAAGTCAATGTAAATTATATTCAAAATTTGACTCAATTTTCTTTAACATAGATGACTACACACAGTGTGTACTACACAGAGCGAGAAATATTACAAATGAATAATTACGTACGTTTGAGTTCGATTCGAACATAACTTTTCAACATGGAATGAATAATGAAGGAAATTTGTTTTATTTCTTCCCATAAAGTTACTGGAATTGCCCAGATTTGCTGACAACATCATTAAAATTAAAACCATTAGTTCGACTTACATGGCTGCTAGTGGATTGAGTCCTTTGAAACAAGCAAAGGTAAACATTGGATTCAAAAAAACAAAGCTTTCCTCCAAGCATCCTCAGTCTCTCCTACTTTAAACGTTCCGGACCCATGGGTCATGGGTTTCTTGAGAATTTTGTAAAAGAGTCTGCTTTCACGCACACCCCCCTCCAGTACACATTTAGATATAGAGATCTACCTCCAATAAGAACAATGCTCCCGTACGCTGTACTGAACAGGTAAATATAGAGTTAAGGGACTGGAGTAGGGACGAGAGTTGGAAGAACTTTACAAAGTAATAAGTTCAGTAGTAGTAAAAGCATTCAACCTGGAGAGTTTCAAAATGTATAAATAATTACAACATATATGTATGTTTTGTGGTGTGAAGACCTTGTGTCCATCAGGGCTCACGCACCCTATCAGAGAACATGCAAGGGAACACTGTAGTTGATACAGTTTCAAAACTACTAGTTGTACATGGACACGTAAGTGGAGAAAGCAGACTTATGAGGGGGGAAAGTTTCCAAAGGAAAAATGAGAAGATGCTTGAAGGAAGTTTTGTTTGCACTAAGGGATATTTGTAATGCAAATAATTAATTAACATAAAACATGGAATTTAATTGACAAACAGCCGGAGGATCCCTTGAAAATCCGTTGGAATCATCTATCCCTACTCGTCGAGTTTGCATTTGAGTTGAAGAGAGCACTGACTAGTATCAACGAACAAAGTTTCAATCACTTTGTTCTCAAGATGGGTAAGAAAGAAAATATTGATTTTCTTTGTAAGTACATGTAGAAGTGTATACATGTATATATGTATATAAATATATAGATATGCGTTTGTGTATTTATAACTGCCCAATCTGGGCCTCCCATTTTAGTACCTTAATATTCCGTACCCATCTCGGGATCTTTCCCTTCCCTTGCCCCTCATGAAGATTTCAACCAAAACCAGAGGAAAATCTTCAACTTGAACTCCAATGATACATTTTTCTTTTTACATACACTCCTCCTCTGACCTTACCTTACTCCAAATACATTGATTATTTTAGGTATTTATGGTGCTAGAAAGAGCGAGAAGGCCGATAAATTTTTTCTGCCCGACAACCGCACGGCCATTATAATTTCCTTTCCTCTCCCCTATACGTGCGTACATATCCTTCCAGTACACACACTACATATAGATCTATCTCTATAGATCCCCAATTTGTAGTAGTAGCTAAACGAAATCGAACCAAAATCCTACAGACGTGAATGCTCTCGCAAACTTTCCCCACCAAAAATCCAATTGTGTGAACATTCCCCTAACACATAGCTAGTAGTCCTCATTTTTGTACACAGTCTGTAGTACAGTAGAGGTTTTTGCAAATATGTACATATGATCATGACCATTCTGCACATGTACTAGGAATAGGAAAATGAAAACAGAGAAGGTTTTGTATCTCCATGTATACAAAAACTTGTTCTGCCATGTCTCAACACAGGGCATGATATGTAGTAGTGATGTGTACATGTGTGGTAACCCTATTATTTCAAGATGGAGTAGCCGTAGTAGTGCCAACTTGATGCATTTTGGGGGATAATACTGGAAAATCTTGTGATCGTTCCTTACAGGAATCAACCATGGGCCAATCACAGCGGGCGTGATTGGAGCTAGGAAACCACACTACGACATTTGGGGCAATTCCGTCAATGTCGCGTCGAGGATGGAAAGTACTGGGAAGGCTGGTTGCATTCAGGTATCATTTCCTTTTGGATTCGAACGTTACATACATACATATCTATAATAACATTGGTGAGATGAATCAAGTGAAGGAAGTACGCACCCATATGTGCATTCCACATTTATCCTGTGAGTTGGCTCAGGGCGGAAAAATTTCTTTTTGTTGGAAGGGTGTAAGGCACAGAGCGAGCGGGTTTCTTTTTTTTTGTCAGGAGCTCAAAACTGACAACTTTATTGTTGATCGGTGTGGTTGGATGTAGAGGGAAGATTGGAGATTCGTAAAGACTTTTATATTGAAAGGGATAAGAAAGAACGGGTGATAAAATAAATAACTTTGATTGTAGGTGACAGATGAGACCTACAAAATCCTCCTCCTGTACGGCTACCTATTTGAGCAACGTGGTCTGGTCAATGTGAAAGGCAAAGGACAATTAATGACTTATTATCTGGTGGGACGGGGTCCGGAACTCACTGATGAACAAGTGCAAAAACTTTTGGATGAGCAAGCAGCTCTTGAGGAGTCACAACAGAATTGCCAGCCTCTCGGCTCTACTTTGGAATCTCATTAAAAACACACATACAGTGACTTTCAGGATTTTCGAGAAAATTGAACATGAGGGAGAAAGATGCAAATAATTACACGCAATTCCCATATACTTGTAGTCTTCACACAACCAAGTACATACAGACGGAAGGACTACGGAAGAATAAACTGGAAATAGATTAAGGCTCTCTGCAAGCCTTTTAATATGATAATATAATATACAAGGCTTGAAAACTTTTGCATCCCTCAGCAAGTTTTAATTTACCGATGAATATGTTTGTACTTACTTAAGTCAATATAGAACACTTACACACTACACACACATAACATATGTATGTACATGTGTACATAAGGATAATACCCACTACTAACCAATATATGTATCTACTAAACGTTGTAAGATACCCATAATAGAATTTTCCTATCGTATTCTCTATACCTATGCAAACGACAAGTTGTACATGTTTAAATCTGAAACTAAACACTGAGAAAAGCTACCCCCATTAACTCTGACTTGAACACTTGAGTAAGTAATTATATAGATATATATATTGGATAGGAATTTGTATGTGTGTACCAACACCTCAGATCATCCGTTTAGTTGTAAGTATATAGCCTTTTCTAATTCACAACATGACTTCCGCCTACATATTTACATATAATAGAATACTTTCCCCCTGTCTACAAGTGACTCAGCGTAATTGCAAAATATTCTAATATACCTAATGTAACAATATGACTGCGCGACCTTTCCAGCCCACAAGTATTCAAAGCCCCAGATGATCACACATTTTTGCACAAAACGATTCAAGCACTGAAACTTTTCGATTTTTCGCCAAAACTTTAAGGAATATTAAAGAATTTCCAACGCCCTGCTACATTTTTAAGCTATCCAGAAGTCCTGATGAAACTTAGCTGTTACTCCAGTACATGGGTTAGGCCCATTTTCTACAGTTGGACTAAATATATGCATATAATATCATATGTGTAGAAACATTAATATTGGATTTAAGCTTACTTTAGGCACCTTGTGATGACACTGTTACAGTGAGGTTTTTTCCAACCATAGCCTACTGCAGAAGATTTAATCTAAAGTTCTCAAGTTTGACCTTTAAATAATTTAAACTTTCGTAGAGAGGACTGATACTTGCCAGACCGTCAATTTCGATGTTAAACCTGTAAATTTCTCACGCTTTCCTCCATTGACAAAAAAGTGTGTACCTCTGAAATTGTGGGCATTTCATGGATCTGTGAGATACAGTTTCTGCATTTATTTAAAATAGAGTACCCACGATTTTGAAGTCCAACTTTTTAAAATACATTGCTAAATTATGGCAAACCTAAAAATAATATTGCTACGGTCCAACACAAATCCGATCCCTGGCAGATTCCCGAGAAATATTACCCGCTCTTTTGTATTTCTTTGAGGTCATAAACGTGCCATATGTCACATACTATGCTTGAAGTATGTAAAAGTAATAAGTTACACGTCAAAAAGGTGTACCAATGGTAAAATCAGTATTGACATCACGCACATTTTGTGCAATATACCTACCCAACAAGGTATATTTCCTCGGAAATAAACATATGTAGCTTATCACCTATCATAGAAAATACCTCACATACATAAGTAGTGAAACAGCAAATTTTGTCTCGGGCGGAAACTATGACAATGAAAAATGGCAAGATAAATTATTGAAGATATATTCCGTGAAAGATTGGATGTTAGAAAGATGTTTATGCATGGGTGGGCACGCCAAGCGTGACTATGGAATTTGTCGATCTACAAAGAGAATAAGTGTTAAACTTAACCTGTTGTTTCCTTTGCTTTGTAAATGTATCTACTCGGGTAAAAGAGTGGGGTGAGGTGGAGCTACGAGGGGGGAAAATAGGAAATTATTTTCAAAGAGAAGTTTTATATTTATTCCGTTGACGTACTGGCCCAGAGAGTTTTTAATAATTTGATAACGCGTAAGCGTTCCTGTTCTAGTGAACCTGGGAAAAATGAAGGTAATAATTTACCTATAGAACATTTTCTGTATGCAATGCATGTATGTACATATGTGTGTCTGAATAAATCTACGAAGATATAATTCGAATATGAATTTATAATACAAGGATTGGGTTACCAATGGATATACTAAGGAAACGTGAGGATATTTTAAAAAATGGTGAAAGTTTCACCGTGAAACACGAAGACGACGATATAAAAGTAATGCAATGAATTCCAGTTCTCAAGTTTTAAACTCCCCAAGGCTTCCCTAGTTATAAGTACTTACTTAACTAGAAATAATACGATATTGTTGAGATATACTGTAAATACAGTACATTATAAATCTTTTACCACATGTAGCTGTAAAAGTATGATTTCTCCAATATAGTGTGTAGGTAAAGGTAAGCTTACCCACATATTAGGCTGATAGAATATTAAAATTACTTTAGGGCGATATCTTACAGATAAATCAAGTTGCAGATGAAAGAGCAATGAAACGAATGCTTCTTAAAGTATGGATTTGCTACAGTTTGAAACGTACCTTGGTAACTTGGATACGATTTTTTCGTGCAGTTACATAAATTATAGTCAATAGTGACTAATTAATGTCATTAATCTTCATTAATGTATCTACGTAATATACCGTAAAAATACAAGACATGAGTGGATTACAAATTTAAGCTTCGTAAATATTAAGTTAAACTACAATATGTTATTAAACAGGTCAAAAGAAAGTTCGGTTTCCTAGGGGAGAAGAAGATGCGAAATCAAGACCCGACAAACACAACTGTGAAACGATTGATAAAAGCATTTAGCTTTACAATAAATACAAATTAAGTTTAATATGTAAATATCCAAGCATTAGCTGCTACCAATGTAGATACAATCTAAATTACATACTGTAATGACAAATTTTATTGTTGACAGCTTGTATATTCCTTACAATATTGAAATATTGACAAAAGTATAAAAAATATATACAACTTTCAACGTGTGTAATACAAAGCCTGACAGCAATCATCAACGGTACAGATCCTCAATAATAATTCTTAAAGAGTAACAGTGTAGTCATGTCCACATGATTGCCCCAGTTGTCGGCTTGTAGTTAGAGTGAGAGTCTTATTTCCTCCCTTCCTTGTTTCCTACTCTTTTCTCATGGCAAGCATAGTGTTGATGTCCCAAATGATATGGCGTAAATGATCCACTGTTTCTTTTAAGTGTCGATTCCTCAATACAAGTTGCTGTTAAACAAATGCATAAAATTTCTTCAATTAATTACAGAACAACTTAAGTTATATAAATCTCAAAAATATGAATCATAATGCTGAAGCAACGAGGAGGCAGTGGTGGAGCTTTCCTAGTGAAACACTTTCACTACCCTTCATGAAGGTTTTCCTCATTACAATAAAAGGGTTTATGAAAAGGAATCATGGTTTACTAAGTAAGCTGGCTGCACTGTCTTCTAATACTCAGTAATATAAGACATGGTGATTAAATAGGATTTAGAAATTGTAACATAATTTTAAATACTAATTACATATTATTTTATTCCTAGTAAGCTTTGAAATGTGGCCGGATGATAGATTGATAGATATTTACTGACTTAGAATGAATGTGAAAGATATAAATAACCTTTTTATATCAAACAATTGAAAAGATCTGTGCAAAACATAAAATTAAACTTTCAAATCAATTATTATTGTAGGAAATTAAACTACTTCTTTCTGTTAATTACCACAAGTTTTAGATATAAATATGTTATTATAATAACTTAATTCATTGAAGGTATTTAAAACATACAAAAATAATATTCCTTTTTAAGTCCTCCAAGGGAAAAGTTTGTCATTTTGGTTGAACAAGAAGCTATATTTCAACTCAGTATACATATAAAAACATTATGATACGTAATAATCATACAAAATGGCTAAAATTTTCAATGTTGTAATAAAACTGTGATGTTTCCTCTAATCTTAGACATAAAAAGCACGTGAAGAGGATCACTAGGATTACCATATTTACGCCAAAACACGTTTTGCATTTTATATTCATGAATATTAAAATTCATCTAAAGTATAACTCTTACCTCAATCATATCTCGGTATTCTTCTAGGGCAACGCGATAAGCTTCAGTATTTTTCTTTTCATCCAGAACGGTAATTTCATTTCCATCCTTGAATGGCAATGAGTCCTACAAAAAATACCAGTAGCTACGTCAAAGTTCGTGTCATTTTAACTTTTACGGTAGCATAACAAAGTTTCAAAATTAAAACAAAACACGGCAGAAAGAACAAGTACCTCAAAGTAAGTGTCTTCACTGGCAGGAAAACTTTCTTCGATTTTTTCATAAATCACCCTGAGTCTTTTAAATAATGCACGTATAGTTTTTAGTGTTTCTTGGAATTTCGACTTGCGGTCGATTCCAGGATAAGTTTTTCCGTCCGGAGGCTATCAGAAATATATAATTATGTACATAAATTTGTTGAAACAAGCATTTGCAAACTGTGCCAGATAATTTAAAGCTTAAAACATGAAAGCAGTACATGTCTTGAAGAACAGTACCTGAGCAGTTCTCAGAGTTTGGAAAACCTCTTGTGTCCGGGATACAATTTCCTGCACTGTCTCCTGGCCGAAACGGCACAAAGATGCAGCATTTAATTCTTTCGAAGACATTTGTTGATTGGACTGTTGAGACTGCTGAAGCGGTTGATTGTGTACTGGAGCAGGATTTCCTTGTGTGCTGCCACTCTCTGAAGAAACTTGCGTTGCTGATCGAGGACCGGGTGGCACAAGAGGACTATGATGTTGTTGCGATTGTTGTTGTTGAATTTGGGATGGATGATTCATCTGGGTTATGCCGGGTTGGTTGAAACCAGAGCCCATGCCAGACATTCCAGTCTGGGGTGATGGGGTTGAGAACTGCATTCCCTGTTTGATAGACACCATATGAAAACCTTTCTAACTGATTATAGTATTTATTTGCAAACAAAATAATAGCCATGTACTTACTCCACTTCCTACGTTTGTAGGCCCGGTCGACATTTGATTCATACTTCCATAGCTAGGATTACCATGTTGCTGTTGTTGTTGCTGTTGCTGCTGCTGTCCCATTTGTGATGGAGAATTCATAAACCCCACTACATATTCATAAAAAGGTCAAATGTAGGTAAAATCCGAATATAAATAATTTACGATTATATTTTGCTTACTTTGGTGCATCATTCCTAGGGGAAGATTGGGATTGTTATAATTAGCCATTTCCTTCCGTTTTCTCTAACGAGTACAAGACGAACAGTTGCAGTTGCTCTGTCATTCAACTGCAATTAATCACACCCACGAGAAATCTTTAATCACTGGACAAAATCATTTCCCATGTTTGAACAGCAACAGCTACGTTTCGTTTCATCTTTTCAAGATTCCATCCTTGTCATGCACAAGCGCATGCACTGATTAATGCAAATTTGTAAAAGATCATTTACACGCCGGCCCATATGGATAATAGCGAACCATTTTTAAATAAGAGTGTCAGTAACAATGTACTGCTTGTGCTTACAAGAAAAAACGTACTTGCAATCGTTCAGAGAATACGTACGTTGTACGCTTACAACTTAATTAATATTTAATGAATGAAGAGAAATGGAATTCATCTATCTCAGTTTGAATTTAATATCAGCAATATTAATTAATGTATTTACGGCTTGCATCAACTAACTTTTGAACAGCCGTAAAGACTGCTAACTACAAACATAGATGTGAAGCCATAAATGCCAGTAATAATCAGTGTGTAAAGATGAGAACAATAAAATCGAACTTATCCATTACGTAAACAAAAATAATGCACGATTGTAGTGTCGTGAGTCATACCCCTAAAATAAATCGAAATCCAACATTAATTTTTACATAAGGAAATCATTAAACGAATTTTTATGCATTTCAGTTGAAATTTTTCCTAATACAGTAAAGGTGTGCAGAATTAGCAATAGGACAGTGATGTCAGTGAGATTTTACCATCAATTCCTAAACATTTATGCTACACACCTTCGTGGTCATTTTTTAAGTCCAACAAACAGGTTTATCTCATTAAACACTAGCAACAGTACATGACAACATCCTGAACATGTATTAGACAAAGTGTAAGTAAAAATCATAGGCCTTGACTTAACTGCTAAAATTTTTTAATGGATGCAAAACCGATAAAACTCTCACAGTCCTTTAAAACTCCACAAAAAACGGTTCCGATGTGAACGGAAATAGTCGACGGTCACTGTCAGCATAAATGAGTAATTGGTCGTTTTTCTCATGACATTTAACTGACATTGAGACTGATTCCAATTAACCCTCAAATCTATAATTGTAAAGGCACACACACACCATACACACACCATACATACATACGTCACCATTTGTTCACACACACAACACACACGATAATCTCCCTCAAACACTTAACGTCCGTATGTATTCACGATTTACCACAAGTTACTATTGTGAACACGATGAGCGCGGAGAACCACAAAGGTTTTTTCCAACATACTGAGTAAACTTTCAGATTATAATATCATTACATTAATTCTAGTACATTACTACATTTACACATGGTCCCATTTCCATCCCAATATTACGAAATTATATGATTTGACACGGACACAAGCACCCGGTTCCGCCACTTCCGTCCAAGTGTGCTCAAGTCCCGCACAATATTAATTCTTTCAAAGGACACACACTAAAACCGAGCAAATGCTCTAATCTATTCTAAATTAATTATTCATACCAACTTAATTAACAATATCATCAGCATTTCTTACCTTCAAAGAAGTACAGAGCCAAATGTCACTGTAGGTATGACCAGTCCACAAATCTTAACGTGAAAGTGTTGATATCGTCTTGACACAATATTCCGTCTTGCCAGGAAGTTTCCTTATTTAAATTCACTTGGTGATCTCAACCGCAATTCAATAAAATTACGGATAACTCAACATCAACTCACATCCAGCCTTTGAGCCGCTCCTGGAAAAATAATTGTTAATTTACACCGATTAAAACCCACAAATAGAACTCGCACAATAAGTCTGATTACATTACACTAAACAACCGTCCATTTATTGACAAGACCTTCCTCTAACTAACTTGGATTTAATGCCGCAGAAAATTTTTATACTAGCTCGTTTAACTCCACGCACGTATTTATAACACACATCGTCAGCAGTAACCTCCTGCAAAATCATGTACCATATACTCAGGGCTAACAACTTCCTCTAGCTTTTAACTAAATAAAGACCGACTATATATAATTATGTATTTCACTTCTAAGGGAAAATATAGTCAAGGTTTAATCACGACAGTTAACTCACCTTTTTTTACAGTTGTTTTGTAATGTCCTTATTTTTGATATTCACTTCGGAAAATATCCACACTCCATATGACTCCGTCAGTTCACAGGAGTTTTTATCCTAAAAAAAGGATTTAAAAAATAATTTCACTTCAAAAATGCGAACATGCAAACTCTAATAATAAGTACTCTTGGAGATACACGTCGAATGTCGATTAAATATTTTTATTTGTATTTTTACATGCAGATTGCATGGCTTGGTTGGGATATTGCGATCATATGCACTCGGTCTGTTGCTCCACTGCCACTTGATCGAGCCTTAGACAGAGCCTTTATGTACAGCATAGCGTAGTATAGCACAATGCAGTATGCAGCCAAGCATACATGTGACGTGCCAATCATACAACCATAGAGCTTCACTCTGCAAGACTCCCCGCCAAAACTCAAGTTTGAATGAATTTATTTACAATGCCGATCGCCTGCTCTGCATAGCATGTATGTACATGCATGCTGGATCAACGCATGGTCCAATATCGAAATCTAAAGTATTAACACAATTTGTGAATCCTTGTTCTCTGACTGACACAAGAGTGACAGTGAACTTGTTATATTATAAATAGAATTACTGAAGATTGTAATTTGTAATAATTAAGAGTTTGTACAACTGTTTGGAGACTCCTTGTAAGTACATTAATTTTTGAAGAATTGAAAGGATTATAACTGATTTTTTATTATTTTTGGAGTGTCAAAGATTCCTTGAAATACTACAATAATTTCATTGAATATTTCTTGTACTTATAGAGTTCGTTATTAGACATAATGGAAATATTTATGTCCGTAAAGTTGTAATCTTGGAACCTAACGAGTAAGAAGTAAATCCAAATTATATAAGGGGTCGTAACAGTGCTGGATCGTGCGGAATCAAAACTGTCAAAATACCGGTGAGTAGTAAAAAACTTATTAGTAATAATAAATTGTAATGTAATAATAATAAATCATATTGTAAATAAATATATGTCAACAAAGGATATGCTAGTAATTAATGAGTTGAATGTTTGATGGGATTCATATGATGTATGAGAATTGATGGATGTTGCTGATTAATGAGTACGAATGATAGACAGTCAGCATTGTCTTTGCATTGAATGATGAAATCAAAAATGTACTTTTGCGAATTTTGTAAGGAGCTTTTGAGATTTTTGTGATCTTATCATGATTAAACTTGTGAGTTGGGGGGAATGAATTATTTGGAGGCGGTGGTTGTTTCAGGTATTGGGGATTAGTGTCTGTGGCGGGTTGTAATGGCTGTAAGATGGAAAGATAATGGGCGCTGGATTGGAGACCAAACAGATTGATTTCAACAGAGCCACAAATGAGCGTAATAATTTAATAATAATTTTGATATTACACAAAATAAATTACTAAGTTTGTCTTCATCTGTTTCTTCGTGCGTTTCCCGTATATAAAATAATATCTTGGAGGTAATGATGGCGTCAGAAGCAGTAGTTTTCAATCTATTGCTTTGACACTTTTTTTACGCATCAGGTTGTAGTACTTATATCCTTCCATCACCAGAATCCTTGCTGCTTCCACGGTGCATCGTGGCAAATCAGTGAAGGTCAAAACTTCGTATAAAAATGTATTGGAACGAACTATGACGACTAACTATGTGTTTTTTTACATATAAAATACAAATTCCATTTCACTATATAAAATTCTACTATTTGGAAACAGTGGACATATACTGTTTAAATTGTCATAAAATATCTAAGTTTTAACTAGTAGTGAGACTTGTTCAGTCCGTTGATTAGCTGCTGCTTACTGGTCCTTGGCGTCTCCTCGACATCAAAGCTGCAAAGGAATTTCTAAATTAAACATATTTTCAAGAAATCATAGCGAACCCTTGAGTTTTGTATAGGGCCTCGGTTGAGATTGATCACCCTGCTCCTGTATTTTATGAGCACAGATAATTATGTATATAAATAGCTTTATAATAAATTAAAGGAATTAAAGAGGGGAATTAGAGGAGCTGGGTTCCGTGACGTGACGGGACGCTTCTCGTTTAACCTTAATGAAGTAGTCTTTGGATCCTAATTTGGGTCGGAGACCAGCTTGAGGATTAGTGGGATTGTCCCCCATGAATGCGTTCAAATCCACCCAGTAGTACAAGCCATTTGGTTTTTGAGGTTTTGGTGTGAATTGGTTCGCTAAGATATGAAATATATTGGATTCCGATGGAGACACTTCCGGTTTCGGACTTGTTGCTGTATTCAGCCAGTTTTGAGCTAGTATTGACTGAATGTCCAAGGCTGGTTGTTGCTGGACTTGCTGCGGGGGTTTCTGCTGCGCTGACTGAAAAAGTTGCTGTAGAGATTGAATGTGCTGGGATTGTGGAACTTCCTTATTAATCCTCACAGAATCGGGTTTTGAGCTATCTTGGACAACTTGCCCCAAATTTAAGAGTTGGGATAGGAAATCAAGTTGTGCAGCTGTGGTTTGGGGAGTGGAAGTTGTAGGTATTGGTTTGGGGGGTACAGCTACAGGGGCTATGGGCAATACGCTTTTACTTGAAGTTTTGTTAGCTTCTGCGGTGAGTATTTGAAGAATCAAGTCTTCGTTGCTTAAAGTCTGTGGTTTCGGGGAAGTTGATAGAGGGTTGTATATTGGGGCAGCAGAGTTATCCTGGAGTACCCCTGGGGATGCTGTGGATTTAGAAGGATCAGTTATTCCAAACATGTTGAGCATATTACGAAAGATTGGCATTAAAGTTGTTGTGCTCCCAGGAGTTGTCGGAGCAGGTGTGGTTGCAGATACCGGTTCAGTGCTACTACTAGTGCTTGATAGTGTTTCTTTTGTTGTTGTCACTGGCTCTGGAGCCCCTGTCACCGGAGGATTTTTTATTTTATTATCGGACACATTCGTGGAAACTTCTGTGGTAGAAGATCCCAATTGCTGCTGATCAATTAAAGCATAAATAGATTTCAAATCAGCATCACTCAATCCACTTTCTGGTGTAGCTACTTGTGTGTTGACACTGGAAGCCTGGGAAGCAAATATATTATTATTGGGCTTCAGTCCCAATGATTCTAATAAAGCTTGTTGAACCAGTGTTTCCAGTTCATTCTGTGAGGTCGTCGGAGCTGTGTTTTGAGGACGGGCAGTTGGCTGAACTGGATTTGACGGTTGTTGGAATAAGTTCAAGAGACTGAGTAAATCATTCGCAGCGGGAGCTGGAGTCGTGGGTGGAGGAGTTGGCCGACGTGTGGTAGTAGTAGGTGGAGGAGCTCTTGTGGGTTGTGTAAATAAATTAAATATATTGAATAAGTCATTATTAGCTGGGGCCGGAGTTGTAGCACTGGGCTGTTGAAACAGATTAAATAAGTTGAAAATGTCATTGTTAGCAGGAGCAGGTGCTGCTGGTCTGGGAGCAGGTGTAGTGGGCTGGAACAAATTGAGAAGATTGAACAAGTCATTAGATGCCGTAGTTTGAGCTGGTCTTTGAACTGCCGGGGGATTTGTTTGCGGTCCAAATAAATTAAACAAATTAAACAGATCTGCTTGTGTCGTTGGGGGAGCTGGAGTTGTCCTTACGGTTGGTCTCGGTGTCGTTGTTGTTGGTCTTCTTGTTGTAGTTGTTCTCTTTGTAGTTGTTGTGGTAGTTGTGCTCGCAGTTGTAGTTGGGATTGGGGTAGTTGATGTTGTAGTAGTGCTCGTAGTTGTAGTTGGACGTGTAGTAGTTGTTGTTGGACTTGGGGTAGTTGACGTCGTAGTGGTCCTCGTAGTTGTAGTTGGACGTTGGGTAGTTGTTGTAGAAGCAGCAAATGTGGAAATCCCTAAATCTTCATTAAAAATTCCGAGTAATTGTTGTAATAGTAATGTCTCATCAAGTAAAGGCTGGGTGACTTGAAGTATGGGATTAGGAGTTGTTAAAGTAATAGGCGGCTCATCTTTTTCCCCTGTGAACGGTGGCATGAGAATTAGAGGAGGGTCTTTATTTATTTGGATCTTCATGTTTGGTCTCCTGGTAGTTGTTATTTCTTTGGTCTCAGCTACAATGGTGACTGCGGGAGTCCAATTGTTCTTACCAGACTGCTCATCAATATTGTCTAAGAAAGTGTTGATTTGGTCAATATTGGCTCTCGTTGGGCTAGCTGAGGTAGTAGTGGTAATTGGGACCATCGTTGTCCTGCTCATTGTTATGACTGGTTTCTTCGTTGTCTCTGCCATTACTATAAACGGGCCCTTTGTGGTCCTGGCCGTCACCGTTATTGGGGCATTTGTGGATGGTTTTGGACGTAAAGTGAATGGAATTTTTGCATTTTGCTTTAAAGTTGTTGGTATAGGAGTTGCGTCTTGGGTTGACGAAGTAGCTATTATTGGGACGATTGTCGTTGCTACTGCTGTTTTCCCTCTCGTTTGGGTTTCGACATCGCTCGTTGAAGCAGTAGGAAGTTTATCGTGCAGAGATGACGAACCGGCTTTGAACATCATTGTAGACAAACTAGGTTTATACGTTGTTACTGTGCTCATGTCAGTTGTAACTTTCAGTGGAGGCTGAGTAGTGTATTTCATTGTAGGAACAGTGTACTTCATAGTAGTAGTAGTCGCTTCAGTTGTTGTACGTGGCTTGCTCGTTGTCAATGGTCGAGGTGAGGTAAATGTGAGTCCAAGAATCTCAAAGATATTTGGAGCTAACGTCGTTGTAGTTGTAGATGTGCTTGTTGGTGAGTAGCGGGTCGTTGCTTTGGCTGTGGACGTGCTAATAATAGGAGAGGGCTGTGTGGTTGGTAATGGGACTAATGACAGAGATGGTAATTTTTCTGTCACAACATTACTTGGCATCTGAGTCGTTCGTAATGGTTTGATAGTAGTACTGATATGCTGATTATTTCCTCCTGGCCTCTTTTGTTGACTCATAGATGATGAAGATGACACAGTGGTGCTCGTGCTCATTGACACAGAGTGTTTGACTTCAATACGTGGTCGACTCTTGTAAATTTGACGTTGATAATCTGATGAGATAATGGCGTCATGGTTGAGAAAATGATTCTTGTCAAATTCCTCATGAAGATCTGGTGCAACTCTGACACTCACCGGAGAGTCATTCAACTTGTGCTTAATCCCAATGGTTTTATTCTCAGGGATTTTGGAAATGTCCTTGAGACTTGTGTCAGAGTTGAAGAGGGGATGAAGAAGATCCAAATTAAAATGAAGGGAATTCCTCAAATCATTGGATATTGGGACAGAAGCATTGAGATACGGATTGAAACTTTCACTTAAATGCAGATCAGGTTCATTTTCCTTTGCTGTATCTGGTTTTTTCCTTCTTCTGACAACATTTTTGTTGATTTCTTTGGAGTGGTTTGGTGGGGCTCTCATGTTGGTGGCAGCTCCACGTTGGTAAATCACTATTTGCTTTGGTGTAGTGGGTTCAGAAGAGGTAGGTAATGCATCAGGTGTATCTGATAACTCACGGACTGTGTCTCTTGGATTGTCCGGGTAGTCCGCAATGGGAGAAGGCGATGGCCAGAACTTTTTATTGTCATATGACTCGTAACCAAAACCAACGACATGTTCTAAAGGCTCGATTGAACTGACCCTATTGCCTGGGTCAGATTCTCCCTGTAGTACAGGTCCCGGGCGGAAGTACTGATCTCTCGGTTTTTTCCGTCGTGTAAGTCGCCGTCTTCGGGTCTTCCGACTAGGATTTAAACCCGCATATTCATTTTCTTCAGCCAAAGGAGAACTGACTGGCCAGGGTGGGACGACTATGGGACTCAGTGTCGGAGCTGGAACATGTTGGGCAGTATTAATATGTTTAATTCTTCTACGTCTCTTCCTCGTGCGATTTTGATTAGGATTAAGTATTTCCTGGGTAGGAAATTGTGATATAGGGTAGGAGTAATAATTTGGTAGGTTTCTTAAATAATTGGGATTGTAAATATTGTAGTCATTAATCAAGTCACTGTTTTGTAACACTCGGGACACAGTGGCAGGGTCAGTTTGCGTTACGGACACCATCGGCGTAGTTACTTTTTCGGGATGGAAACTAATAATTGGAGGTGTTGGGGTGGTTCTCCTTGTGCGGTTTTTCCAGAATGGGTCATGGTACGCCGTGACACTACTCACAAAAGGGTGAGCTAATACCTTGTTGTGGTTAAGATAGCATGGCACGATGGAGAGTGTAAATAATACCGTTGGGACAAGCCAGGTTGCCCAACGGGAAGATGCCACTAAGGTATTCATCAGTTATCACTGGTTTTAGTTCAGTAGTTTGGACAAATGATTTACTATTGTCCGGGTCCAAGCTCTCATACCCTGATACATCACAGTGAATTAAAATATCACTTGGCTTTTGCAATAATAATAATAATTATTATTATAGTTGTTAAGATCACTCCACACTCTTTCACTATATAGGTATGTATCACAGAAATGACGACTGGATTATTTTTCTGCTACATTTCAAACGGATATTTGTGACTCAGTTTTCGTTATGTGGACACTGGGAAATTACAGAAGCTTTTTGCCAGAACAGGGCTAAAGGGACTGAGATTAAATAATGATTCCATTTTTATAACGGGTGGTGGTAGTCTTTTGGTCGTATTTGATAGGAAAAAAATTAAACTATTATACACCGATTTCCGCGTAAAAAACAGTTGTCAAATCACTGTATGCCCCAGGTGAGACTATCACAAGTAGAACTGTTGTGTGGAGGAAATAAGTAGGTTGGCCATTTGAGCAGCAGCGTAGAGATTCCTTGTATACGTACACAACGTGTGAAATTTCCCTTTTCGCTCCTGATCCTCAAAGAATCTCCTCATGTGTATTCTCACTGACATCCAAATCTCGAATGTACAAGGTGGAATGAATCAGTTTGGAGTGAGTGTTTGTGTATAGTTGGTTGGTAAAACTACTGTAAGCTAACTTGAGAGTAAGATAGAGAGAGAGAGAGAGAGAGAGATGAAGCACACAGATTCAACTGTGACTAAGAAAATTTCTGTTCCTCACCTTTGCTTACGTCTGGGACGAGAGAGGCAAACAAGGAAACTGCATATATCACTGGGGATATTGGTTTGGCATTTTAGTTCTCCATTGAGTTTGAGACTTTTGAGAGAGTGGTGGAGGTAGTGGAGTATAGTTTATATGGTTTGTAAGGCTTGCAAATTAAATGAATATATATGTATGTAACTAGAGTGAGTATAAATGGTTAAAGTAAAACTTTATGTGTGGTTTGTGAGGAGAGTTAAGGGCGTTTCGAATGATCTTTTAAGTAAGAATTTCTATGTACCCTTACCTATGCCTAGGTGACCATGCCGGTTATACTGCATGTGTGTTTATTATGTGTATGGAAAGACTTTCTCTTTTCTTCTGACTCTAAGGTAACCAACTCCTCGAAGGTATAAAATTCATAAATTCACATGGAAGCTACATACTAAATGTTAGCCATGTGATACAGAGCTGTTTACACGAATAGTAAGCCAAAGGCAATACACTACAGACACAGTAGTAGTAGCGTGTGACGGATCTCTTGGGTGCAGATAGATAGAAGATAAAAAGTAAAGTATAAGTCTTTGGGGAGATGAAGCTTCAGACGCTTACTACAAAAGACACGCATCTTATATCGTTATGTGTTCCTATGAGATAGGATAGGAAAGAAGTATATCTCTCAAGCAGAGCATAATCTAAATCTGATTTTCTGCATGGGACTTTTAGCTCTCGTGCATACTATGCTGAGTCTTCTGGTCATAATTGTGCTCTATGATAAATGAGAAGATCTCTGAGCGATACGTTCATGTTCATACAGTACTTATATTATTATCATTATAATTGCATTTCTATGACCAACAGCTGAAGCGACAGGGTTAGGGCAAGGTGGAAGGGTTAGGCTATTAGTATTGTTGTATATCGTCGTTGAAGAGGCAAAATGATCTACATGCTATGGTTTTTGTACAGCATGTAGATCATTTTGCCTCTTCAACGACGATATATGTATGGTATTCACAGTCTCAACTACTGTAAAAGAACCGAGCAGACTGCGAGGTATGTACTTACTCTGTTTCAGAACCAGTCTCGTTTCCCCCCATAGTTTAAGTAGGTTATTTTCTGTACTCACGTATTTATTAACACAAGTCAATTCTTTCTATATTGCAAATTGAAGAGAAGCTTGAATATATACTTGTAGTACTTGTTGGAGTCATATGCTCGTGTAAACCTTGGACATTCACAAATTCACACATGCTGGGATGCTTAATGTACAGTACTGAAGTATGTAATGAATATTTGTATTTGTTTTCCCTTGCCATTGAATTCCGCTTTTATCTATGTAATGTACATAATTCCTATACTGGAGCTATCGATAGGGAGGATCATAACACAACTCACTTTGTTTACAATGTATAATATTGATGGGGAGAATGGACTTCCTAATGCTCTTATGAGTATTTAACTATTATGGACATATTGTCTATACGCGTAGCAGAGAAGCCTCTCATTATTTACCGTATATTTGCTCGATGAAGGGATGTAAAAAGGAGTGATTGATACTGACAGTTGCGTGCTCGTGGTCAGGCTGTAATTAATCTAGTGGGTATAATTGAACGAGGGATCTGATAAATGTGAGAAAATCTAGTATCCTTTGGGAGGAAGGGCTCAGTGGTTCCTGTCTAAGCATCTGTAAAATAGCGTGTATTGATGGAAAGTATGTTCTGAAGTGAAAAGTATGTGTTTATCCGCCTGTAGCTCAGGAATAATAATAATTGTAGGTTCTGAGATGCTCGGTACTTTGGGAAGATGATGGTGCTAGAATTGTATATCGTGACTTTTTGACTGTATTAATAATTCAGTCTGGGTGTGTGGTTTATCTGTAGCACAGAGCACAGCACAATAATTGAATTGTTTTATACGGAGCTGTAATGAAAGTAAAATGAAGTGAAACATTAGTCAACTCAAGCTCTCTCACATATGCAAGTGGACTGATATGGATGCAACACAGTTGCAGTATTTACGCATGTCGGAACTTACAATTAGTGTATTTATTTTATTGTGAGGCTGTGACTTCTGGTAGCGGTGCTTCCTTTGAATACAAATTATATGTGTATGTAATGTGTGTATGTATCTACCTATACAAGAGGTTAAGAGATTAGGATTATTCATGCTGTGTAATCGGCCGTGTACTAGTGGGATTTTCTCTAACACACAGTTATGGAATTACAATGAATCTCATTCTCTATTCAGGGATCTCACATCTTTCACTATTATGCTGTTTTCGCTAGAAACGTTTTCTTCTCTTTATGGGGTCAGGTAGTTGAGCAGAGTTCGTTCTTAATTTCTAACATGCACATAATATAGGATAGGACTAAAGGAACAATTAGAATTTTATGGGAAGAGCCGCCTTTGGTAAGCGCTTGCCATTACAAATAAGTATAATTATATACGTGCGTACTCAAAGCTTGAAGGGAGAAAATGCTTTATGTGTGGAAACATTTCCTTTGACTACTTAAGGAATAAGAGTATGAGTTAAAGCAGGATTAATTTGTTAAGGGAAGTCAGCTTAATTGTCTCAACTCAGACACGTGCAGTTACCAGTGGTTTCAATGCCAGAACTGGGACACATGCTATTGATTCGCATTAATTACCGGTCTAATAACTACCAGGATGCCATTTACGCATTTCCATGTGATTTCGGTTCGGCTTTGCAAAACCAACTATTTAAAATTAATATGACTCGCATTGTGCTCCCTATATTTTAGGGTTGGAATGTTAGTAATAATTAAATGTATTAATTAGATTGGAATTTCCATATTCCGTAATCACTTCAAGCAAGTAAAGATAAAGGAACTGAAGCAGTAAGATTTATTTCATTCCAACAAGGAAAATAATCCTGTGTTACAAGGAAGAAAATAGAAATTTAATTTGAGATTAGAATTGAGGACTATTTTCTGATTATTTGCATGTCTCTGAGCTGAGTGGCGTGTGTGTGAGTTGTGTGTGTAGAGAATCGAATCAGAATTTGTGTTAACTTGTATCTCTGCTAAATTATTTACACGCTATAGCCTCTTTCTTGTTGCATGTATTCTATTCATTGGAGAGGAACTATGTATGTGTAAAATAGTTATTGCTTTGATTATGATGGTAGTGCAGAAAGTTTTGGTTGAAAATGCCGATTTCACAGATCGTTCTAGATTTTGAAGGTGATGTCAGATGAGAGCAGCGGTAGGTGTAATAATAATTTTCACTGTATGTACTGTGTACATGCCTTCTGTACCTGAAAAATCAGAGAGCTTTCATAAAATCTTGATTGATTCTAGGGCTGCGTGTTTACATTTTTTATACAGATCATCATTATGGTTTTTTGTCAGATAAACTCTTTTATTTACGTTTGTTTTACAGTTAGATCGTAGTGTCACGTCTCCATCACTTTGTATCAGTACATCATAATTTTTGCTGACAGGGGACGAAAGTTAATGCTTGTACGGATGCCAAATTATATCTTTTTACACGATCCGAAATATGTCAAGTGTCGTTCATTCACTTTTGATTATCTGATTAATGGCCACCTCGGGATACTTTCTAAGTCACATGCATTTTTTGTTTTAACTTCCTGTAACACTTCTATCATTTTTAATGTATAATTGATTTATTTTGTTAAGTGAGGTTGATTTTTTTGTAGCAACATCAAATGAAGAGCATTATGAATACTCTTCAAATTTTTTGTATCTTCTTTTTTTTTGTCTTTAGGGCAAAAGAGATTTCTTTATTTTTCATTTACTTTTTAGAGATTTATAGCATGTGAATCATTTAATCTATGTATATGAGGTATGTCTTTCTTGCTCTTACCAGTGCTGGTTAATAGCAAAATCTTTTGTTTACTTAAAAGCAAACTATGTGCATACAAATAATTACATCCATTATGCATATGTACATGCATGTTCAAGTTGCTTTTAAGTTGTCGAAATTTAAGGGGGTTAGTGCCTATATGCATTACATTGGACATTCTCAGGAATTTAAAAATGGTAAGAGCATTTCCATTCGTATGACTGCTATTACATGCAGTCAGTAATTGCATCTGCAGATACGTGGCTGTAGATACTAGATTAATGATTTAAAGATTATTTGTAAAACTTAGTACGTGTAGTTTCAAATATCTTTGGGCATTCCGCTCAATGAAGAGTGAGTGGTAAAGCTTGTACTGTCGGAAAGTAGAGTAAACTTGGTAAAATATAGGAAAAGTTGTAATATAAACTATTCACTTAATATGATTTCACACCAAGGTTTAAATTGCAAGCATTAAATATTTATGCTCTACTTTATTATTTTTGAGATGACTGTATTTACAAATGAGACATGAGACCACTACAGAAACTGAATGGTGGACTTAGCGTCCGTACCGTATATAATGTAAATTTTTGTAAATAAATATGCAGGACACGAAGTGTATTCTTTTGTCTTCCTTTGAATGGTCACCTGCTTAAGTTAATGCTCAACCCCGGAGATGTGTAAGAGTATTAACACATATATAGATACACATGTAATTACGTACATTTTTTTGAGGCTGAAAGCGTTTGTTTTGGTGAGAATAACAATTAGTCTTGGAAGTTGTAGGCGTGAAGGCAAAAATAATGTACAGAAGTTCTCCTCAATAGCATAAACACGGAACTCGCGTTCTTGTTGCTCGTATGAAATTAATGGAAAGAAGACATGTAGGACTGGATGGTGTTTTACATGTGATTAAGAAATTCAACAATTGTATTGTAGTTAGAATTTGCAACTTATGAACAATTTAGTATCTGTATTTCGAAATCCCTCACTAATTTTATACAGGGCTGAACACACATAATACATATTATGTAGAGATCTCTACCATGTCCCTCGGTTATTTCATTCATGCGGATGCTAATATTTGACGTCCGTATTTTTGCACTCTTAAAGTTGGGCAAGAGATTTAGGTGAAGTGGTAGAGATAAGGATGCCTTCCGTGAAGGAGGTAATGAGATAATTTTAAAATGGGGAGTTTTACCATGTGGAGACAAAATTATGATTGTTATGATTTCGTTATGCATATGCAGGTAGTGGTCACGTAATCGAAAATTCAGATAAAACTATTAGAGCGTCTAAGCATAAGTTGCATAAACTAAAGTTCGTGCTTAATAAAAAGGAGAGAAAATGATCATTAGAGACATATGACTGTGCTTGCGGATGCAAACCCAGAGTGGTCATACCTGCTTAAATAAAAAGTTGAAAGCTATTACATTGAGCACAGGGAGTGTGGATAAAAGTAGGTGCTCTGCATTGAATGAATCTTGCATAATATCTATCTACAGAATAAATCTTAAAGTTGCTTTTAATCTTCTGATGTGGTAAATAAATATAATGCATTGTTATCGTCACAAGTGAAGAGAGTTTTTGAGGTATGACTTGGATATCTACGTAGGATACGTCCACAGATTAGCTGTAGTATGACCAGGGGAATATGTGTAAGTGCTGGCACACATCAACAGCCTCGCGTTCAAAAAACGATACTTATATGAAGAAATCATGGTTGTGTATTAGAGATTCATATCAAGTTAATTGGAGCAACCTTAACGGCAAAATTTTAAATGGTATTGTTTGCCATTCGGAATAATAATATTTTATATCATTTTTAGGTTCTGGCCTAAAAAAATTTGGAAACTGTTCTCGTTGTTAGTGAGGGATACTAACAAGAAGAATATCAACAATGGATGGATTAGAACCGTCAGCGAAGCAACAAGAGCTCCAATCGCTATCTGCATTGGACACGCTCATGACAGCTATGAAGACTAATATCGTACCCAATCAAGAATACCTGTTGCAAGGATCTATTTTTGACAATACGGTGGATATATTATTGCATCGACTCCGAGGCCTATGCGACAACACAGATATTGGACCGGAATCTTTCCATGACCATGAAGCATGCTTTCAGTTAGTAAACTTGAATCCAGGTCCAAATCCCACCCAACCTTTGACTCTGCGAGTGCGGAGGGCGCTGGATGACGTAACATCTCCGTGGCATTTACGCTATCTGGGAAATCCGGAAATGGGGGATAAGAATAGGCCAACAATGGTTCGGAATGTTTTGGACGTTGCCTGTGGCTCTGATGTGGTTGAGTTCTTGAAAGAGTTGGGGTGTCGACGAGAGTATGACTTTATTACGAAAGGTTTCATTTTTCGAAAGGGAAGGCTGAAAATTTTGGTAGGGAAGCTATTCAGGTACGAAACGGGGAAATCTGCACATGATCTTGAACCGGTTACTAATTCACATTATGTTGAAATGAGTGTTGTCACTCCTTCAGGCCAGGATGTTGTAGGGGAAGACATGAAAAATTTGGCAGAACAATTAAGACCACTCGTTCATCTTGACAAGGTGGATCACAGAAGGTGAACTTGAGTACACTTTCTGTGCGATGTTCAGGTTTACGCAAAATAATATACACTATGGTATTTTGTAACTCAGAATGCTTAATGACTGTATTAAATCACTATATTGTAAAAACATTCATTGAAGGTTCGATTTAATATCCATGAATTTGGGACTTTGACACTGAGACTAAAAAAGGAAAGCCGCTCTATATTTTTTTATCATTACAATAATACCAACTGTATATGCAAATACAATAATAATATAACGAAGATTTAGTAAGACAAAAATGCCATAACCTTTTATCACAATAAGGTACAATGAAATAGTGAGCTTTTTCTCTTAGTTTGGAAAAACGTGGATGTCTTTCGCCGTCAAGAAAATTCATTTCCTCCACATGTTTGCATTTTTTTAGGGCACTGAAAGAAATTATGTACACAAAAACTTTCTGGGATATCGGCGCTTGTTTCTATAATCGATCTAAAAGATTACTCCATGCATCAATAGCCCATTCTTGTGCTTGAGGCCATTTCCGATGAACGACGAAAGCAGTCACGCCAATGACGAGCGAGGCAAATAGACGAATTCGAGATCCTAGAAAAGGAGCCAGGGCAGATGCCATGGTTGCCACCAGAAGTAAAAGTAATTGCAGAATTGTCAAACCCACATTCACTAGTTTGACAGCAAGTGCTCGCGCTGCTGAATTCTCAATCCCTTCAATAGTCACCAACTGTTGTTGCTGCTGCTCCAGCCTAGCAATCTGCACATGACCACAGAACATACATGCATATAAATGTCAACATTTCCTTTCACTGTTTTACTGTTTCAAAATTCAATTGGAACTCAGGCAACCGAAACTAATAACAAGGGGGGTAAGCATAGGCCGAAACCGGGGCTGTCCCCAGGGGGGTCTCAATGTACCAAAAAGAGTCGCCGTATGAGGGGTGTCAAAATATAGTACTGTGAGGCCGGGTCTGGAAAAAGTTTCCTAACCTGCGAACCCGGTTAGTCGGGGATTTTAGATACCGGGGAAGTAAGCAAATTGTTTGAATTTTCCCCCGCGGGGTCGTCGGGAAAACGCGACCAAGTCTGAATTTTCCCTGGATAGGTCGCCGGGTAAAATCGACGAAGTCGAAAATTTTTCGAAAATTTGGCTGGCAAAGGTCGTCGGGAAAACTCAATGAAGTCGGAAATTTTTTGGAATCTTCCCTGGCTGGGACGTCGAGAAATATCGACAAAGTCGGAATTTTGCCTGGCTGGGTCGCTGGGTAATATCGACGAAGTCGAAAAATTTCCGAAAATTTGCCCAGCGGGGTCGTTAGGAAAACTCGATGAAGTCGGAAATTTTTTGGAAATTTCCCTGGCTGGGACGTCGAGAAATATCGAAAAAGTCGGAATTTTGCCTGGCTGGGTCGCTGGGTAATATCGACGAAGTCGAAAAATTTCCGAAAATTTGCCCAGCGGGGTCGTTAGGAAAACTCGATGAAGTCGGAAATTTTTTGGAATTTTCCCTTAGGGGGGGTCGCCGGAAAAAGTCGACGAAGTCGGATTTTTTTGCAATTTTCCCTTGCGGTGTCGCAGGGGAAAACGACGCACTCGAAAAAATTTTGAAAATGGTAGTCGGGAAATTTCGTGTTTGAGTCGGGGAAGTCCCTATTTTGGTTAGTCGGGTGTTTTTAACTTTTTCCAGACCCGTCTGAAACAGCCCAACTGACAATAATTTTTGGTCAACTACCTGGGTAAGCAAAAATTTTTGGCCAGCTACCTGGGTAGCGACAAAATTGTTTGCCCAACTACCCAAAATTGTTGGCCAACTACCTGGGTATCGAAAAAACATTTTGACCAACTACCTAAAATTGTTGGCCAACTACCTGGGTATCGAAAAAATAATTTGCCCAACTACCCAAAATTGTTGGTCAACTACCTGGGTAGCGAAAAATATTTTGGTCAAATAACCCGCCAGTGTTTTTGAAAATGGCCAACTATCCCGCCGTTCAATGTAGCCCAACTACTTTGGCCCATTTTGTCAACGATCCCGGATCGCAGGATCGGGAACTTTTTCCACACCCGGTTGGGGTCACACTCTGAGTTAGCTGGGGTCTTTCCGGAGACTCTGTGAGAGCTGGGACCATATTCAGATAATGTGTGTCCGCCCGGACACCCTGGGTCAGCCAGGGTCTGTCAGGAAACCCTGGTAGAGCTGGTGTTATGTCCGGACACTCTAAGTTAGCTGGGGTCTTTCCGGAGACTCTGTGAGAGCTGGGACCATATTCAGATACTGTGGGTCCGCCCGGACACCCTGGGTCAGCTGGGGTCTGTCAGGAAACCCTGGTAGAGCTGGTGTTATGTCCGGACACTCTAAGTTAGCTGGGGTCTATCCGGAGACCCTGTGAGAGCTGTGATCATATTCAGACACTCTGGGTCAGCTGGCGTCTCTTTCGGGACACCCTAGGTCCTTGTCCGGTCATTCTGGGAAATCTGTGGACGTTCGAGACACCCTGGGACTGAAATGAGACCCTTGTCCGGACACCCGGAGAAAGCTGGGGTCTTTCGGGAAACCCGATGTCAGAAATGAGACCCATGTCCGGCCTCCGGCCGGACATGGGTCTCATTTCTGACCCGTTTCCCAGGGGGGTCTCGATTTGTTCTGGCAATACAGGGTTTCGGGCTATGGGGGTAAGAATTGATTAAATTTTCAGCATGTGAGCTGTTCACTTTCTCCTTGGTTGACATCAAAGAATGTTAGTGTCTGAGACTTGTATAAAGTACACGAGAACAGGCACTTCAAAATACTGTGATTGATGACTTAAAATTAATCGTTAAAAATCTATTCTCGTTTTTCCTTACGGAATTCGAAAACTTTATCTACATTCATACAATACAGTACGGAGAGCAGACACGGAAAACTTTTTACCTTCCGTAGGTATATCTTGGGCTTACTCAATATTGTCAAAACATTCAATTCTATATAATGATGAAAGCTAAGATGAGGTAAGGTCTGTGTTTATATATCTAACTTTCTACGATACAAGGACAAAAAGTAGTTTTTCCTAGATCCTAGGTAAAGGCAGTATGTACCTTTGCTTGGCACGAATCCAACATTTCAGTGAGGTCACGAAGACGTTCTTCGCTTTGATAGCTGAGTTTTTCCTCAGCATCGGCCAGCGCTTGCTTTAGATTTCCTGTTTCTGCCTGGTGAAGTTCCGTTAAATCATTGACTTGTTCCTCCAGACGTTCAGCCCTAAATCTTTCTTCTTGTAAGCCTTGGCATACAAAACTGGAGTCGGAAGTTACTTGAAGCTGTAATAGAAATGGTTGAAATAACTTTTTTAAATATGAGAAAGTCGAGTAATATAATAGTTATACATTTTAAAGTACCTGCTTTTTTTAAAAACAAAGTTCAAAAAGCGGGACTTTCCAATTAAATGATATAATCCTGGCTTACCTTAAAACTATCAAGATCCTCACGTAAATTAGAAATTTCGTCGCGTATGTCAGCCAGCTGTTGAATTATAAGCGCTACATCAGCTGGATGAGCGACAAGAGAGACATTCTTCATATCTTGACCCAAACTACTGCTCTGAGCAGATTCGGAGCACTCGGAGCCAGCAGCATTTCCACCGTCATCACCATCCGCCCCACCGCCGTGACTGCCCGTGTTGAGGATACTGATTCCGCTGTTCATATTTACACAATAAATTGATTTCCTTCTGACTCTCTCTCTCACTCTCTCAAATTACTCTTGGGACTCATGCCAAGTAATGCATTACCGAGGAGGAACAATAGCTGATCACGTCAATGGAACTTGACTAGGTATCATTACGATTTCAAATTATGCATGTAAAATCGGCTCATACATATCTTCCCGATAATACAGACTGTCAACATCCCTAAGCTGTATGATGCGAAACTAACTCACGGGAAATTAACCTACTTCTGAACCCAACGCTAGCAGGAGAAAGTAAAGCATGCCAAAGTTCTTTGACGTGTTTCATAGCAAACGCACAACCTGGGGACAAACCTATTTTAAATGTTTAAACGCTAGGACTTAAGCTCCCTGTAAATACCTATCTCAATTACTTCTCTAGATGAAATCCTACGATTCAGAGGATAGAAAATCTTACACTTCAGATGGGATATGTGCAGATCCATGATGCTGGCCAACGATATTTTGCCCGCTAACTTCACTCTCACGAGACACTTGAGTCACAATATTATCTGCCGAACCAAACTTTTGTTTCAATAAGAAAGTTGCAATCTCTCGAGGCTTCGAGATCACAGTTCTGTAAAAATACATAAGACATGAATTCCAATGAGAGAACCCCTTCAGCTACACACAAATGCATTTATTTACGTTTACAACAAAAGAACACACGACTCTAACTCTAATAACTATCGAACGAGCACTAAACTATTATGACACGCTTATTATCTAATTCGGTTTGCAAAACTATAAACTAATATTCTATGGAAAAAACGGTACTGGATTATTTACCGGAAACAACCCAATTCATTAAATCTCTAGGTCATCAACTAAAGTAATTGATTTTGAATTGTGTGAGATCTCACAAATTTTCATGTCTCAGATTAACATTCGTTAAATTGGTGTAACAAATTATTAGTGTCCTTACACTATATTAAAAATTTGCATTAAGTGTAGCAAGTATCACAGTTAAAGTACTATACTAGTAGTGTAAATGCACTTTGTATGATTAAGCTCCAGCGGAAGTAAAAATTTATTAACAATATTATTTCATGCCATACTGGAGAAGCGTGCATTAATTAGAAAAGCAGGATATTGTAGCAGTAATTCATTCAAAATGAAAAATTACAACAAAAGCTTAATGTGATTTTGCGATAAATAACAAGCGTACAGCTTTAAACCAAACTATGTACAAACATGTACTAATTAAGACGAGCTAATTTTAAATCATTGTAGTTGCTCTTCCAAGGTTAATATATCAGTTTAAATTATAAAGAGAAGCACTAGAGAAAGCGTTAGTTTTTGCACTGAATAAATTGCTCTAAAACAACTTGCATTAAAGTTAAAAGCAGATGATCACAAGTTTGTGGGTAATAAATTACAAAGGTTACCAACCCTGAGATCCCAGAGATTCCATCCTTCAAGTTCCCACTGACAGACCTTTGACCACAAAAAAGCCCCCAATCATTCAATCAATACACGAGCATATTCTCATACAGTGTAGTTTGTGTAGCAGTATACCCAATTTTTATTTCATTTACAGCGTTAAAGTAAAAATCCCAAAATTATACAGAAGTTGAGAAATATGGCAAGTAGGTCAACATGATCAGTTACAGTATGACCTAAAATACTACAGAGTAAAAGTTCCCTCCTTGTGAGCTATTACTACGTATGAAACCTGTAGTTATGTATAGATCTGTTAACATTTGATTGAGACCATTAACTTGATCCTGAACTATGAACTATCACACAGGCTTTATGTAATATACTTATACGGAAGAATAAGAGTTACGAGAACAGGAACCTCCTGAAATAAGTTAACCTGCATACAGAACAGAGACATTATTCAAACACATATTGAGGTATTAAAAACATTTGGAAGCTAGAAAAATTCCCAAGGAATAAGAAACATGCTACCCGTGTTTGGGGACTGAATGCGACTAAATATACTTAACTCTTGAATATACTTTAAAAGTACACGCATACATATCTAATAAGTGATTTAACATTTAGGAGCAACATGAACTTTGGTAATGAGGCATGACTCATGGAGTGAGTAGACGCTGAAATGCGAAAGAAAGCTCATCATCTACCATGGCCTGACAATGATAAAAATATTGTTATCAGAGATAACATTTACACGCACATGACATACACATGAGTTGAAAGTTGAAACATTAGAGGACCCAATTAAGTTACTACAGTTACATTTATGTATCTTCCCTAACTTTAAGAGTCAGGGCAAATGAGTCGTTGTATGGAAATATTACATACTTGATACCATGACCAACATGCTGAAGTCGACCTTTGGAGGCTTTATGGGATGATGCCGTTGAAGACCCTGATGCTTCGCTACCTAGACCAACTATGCCACAATCTTGACCACCTTTAGGACTTCCCACGGATTTTTTGCTAGGACTTGACGTTTTTGCTGATTCTGCTTCTGCAGTCTGGAAATGGAACAAGGGTAATCACTTATTTCACAGTCTGACAAATTACAAAGGAATTGATTTTTGTACATGTTTATCACGTGTAGCCTTGTAAACTAGTAATCAGGATCTCTAACCTGTAGCTCTTTCTGATATCTTTCAAGTTTCCGCTGTAGGCCGGCTATATGAGTAGCAGCTTTTGTATTTCTTTTTTCAAAGAGAGCTTTAACTTGCGGTAGCTGATTCCGCTGAGCGACAGCTGCCATTTTTAAGTATTCTTCCACATTTTCATCTCTCTTCCGCTGCTCCTCCTGAATTCTCTTTTTAGCTCGGTTAATCTTTATTTCAAGTGTTTGCACTGAAACATCATGAGTACCGTGGTCCAAGGAGTCTTCCACTCTGGAATTATCCGAAGCGTGGTGATGCGAAGTGTCCAGATCCATTGTGGGAAAAATTATGATTAATGCGGACAGTGATTCAGCGAGAGGCAATTCGTAGTGGAGAAGCTTTATAAGAACTAAATTATATACACTGGATTACGAATTTTAGTCTTTTAAGGCTCACGACTGCTTAGCTACTAATTTCGACAGCTTTTCATAGAGTTGCGAAGCAAATTTATTCCCATACAAAGGGCTTATACTTTGAAGAAGTGAATACGGTGTTTCAAAAATTATTGCAGCTTCGTCCCCTTCCAAACTTTTGTCATCAAAGTTATTCCCCACTATAGAGAATCCTGCTGCGGATAATTTGACACAAGCTTTTCGAGATTCCAGGGTTTCAATGTTTATGTAAGCACACGGTGCTTGTACGTCTTTTGAAGTTAGGCTATCACTCAAAATCGCAGTCACCACACATGAGGAAATGTCGGCGATCACGGCGGCCACTTCTTCTATCCACGGCGACTGTGACTGACTGACTGTGGTCTTGCTGCTATCCTCATCGTTATCAGTACTACGACTATGGCTCGTTGTATGGCTCTTGTCGCCATTCATTTTCAAACATTTATCGTGAAACTGAAATATGCCAAAATACACGATCCTCAGAACAAATTAATTATTTCCGGGTTAAACTCAACTCCATTCACACTACTATTACATTCAAGGAACAAATTGAATGTCATTTTATTTTTTATAATACAACTTACCACTACTCATGTGCGGTTGATTGTTCGTCTGGTTACTTCAAGAACCCCGAGATGTGACTGTTTTCATTGATTAGAGTACGGAACCCAGCTATTAAATACTTCTGATGACTCCACCGTAGTAATGATGAGTATCCAAAGAAGTGATCCACAGAATTCTTTCCAAACCGATTCACACCAGCCTAAACTCGAAGTGTCGCATCGCGGTGAGCCATCCCCAAGCTCACTGAGTAATTTGATCGTTATTCTTAGTATCGGCAAATGAGTAGATTTGTTTTGAAAATATACGTCAACGTCCTTACTATTCCCTGCTCCTCCACGGCGATGAGTAACAACTTAAGAATTTACAGTAGTTTCCAACAACTAAACATATATCCTAAGCCCACGGGTACATACTTTACTCACACACGTCCACAATATCTCTTATTACTCCTTGCCTAGTACAAATCCTTCTCTGAAATCAGTAGTAAAAACAAGTACTGCTCCTCTTCTGGAATCAGTAATAATCTTATTATTCCTATGACAATATAATTCCTTTCACGGGCAAGTTGCTTAATACTTTCCGAATATTTCTGTTGTATCACTTTGTGCAATATATACCCTTACTTAAGTCTAGTTAAGTATATAATGGAAGCAAATACTTTTACATGCTTTTGAAAGCTCAACCTGTACTTTCTATATGACAGCAACCAGATGAGTTGGGATCGATAAATCGTAAAAATAAACAAACACCACCAATAAAGTACCACCACTATATAACGAAGAGTGTATTAATTGTATTAGGCATCCGAACTCCCACCTAGCACCTAAACCATTTCTAGTAATGTATCAAAAGTAATTCTCGCTTCATCATAAACTAATTATCTTTTTTTGTACGTTCTAATGCACGTAGATTATTAATGTCAGTACAACTGTACTCAGATTACAAAGTCCGACTTCTGACCTTCTCTTCCCAGCTATTTCCACAGAGGATATCCTTCCTCACCCATATATATATCTATAATACTCCCTAAACACAAGTATTTTGTTGTTGTTATTAACAAATAACAATGTATACTAAATCCTTACAACAAAACTATATCGCTCCAACATATTATACATATAATTAATTTACACTGTTGTAGTAATACTACGTGCTTCACCAAGCATGCCACAAAATCCTGCAGCAGCTAACAATAATAATAATCACACTTAAAAGTGCACCTTTATAAAATACAACCGCTATTAATCTAACTAATATAATTGACTACTTGATAAATTAAGACAGCTGATTCGTTGTCCAGGTTATAATAATTTTTAATTGTGACAAAAAAGCGAGAGGTCAACAAGGTCGTGTCGTCGTCGTGCGTGTCCAGAGTTCCTACATAAACAGAATGGAACTTCACAGTAATTATTCAAGTTAACATGCAATGTCCCATTTCCGAACAATACGCTATTAAATACGAATATGTCCTCCCACAAATCCAACCAACCATTAATATTGGAAATGAGTTTTAAATTTGAGAAGCACTTGATGAGTCTTGCATATATGGATTTTTTTTTTCTTCAGAGGGGAAGCACATTCAACTTTCTTCAAAAATTCAATCCCGATTCAAACATCAATTGACTTTTGAACACTAGTAATGTTTTAATGTCTGTTGTGTGAATTAACTCTAAATAAATAATGTGACGCCGGCCGAGCTTCTTCTTCTTCTTATTATTATTATTATCTCACAACAACAATACTAATTCAATGATAATCCCCCTCACAATCACACAGCTGTATTTATTACAATAGTTCACACTCGCTCATAAAATAATCCTCACACTAAAAATGTTTGTTAACACTGACACATAACTGAGGGCTGACTCAGTGCAGAAGGTTATTTTGTCCCGTCAAAAAAAATACATATCTCTGGGTGTAATATGACATTAAATTAGAACAATCCCACATAAATTACAATTTACGTGACTATATAATGTAAGTAGTTATAGTTACACCTCCGACTCCGGAATAGTGCTCTTGTCTCTCCCCTCCCATAAAAATAATATTAAAGCCACCGTCTACTACAGCAGAATCAGGCTCCTTCTCCTGGCACTTGGAGTTGACTTATGGGAAGAAATTCAGGAAAGAGACGGGCTTTTGAGACTTTGACACGGCGTATACACGATTTTGTCCCTATCGAAGAAGAAACCACCTATTCACGTCCACACTATTATTATGCTTTAGCTCGGGATATGTCTATTTCTGTACTTTTTCCTATAACAAGAGCATCCTTAATTATATATTCACCGCACCAAAATACTGACACTGACAAAAATCACACGGCCTCTAATTTTATATAAATATGTAAAAAGTGCTCCTAATTATTAAATAAATAGAATAAACTTTTTCTTTCCCTTGGACTCACATACATAGCGAGAGTAAGTCATTAAATTGAGACAGGACCATTTCAACACTGCACCATGCTTACGCATGAACACAATCAATAAGGAACTCAAAAATGAATTAATTAATGGGTCGGTGTCCGTATCGTATCGTAAATCCTCCCATAAAACTTTCTCACTTCACTTTCACCATGAATAAATTCAATAATAATTTTAATGACTTTATAGTTCAAGTCTTTTTTTTAAAAACAAAAATTTTAGGATAATATGGCGCAACAATAATTATCCTGAAAATAATTCACAGAAGATTTGTATTCAATAATTTAATTCAATTCGCACTTCTTGTAGGAAAAAAATCCTAGGAACATTTTTTCAAATCCTTAAAATATTAAGGAACTCGATCCTTGTCAAAATTGACGTGAGTATTTTTTTAAAAAAATTTGACGTTAATGTACATATAAGGGGTTGACGGATATTGGCATATAAGGCCAAGTGAGA
Organism: Allacma fusca; assembly: GCA_947179485.1. Taxonomy (NCBI): domain Eukaryota; kingdom Metazoa; phylum Arthropoda; class Collembola; order Symphypleona; family Sminthuridae; genus Allacma; species Allacma fusca. Next base: position 32,138,346 of record OX359248.1, read on the forward strand.
AATGTATTTTTTTAAAGTTGATTAAAAGTCCATTTTGTTAATTTTTGTATTTTTTAATACATTTTTTGATGTGTACAGGGAGGAATTTTCACTGGGAGTAAATGGACTTTCTTCCGCACTCGAAATTATACTGTGACATATGATTTGTTTACTTTTTTTGGGACGTGTGTGTGTGTGTGTGTGTGTGTGTGTGTGTATGGATGTACTGCGTTAGGGATTTTTCTTAAAAATTGGTTTGTGTAATAAATTACATGAGGATGAATAAATTGAGGTGTATTTTTATTAGGGTTCCTATTCGGGTGGTTAAATACGGTTTCTAAAATAATGCAGGGAGAGTGTAGTGCGGGGCGGAGGAACTCATATATGGAGACTTTTTGACGGCAGTGGAGTGTTGAGAATATAAATGAGCTCAATGGATGAAGATGTGGAGAGCGGAGTTAGAGATGCTGTAATGAATTGTTATTTAATAGTTAAAATGAAATAATCAAGTGAAATACAATATATTAGAAATAAGTTCTGTCTCTCTCGCTCTCTCAGTCTCTCACTCACACAAGACTAGCGCCATTGGAGGGTGGACTCTTGCAAAATCCAATGCATGAAAGCTATCCGAAGGCGAGATTCTGTGTTATTACAGGATATGGATGGAGCCGGAGTAAGTAAATGTGAAGCTATGTGCCAATTTTGTATACATATGTTAAAAGGTCCATATGTACCTGTCATGGCTAGGAGTGAGTGAGTCAGAGAGTAGTGGAAGGGAAAATACTCGTACACCTTGGTTGGATTTTTACACACCACACACACACACACACACACACATACATACACATACATACATACACACACATACACAGGTTTATTATACAGCCTTTAGAATTTTTTGGCATTGGTTTGGACATTCACAGAGCTTCCTTTCCTTGTGTACAAAATTGCAGTGAGGACTTCCATACACTCCAATGAAACAATTCTAGGAAAATGCAATGCTGGGGAGAGATAAGTATATATGGGGAAAAATATCTCTTCCAAGGGGTTTAGCTTACTGTGTGTTAGGAAATGGGATTTTTATATAAATTATATTGTAGTTTCCAAAGTCATATTTTTTTTCCACTTGTTCGACTACTAGTAATGCCGTGGGGTCTCTCGACTTGAGTCCGTGGAATATTACGATTGTGGACTCTACTACAATAAAGACTAGTTACGGCTTTAGCCGCCTCATGGTTGGTTGGAAATAATCTGTGTGAATTTATACAGAGAAAATTACTTGTTTGCGAATGCACACAAAATATGGAAAAAAAAACTTGACTGTTACTGGATGTTGGGTATTGCTTAAAGTTGATTTTTGTGGGATCTTCATTGTAGGGGGGGAAACTATTGTATAAAAAGTATCTACGTGTTTGTATGTATGTATGTATTCCTTGTGTGAGGAAAGTGTAAGGCTGGCAGGATCTTTAACGGCTAGCCTGTCAGTGTTGGGTAATGTTTATTACCATTACCATGGGACGGCTTAAAGTCGCTCTTGAAAAGGGAAAGTTCATGACATGTGTACTAATTAGGATGGTCATTGGCAATATGCAAAAATGAATGGCAAATTACTGGTATATCTGTACTGCGTATATGGGAGGAATCAAATACAGTAGAGAGAATAGAACTTAAATTTTAGGAATGTCTAGACTTTAGACTTAGGGCAAGGTAGGGATAAAACAAGGAGAAATATACATGATTGGGCTTCATGTTGAGGAAGTTTTTTAGGAAGTACATCTGGAGGCATGCAATCAATAAAATGATAGACTTTTGTAATAGGTAGTTAGATTGTGTAAAAATTGTATTTTTATTGCAAAAAAATGTTTTTCTATTTTCCCCATTGCTCAGAGCTCGTGCACGCAATCAGATTTGTAAGATTGTAAGAGTATCACTTACATGAGCAGACGTCATTTGAACAAGTTGAAGTATGAGGACAAGGTGCTTATCAGTCCATGTGTGTGAGCAGTCCGCACATGCATATATGTACAAGGGACAAGGACGAAAGGAATATTGACTTATTTTGGAAAAGAAATCTCGATATGTTTACGGATGAATGTTCTGAAGTTGTGCGGACAGAGCTGTATGGAAGAAATACAATATTGTTATTGCCTTATCGTGTGAGACCATGAGGACCAGTCTATAACCCATGTCCACAAATTCATGGTAACCATTATTGATTCCTTTATAGTCATTTGAGCTTTTTGCTGAGACTTGCATGAACAAATCGGATTATAAATGGAGCTATTATATGGTAGGTCACGTTGACATTCTCATCTTTTACTTGCTTGTACTTGAGGTTGATTGAAGGTATGCAGAAACTAATTTTGGGATTTTGGCAAAGGAGGATTCTGAAATGTTGTTCGTACGCTTATTTAATTACATATTTAGTATATTATGTTTCTTATTAGGAAATAATGATATTATGGTCTCATATTTTACCCTACTCAATGACACACGATTCCAAATGAATACAGAGGTTCTAGGTGCTTCATCACCCCCGAAGTCCCATTTCTCTTCGCCATAGCTTCGCAACTAGAGCAACTGTAGCTCACTGCAGTAAAAGTAATTGAATACAGGCAATATGATTATAGAAATAACCGTGCTAGTAACATTTTGAACCTTACTGGACAAACAGGTACTGTAGCATGGATATAAATTATTCACATAATTACATTGCAATTTAATACACACGTGCTACCATGTGCTACAGTAACAACGTGTAACTTTAAAAAGTAAATATTTAAGCATTTTAAATAGTTACTAGTATGTTGTAAATTGCGGCTATGTATATATAGTGTAAAATATAAAAAGTAAGTGCAAATATTAAAAGTAGATATAGCCGAGAAAAGAAAACTTGGATTCACTTCGTGTACACTTTATTTACGATAGAATGTTTTTTACAACCGGTGGGTCAACCCAACGGCAAGCGATTGGTGAAACCACCTTACACGGATAGTCTCCAACTGAAAACTGGATATACTCTAAACATTTCAGACTAAATATTTAGTTTAAATTTGTAATTTAGACCTTGGGTCGATAACATTTTTTATGATGACAACAGAAGACCAAGCATCATTTTCATTATGATGAGTTTTTTCGAATGGAAATTCAACTCTTGACTACATTGCAATGTTGGAAAGGAAGTTTATACGGCGGCCTTGATGAGTTCCGTAAACCGCTTGACTTTCGAGGCAGTGCTCATATCAACGTACTTGTCACCAATGGAAACAATTAAACCACCAACGATGCTTGGATCAACTCGGCTGGTGACTTTGATGCTTTGACCGGCTTTAACAAAGGATTTCAAAGCAGCATCCAATTCTTTCTGAAGAGCGGCATCCAAAGGCTATTAAATAAAATTTACATGAATTAAATGACTCTGATATGAAATTAAAATAAATAATTTTTTTGACTGTCATCCAATGTAAGTCCGACTATCATGAACAGTATTTCTACTTCATAACTCACCTTGGCAGTGATGACTTCACACTCAATCTCTCCCCTGTGTGCAGCCATGATCTGTGAAAAACTGTTGCTAATGCCCTGAAGCTTGTTCAACCTTCCATTCTCCGCCAAGAGCCCTGTGAATAATCATTTCTTATTAAATTACTGCATTTTCTATCTACTTCGGTCACACCGTCAATCAACATTCTTCCCAAATTAAAGCTTCAAAATTAAGGTCACAATTTTACAACAATCCGAAAAATAATTACCAACGAGATTGGCAGTTAATTTTGATGCTTTAGCGTCGATTAAAGTTTTAGACAGCAAGTTCTTCTTCTCCGTTCGGTTCAAGGATGGGTTGAGGACATAATCATTGAACTTTCCCTTCTTCTTTAAAAGAGCAGAAATTGAACTTAAGTCTTTCTCAACGCTCTCCAGCTGCTTCTCCTTTGAGGCTGCTGAGTACAAAGCTGATGCATACCGGCCTTCGACTCCGAAGAGCTGGATTGGTGCCTGAACAATAAAAAACAAACTTTTTATCGAATCCGGCACAAATTTCCAGACCTACATCCACTAATAACTTCTGCCTTAATTGAATAATTTGAAACCATCCCATCTATCCCAGTCCACACCCACCACAATAACTACTACTCACAATTTCAACCCAACCATTATCTTTTTAATTACACCAAACAATTTTCCACTATTTAACAATTAAAAATAAAAATCATACCTTCACCAACTGGCTCGATGCAGCCGTGGAAGAGAAGTTCCTTGCCTACATAATTTGAACATTTTAAAAATACACATTAGAATTTATATATAAACTTTCTACACACCATTCATGCGAATCCATTAAAATTATTTCAGGGCTTTCACAATTTTACCCTTTTCTTTAATTTATCAAAATTACAAATTTAGAATCTATTTCTAAAATTGGGGAGTGAACTCCCATACACGCAATATTATACTCATAATTCCACGAGCGGAAAAAATAATCGAATTTTTGAACAGGGCTCATTAGCAAGTTGAATATGTTAAAAATAAATAATAATTCTTACCAAAATCAAAGGTACTTGAGCCATTTTTATTTTAGAAATCCAGTCCTTCTATCGCAATCAAAGATGGTCCTATTCGGTTCGGAATGAAGTCCAAATATGCAAAAAGTTACGGAGCTCCAACATCAGAGGAGACACTGAAGCAGCTCATGTGATCCTCAGAACCAAATTATCTTGCGGGAAACATTACCTATGCCTATGCCTGCTTAAAAGCCTTATATAGTGTGCTTGTGTACGACTGTACATGTGTATGTGTGTATGTAGGCTTAAAGGCTGCTGTGGGAGGTGCTCTCGTGCTCTGCTCACGCTCGATCATTGCTTGGAAAGTTACTTGAAACGGAAACTGTACGAAATTCGCTAGGCAAAAAAAAAATAGTCTAATTGTTTTCGTATTTGTGTTAATTAATAAATAATATATTTGATATCTAAGTAATATCAATGGAAGTGAAATAAGTTAAATAACTAAATCATAGAATCAAAATTCAACTGTACGGTATGCGTAAATTATAGCAATTAATGTAAATAATATCTAATTGTGTTCACACTTCACACTCTCTAGATATAGATATGATAATCATAATTATGTATTATGTATGTAATTGTGTTTGGCTGCTTTTAATTAAAATTGATTAGCATTAGAAGATAAATAGTGAAAGAGAAATTAATAATTACTGGGGATTGAAACAGTTAATTATTTTAAATTTTATTTTAACAGGAAGCTTGAAAGATATAGACAAACATGCCTGCTTACGAACTCGCTGTAATTCTGCGGAAACTTCCCAGACAAGAAACTGCGACAGTTCTGAAACGAGCCGCTTTGAAGATATTCGAAAATGATGGGATTTTATTCGGAATCGAAAATCTAGGAACAAGGAAGTTGCCTTTCCGTATGAGGAATCACGGACACTGGAACAGCGAAGGAAGGTGAGTGCGCTGTACGGATATTGAGATGATGAAAGGGGGAAAGACTAGACCTTTTTTTTTTGGATGTTATTGGTTAAATTATATGATTGAGTTGTGGGTTGCGAAGAAATAACGTGTGAATTTTTCAATAGTTACTTCCTGATGAAATTTGACTCCCCGCCAAGAGCCATTGGTGAACTTCAGGAGGAGTATGATCGAGATGTGGATATAGTCAGGACTGGATTCTCCAAAATCTTGTATGCTTTCATTACAATAATTGTTGCTTTCGATGGAATTGTGGCTGCTGCATAGTTGGAGAATTTTATTGTGGTGTGTGTATTGTAATTGTGTCTTGTCGAATGACCGCAGTTCGCATCCGGAATATGACTGCACGTTGGAGGACGAGCTGCAGCCGCCGGCGTACCGCGAGGAAGTTAAACAAATGCTAACGACGGGGAGAAAGAAAGAGAGGAAATTTGAATACAAGACTGGATTGCCGTACAATCCATTTAGGTTTTAGATATTTGTAGTAGGTTGGAGGATTTGTAAAAGAACAGCTAGAGTTACTTTGAACATTTAATTTATGAAAAGGAATAAATTACAGGCAGTAAGCCGAAACTTAAACGATGATCCTGATCCTTATAAGATTTATTTAGGTAGTACTTGTATCAAATACATGCCCGGTGTAGTAGTGTATTTAACAAATATTATTTTGTATATTATCGGCACAAGGCTTATACACATTAAGAGCTATTTTACAATAATTTAAATGCGTGTATCCAATTATTGGCTTTAAACAGTATCCCATGCCCATATAGTATAACAAACATGACGACAGTAAACTAGTCGTTACTTACGAGAAAATTGAAAGAAATGGTACTTTCCTAGTTGTTATTCTTTCAATGTTTGGGTTTGCAGGAAAAGATACAATTTTGAACACCAAAGGTAAAATACCAATTTACTAAAATCAAAATTGGTATTCCCAGGGAAGCGAGAGAACTGACATCACTTGTTTTCAAAAGTCCGCACAGTATTATGGTTGGATTTGGATATATAAGGATAACAATATAGTTGCATGTTTTTAAAATTGATTTATATTAATGTTTAACGCCTACTTCTTACACTAAATAGCCATACGATGCTTAAATTAAAAATAAAAATATGTACACAACATCTGGTACCTATTTAGTAGATTCAGTATTTCAAAATAATTAATGAACAAGTCACAGACGTAAATACATTGTTTATAATTATTACTTATAAATTAAGAATTAACTACGTATCTGTACATGTAAGAGAAGTAAAATAGATTCGAAGGAAAAATGGGACGAAAGGAGTCAGTTCACGCATATAAAATCATCGCCTGACTTTCTGAGGGGAAAAAGGTCGAAAAATACATGAGCCTGAAAAAGTGCATAGAACTTTAAAAGAATTAGTCTGATTCTGTCTTAAGTCTCTTCGATTCTTCCACCTCTGCCTCCGAGGTACTCAGTCGTCTCTTTGTTTGGTCACTAGGTTCAGCTACCGGTTGGACTTGGTGCTCTTCCTTCAAATGGCTTTGAGGGAGTTTAACAATTATAGCAGTCATATTATCACACCCAGTACCATCTCCACTAGTGTCTTGGGCCAAACACGCATCAAATAGCTGAAAATTTAAAAAAAGGGTCCCATAATGAAACTCGGAAACAAAGTCACTGTAAGGTAACTGACTACCTTTAATTCATTCATCCCTTCCATAGTTATTTATACTTAAATAAATGAAGTTTGAAATTTATTACACATATATTCCTTACCTCTTCACAAATTTTGGGAACCTTAACATTTTTATTAAGTAGCGTGGTTATAAAATCGACAACTTCTTGTGATGACATAGAGTTCCACACACCGTCACAAGCAAGAACAAAAAACTGGTCAGTCGACGGATCCAGGACTTCATGACGTATATCGGGAACTGGCGTAATCATTTGCTCTTCGGGAGGAATAAGACAATTCTGTTTGTAAGAATGATCGCCGAGAGCACGGCTTAGATTGAGACCACCATTGACACGACCGTCTTGAGTAACTTTACCTCCAGCATTAATTATCCGACGGGCTTCTATTTCATCTTCAGGCTTGTGATCATGGGACATTTCAAGAGCTTTTCCACCACGACTGACCACACACCTAGTAAAAATCAACCAATGAATCTTCGTATGAGTAAGCCAACTTAAAAATTCTGAACCAAGGAAAGAATTCTAACTACCAGAAAGTACGAAAAAACAACAAAGAATGCTACCTGGAATCCCCAGCATTAGCCACCCATAAGTTCAGTTTATCCATAGTATCATTCCACTGCAAGAAAGCGACTACAGCTGTGGACCCAGAATCGTAGCCTGGCTCTTGCATTTCATTGATAACCCGATTTTCATCCTCCTCCTCTTCATCTTCATCATCGTCTTCCTCCTCCTCCTCTTCTTCTACGTCTTCATCTTCGTCGGAAGACGAGGAGTTACCAGCATCGGCCAAGTTCTCCCCTTCATCTTCCGAATCACTGTCGTTGACAAATGGCCGGACGTTAGCATCATCATCGGAATCACTAGAAGCAGATTCTTCATTGATGAAATCTTTGTAAACTTTGGCGTCATTGAGTTTTCGTCTCGGGGAGGACCTAGTTGGCTTAACAGGAGAAAGTGTTGGTGGAGGATGAACTTTTCCTTTACGCTTGGGAGACTCAATGGATATTTTCACAATATTCTCTGATTGGGTTGAGTCCGCAACGGCTTCTGCCTCTCCATTTACTTTTACTTCACTATTTCCATTCACCGAAAGTAGCTCAGAGACCCCGGAAGCCTCTCCTTCCGTAGAATCTGGTTCTACGCTTTCATTAATTCCATTCACAGGGACAAGTAGAGGAGCTCTCGATGGTCTGGAGTCACAGTCCGCTTCATTTGTACTGGACGTAGGTTCACCGTCCACACTGTTACTGCTCTCGTTTTGATAAATTGCTCCCGTTGGAGAATCATCAGCCCCATCTGCTCTTTCAGCCTCAGCTGTGTCCTCAAGTTTCGGCAGGCTTGATTCCGAAGAAACTTTCGACGAACTACTGCATTCAGGTTCGATGGAAGATTTGTCATCACTGAAATCTAATCCAGTCGATGTAGAGGACATGGGCTCATCCACTTCAGCACTTGTGCCACCTTCACTGGATTGGATTCTTGAACTAGAAGAGGAAGATGCAGAGGAAGAAGTAGCCGCAGCTTGAGGCAGAGATTTCGAAGAACCTGGACGCTCTCCATCAATATTTGCGGCAATTCCAGCAGCTCGAGCAGCCACAGCCGCAACAACTCCAGTGTACTTAGCCATGAGAGCTTCGATAGGCATCGTGGCTTCTTCATAAAGCTCGCCAACATTTTCCTCCTCATAATCCGCAATATTGCCATCGTCTTCTCCCGCATCTTTTTTGGCAATCTTCTGTATTTCGGAAATCGTCTCCGGAGACTTGATCTGAGCATCGATCTTCACATAAGCCTCATGGAGTGCCTCCTTCCAGTCGCCCCGGACATACGATTCCGTCTTCTTAAAAAACTCCGGGAAATGTCTCGCCAAGTAAATCGCCACTTCCGCCCCTCCATGTCCATCATACACCGCAAACAGGGACGAATTCTTATCCAAGTCCGTCACACAGTTGTGAGCATCCTTCAAATATCCACACATTATTAAACTTTAACCGTCCCTCAAACTCAAAACAATTAACCCCCAACTGGCCAAACCTTAAATAAATATTACAACCTCCCTACAATTCTTACCTCCTGTGAAACCCTCCATCCTTGCATAGACGACGCTCCATACTCAAGCCGGTTACCCACTCCCTCCTCCGTTTCCTTCTTCGTAATCGGCTTTGACAAATAGGCCCCCATTTGTAGCAGTCCTTCACTGTCCATAAAAAAAAAGGCACTGTCAATCAATTATAAAAATACCCATCCACAGTAACTACACCTTCACTGCCTTCCCATGTTCCCATCACCGCCAAAACTTAATCATCCCTCCATCTCCCCACTATTCTACCCTCAACGTTCCTCCAAATTCGACATGCATTCTTAAATTCTTACTACTCCCATAGCCCACACCATCACTCCCAACTATCTAAATATTACTTACATTATTTAAATAAATTCCAAAAATACTTTACAAAATACTGCACAATTATAAATTATTAAAAGTCCAACCACAGTCTATTTAATGACAAACAACTCTCTATGCCTTCCTAGGCTCAACTATCCTACATATACAACAATCCCGACTCAAAGTAAGATATCCTTAAAAATCTACAGTAAATTAATTTTATTACCCTTCAGATATTCAACTCCAGTAATGACCTGATGCCAACTCCGAACAATCCCTGAATGCTGGACAATCCTCCCAAAATTAAACCTGATAAAAATTTAATCAAGTTCCGACAATTCGTGAGAGCACATTGAACGCGCGGTATTTCTTCCCAATGTAACAAGAATGAGCGGTGACTGCAAACTAAAAATGTTTCGTGCTAAAACATATTACCACAGAAAGAACACAAGAAGACAGCGGAGCGTATATTAGTAGCACCTTACACTCTACACCCAAAACCATCTAAATACATACGGACAGTTGTGAAGAAGTACACTTTCCTATACGGGCACTTCAATCCTCGCAAATGCGACTGAAGGCCACACAAGCATAAAAAATGTCTCTCAAAATAAAGGTACACCTAAGACGTAGCTCTATTTAAATTTTAGGGTTTGGTTTCATGCAAAATTTTTTAGAGTTCCATCGGAGATAAAAACACTTCGTTGCGGGTCTTCACCGGCACTCCAAACTATCGCTTATAGTCCCATTGTACCTTGTACCTAAATAAAGGCTGGAACGTACAGACTTGTATGTATACAAAGGTACTGTAGTGGGAAGAAGCATTGGAATTGTCACTGAAAGGCTCCCTAGAGGACAGCAGCATGAACCTTGATGAAGGTTGTGCCCTGAACCAGTGGTCAGCAGACTTAGGCAATTGAACACCAGTAGTATTAAATATTGTATCAGGTTATAAAATATTATAGTATAATAAAGAAATGCTTAAATAAAAGCTTTCAAAGTTTTTCTTTGAAGACGGCTGCAGTAACAAAAATTCCGACATATTTTCCATGTCTGTCTACTTGATGGAAATTCAAATGCCTTCTAGCATGTTCACGCTACAATAAAAAACGGTGCATGAAAAAATTATTTTAAAAGGCGTATCAATAAGCCATTCGGAAAATTCCTTCCGGGGCTTTGGGTAACTTTTATTGTTTTTCAGGCAACAGTTACATATAGATTGAAAGTAATTAAATGAGGATATGACGCTAGGATTAAACAATAACATCTCCGGTTGTTACAAGGGCAGAGTTTTTGGGATTTACTTTGCATGTTTTAAAGTTTAAAGGACTTTGTTCCTTCAGGGCTCATCCCCCTTTTAGTAATTTCTGTAAAGATGGTGTTAGTCGCATCTCTATATTTTATTCCTGGTGACCTAAAATTACACTATAATAGCTCTTACAATTTTTTAAATTTCTACAGTTGCAACATTTGAAGCCTTCAGGATTTTTATTAATTTCACACTCCTCAAGGACAAGGAATGAATCACGTAATTTCTTCTGGAGCTTATATTTTTTGTCCTCTTATTTTGGCTAAAAATACAAAAGCAATCTTAACAAACAGCATCTTTAGACACTAACATTTCTTTTCTTCAAACATTATCCCGACTATACTGTGGGTTCAGTTCAGGCTGGAGCTAATAATTGGAGCTGTGCAAAGCAATTCAACAAATAATAGAACTAGTGTAAATAATAAATACATGGTGATTAACGCAAATAAATTATAGAAAAAAAGCAGTATACTGTCGGTGAAGAGGCAAAATTATCTACATGCTATACAAAATCATAGCAAGTAGGTAATTTTGCCTCTTCGCTGACGATTTATTTATAACATTAATCATCACCTAACCTTGACCTGCAAATGCTATATTTACTGCACCAGGAACTAATCCTCCGAAACTTCCAAAGGTTGAACCATAGTTCACACTGGTGGAATATTTTAACAAAATAAAAAGAGCTCGTACTGCAACACTGGAAGCAGTTGATCAAGGTGCGTATGTACATACATGTATAATTAGTTAAGTATACGTTTTTTGGGTACATGACCGACCGACGGTACACACACACAGTACACATTTGGGCTCTTTTTGGGTTGTTTGACGTTGACGAGGGACGGGACTATAGGGAAGCAGAGAGGGACTATAAAAACGTCAGACCATGCGCTCGTGATCTCTTTGAAGAATAAAGGGGAAATCATATGCCCATGTACTTACTTAGTATGTACAAGTTTATTAAAACAAGGTAAAAAAGCTTGAAGATTATCAGTTGACAAGACGGCATTATTAATAGGTGAAACTTGAAGTGAGATCTTCGTAGTGTCATTAAAAGTAACAACAAATATTCCTTAGTCTTTGCTTTTAAGTTCTTCAGAGCGACTGTGACTATACAGCTGTTGTTCCTAGAATTTTTACTGGAGTCCGCCTTTGTGAGTTCTTACCATTTACAGTTATAAATGTGTATTCGTACGTTTGTATAGTAATTATATGGGAACTTAGTATTTAATTAATTGAGCTTATGATAATCCTTGACGTTCAAAATATTCGATGGTTTGTTGCTTTTAGAACTTGGTAATTTGATACGCCAGCGATATATCAGAGGAGCTGATAGAAATAGAAGTTGGAGGGACACTTCCAGCTTTGTGTGTATATGAGAGTGAAAGTCGTTGACTGTAATTATATTATGAAGTTCTAAACTGTTGTTATTGTAATTAGCTATTGTAGAGTGTGACTGTGAGTCAGAGTTGAATAGAGGTGTAATTTGTATCGGGGTACTGTGGTATTGTATGATCTCGTTCAGTAATTTATTGTTGTTGAACTTTTTGCATATAGAGTGTATATGTATAATAGGGAGCGGAGTTTTTTTTAGTGTAACGTTCGTGCTTAATGTCATCATCTGTTCGGCTGGATTATTTGATAGGTTATTAGATTTAAGTATGTAGTTGTTGGGGTTGATGTGTGGGGAATTAATCACTTGGGATCAGCAAGTGAGATAATAACGTATTTATTGTTTGCACAGGTCAGGAAGGAGTAATTTGGAGTGCTAGAAACGTTTCCTGTGAGTGTGAGAAGTCGGGTGTGAGAAGAGTTCAGTAATTAATGCAACTTGTCAAAGGAAGTTTGGAGAAACTATTTGACTACTTTAAGGGAAGGTTATAGTTGGACTGGAAATAGTTAAGCGCAAGAATAATGGGGATTCCGAAGTTCTATCGGTGGATATCGGAGAGGTATCCGTGTCTCAGTGAGAAGATCCGGGAGTATCAGGTGAATTCCTGTTCTTAGTTTTTTTTTTGATAGTGGGGATGGAACTTGGTGATCATTTGAATGTATTGGAAATTGGGTTCCTTTCAGATACCGGATTTTGATAATTTGTACCTGGATATGAATGGTATCATTCATACATGCTCGCATCCTAATGATGATGATGTTCATTTACGAATACCAGAGGAAGCAGTGTTCAAAGAAATTTTTAGATATATCGATTTTTTATTTAAAATGATCAAGCCGAGGAAAGTATTTTTCATGGCTATTGACGGAGTTGCACCCCGGGCGAAAATGAACCAGGTAACCTTTTCAAACTTTTTTGAAAACAGTTTTTTTCAATAATTTTATCACGTGACCAGTTTAATATTAAACTTAGAACCAGGTAAGTTTTTTTCGGGAGGATCCAATAAGCAATTGGATGAGATTATTAGCTATAGATATTAGCTAATAAATATGATGTTTACAGCAAAGAGGGCGTCGATTCCGTTCCGCTAAGCTTGCTCTTGACCAAGAAGCCGAAGCTATTAAGAAAGGGGAGAAGTTACCATCGGAGGAAAGATTCGACTCTAATTGTATAACACCTGGAACTGAGTTCATGGCTAGGCTACATGAACATTTACAATATTTCGTCAAGGTCAAAGTCTCTACGGATCCATTGTGGCAACGGGAAGGTATTGGACAAATAGTAACCAAGTTGAAGTTACATTTTTTTATGTTTCATTCTTGTAAATGATTTCAGCAAGTCGCTCATGCTTTCCGTTGATTCTTTTTTGTGGAGGTGTAAGCTACTATTGTGTCCTTGTGTGGGAACAAGCTATCCACATTTTTATTATTCATAAATGTGTTAACGGTGTTGCAGGGTTAGTTGTGATATTATCTGGTCATGACGTACCTGGTGAGGGTGAGCACAAAATAATGGACTACATTCGTCACATACGCTCACAGACCGACTACGATGCCGAGACTAGACATTGCCTTTATGGTCTTGATGCAGATCTGATTATGCTTGGTCTCTCTACACATGAACTTCATTTTTCTCTCTTGAGGTTGGTTTTCAAGTTTGTAAAACAACATTTTATGTGATGAATAGTAATGATAAAACTACATATTCAATTCAAATGAAAATTTGTAGGGAGGAGGTAAAGTTTGGACCAATTAGAAAACGCAGGAGACCTCAGCCTCCACCACAAACTGCAGATAAGAAACCCTTAGACTTAAACAGTGTTTCAGTTTTTAATCACCCGGAACAAAAAGTTGAAAATGGAGGGACTCCTGATGAGAAATCAGAAAATCTTGCTGATGTTTCCCAGAATGATATCGTGACTCAAACTTACGCGGCCGCTGCCAAAATTGAACCTGTTGTAGGAGAAACTACGCCCGTTCCGTCATCTGAACTTTCTAATGTCGAGAAACAAATTATTCCTCCGTCGAATGATGTACAAAGGAAGAAGAAAGACACATATCACCCACCACTGCCAGAAAAAACGACTTTCTTACTTTTACATTTATCGCTTATGAGGGACTATCTTGATGAAGAGTTCAGTGATTTGAAAGAAAAGCTTAAGGATAACCCTCAAATAGAGTAATTATTATTTTACTAATTCGTTATGTACATTGTAGTACAGTAGGTTAGGTTTTAATCATATTGACATTCGTTATGGCTTTTCAGGTATAATCTGGAGAACATAATTGACGATTGGATATTAATGTGCATCCTCGTCGGAAATGATTTTGTGCCGAATCTGCCCCATTTACATATAACAACGAATGCTCTCCCTATGGTTTATGCGCGATACATGAATGTGCTTCCTAAGTTAGGTGGCTATATTAATGAAAATGGTCTGTTAAACCTTCAGCGCTTCGAAGCATTTTTAAGGGAAATCAGTGTTTTTGATGTGGAAAATTTTCGATCTACTTATGATGACATGAAGTATATGGCTTCCAAGACCGGAAAAAATATCGTACTAGGAGATGCGATGGTAGTTCATTAAAACTTTAAGTTTGTACTTATGGTTAAAGATAAGGGAAATAAGCTAATCAAGAAATATTTCTTAGATGGAGGCTTTTGAATTTGATGATAAAGACGGGTTTAAAGAGGAAGCTATCGAAGGTGAAGAGCCAGCTCCTTCTGGTATGATGTCCGAGCTTCAAGCCCTTATCAACAGAACAGAAGAAACTGTATTTGGTTCACTGCCTGATGATGAGACTAACGGTGAATCAAAGAAGGGGGAAACAAGTCTGGAAGCTTTTCCTGCCAATGATGACATTTTTGAAGAGGATGATTCGCCAGAATTACGCTTAGAATTTGCTCAGTCGAAGCGTAATTACTATATGACCAAAATGGATTTCAAGGAAGTCCAGAAGCAAGTCCAACAGTTAGCTATTGAGTACATTCGTGCTGTTCAATGGGTTCTGTTGTATTACTACAAAGGAGTCTCATCGTGGTGTTGGTATTATCCAGCACATTATGCACCATTTGCTTCTGACCTTATTAATTTTAAGGATGCCAAGTTAACTTTCGATAAGGGACAACCCTTTAGGCCTTTTGAACAACTTTTGGGTGTGTTACCATCACAAAGCAAAAAGTTACTACCTAAGTGTTATCAGGTAAGCAATTTGCACTACGAATTCCTAACATTTGCATAATGTATTTTTATCGTAAATGTATTGATTTTGATTTCAGTCGCTAATGACTAATGCGGATTCACCTATAATTAACTTTTACCCGGAAAAGTTTGAGCAAGATTTAAATGGGAAAAAGCAAGACTGGGAAGCGGTCATTCTGATCCCATTTATAGATGAAATACAGCTTTTGAATGCAATGGAGACAGAATACTCAAAGTTGAGTGATAATGAAAAGTTTAGAAATTCTCGAGGGAAAATGCTGGTGTACAGGTACATAATATTGATTTTTAAAATAAGAAAAGTACTTAAAAAGTATACTTTAATATTTCGTCAATTGTTTAGTATTATTTAATGAGACTTATTGGTACTTTGGTTCAAATTATTTCTTTTAAAACCTGGCGTTGATTTCAACAGTTATAAATCTCATGATACGGGAATCATTGAAGCTCCTGGGGAAAAGTTCCCGTCATTACCCGTATCGAACTTTAATCTTCTTGGCCTTGATGATGTGTTGTATGATCCGGAAACACTACCCAAGGGAATTCACCCGAAAGCCAAACAAGATACAATTTATCAAGGATTTCCTACTATCAAATCTATTTCTCATAAAGTAAATATCAGCTGACATTTGATTCAGTTTCGTGTTACTTTGGATGTGATGTCTAATTTTCATTTGATTTTTAAACAATTGTAGAGTTACCTGATGGATGCACAAGTGAAAGTGTTTGATATGCAAGCCAGAGATGTTTCAATGGTGTTAGATTTGGCTGACGAAAATTCTCAGAGTAAGAAGTTACAGGTAGAGGAAGTTGCCAAAAATCTTCTTGGAAAGACCGTGTGGGTTAATTGGCCTCATTTAACGCCTGCGCTTGTCACCGGAGTATCCGATGAAAATGTCAAATACGTGGAATTTAGCAATGACGACCTTGTTATTGGTACGTTTACGCAAATGTCACAATGATTTTTTAATTATTGGTAGAGCGTCTTTCGCTTAATAATTATTCTGCGTTTAAGTGAGCTGAATTAAATTTCTGTTTCATTTGCAGACGCAAAGTATACAGCGGCAGTGCACAAAAAAACTGTTGAAGGGTTGGAAAAGCGTCATATGACCAGCAAAGCGATTAAATTGGGAGATGTGGATATTGTTCTTTGGGCGAAACTCATGGATGGAAGGAAAGTTCGGTGTGACAAACATGGCCGTGTTATAGTTGATAACTTGGTAGGACCAAAACTGATTTATACTTTGTACAGTAACACTACCTAGTTATTTCCTGGTTTTGAACCATAATATTCTTTCGTTTAGTGGCAAAAACTCGAGCAGCCATTTGCTTATCAAACAACTATAACCAATGACGCTTCTATAGCAGTATTTTCAATTACTGGAGGAGAAGTCAACAGTTTCAAGGATTTATTCCACGTCGGAGATACAGTATTTTTGTTAGACCGTGAGCTCCTAGGTGCCAAAGCAGTCATTCAAGGACATGACTTGAAACGTTCCCGTGTTAAAGTTGATTACAGTGTGCCAGTTTACAAGAATGTTAATTACGAAGCTCACAAAGTAAGATCAACAACAGTTTTAGCTTCTCAAAAATTGTTTTTCTACTGTTTATTAGAATTTAGTTAAAGTTAACCATTATGTACTTATATTTCCCTTGACAGGATATGTATCATGCTTTGAAAAAATGGAATAATAATAACTACTTCTCCACTCATGAGGCTTCAAGGATGTGTAATTTAGACGCGTATACGTTCTCCAAAATATCAGGGTCGATATTTGTTACTGTTGAAAAGGGCCAGAGTCCAAAGAAAAAATCCAAAGGATTTTCAAAGCGTAATCAAAGAGGGCGTGGAGGTAAAAACGATGATGAAAAATCCAGCTCAGAAGATGATATTCATTTGGCTCAGGAAACTAAGAAGGTCAATGTGGGCTTAGACTTGAAATTTAATAAACGAAATCAAAAGGCACGGGGTTATACGACTAAGGATGTGGGTGACAGGGGTGGCAAGTGGGCGTATTCCTCAAAAACGGTCAAACTTGTGCGAGGTATAAATTTATAGTTAATTATATTTTGCGGGGCATACTGTTTATATTTTTTCTTGTGTTTACAAACTTACTTATTCATTGAAAAAGTTTCGGAAACTTACCTCTCTTACTGTTTTGTAGATTACGTTGAACAATTTCCTGATTTCGTCAAGTACTTGTCTTCAATGTCTTCAAATGTACGAAATGTTGACACATACCTCGCAGCAGATATATTTCCAGACGATCCGATCGGGAAAATTAAGAAAATGCAAGAATGGGTGGATGGACTTGGTTTGCGTTACAGTGTTCAACGTATTGATCTTTCTTCGGATATTTTGGATGATGATGAGATACAAATTATTTGGAATCATATTTTGCGCTGCAAGGTCACTGCGTTACCCGACGAGTTGAAGTCTAAATCTATTCCTCCTAATATGATTTATAAGGTTAGAAGTTTTTATGTATTATTACGCATTATGTGTCGTGTGTTACTTCAACTCGGTTGAGAAACATTATGTGAATTGAAAAACGAAACAGACGAATAGCAGTAACCGAAGATAAATGGCAAACGGGTAGTGAATTTTACACCGAATGTATAGCATATTTTTTAAGCGTTTTCACCATTTTGTATTTAAGTCGGACTAGCGTACAAAAGTTATAGTAATTACTAACTACTTGTTTTCCTTGTATTTAATTTAATAAATGTATTTTTTATAATTTCAGCCAGGATTAAATCGGGGAAGTGTGCAGCCTGTCCAGGGACAAACTTTTCAGATATTAGATCGAATCGTTTGTGTTGACCCGAGTGCATCTATGCCGTTAGGTCAGCGTGGAACCGTCGTTGGAATTCAGGAACCACAAGTTAGAGAACAGAATGACGCGATTGAGGAATCTTTTAAAGCTACTAATGCTACAATGTTGCTGACGCTAATAATCCTGACTGATCCGCAACTAGATATTTTTGATAAAGCATCCGAAGAAGCTACCATTCCAAGTACAAATGCTGTAGGAGATTCTCCGAACGGAATTGTCAAAAAGGACATGACTCTGGCATTAAATCAATTTTTGGGCCTCTCATTTAACAAGGACGATGTTCCACAAGTACAATGTGAACCGAAAGAAAATTCTACTGAAGAAGACTACAAACCACTGCCGCGTCTAGTAAAGTTATTCCCATACCAAGTGCTCAATATTACCGATGGTGAAGTAGAGTCTTACGTTAATGTTACTTCTGATAAGGTATGTGCAGATGAAGCTATCAGTTTAGATTCACCGCCCCGAAAAGTGAATTCTCAATTTTCAACACTTTACAACAAAAACAATGCTTTTGTCAACGCAAATAATAAAAGGATCCCGCCATTGCTCAGCGTACAAAACCCTTCACCGTTTCCTTCGAAATCTAATAAATCAGTAGTTGTACCAGCTGGCAA
Source organism: Allacma fusca (assembly GCA_947179485.1). Classification (NCBI taxonomy): domain Eukaryota; kingdom Metazoa; phylum Arthropoda; class Collembola; order Symphypleona; family Sminthuridae; genus Allacma; species Allacma fusca. The sequence goes on from OX359248.1 coordinate 32,157,246, forward strand.
GTACACTAATTTTGTGAAGGCAACAGCAGATTCCCAGACCAATAACAGCAGAACTTCAGAGTTTTCAGAGAGTAATAGGGCTAATAATCGAAATAGTAAGGACAAACCGAAAAATTCTAGACGCCAAGATGCGGGGGCAACAGAGGGTGGTGCAGCTTTGGAACAAATGTTCAGTGCTGCTTCAAAGAAGCAAACAAATGTTACAAATACTAAGCAGAAGAAACAAAGTACAGCTTTGGAAACAGTAGTGGGTGCGAGAGCGGCAGCCTCGGGTTGTAACAATAATAAAAACATGGAAACCAATCCTTCCCATCCCATTGTGATACTTAAACGTCCACAACAACAGGCAGAACAGCATAACCCTTCAAAACCCTTCCAGCCTGATCAAGGAAATCCTATTTTCAGTCTTTTGGAAAGTTCACTAGTTCAACAACGAACTTGCCAAAATACATCTGGTACTGACGGTGGAGAAACTCAAAGTAAATCGGACGATCAGCAATCGCAGAAACCGAAAGGTGATCGACGAGGACAGCAGCAACGAAATCTGCGGAATCAAGCACCTCAGGATGTTACAGTGCAGAGCATTCAAAGTCTTCAACAGCAAAATCTTCTACAATTGTTTCAACACCAAGCTCCTGTCAACAATCCCTCTCCAGTAGTCCAGAGACCGTCTGTACATCCATTTCCACCTGCCCCTGCAGTCCGAATACAACCATTGTTGCCTCAACAGCAGCCACAGCTTTACCAAGGCCAAACTTTCAGTCCACACCAGCAGCATTATGTGCGACAACAATACTTGCAGCATCAGCGAGACATCAATAATATAATTAGACAGCAGCACATGACGGCCCAACAACGGCAAGTAGTTTTACCCGTACAACCTTTAATACATCCCTCAGGGGTTCACTCGATGCCTTGTCCACCAGTTGCCATGTCTACCAATCAACATAAAGGAAACAATGCTTCAAAAACTACAACCTCCTTTGTACCAACGCAAGTGTTGTCTGGCGGAAGAGGAACCTCTTCATCGTTTTCGGGACGATCCAAGAAAGTGTACAGCACACAGACAACGAGTAGTAATAGTAATGCTAACGTTCAAGTTGTGAAAAGGGAGAGTAAAGACGAGTTTACTTCCGGTAAGGAAATACCCATTGAGGAACTTTTGCAGGAAGCATCGAAGAAATTAAGCATGCCTGTTAATAATTCGAAAAAATCGGACGGTAAGTTTGAAAACATCAAATCAGCAGATTCTGAATCCAAATCTAACTCTGGAGCGGACCTTCTCTCTCAGCTTGCAAATAATCTTCAGAATTTTGGGATCTCCAACTCAGGTTGATTTTTTGTTAGAAGTATTATATTCTTACCACAAGAGTGGTGTCACAAGTCACAATATTTTAATTGTATTTGTTTTATAGGCAAACGTAATGACGACAACCCCGACGATGCAAATCAACCCAGGAAATCTCGCATTGCTGCTAATTTCAATTTCGGTCCCTGATTGTACATTTTGCATTGCTCAATCATAATACTATAATTAACTCTGAAGGAGGATCCAGGATTTCCAGATGGTTCCAGGATTGTTTTGGCGACCGGCTGTGGCAGATGCAGTTTTATTTTATATGTCAATTAAAAGACTGGATTATTTAGATAATAGATATTAACCCTTCTCTACTGTCTATTTTCCGGCGACGATTATTCAATTTGAATTTTATTCATCCCAATGTATTGGGATTGTTACGATCTAAGTTAATTCTAAATTCCGTTCATAATCGGAACGTCATAAATTTTGTTGCTATTGGCAAAGATTTTATTCTGCAGATCAGTTTGTTCATTCAAGTATTATCTATTGAAGACATTATTTTAGTTACATCTTGAATCTGCGTGACGAAGTTTATCTACAATAAATTTTTCTCTTTCAGTTTAAAATCCTATGTGAGTTAAGTGTATCTCATTCTTTGTTAGAATGGTTGTCATATTTAGAAGCTAATTCAAGTTTGCCTTTCTTCATAACCAAAAGCGTTTTGGCGGATTCAGAACTGTCCGCACAAATTCCAGCACATTCTCGTCTGTATGTGGGAGAATCGTCAAATTACAGTTTGAAAATTATTATTACTGCTCTTACGGCATTAGAATATGTAACAAAATCAGTGCGTATTAATTTGTGCACCGATGTAAATTGTACTTATACGTACCCTTGTAAAGCATCTTTGAATTCATAATCTTTGTTTCGAAGGTACTGGTTACATGTTGAAGCAATACGACTGGTAATTTCACACGAATTCAAAGTTGAATGTGTTGAAGGTCGAAAAATCAGTTCTACTGAACATGGGTCATCCTGAAAAAAGTTTAGTAAGCACAATGTATTATCTCACTATAAGCCATTACATCTGGTATTTATTAGTAAAGTTTACGCTGGTTGTTGAGAAAGGAATAATAAGCTGAAGAAAACCCGAAATGCATATTCTAGAGAGATACTATGTAAATACTCAACATCGGTCTACCTTTTCTGTTTTATTGTCTGATTTATTTGCTGACGACTTTCGTCCGCTGATTATTTTAGATAATTTCTTCGAAATTTTATTTCCGGATTTTGACACCTTTTTCTCCATTATTGGCTGAGAATATACGTGCTTTATATTTTTATGTTCTGTCCAGGTGGCCTACAAATACGCTACAATATTATTATATGAATTTTTTAATTAATTTCTTCATATTTTAAATCCGTCTTTATGGCTGCTAACTCGAGCAAGAGCTTTTATAATCAGGCTTGGTTAAAACCTTTGACGTTGACCAGTGACTTATAAATAACGTAAGCATTTTAATATTCTAAATAATAATATTTAATTACTTTTGCTGTTGCTGTTGTGAAAGTCGACTTGATTAAACATGCTTTATTGTTATCATGACAAAAACCGTCACAAATTATAGGAGAAAGTTTGGTACAGTGAACGAATTATCATTATCGAGATTTAGAGAATTATATACAGAACTGAATACTGTATTACAAATCACATGATAAACGATGCTACAGGTTTTAAACACGGTTTCAAAATAAATTGCAATGGTAAAAATGTTCAACGATTGACAACAGTAATAAACGGATTAGATTTATAAATTACTTTTCAGAAATAATAAATAAATAAGAAGAGATTCTTTTGTAACCGGTTTCGATCAGTGAATGGAGATAAACACGATTATACTTAGCCTAGGGCCTAGAGTGCAGAATACAACATATTCTGTCTCTGCGTTCGGTACGAAGTACATAGTTTATCAGTACTGGTGTCTACTGCCTCGATGACCACCTCCGCGCCCACGCTGACCTCCACCACGATATCCTCCACCGCCACCACCTTGTTGATGATGGTCTCCTTGATTCCGACCATAACCTCCTTGGCCTTGGTAATTGCCTGCCTGATCCCTATCATACCCTGCCTTGTCCCCGTAACTCCCTGACCTATTTTCTTGATGATAGCCTCCCCCACCGCCTTGGTTATACGATTGATTACCTTGATTACCACCTCCGTATGAGTTTTGAGTATTCTGGTTATTCTGCCGGTAGTTGTTGTAAGCAGGTTGCTGTTGCTGCTGATAATTTGGCTGTTGCTGCTGGTAATTCTGTTGCTGATAATTCTGCTGAACGTTACTTCCGTGATCAGACCACCCTCCCTGAACTTTGGGACGCTGACCACCACCTCGAGGTCCTCTACCCTCTCCATAATCACGTTGCTGTTGCGGACCTTGCGACCACCCTTGTCCCCCACCTGGCGCACCTTTACAAAATTATTTTTGAAATTGTGACACAAATCAATTCAAAAGGAATCCGAAATAAAATTTTTGTTAGTGAATAAATTCATTCTCATTACCTTGTCGCTGCTGCCAAGGCGGCATTTCAGGAGGGGGTGGTTGTGCTTCATTAGGCCTCCCTCCACGATCTGGAACCTTCCCAATGACAACCTTGTTGACAGCGGATTTTGTATTCATTCTTACTCGGGAACTGGAAGTTTTCTCAATAATTGCGAGGTCACTCCTGGCAGCAAGTATGTCACTTAATTTCACGGATGGATTTGAAGATAACAAATCTCTCTTTTCGCGGAAACGCTTATTGATTTCATCTTTCTTGTGTTTCAATCTATCGGACCACTACAAAATATTGAAAGCCTTTTATTGATCTGAGCAATGCACAATGAATTTATAAACTTAAAAAATAAAAAATAAAAGTCCTACATGAAATGACTGAATTGTCACATCTAAGCGTTTAAGTAACATCTCTCTCCTCAGCACATACTCTTTCTTAAATTGAGCATTCAAGTCTTCCAACATTGCCCATTGTTTTTCACTCAAATGCCCATTGAAGAAGGGTTTATCAATTAATTTAGGAGGCATTTTTTTCAAAATTTCCTGTAACCTCTCATTCACTTTCCCCAGCAACGCCTTCGTTGTTACACCAGCTGGAGGCTTTGGAATTCCTAATGTTTGAAGCATTTCCCGAAGTAATTGTGCTGTGCTGCTCTCCGACTGAATTACATATCCACAAAACAATTATTAATTAAACAAAATTAGCAATACACTCCTCTTCAGCATTCTCCAAGAGTAAAACCCATACTTCCCCCTCCACTCTTACCAGCTCAACTTTCAGCTGTTTCGGGTTATTAACATAAATTATACGAGCCGCTTGAAGTTCCCCCAGCAGGTAATTAAGTAACAGCAGTCTGTTGTTCTCAGAGTCAAATCTATCCGAAAAAGTGCCGGTGGTGATCTTGTCATGATTGCATCCCAACTCTGTAAACAAATCTCAAACTTTAAATCCACACTACACCAAGAGCCAAACTGCCAAACCCCCCAAACACTAAATCACCATCAAAAGAACAAACCCATCACATAATTTTCTATTTCCACCTTTCAATAATGAACTCAATTCCATATGAAATGAGCTCACGTCCTCCGGATTCTCCACAACTGTCACAGACTCCTCCAAGGTGCCACAACTCTTCAGCTCCTTGCAGATCCACTCCAAAAGTTTGGAAAACTCCTTCGTGTCCTTCAATAAGCTCCTCAATCCCACCTCATCCACTTTAACAGTGTACCTGCCAAAACATTTGAAAAAAAAACATTGCATTAACTCCCTTTAAATGATTGAATCCCGGTTTAATTTTTCCAATTCAATTTCTTAATGGAGATTGTAAAGTACCTTAAATCATCCAATGCGTCCAAAATTTCGAATTCCATCTTGACACGTTTTTGGTATAATTATATTCCCTCTCTGTCTCTACCCAATTATCTTATTTAAGTTATAAACACACTTTAATATGACTTCTTTCTACTTTAAACGAGTCACAATGCCAGAAACACCGCTCGTTCATACAAATGTAAGATTTATTTAAAATTAAAAGTACAAATACTGTCCAAAAAGGAATTCAGCTTTTCAACGCCGGACCTTGTCAATTCGATGACATGCACACTGACACTGCACTCAGTCTTCAAACCATGTGTTGGAACAGTTATGTGTATAATTTGTATTAATGACAAGTGTATTTAAATGTATAAACGTTTAATAAATTAAATAAACATGCACACAAACGGCGAATGTAAGTAATATTTATTAGTTTTTAAAAACAGCGCAGAACTCTGCTTTGCTCTATGTACTCTTAGCACAGCTGGTTCCGACCCTCCATGCAGACTTCATTGAGTGTAACTAAAGTCTGAGTGTTTTTGAGGGAACTTGCTTTGAACTCCTTGAATGTGAATACTGCAAAGTCAGGGACCTGCTGTGTGTACGCAACGTTGCAGCTTCTAAGCAACGTCCGGCAACAACGCAGAGACAAAATAAGAGTCAGAATAATTTCGAAGCTGCTCATCAGCGGAAGGAGATTTGAGAAAAAGAAAAGGAAATTTACAAGAAGTATCAGGTAAATATAATTATTGTCATTTTTTAGCAAAAATAATTGTTTTTAAATGAGCAAGGTCATATGGGTGTTCTTGTTCGTGCACATTTTTATTTGTGGATATAGAAAGAGTTTTTGACAGGTCAAAAGCGTCAACTTAATCTCTAAAATGTTGAATGAGGTTGACAAAAGTATTAACTAGAAATTCCTTTCTGGTCTGTGATTTTAATATATAGGTTCATCATGCCGGACTCACCATTTCAAAAAGCAGTGCTTTTGAGACAGCAGTTGGTCAAGGATTGGAACAGAGGTCATAACCCTAACTTGGACAAATGTGAGGATTCGTTGAACAATTTGAAGGTGGGTGATCAAAAATCAAATGGTTGGGGATTGGAACAGAGATGATGAGTGGGTTGGGTGTAGATAAAATATATAATATTTTGTGAATTTAGGTGGTCTTGACAAGCTTGAAGTTCCTTCCGGGAACGAGCAAGGAATCGTCAAAGGATGAATTATTGCTGGCTCGGGAAGTTCTGGAAATTGGAGCGTTTTGTAGTATTGCTCGCAAAGATATCCCGTCTTTTGAGCGGTACATGGCGCAGCTGAAGTGCTACTATCTTGATTTTAAGTAAGAGTTGTGGCTGTGGAGAAGTTTGAAAGGATTTTGTAGGTGCTTGGCTATTTGATGGAGGAGGGTAAAAATGAATCACTTTATGTAGGAACTTCTTGGCGGATTCGGTGTTCAAGAATGAATTGCTGGGTTTGAATTTGCTCTGCCTGCTGAGTCAGAATCGTGTTGCGGAGTTCCATACGGAGCTTGAGCTTTTCTCGTACCCGGATGTTCAGATTTTGGATAATGTTTACATACACAAGGCGGTGTCACTAGAGCAGAATATTATGGAAGGTCGCTATCGGCAGGTAAACGGATTGTTTTTGGTGTGTCCATTTTTATATTATGAGGTTTTCAAATGGAGAATTTGGTGAAGGATTAAGATGGGGATTTTTGGGTTTAGGTATTTATAGCCAAGAATACCGCTCCGTCGGAACGCTACAATTACTTCATTGATATCCTGGTGAATACTATTCGAGATGAGATAGCTTGCTGTGTAGAGAAATCTTACCATCGTTTAAACGAAAAAGCTTCGATGGCTATACTTAACTTGAAGCCTGCTGAGTTGAAGACTTATGCAGCAAACGTGAGTATAATTTAGTTGTCATTCTATTTTCATTTTTATTTCAAGCTTTGTTTTTGGATGAATTTTATAATCATAAATGTTTAGCGTGGCTGGACGGAAAAAAACGGTTTCTATCATTTCGCCATCGAAAAGAAGCACGACGATCTAATTCCATCCCGGGATCTGGCGAAGGATGAGATGGAGTATGCCAAGGAGCTGGAAATGATTGTGTAATAATTCAATCAAGTCCTCTGCTGCTACTCTACTCTGCTGTTAAATTACAGATGGTGTTTCAGTTTCATATTTATAAACTACAAAATGTTTAAAAGTAATTAAATCAATTTCAAAATGGAACTTTGTTCCCATTATTTGAATAAAATATCTTGTACATTCTCAAAAGTTGTAGACCTTTGTATTTTACATGGGTTGAAAACAGATAGCGTCAGTAAATGGCAGGTGCAATAGTAAGAAAGCAGTGTAAAGTACGCTACTTCAGCAAGGCTATAAAATCTTACATCTATGGCAATTCGAATTTGAAGAATTTCGTACCTATTGATGTTTATATCGCTGTATCAAAAATGTACCAGCAAATTTAGTACATGAAAATAAGCACAAGCAACTTTCTAATTTCTGCTTTGTCTCCCAATCCCGATATAATTTGTACTTCCCTATTGTTTGACTGGTAAGAATTGTAAATGGTATTTTTACGAGTAATGCCCACAATTCACAATGTAGGGACCCATTTCATAGAAAAGTTTCATGAAAAGACAATCAAATGTCCTACAACTCAGTTTAAAATCATACCTATTTAAAAAAAATTGAGTAAGCATTTTCAAAATAATCTTTTCCAAAAGAAGTTGACTATACGCCGACTTCATTTACCGCTGTTTCGAGAAAGGGAGATGAAATAAAAGAAGCGAAAATATTTTAAAAATTTGGGGAAGTCCCTGAAATATTTTTAACAGCCCTGTATTTACAGGTAAATCGTTTCTTAGCACCCGTTACATGCATACATACAGAGAGCACGTTTTATTTATCAACTTGCGTCATTCCTACGCCTAATTGAAGGTTCGGCATTCAGCATAAATAATTTTAAATGCATCAAATTGAGCTCAACATTAGTAGAATGACCTTATGGCTCACATATGTAAACAATGGGAAATAATCATCTTAATTCTATTCCAACAGCAATTACCTGTCAACAACTTAAACTTCTCCCCTCTCTTTTTCAGGTGGCACAGACGGACGTTTCAAAGAATGAAAAAATGGTCCTGTTGCTCCAATTAATAGTCCGATTGCTATATACATACGTAAACTTACATTTATTATTTAGTGTATATTAATTTCTATAATTATACGAAATGTTCCATTTCTTAACTTTTTGGGCTTTATCACGGTGTAAAAAATCATGAGTTTTGATCCTAAACATCTGTACCGTATTTGTCTTTAAAATTAATCCAGCCTAGTACCTTGCACTTACATATATATGTACATATGTTCTTAAATGAAAAACTTTTATCCACGCATTTGTAGTATTTTATTACACGTATATACCTCGTCGCGTTTGCTGTGGGGAAAACATCAGCAGTGCCAATCTAGATCTAGACACAATGTTTTAAAAGCATTCTTTAAAGAAGATAGTAGAGCAAGCGTCGATTTTTTTCTGCGTAGTCGATCTTTACGATTTTTTTCTGATTCTTTCTATCTATTTATTGCTTACAGGTGAAGAGTGATCTTTGCAAGCATGTGATGTAATATCTATATGTATATCTATTATTTGTCAACGCATTTGTATTAAACCGACTGAGATTTAATCTCTCGTATCCATTGCAACTAGAAGGCTCCATAGATGGTTGGGTAAATAAATACAAGAGGGTGTCTTAATAAAAATCTCATTAAGTTTCATAGTGACAATCAAAGCCCCTGTGTAATTTTTTCATTACAAACCCCAGTGTATGTTTCCCGGTAATACCCATGTTAAATGCAGTATGCAGACAACATGCATACTCATACGTTCTCCGATTCCACAACGTTTGCCTCGAGTTATTACCATGTGCGACACAGATAATTTAGCATGAACTAGCTACAATTATGTACTTACTATAAAATACGTCTACTGGAATTCGGAACTCCTGATGTGGGAAAATGAATCTTGACCCTACGTGCATACAAGTTACAATAATAATAATATTTTTGGACATTGAAAGTGCTGGAAATGGGACTGAATTGGACGATGGGTGGAATTAGGGTTTGCTGTTTTTTAAATGCCTTAGTTATTTTGCCTGCCCGGTATTTTTTGCAAGCAGCAAGGCAAAAAATACAATTTATGCCTTCACATTGCCGGGCAAAAAATGTTTGGCAAAAACGGCAAAAATTATGGCAAAAAAAATCTACTTTTCCATGGCATGTTCCGATGCAGTATTGTGCCATGAAGACATCCAACCTTTAAGCAGATTCAATGACAATGAATACGATTTCGTCGGTTCCATTTTCATCGCTGAATTGTGCAAACGCTTCCAAATCTTGTAGTCTTGAATTGCCGGAATCTTTACGGAATTGTCTTTTAATATCCACTGAAGCTTGCTTTCAAGTGGATGTCTGCATTGTGCCTTCAAATGTATGCTTTCTTTGAACGTTACTATAAAAATTGCATTTTACATTACACGTTCCTGAACTAGAACCGGAAATTGCGGTCCAGTGTAACCAATTTTATTTTCCAGTCGTCCCCTCGTTTTGGTTGTCATAGAACTGGCAGTAAGAGAAGATGGCGATAAGCCACAGAAAATTAAAATAATACAAACAAGTGTATGCTCACACAAAATTCAATATGCAGTGAGATGCGTTTTGACTTGCTACTACGAGCATTGAGAAACCGGTACTTTGCAAGTTACACATATTTTAAAATTAGCCACGGTCGGAGCAATCATAAATGATGGCGGAAACAGAGCGTTCTATGAGCATCGTTTATTTATGCCAATTTTGCCAAGGCAAAATATACACATTCACATATAATGTGAATGAATGCCAAATATGCATGCCCAATTTGCCATTTACGCCATGGCATTTAAAAAGCGAGAAACCCTACGCTTTGCTCTGTGCTAGCCATCGGATCTTTGTGAGCACCCAATGCTGTTAGTATGGGTGCTCATCACCGTGGCGCATTGAACGATGGGTAAAATAATGTGAGCACCATATGTTGTTACTGTGCGTGCTCACAAGAGTGGCGCAGCATTGGACGATGGGTAAAATAATGTGAGCACCCTATTCTCGCATTATTGGGATACCATCTAAGCACTATGGGGATACTTACGCTTCCAAAGGTGTGCATCGCAGATTTCTAAAAAACCGTGAGACCAACGCTACGCTATGTTTAGCATTAAAGTCTATGCTGCGCCACGGTGGTGAGCACTCACACTAAATCATAGGGTGCTCACTAAGAGCGGTAGGCTTGCGCAGGGCAAAGTATATGCTGTACTACGGTGCAGAGCACCCACACTAACAACATAGGGTTCTCACGAAGAGCCGAAGTTTTACGTAGGGCAAAGCAATGATGTTCGCTGGGGATACCGTCTCTCAGGACGGACGGCAAAGATCGGGACGGGATAGGGACTTTGAGACGGATTCGGTTCTAAGAATTAAAAGGGGAGAGGGACGGAGACGGGATCGAGACGTTGACTGAAAAATACATTAATAATAGGGACGAATACTTGGGACGTTTCGATTTAATCCAGTCACCGCCACTCTCACTATTTACTACCTCGTTCATTTACATGTGCTGTATGCCATACATATGTAGCAATGAATATAACAATGGTGGGTAACAGGAATGGTTGTCAGGTGATATGGATATGATAGGGATACGGACGGGACGGGGACGTTCATTAACGACGTTAGCGCTGACTGGCCGTGACTGAGACTAGATCGTCTGGCGTTCAGGACGGATTGGAGGGACGTAAGGATTTGTGACTGAGTGTTACCAGGGATATGGACGTAATACCCAACACGGACAGCGACTTCTGTGTTGACATAAATGTGGTGACATGCATATGCAAACATAAATGCACAGCATTGACATATAAATAGTGCAGCCAATGAAATGAAGAAGAAATATGTGGGTAAAAACATGGTCATTTTTAGCGGGCCTGGAGTTTGAATGAAGAAGGTTCCAGCACATAATATACATAATTACTTTGTCAAGTTTTTCCCGCACAACATTTAGTAACTTGCATATGTCACGACTTGTGCTGACACAAGGCTCACATATCTATGTGAGAACTTGTGCAAGCCACCTCCCACTTATGTCAGTGTACGTACGAACGCACAGCATTTCTGTGTCAAACATATGCAAGTCAGCACAGATTTCGTGCTGTCCGTGTTGGGTATAACTAGTAGGGATTTTCCCATCATTGGGGCAAAGCATATGAGTATGCTGCGCCACAGTGGAGAGCACCCATAGTATGGGTCCATACTAACAACATAGGGTGCTCACGAAGAGTCGGATGATTTCGCAGATACTGTATGACGTTTAATGGTGAGCACCCTATACTGGCGAGAATACAGTGCTCACATTATTCCACCCAACGTCCAATTCAGCCCCATTTTCGTTACTTTCAATGTGCAAAAATATAATTATTATAATATTATTATTGTTCCACGAAATATTACACTGTGAGCACTATGGTTGTGTTGAGCACCCTTTGTTAAGCATTAACGTGTATGCTGCGCCACTGTGGTGAGCACTTCCACACTACAGTCCAACATATAAAGCTGCCAGATTCAAATAAGCAAAATAGTAGGCCTACTTACTTAAAAGCCTGCTTTTAAATTTTATGTCAAAATGTATTCCGTTGTATAAAAACAATTCATCTATTCTTAACAGCCATTCTCTGAAAATAACTACGGTATATTGCTTATTGGCAAGTACTTCTGCTGCATGTTAGTATAAGTAACTAATACTTGTCCGAGGAATTGAATTTGTTTCAACAAATTTGTGTCACCAAATAGCATATCATAAAATGATAGACAAATCCATTCTAGTTCTAGAATAACTTTTACAGCTGTCATTGCTTCCAGAAGTTCCATGGACATTTTAGATTTCACCTGCGTCCACAATTTATTGATAAAAACAAATGTCGAAAGAATTTTACCTGGAAGCGAAAGTAAGTATTTACTGAACTAGTACTGTCGTATTCTCGCAAGCAGATTCTGCGATGCTAACGTAATTACTTTTAGATGTTTTTTTTTGTAATCCATCGTTGAAAGTGCAAACTCCTCCCATTTTAATTTTATCAAGTCAAATAATAGCACGTGGAGTGCTTACATTTAAATAAAAGCAACTATTCAGTACTAACGGATACAATACAAATATTTAATGATTTCCACTTCATTTTCATTTTATGATTTCTACTACTTCACATTAATGCACTATTGCAGTATGCTGCAGAAATGACACAATGAACAGAATTTGAGTTCAAATGATAGACCTACTTTTACATGGAAAGACGTTAATGATTCCACAATTTACAGGTACCAATTTCTAAAATGTCGGATAAGTGTCGCTCGATCGTTCTCATATTTCCTAGCACAGAATAATTTTACAATTATTTAGACAAATGTAAAAAAGTAGAGTTTAAAAACGTTTTCAATCAAATAGTAGACTTAGTAGATCTCAGGATTTTTTTAGTAAACTGCCTTCATAAACAGTAGCTAGTCTACTAAAAAAGTAGGCATCTCGCAGCTTTAAACATAGGGTGCGCACGAAACGCTGAAAGCTTGCGCGCTGTATGGCGTCCAATGGTGAGTACCCTATACTGGCGATAATAGGGTGCTAACATTATTGCACTCATCGTCCAATTCAGCCGGAAATGATATTTAATACCACCTTAATAAACAAGAATCTCAAGATTTATATACTGCAAAGAACTATTTTCAGTGGCTCCAAGAAAATTTCTTTAAAGTATGACTGTTGACTAGGTTAAAGCTATGCTGACTCCAAAAGCAAAATCAAGTAGGTGTTTAGTCTGATTGTGAGTTTTATGATTTTATATACTGTGGTTTTCCAAAAAGCTACAAAACTACAGTTCACAAGATTTGTAACAACACAAACTATCACAACAACAAAAGTACAACACAGAAGCACAAAAAACAAAACAAATAATTATGCAACTTTTTGGGCTTCAAATCTAAATGAATACCATTTCACACCAAAATTTAATCCTCTACTCAAACTTGAATTTCATTTCAAACTACGAACCATATTATCAATTTGAACCAGAATTTAGATTCAAACCTGAATTTCCATTCGAACTTGAATTTTGTTTCCAACCAGAATTTCGATTCGTAACGAAATTTAGATTCACACCTGACTTTCGATTCGAATCGGAATTTAGATTCAAACCTGACTTTCGTTTCGAATCGGAATTTAGATTCAAACCTGACTTTCCATCCGAACCTGAATTTAGTTTGGAAGTATAATCGGAAATGAGAAATTCGATTCTACCCGGAATTTAGATTCAAGACTGAAATTTGATTCGAACCTAAATGTACATTCAAACCGTAACATCTACTCAAACTTCAGTTCAAATCTATTTATGAACTTCCTCTTCAAATTTGAATTTGGATTCAGCGTTGAACTCTTGAACGTTAATTTGATACAAGCTTATTTAACTTCAAACCTTCGAACTTAAGTCTAAAATCAGCCCTGAAACAATATACAAACTTTAGTACAAGACTTTAAAATTTAACGCGTCACTACTTATGGTTGTACCTGTTTGTTGTAACTTACAACCACAACGACAATAACAAAATACCTACCAACAAAACAATATTACAAATCCAGAAATGACAAAAGAAACAAACACAAACAATATTACATTACAGCACTAGTCACCAGCACAACGAGTGTTGATAAATAGCACAGAATAAAAAATATTCTTTGCACAACTCTCCCCTAAAAAGTATATCGTTAACAAATAGTAAAGAATAAAAATATTCTTTGCAAAACCCCTCAAAAGTAGATTGTTATCACATAGTAAAGAATAAAAATATTTTTTATAGTACTTACATATGTATTATTGCAATTATGGCAAATGAAAAAAATACCGGACCACAGGTCCCTCTGTTCACAGAATGTTGATCTTTTTTGACTATGTGCAATAACAAAGGCATATGTCTATTCAATGCTCAAACTAACAAATTAGGAATTAAAGGCTTATTCCAAGGATACGTAATTATAAATTCTTTACACATGAATGTTTACATCCAGGGAAAGCGGAATTGCTACCATTTGTTCATCCAATTAATTTTCGTCCTCCAGGCAAGATTTTGCAATGGAAATTGAATAAACTGTTGCATCCTTCCTCCTTTCCCCTAAGGAATCCAGAAACGAGCGCCCTAAGGTTTGTTTTGCGGAATAAAAATGATAAAATATAGATATATAAGTAATTGAATAAATGTCTGTTCTCTGTTCTGACAACTTGCTCTTTATTTTATTTGTAATTGTTACAGGTATTTTAATATATTTAGGTCCAACATGTACACATGTGTGCTTCTGTCTGTTTGTAGTGCAATTCACATTCACACCTAACCTTACACTGGTAATATCATAATATCATTGGTAGTAAGTAGTTTAGAGACTACAAAGTGGCTATCTAATCTAACTAAACCTATCCTATGGTTCTGAGAGCAAACCAGCACAATTCATGGCTGCCTCAGGTCTAAATTAGAAGATCTGTGAACCAGCATAATGCATGGCTGCACTCTCCTAAAATTATGATCTCTTCAAGGCTAAAATGCATCCGTATTTATGGTGAAATATGGAGTTGCAGTATTTAAATGGTGCTCCGTAAAGTCTATAGTTTCGCTCCTTAGAGACTTTATCAATTCAATAAAGCGTAGTGACTTCCTTAAATTTAGCATTGTAATACATACGCATTGAGTCCAAGCTGTAATATTTTATTACAGCTGGCTATCATTATATACGAATGGGTCGTACCTTAACAGAAGGTACAATCACGGTACTTTTCACCTCTTAAAATTTACATCTGTGATTTATTTACACGTGGTACATAGTATGTGTGATTTTATGATGTTCTTATCTAAAATTTCCGTCTCTAATCTCCTTTGGCAAAGTCAAAGATAGATCACACTTGCAATTCCTATACATTGAATGTATTGATGTTTTCCTTCAGGGCTGTTAATTTACCTCAGGTACATATGTATGTACACGATTAAATATTCCTCTGTTCCTTAGTTCACACTACTATGTACTCTCGTTTGTAATTTATCTTCATTTATGTCATGTAATTTGGAATCCCTATGATATTCATGTGGATTTCATATGTAGTTACAATTTCATGTGTATATTTCCGTTAATATGCGTATGCAATTGTACATAAGTAACAAAAACAACTTGCATTGAAATTAAAATTGTAGACAAAGTTTAATATTACTTTTACTATGATAATTACTCGTTGCCTTACAGTGCCAATAATTTAAAATGCAATTTGCGTTTCCTAGGAACTTACTGCTTTCACAAAATAAAGGCAGTACCATTCAATTGAAATGAGAAACGGAGAACTAGAAGAAAGGACCCCGATTCCTAAATGAAGCAAGAGTAATTACTTTATCCCCGTAAGGAAGTTATGTGAGTCATTATATTGATTATGTATTATTATAATTCTAAATTCAATTATAATCCTAAAACAATCTACCATTGACTTTGTAATTGTAAGGCTGCTAAAGTCATTCCTAATTTATAAACTCCCAAAGTTATTAAAAGTTCTTGCTGCTGTTGTCTTACGATTAGTAACATTTCAATAATAGAGGACCGTTTTGTAGTGGACAGCTCACTGCCCGTTCACATTCATGGATAATGGCATATGAGCCCACAAAATACTAGTACCCGATTGTACTTCGTATTATTCTCGATTTCACTAGTTACAAAATTGTGCGGTCTTAATTCAGAGTTATGAGTCAAATATAGGTTGATAAGGAGAAAGTATGTATGCACCAATTAGACAAATGAGCACAAAAATAAATTGAGTAATCAGAAAGTTGCTGACAATAGTTTGTTACTCGCTTTTCCCAAAAATATATAGAACAAGCTTTTACTTGTCCCCCCCCCTGGTCTCATATTTAATTGCCCCTACAATAATATTATCGCTGAAAATGTTCTATCAGCTGAAAGCTGAAATAATAAGGTTGAACATTGAAAATGAGACTGTACAATGAATCAAATTTATTTAACACTTACTGTCCCTTTTGTGAAGAGGAGGGTTGGTAAGGCATATAAAGATCACTTGTCTCAACCCAATGAGTATAGTATATCCTGCCTGCTATGTATATGTACCAACCACGATCCTGAGGAAATCCCTGTCAGACTGGTTTTCTTTTCGCAGTACTAGCCATGCGTTTACATTGGGAAATCTCTCAAAAGGAAAGGCATGGGAAAAAGGACTGGAGAAGTTACAACGTGCTTAGTCTGACTCTGCCGGTCTCTCCGACAAGACGTCTCACTTAGGGAAAAAGTTTCCAAAAACACATTGTTGATCCTATGGATTTCCATTGGTGTTTCATCCTTACTTTACTGAATCAATCATTTAGTCATTGGATTAGCTCAAAGACAAACAATATTGCTTACTCGGAAGCCACCTGCTGTGTAATTAACTTATTTCCTCCTAACTGACCGTCTGTGCGTCTGTGGAGAAGAGGAACAGGAATGTGAAAGTCTGAAGGGAGAAATAGTTACATGAAGATTGAAGTATTTCCCGAGAAGTGGTAATTTCTCAACACTATATAAGACTTTAACTCTTATGTTTTTGATTAGTTGAGCAAAGGAGAAAGAAATTAGGACAAGAAACTATTAAAAGTTACTGTAAGACTTTATATTATATGAAAGTTTTCATTCCCCACGTCAAATGGAATTACAGTCTTGGAAATAAATGACTCGTGAAGGAAATAGTGAAAGAGAACTAAATAAATCCGAAGAGCTTAATACCCTTAAGCTTGAATTACGGAGTAAAAAAGACTTGTAGAATTGAAGAGAAAATCCTGGGGCGTGTACGATAAGAAAGCTGGCGTGACTTTGAGTCAAATAAAAGAATTATTATTGTCTCTCGCGTTAATAAGAGAGTATCAACATTCCGACAACTCTGCCGCACCACTAACCTCAATCCAGTTAGAGCAAGTGTGTGGGAGTGAAGGAGCGGAAAGGAAGCTGTAGACCTTAACACAAGGCCAGGTGTTCCACGAACAACTCAACAGCCACTAAAGGAAACTTCCAAAAGATAACAACTTTGTTTAAAAGCAAAACTATACTTTTCCAATGATAAGCCCAATTATTGACCGTAATTTATAACTAGCTATCAACAAGTTGGTAATTAAAGTAATGTAATTTCCTATTTACCCCCCTGACGTCCCACGCCTTCTCCCCGAACGAATTATTCTGCGGATAAAAAGTCCTGCCCGCGGTGTCTCCAGACGTAGTTAGTCTCTTGGACTCATCATCAGATCTCGGAGAGTCCCACAGTGGAGTTTTCATCCCAATTTCAATTAAATTCATCCCGTTCTCCCCTCCGTCTCTTATTAATAATAAGCCAGGGACGTCCGACAACTTTCCAAGTCCACCAGCTCAAAGCATCCATCAAGTGGGAAATCACTTCATATAGAAACTTAAGAGAAGAAAGCGTTAAAAGAAAGTGAGCACTAAGTTATTCCCGTCCCTGGAGACATGTGAGAAAGAGAGAAGAAAAAATTTGATTTTCGTCGCCATTCCTATAAACTCTTGGCTCCTCCAATGTAATGTGACTTTAATCTAAAAGTGAAAAAAAAAAATCTTGGAAACTTTACTTTTTGTCTAGGATGCATTCACCCTGACCACGACATTGGTATAAATCATTGCTAACGTCTAAGTTGTTCCATTTATTCCATACTTCCGCCTTGAATCCCCATCATTCCCCTGCATACCGTATTTTTTTCTCTACTCTTTCCCTATTTCGTCTCTTTTACTTTGAAAAAAAAAGAAGAGAAACTTGACTTGATTCTTTTCTGTGTGTAGCCGTCGGCCAACAAGAAATATACACTGGAAGATCCGGGCTTCCTTATCGTTCTCTAATCCCTTCCTACTCCAGAGAGGAACGAGTGAGAAAAAAACGGACATAAAAATACAACTACCCATAGTGTAGTTCATCGTAATAGAACCTTGGAGGAAATAGTAAAATAGGAGACCCCAGCAATGTCATAAATAATCCTGTACACTGAAATAAAAGGAACTGGATCAAGCATAGAAAAAAATCTCAATTTATTTGTCGACTTTCTTAAGTACACTTCTCAGCTACAACTGTAGGGAGTAGTACCACTATAGACATAGATACTATATTCATTGTGTACCTCCTCTTTAAGACAAAGTTAACTAGTACCAACCCCAGCCCTCGCCAAGATTTTTCCCTACTGTGACACCCCGTACACACTCCAGTTCCAGTATACGTTCGGGAACATACATAGATACTTGATAATAATAGGAAGAGACTCCCCCCCACATAGAATCCCACGAAAGATAATGACAATGAAATAAAACTGACAAGAAAAACGGAAAAGAATATAGAATAAAAAAAACGTTGGAGTCAAAGGACAGGGGGACTACATTGAGAGTGAGAATTCAAGTGTCGTGACCTGACTCACCAACGGACTTGGTAACGAACCCAAAACTGTTCTTGGCAAGGAAGTCAAATGGAAATGAAAATGTGTTGTCAACCTTAATATGTGACACCTAGTGCTGGGCACACACACATGGCTCGCTTGCTCATCCAACAGCATTTCGTGATTCTCTTCATTAGTGGTTTCCTCCAAACCGTCACTAAGGCTTGGGGTAAGTGACTTATTTTCTTTGTTCTAGTAATGTCCAACTTCTTAATAGCTTTCCAACTTTCCCCCCTTCAACCCTGCCCTAGCACGCAATCCCTAATACCAAAAAAAAATCAAATTCTCGGAGGTGATGAATTAATGCACTTCTTCCTCCCCTCCCCAAAAAAACAAACCCACAACTATTTTACTAAAGCATGGAACCTTTGGGGGTTTCTCAGAGGAATTGTCCCTGACCACGTAGTGACAGCCTGACAGGAGCATATGGATGAAGCACTAATGGTTCAGTCAAATGAATTGTTCATTTGACGGTTTCCCCTTGCTCAAACATCTTATGATATCTGTATCTGTAGTATCGATCCTGAGGTGACATCCTCTCTTCTTGTAGTAGACCAACTTCGAGCAGGAGCCTATTAGCATAGAACCATCACCCAAGTTGACTGTAGCAGGGTGAATTCGGGAGACTTGGAGCAAATTAATGTCCGTTTCAGACCTGACTCTGGCTCTGTAGGCTCAGCCTGTGTGGGAATGCAGAAGGAAAGTAATAAAATATGATTTATGGCAAATATTCATGAGATGAGTAAAGAGAATAACTGCTGTATATCTATAAGTATTCGTAAGTATATAGGTAGATATATAGTCTGCATTGAACTTGTCCCTATATGGTATACTGGGAGTGTATATAGGCTGTGGTCATTGTGCACGTCACCTCTCTCCGAATATGGGGGAGTGTACTGTAACGACTAAAAATTCTAAAAGGAATCGCTCATTATTTACATCCTTTTTGTCGAGGAGAGAGTTAGCATGTTCCAGCTTTCTCACTTTATGACCCGCACGTTCCTATCTTTTACACTTGATTCAGTACGTTGACGCCGTGGAAAGAAAAATTCGGGTGGCAGGATTTCCTCCAGCCTACATAGTCCATGGAGGGTTCAAAAAACGCGTCATATTTCTAATTACTCCCTCATTTGCAACCCGAAAAGGTCCAGGGCTCTGCGACATTTGTTTAGTTACGGAGCCTCCGCGAGGAGTTGAAAAAAAAACGGAATAATCTAGAAGAGGAAATAATGAATGCAATTAATTATCCATTTAATTGTGCACGTTTCATTAGCATAGAGAGGAAGCACCTCTGTATAGTTACCCGTGCCTGCATATGTGTGATATATGCACCTAAATATGCACACGTGCCCGGGTCCCCATACAGGCATACTGTCACGATGTCACGAACGTTCAGAACTTGTTATGCTAAAATACCTCTAAATTCTATTCATTTCAACTCCAGCAGACGTTTCCCTTAATAATGCCCTTTGAAAAGTAGAAATCGGATGAGTACAAATTTCTTTTGAGGAAGCAAATTCAATTACGATATTCAGGTACTTTCCCCCATTGAAAGTAATAAAAATAGGGCACAAATTTATAAGGAAATCTTATCTCAATTGAAATGGAAATTAAGAGAGGACATCTTAGTATATTGGGAAGACTAATTTGTATATAGAATTTATACATCCACAGAAGTTCCTATAGTAGGCCCACACATGAGGCAAATTAGAACTCACTATTGTACTTTTGACTCCAGTCATATACATTCAATGCGAGCATTAATAATGCCAACTTTGCATGAGGACTTAATGGTGGAAAGAGGCATTCATGTGTGGTCGATAAATCAAAAGAGTTGCTATACGCACGGCTCATCATCCATCATTAGTAAAGTAAGCAAGTGGCAATTTAACCAGAATAAATACCAGCATACAGTCCTGGTTCTTCATATCAAGAATGACTTCCCAGCTTTCCCCAACTATCAAAACATTCTACATATCTATAGATTCTTACGGACCCTACACCCAGGATACTACAGATTTTTCTTGGAATGAAATGTCTGGGAGAGATACTATCTTTCAACTGTGTTGATGCGGGTGCTATGTAATAACACCATCTCTCTACCTATTATTACTACTACAGATACTCTGTAGTAGTTACTCTGTACATAAAAAGAGATGCAGTCCTAATGGGGGAGGAACATGAAAAAGACAAAGTAAACAGGGAAAGACATTAAGCCTCCCTGAGACTGATGTCAGTTGTCAGTAAATCAAAAATCAGGGTTATGATAGATGACCTCATTTTATCTCCCCGTCCTTTAATGCTCGAGCTAACAAGATAATTCATAATAAAAAGCTCTCGTAAAAGATATGCTCGTTCGATTGGGGGATCGACAGCTCAGCACGCAGCCCTCTACAGATATGTGTAGTCCTAGCCCCGTATGACAGAGAACTTTTTTTCGGGAATCTTTGAAACCAATCGTTGGATTCACTTTATTCTTTACCTCATAAATGTTTTAGGTTCGTTGTTACTCTTAATGCCGAGGTTTATTGCTTTCCTTTGTTATATAATATGACGGGGGTAGGTGCTGGAGCATAAGAGAGTGTATTTATATAACGAGGATATAAGGATCCATGGTTGACTAAACGCAGTGTGTGCATGAATGAATGCTTTTCCGTTTTTTACGGCTCCTTTTTTTCACTCCGTTCCCGGAACTTCCTGGTGTGCTCCTATTCAGACATGATCCATACTGGGTAAAAGTGAGAGAGGAAAAATAGAAAAGGATCGCAACAGGAAAGAAAGAGAGCCGCAGGTAAATTTCACTTTTCACTTTCGAAGGAGCTACAAATATGTACAGATAATACCTGTAGTCCCTTTCATACGCTTCGTACAAAGGTATCTCTGTACCTACAGCTTTATGTAGTCTTAATATACAGGACTACCGGTCGTGCCCTAAAATGTACCACACATGGAACAACGACTACTACACCTTTTATACATATGTACAAAAAAACAGCATGTAAAGCGGAGTGACACACTGTGAGGAATTTATATGAAGACAGACAATGAGTCTGTAGGTTTTCCTACTTTTGTATCATTCCAATTTCATGTTCAAGGATTTCCATCCTGAAGGGGAAAAAACTATCTAAGGTTGTTCTTTCATTGCCCGGCTTTATAGTGGATGCCTTCAGTCGTTCTCCTCTTCTTAAAGCATCTTTTTATTCCCTATAAGTGATTTCTTATTGCAATTCTTCCCTCTAGTATTACAATTCTCTGGTTAGTAGTGCACAGTTCTGCTATGCTCTTTATACAGCCCAGCACCTAGTACAGTCCCAGTGTATAAGAAGGAGCACTCACGTCACTACAGATCCTATGCTTTCAATTCTGGGAAGTCCCCAGGAAAATATACCGCCTGCTCACTAAAATACAGTATACTCAAGTATTTTCGCAATTTATGGTTCCGTCGTGGAATGAGCCCAGGGTAACTTAATAGGAGCAACATCAAACTCACAATCCAAGTGGAAAAAATCATTCTTAAGGAAACTTTGTTATGCCCTGTTTTGAGAGCTGGATAGTTAGGCAATCTGTAGGAGTTGAAACACTACCTGGAATCTTGAAATGATGTTGATATAGAAATGTGGTCCTTATCTTTTGTAAACAAACAAGCTTGGGAAGTTGAAATGATGTGGAGAAGTAGCCCTAGTTTTGGAGTTTTGTCAAATCATTGCTCTAGTCCTGTCATGAGGAATTCTGAGAACCTGAAATAATTGAATCCTCTCCAAGATTTTGGGAGAAATATCATCTTACAACAAATACTGTAATTGTTGCACTCTTTGAATTTACATATCTGTATGATATAATTACATACTACACAAGAACTATATGACATTATATATCTACCAGTTGGAAGATCTGCTATTGGTTTTCCGTTAATTATGAAGGATGACTGGGAGTCTCTGCCCCCCCCCACTCTGTGTATCTGTATCCTTAGGTCGTGGGAAGGAATGTTTACTTACAACAATATTTCTTAATTATCTACCAAGAAACAAGTTTAGTTGAAGGGAGACTCGCACAAATCTAATTATAAGAACATCTGAAACAAAACTAAGTTTTGTTTTGAAATTGGATATGATCAACAACTGGGTTATCATCAATCATTCAACAACCTGAAACTCCTTAACTTTATAAATTCATGGATTCCGATTTCTTTTTAAGGAATACATATATATGTATACAATATAATTAAAATTGAGGATTATTTTAAAGGAAATTTATCTCATCGTGAGATTGTATCCTATAAAAAGACCCTCTGAAAAAAAAACTTTTAAAAATGTCCGTACATACTTATTGGACTGTGAGTGTAATAGTAGTAGGAGAAAATTTAAGTAAGAGAAAGAGAGAGAGAGAGAGAGAAATAGAGAGAGAGAGCGGAAATTACTCAAGTTGTGTTTGTGATCATGGTAATAGCATTTTATGACTTTATCCCCGGATCTAATTTACTCATCAAATTGTAAGCTCAGATATGGGAAACGGCTTCTTACTTTGGGATTTGTGGAGGAGAGAGTTTTAGAGTAGGAAATTGCTGATCCCTTATGCTTATTGTTATAAGAGATACTTACTATGTGAGTCTGGAACGTCCCCTATGATTATTTTGGGGATTCGGAGCTACAGACAGGAATCTGTATAGGTAACTAAATATGGACGTATGATGTATATCACTAACAGAGAGATATGATTAATCAAAATAAATGCTCACCCTCCCTCCTTCTCCCTATATGGGAACGGATTGTGCAGAAAATTTTGAGAATCGCTAATAGTTAAAGTTTTCACATCGCCTCTAAAGGAAATAGAAAATCCTGATTGGTTTCCGGGAAAAAGACTGTCTGTCAAAGCAGTCAATTAACGAGACGTTTTATGGCAGACGCTTCGAGCTCATTAGATGCTTTTCAAACTTTACACATTTCTGGACTCAATGTTGTGAGACGAACAAAGGGAGGATTTCACATTTCAAAAATGGTTTTTTCTTTCGAAACTTTTTTTCTCTCTCTCTCCCCCCCTATTACTGCATGATCTTCAGATGCGGGAGGAAAGTGAAATAATTATACCGTTTTGTATTATTATCTATCAGGCTAGTGACAATACGACGCTACACTCAGGCTATTACACTTCCTGGAATTGGTTCCCTATCAAGTCAACGGAACGGGAATTGATTATAAGTCAGGGGAATTGATTGCCAACGCTATCACTGAACGGCACGATGCCGTTCTGAGTATACTTTATGTCACTTCTCTATGGAATGGATTTTATTCCATAGAAATTCTTTTAAATTCCTACAACATCTTTCACAGACATCTAAATATAAGTTCCCGGGTGTAATGAGATTATGTCCCATGTCATCGACGGAGTCGGCCTGGAGGGTCGAGTAAATCAAATTTCTCTAAATTTTAATAGCCTCCAGATTAAAGTGGTTATGAGAAGCTCACTCGCTGGAACTAATATTATAAATACGGCAAATGAGAGCTCTATACAGATTGGATGCATAAATCCCTATTAATTGAGAGCTCAAACATTCGAAGCCCTTTCAGTTGACGATACCACTGTCACATGGTAACCTCCTCGACTCCTCCACATATGAATTTCGATAACGTTTTTCTATAAAAAAAAATCTTTCCAGGAAAATATCCCAAAGCCGAGCTGACATCACATGCGGATTTTATATTCCAATAAAAATGCTACATATTTTTATGACTACATTAGTATGCACAAGATGGTCGTCTCCTCATACAGAGGAGACGGAATATCTCTGCTAAAAATAAAGACTCATGAGTTGATGACACCCACGTGAATGCCTCTCTGATGAAAGACCAAGAGGTAAGCTTCTGATGACTCTCAACCCAAACTTTTGATTTGATTTTCGGTCCACTAAATTGCTAATCGGGATTGAGCTGTCGTGCAGAAACGGGGTCTACTGATACACTTGACTCTTTATCTTCCTCTTCATCATCACCTCTCCCCTTCTTCTTCATATATGTACATACGGAGGCGTCATGTCTGTGCCTTAGCATGTGAAAAAGTACAGGACTGTGTGCTACTGTAGTCTGAAGTTGCTATCACGCAACGTCCCTCTTCTAATGAGAAGGTGAAAATAATCCGAAAGTTCAATCTTCTTCTTGTATCAGTTGTGTAATGCTTGCAAGTCAAAACATGAGAAACTTGGGAGAAAGCATCAGATTTCCTTTGTGTTCAAGCTTGGAAATGCTAAAAGTAAGTCTCTAATGAAAGCCACGTAATTCCTTGGACATATCTATGAAGAGCAGCCCTATCTCACACATATATTAATATCTAGTCCTGTACATTGCCTCTATACCAAAGGACATGTAGATACATAGATATTGAACTTCAATAATTAAATATAATAACAGACGATACTTCAAGTTCCACACGACACTGGAGGAAATACTGGGAAATGATATCAGCTCCAATTTTCCTTGCAAACCCTCTGAATACTGTACTCTTGTGGTATGGAGTTACTTTGCTTTGCGGCCGTAGTAGCGATACTTCAGGAATATAATCAGACCATCACCCATCCCAGATCACCCATTCATTCATTAAGATAGGGTGGAATTCCCACATGAAACAATTTTCTCTGGTAGGATGATAGTGTGAGTGTATTATTATAAATTGCACAGGCACCTATTTGCATATATGTAGACATCTATAGATGTCTATACTTAGACGCATCTCATATGAGCATGTATGTATGCCGTCAGGAATCTCGGGGGTACAGACTAAATACATAAAACATGGGCATATATGTATGTATGTATATCCAGTGGATCCTTCCACAGACACACGGAGGCTCATCTCGGGAACTAATCCCAAGTTATGTGTCTTGTATAATCTCTCGCTATTATCTCTTGACTTAAATGATCAACTTATTATGAATTCGCAAATTTATAACTCCATTTTATTACTGCACACTCCCGGCCCACATACTCGGGTGTAATTGTAGTACATTAATCGATATTTCTCCGGGAACGATGGGGAGTGAGCGGAGGGAACGCCGGGGCAATCAATGCCTTATCAAATGAAACACACGCATCTTGATCAGGAAAAGTTTGAGAATTCCCACAGGTCTTCCCTCTGATTTTCTTCCTTGTGTGGAGCCGTCTCTGTATTAGCGGATTTGCAATTCCCAGTCATAAATCAAATGGTAATTTCTTGGTTGGTTGCTGCTGAGCAAGATGGAACAATAGGGATGAGGTATAGTGTCACACTCTATACTCCGGATTATCTATCTACTTACCAGTTTTTAGTCCGGACTATTAGAGTCAAAAGGGATTTGGACGGTTTGGCTTTGTTAGCTGAGAATTTAACGATACATTCATGTTGTTATCTTGCTCATTTATTTAATGAATTATGGTAATTTCTTGCATTGAATCTTCACCAAAAGCCGTTTTAATTACGATCTATCTTCCTACAGACAGATACTGTTTCTTCGACTCCTCCATTCTCTTCCAGGGTGGAGGCCCGGCCCTATGCAGATCATGGATAAATTCATGCGTGCGGACATTCCTTTGGAAATTATTTAAAGTAGGGCAGACAAAAAAAATCTCATAGTAGAAAAATTTCACGCATGGATCTGACTGCAATTTTAATGAGTAAACTTTTGATAGGGGAAGTTTGTTTGTTGGGCTTTTGATGGGCTAAGCAACGTTTTCTTCATTACTGGGCTATTGTTACATGGAGAAAAAAAAAGTACGTAGGGAAAAAGAGAAATTGCAAAGAGAAACTCAAATGTTGGCCTGATTGTGAGACAGCATAATAACAGAGGGCAAACTTGTATTGGTTTTGTAACTGTTCCAGACATCCAGCCTGTCAGAAGTTGATTGTTCTTGCGAATAACCTTAGCATGTCATTGGAATGAGATAAAACATATGGAGTTAGTTATAAGGAAGACATGTTTAGTGGAGAATGAATTGATCGCTAGATTTCCCTTGCACGCATCAAGAGAGAGAGAGAGAGAGAGAGCTTTTTCTGATGAGGAAAGCATATACATGTGTCTATTCCCCGAAACAAAATCCAAGCATATAGGTTCATTTGAGCATGTAATGTACATGATAGGAAGGAGCAGCGTTGCTGGGCAAGAAGAAGATAACCTCTAGAGAATAATGGTTTAATTTTATAAGTATGCAGATGAGACGATGGTGAATCGCTAAATCTGTAATCGATACAATGCTCAAACCTCTTTTCTCCTTCCACTTAAATAAATATAACCATACGTACTCTCCAGCCAGGCTTATTAAATTCCAGTGAACTATGCTGTCTCAGGAATCTAACGTAATACTCCCTGAATTTTAGAACCACCAGGAAAAGTGTATAGGTAGAGTCAGAATCTATGTATGTATGCATGTGTTACAATATATGTAGACATTTTTGGGTAATTGGAGCTTGGCAGACACATCCAGCTCGGACGTAATATTACATACATATATGGCTCCGAACATGCAGCAAAGCTCACCAGAAAACCAAAACTGAAAATCCTATACACACGTTGGCTTTTTGTAAAGGCTGGATTTGAGGTAGCTTAAATATGCATGCTACAGTATAAGATTAGTTTTAAAACTATTAGACATAGATATACATAGATATGTCTTATATAGTATCTACATATCTAAGTAAGCGGTCTTCCTCCACGTTGTTTCTCCATCTTTGACAATCCATAGGAGAGTATTCCAGGGGAAGTTAAATACCAAACCAGAGGGTATGCATGGAGGGATCTCACCACAACAGGACGTAGAGAGTTAGAGGAAAAATGATAAAACGATGGAGGAGAACTCATCACAGCATGATGCCCAACTAGCTCCCTAATACAATGTCATAACAAAGTCAATAATATATGGAATGGGAAAAGTTCAAAACTCAGATTGCTCCTTTTACAAGTTACATGGGGCTGAAGCCTTAAGTTGTTCCTCCCCATAAGTTGTCTCTTCCTGTCCCACTATATAAGACTGGCAGGAGGAGCGGTAGGAGGACATGGGAAGGTAATGTGGAAATAGCATTGATGAGTTTTACTCAAATTGAATTTAAGCATGAGCAGGGCTTCAAAAAGATATGAGTTAAACTCAGAGGGAAAGTCCTTCCATAAGGACTGATACAGTTTCTGAACATCCCATAACTTTCTCTCCGGCTCGTCTCCCGTCTCTCTCTCTCTCTCTCTCCCCGTAAAATGTTTTTTCTCCGAACAAACAACAAAGTCAGTGTTTGTACAACTCTGACAAATACAATTGGAGAAAAGGTAACTAAAATGAATATACAAGTATCTATGTATCTGTTCGTATGAGCATCCCGGAATGGGCTGGTGTTTGTCATAGAAAAACTCAAATTGTATCAACTTTTCTGCATGATGAATGACTGATTGAAAGAATCCTTAGGCAGTGCCACCGTACCCGTATCCGTATGCATACCTGCCCGGCATTATTAAATCCGAAAGGTAACTTTGACAGACGTATTCATCCCGGGATGGCTATGTACATACGTCCTATACAGTGAGGAAGGAACGACAAGATATTTTCCGGATACAAAGTAGGAACGACTCAGGTCATAAAATGAATTTCCACAGAAATAAGCCTCATTCGTAATAAAAAATGGTCGCTTCCCTTGACTTTTTATTTGCCAGCTATTTGATTTACATCATACGCTCCTTGCACACTTTTTCTTTTTTACTTCATCCCCAACTATCCTAAGCTGTAGTTCATTTTCAATGGAATAAATTTGTTTTTTTGCTTTCTCTCTCTCTCTCTCTCTCTCTCTCTCTCTCTCTCTCTCTCTCTTTCTCTCTCTCTTTCTCTCTCTACTACCACATGTGTGTATGGTACAAGATACGTAGCCACTCCTTCGCTATTGTAAATAGGAAAGGATAAGCTGAGAGAATAAATAAATGTGGAAAAGTGAGAAAAACATGGGGAATCTGAGGAGCCATATCAGTATGAGTGGTATATACGTTGGGAGGTTATTAACTTACGAGGAAATGTAATTTTATCGATACACACATGCCCACGTAGATTCTTGGATGAAATACAGAGCAGTTCCTACATGTAATTACATGTAAAGTATAGAGTCTCTCTGACAACATATATTTCTTCACCTTCCAACTCCAACACGCACCTCGAAACCCTCCAGAATTGATTTCACGTACCTATAAGTATGTATATCTATGCCCAGTAATAAATATGAAAATCGAATTATCCTCTCAGAAATACGGAACGTACATGGAGGCTGTCCCAAATCAATGACACTCTTCAACCCAAAAACCCTCCAGCTCCAGGTCTGGGGTCACATGTTTTGTTGACAGGATGAAAAACTATAATAAAAAGCACTCATTTCCTCCCTTGCATATTCTCCATCCGACTTTATCGTTGACTCCATCCCGTAAATTAATCATTCAAGTAAAATTATGGTTTTATGACATTCACCGATGAACAAATCCTAGTACACTCTCCTCCTCCTCCACTCCACGTCCACGTACTCCAAGCATTAAGAAATACCCGGGAAAAGTTTGGACACACAAGGGAAAGGACCGGAGGTGGAAGCACATAGAGCACCACAAGTGTGAACAAGTCTGGGCAACGGAGTAGATACACTGAGACTCGGGAAAGTTTGCATGTCCACAATTTGAGTAAGAAGTGAGAGTAAAAAGATTAATTGCTCCATATCACGGTTTTATATCTACGAATGCAATTCTAAGTTAATTAATGGTGTCAATTTCCTTCCTGTAAAGATTTACAATGTTTTCTCCCTTGAACCAGGAGGAAATCCCTGGTCCTGAGGCTAATGAAAATCTGTTAGTTGTGAAGGACTTTTCTCTGACGGGTGATAGAAGTCCAAGAGTTTCTCCGAGCAGAGAGCACTCACAAAGTTGAATGTCAAGCATTTTGGGAATGGGAGAGAACTTTATATTTTACTCGCCATTTCTTTTGGTACTCGGCCTTTATGTCCCATCCCGGCCTGCAATGCTCTCACCAATTAATGTCTACTACAAAAGAATTTCCCCATCTTTAGCTGTAATATGGTACCTTTTTATGACTTGGGGCAAGTAAAAACATTCAATGGGTAATTATTTATCTTGAGGAGTTGCAAAACAGCTTCAAAGTTTAGCTCGTTGCTTACAAAAGTCTATATTACAATAGTAGAGAAAGTGAATGCGCAGAATGTATGTATAAATAAGAATAATTTTAGGTTTTAGGAGAGGAACTCAGGCTGGAGGATTGTAGTGCGATCCACAATTAATTTAGAAAATTAGTAAGTTTGGGTAAGGGATATGTCCAAGTTCTTGAGAAAAGATAAAGCACGTACTTACCCTTGAGGGGGAGAGTGTTGAGAAGTTGAATTTTACGGAATATTATAATATCCTCCCTGCCACATCCGAGCCCTTTAAGATTCATAGAGTCAGAGGGCGAGTCGGAGGTGGAAAAGTTGAGGAAAAAGGAGAAAAGTGTGCGTGAGAATCGGCGAAGACATGACGTTAAAGAATTTACGAGAACAAGTCAGAGGAGAGAATCTGCATATTTAATGTTCCTCTGGTCCAAGGAACGGTTGTTTTCTACAGTATGAGTCCGACATTTTGATGAAAGGACTCGGCAAAGAGCAAGGAAAAAGAAAATCAAATTACCATTGAAATAATTCACTCTCAACAAGTGTAATTGCATTAGAGAGTTTAGGGGAGACAAGGACGCCCAAGCGTTGACAGTCAGGAGCATATGCACATTATTCTACATTGGGGACTTGATTATTTTGTTGCGCTTCACAAGTCACCATGAATTCTTGATGAGATTCTTCAAGCAAATACTAGATGCTCTCCACGCACTTACTCCTCTCTCGTCGGCCCGTTGGTTTCTGCATAACCCCGGAAATATTTGGGGCTGTATCTATGTAGATACCTATAGATATGTATACCTACATACATAGTTCCCCGTGAGTGTGTGTGTATGCCTCTGTGTGCGTATACATCTTCCTTGGAAGATATTCCAAGGAACTGAACCATCTTCCACATCTTATGTTGACGGAACAAATTGTTTGCAATTTGAACTCACTCTCCCTCGTATTTTCCCTCCCTTGTTATATTTTATTGTCCAGGATCTTAGCCATGGTTCGTTAAGGGTACACAAGACCCTATTTACGAACACTTGTGGCAGATTCATCTTCTCTTTTTGCCCGAGGATACCTTCTACCATTAATATTATTTTTGCTTTTATAATTTATTTTCCAACTTCCCCAGTGTTGAAAGGGAGGCAAGACTTTGCTCTCAGAGAAATGATGGGTAAAAAGAAGAGCCAGGCTTGATTCCCGCAGGGGAACTTTCTACATCATACTTGTGAGAAAACTCTTGCGAAGCTGTATTTCTTGGCAGCCAACCCATCTGAAGACTGACGTATAAGCGAAGGAACCTGTACAATGGTGCTTATACCTCCATATCTACCAAACTGCGTTAGTATAGAGTCGGCAAAGGATATAAAATGCTCCGCGATGAAAGGGAGTGAAAGTATTGTTACTATTTGGGTCCCAACTATTTGTATGTCCCTACATGTGTTTCTACATATCTATAGATACAGCATGCGTACCATAATAGAATCATGGACACTCTTACTTCATCGTGACGAAGGAGCCGGGAAATGGCATAGAGGTAGGAACTTTTGGCTCCACGAAAGCCATAAACAACGTTGACTAATGGCTCACTCAATGAAATTATGCAAAACATTAAGAACACTTTCACAAATCATATCCCAACGCATGCATTTTACAAATCTGCTTCCAATTAAGTCCTCTTTTCTACATTTTATCATCCATGTCATAAACTCTTAAGAAGAGATGAATGCTGGATTCACAAGGTGTAGGGGTCTGGAGTATCTGCATGCGAGAGTAGCTCCTGGATAGTTGTAGCTTCAGTCGGTGAGGATTTCCTGTACCCTAGGAATTATCTTCCTTTCACTTTGCATACATACATAATTACTTACACACCACTAAATCCTACAAATGTACTCCTTGCTTTAGGAATACTAAACAGGAGTCTTGTTTTCTTTTAGGTTGTCACATCCTCTTAGTTAATTTCTACATAGAACCTGAGTTCAAAATAGAATTAAACGGTCTTCCCACTCCTCTCAGATTTTCCAATCTCCAAGACCTGCTTAGCCTAAGCTTGTAGTAAGGAAATAAATGATAGTTTATGTTTTAGAAAATCCTTTGGCTTTAGATCTAATCTTGTTTGAATTCAGGTGCTGGGAATTTACATAAGTAATTGCTAAATGTTCAACTGTGGGGAGTAGGTCATTCCTGTTGGGGTTCTTCTTTTGATTTATGTTCCCACATACATAAATCCCATTAAAACAAAAATTTAAATTCAAGACGAATACAGTGTTAATTCAGTGTGCCCTTTATTAATCAAATTGTCAAGTGTGTAATAATTAATATGAAAGCTGAACAATCACATTGTAGTATAAACTCACTGTTTCGTAATCTCGCCCCCACCCTCAGGTCAGTAGCTTTTACTCACTGGTTCAGTATAAACACTCTGATATCTCTCACAGCTTATCAGCACTTATCCCATTATGAGCTGATAAGTTTCATCTGGAAACAACCTTCTGTTCCTACATTAATTGTTCCACAACTTATGCAAATGTTCAGGTAGATACTTGCAAGTTCATTCGTACGTAGTCGTCTGTTCTGAGAGAATTAGAATCTATATAAGGGAAAATGCGTATAACAATCCTACCCACGCATCTGTCCCAAAATTGTGTACAATTTCCGGGAACATTCATACATCATATGGCCTAATCATAAGCGTGAAATCAATTCACTCTTTACTTTACTGCGAGCGCAGTGAAAGCTTTCAAAGCCGCTTTGTTCAAAAGCTCCTTCAAGCCTTTTATCAGTCATTTGACTTGTCGTACTATTTTGTCATTTAGGAGTGAACGATTACAAATTGATCTTAAATGGTCAGTGTCCTCAGTAAACTCACGTCTGTTATTGAGTCTACCTGAGATTCAGTATATTGACTTGACGAATAATAAAGTTACTTTTGTACTTTTATTTGGAGTGAGCAAATACAAATGGTACTCTTATTTGCGTAGGATGTTAAATGTCAGTTATTTTTGTATTTCAATAAATGCGGAAAAACAAGAAGTGCACGGGCACGTGCCGACATGATAATGATACTTGCACATATGCTTGTCAGATATAAATGACACGATAATGATGTGTGTGCAGGGATAATAATTGAGCTGACTCTACTCGGAATTTGGAAGTAAAAGGTTACAAACGCCGGGAGGAGATAAACCTTGACGGAACTGATAAAACAAAAGGACAGCTGTTGTAAAATTTCTGAGATGGGATGAATAAAAGTCAAGGGAGGAAGGAGCGCTTGACTAGCTGGCTTGCGGCTCAGTACAATTTTCTTGGAGGAAATAAGTGAGGAAAATAGACTAAAGGCAGGAAGGAGCCTCATAGGGGCAGCGGTAATGAGAGAGTTGGTACAAGGGAAAATGTGTGTAATAAAGGCTGGAGTGGAGACGTCGGTAATCTCTGAGAATTCAGAATTTGCATGGTTAAAAGGGTGCCGTTCAGGAAGAATTTTCATAATTGGCTTCAATTTTCTTTCCGAGTTCCTTGGAATCTAAACGGAACCAAATAAAATGGCATGAGAAAGAATGAAGAGGGGGATTCTTGCTTTCCCATTTTCTCACTGTGAAGACAGTCCCGTTTCTCTTCCTCTGTCTGATTCTCATATCTTTTTGTCCATTTAAACTCTGCTCCCATCTCATTCCCGTCGCCAAGAAGTTGGTCCAATGTATGAGCTCCGCTCATCATCATCATTTTTATTCCTTTTTTTTCCCTGAGCTCGGGGAAGAAACGTATATTTGTCTTCCTTGACGGTACGTATCGTTTGTGGGGTTCATCTTCGACGGGCATATTTTCCTTGTGCTCTCTCGAACCTCTTCTTCTCTCCGCCTCACCGTTTCCCCACTTATGAGTTTGAATGGACTCTTGGGAAATGAGCAAATGATTCTTTGAACATTAAATGCCGAGCAGGGTGTTGCTCAACCAGTCATCAACTCATTCCCGAGCAATGTACATCTATATATGCATGGGCCGTAAAAAAGTAAATAACTAGCTCGTTTGGCTTGACTCAGCTCTCTGTTCGTCAAAATAATAATATTGTCTTGACTCCCAACCAGAGTCTTTTCGGTTCAGAGTCCTTTTACAACTTACTATTTACTCTAACAACTTACTGCTCAGAGATGGAGCATAAACTCTGCATTTATTGTTAGTGGAGTTTTAAAATACACTTTTAACCTCCTTTCCTCCTCCTCCTCCGAGTAACTTTCCCATACATGAAGACGGACGAGAGTCAGGGAGGTAGTTAAAGTAATGGGGAATTTACATAGGGAATTGTGCTCCAGGACTCTCGGAACACTCAATGTTTCTCACGTTTTGTGTAACGGTACCTCCGGCTACCTCCTCTACTCCCTTGTATTTACTAACGATGGCCTTCATGTCATTCAATTCAGTCTTAACAACTTTTATTCCTGCGATTATGAATTTTACGACCAGTCAAATTCTATAGTTCTGGGACTTCGTGAGCGGGCCGTGATGAAATTTTTTTTGTGGGTTAATACTCCGTAATGCAAATTTTTTTTGCAATTAAGTACATACATATATAGGTATACGAATTCCATCTCAAGCATGTCAGCCAATAACTTTGTTTAAAGAATTTAGGCCTGGTGATTCCACAGGAGCCGTTTTGAGCGCTTATTGCTTTTAAATTGCGTTTGACAAATTATAGTCATGTGAATATCCTGACATGATCCTGTATATTAGATTTGTGGATAGGATATATGTATTTATATAGTGTGAACACTACAATGACAAATACAGGTACTATAGAAGCACCATGTACGGCCTACGTAAGTTGCCAGGAATTGTTATGAATACTGTAGATACTGAACTTTATCACTGGGAGTATGAATTTTCCAGGGGATAGGATTTTGTGAGGAGGGAAATGTTAATATGGGAGGAGGTAATTTGCTGAAGTCAGGTTTTACGAGAGGTTAGCCATTGTAGAAGTAATCTGTTAAGAAATTCTTGATCTTCCTGAAGATTGGCGTCATTAAGGGAGAATATAGGCCCTGAACGAGTTTCCTGGTGTGATACTGATCAATAAATATCATCAACTCTCAAGTGTTATCCCTGGACGACAAAGGATTTACAAAGTGAGGTTACAATGAAGATTGTTGAGCTGGCTGCCGGGCCCATGTATTGACAGGGCAGAGAGTGAGAGAGAGAGAGAGAGAGAGAGAGAGGCAAGGAGGCATATTTGAAACCTAAGTTTAATCATTGGGTGTGGGGGGACCCAAAGACCATGAAACCAGCAGAGCAGATTGTTCCGTCTGGGTTTTAATGTTGCCTATCGGAGAAAGCATCAGAGATTCTTATAATAAATAGTGGGGCCCGTCAAATATAGGCAGGAGATGTATGCATCATGATGAGACGGAAACGATCGTCAGAACTGTTATGAGATAAGAGGCGAGAAGGAAACGATTTGATGAAAAATGTCTAGACATTGAGTGATGGTCACATTTTCTCCCTAGCGTTTTTTCTCCCTTCACGCCCTGCTTTCTCGCATTTTTTTGACTCATTCTGCGATTCTGCACAAGTTGTACACTCCACTGTGTGTAAGAGACGACGGGGCTGGGGATAGGGGGGATACAATCTTCAACGGAACATACATTCAAGCAAAGAGCATCACACAGTAGATACATACGGAGGTAATGGAAAATAAAGACTAAGTATTTTTCTTTGCGAAAAGCAAGTTTTTGACTCTGTCTCACAATCACGAGTATTTCTAATGCTGACTATTGTGTGTGTGTGATAAATAAAGGGAAATGTGTAAGATGAGGACGAAGATGGTTGACTCAGCTGAAAAGTTTTCTGCACGTGTAACTTACCCCTAACTTTTGAAGGGATATTGCGTGAAAGAAGGATACTCTCCAGGACTTTGTATGCAAAACATATGCAAGCATATGCTAATAAGTTGACGGTATTTTCCGATCCTACACAATGGCTGTCCGGAGTGTAAAAAGGCCTCTATTCATTCCGCTAGATTCCTCAGTGTACATACTTTTTTTTGCACAACAATGTCTACAAAAGTGTTAGTGCCATATGCATCTATCCCTAAGATATAGATACATACATAATTACATGTATACGTAGAACTATCTTTTTTGGCTAAAATCTTGAACGTACTTCCTCCTAAGTTTCCAAAACAAGGAGGCTATAGCGTCTAAATGTACATAAGCTCTCTTGTTATTCCTGTTATGGAAAATGTTACTGTTATCCTATAAGTAGGGTTTGTTGTATACTGTACCAATAATTTAATCCCAACTTTTGGCTACGGAACTAAAACTGAATGGGTTTGCCAGAACTAAACTGCTATTAAAATACTTCCAGACTCTCGGTGCTCTCAACGCTCTCTCCAAGTACTCTTCCCAGCACGAGGATCCTCACTTGAAGAAAGCTAACTTTCAACTTTCCACTTGTTAAAATTAAATTGAAATTTTATTACGTTCCTTCAACTTTGTTGTCCCTTTTTTGGTAATGGGACGCAAGGAATAATTAAATTATATATTCTTAAAAAAATGCCCTGTAAAAAAACAAACTTAGGCAAAATTTCCGTCCCATCAGCTAATTGTTAATTAATAACAACTTCATTAGTCTCTCCACAAAGACTTTCTCGTAGAGCAATTAGCGACAGACAGGGTGACAAACATTGACCGAATCAAGAGCTAGTGGTTGAACAGACTTCCATCAAGGGAGTCTACAGGTTTAGGTACTTTCTCCATAGGACATGCCTGGGTGTACGTATGTATGAATATATATGCACAGGAGTAGTATCTACTTGTGCAGTTTTTTTCTAATGTAGGAACAATTTGATAACAAAACGTTCAAGTGGTCTACCCACAAACTTTACATGTAAAAAGTTCTGGAGAAGTTTCTCTTGATAAGAACACATGGCTGACATGTACAGGGTACTGGGTTAGAGGAAGGGAAGATCCTATCGAAGACTAGCTGAGATGAAAGAGTTGGAATTAATAAACAATTTACGTCAGAGAGAACAAGTATTGAAGCTGAATTTAATACATTTATTAATGGAATTTAGATAGTGGCTCAGATTCTGAAATATTGTTTCCGGTACAGGCCTCTCATTAGTTTCCCTTGGGATTTTTTTTTCGCAAGTTGCAATTTTTACTAGGACTATGTACTATGCCCGTGCAGAGAGTACATGGAAATATGAGCGTATCTTGAAGACAACTCCCATAAAAGATTTAGTGCCTGGATTGTTTCTTAGCAGAACTTTGCGTGCTAACAAGGACAGGGGTCGGAGTTGTGGTTTACTTCTTTCGGACATGTCAACTCATCTCATTTTATTAATACATAAGACATCCAGTTTTGAAGCCAGAGTTAGATCCTGGTCTATGTTCTAGCATCTTAATACAATCACAGTCATATAGTTACACATATCTATCTCCGGATTTGGAATACATCCTCATCTTTGGAGTAAGAAATTGTATAACAATGTCTGGATGTAATTACACGAGTCTGTAAGGCTGAGACAGTAAGAAATTATTTTATTAAAGCAAAACTGCTCCAATTCAGTCTTCTACTAGTGCAGTAGTATTATTATATGGGTATTGATAAATAAAACAATTCCCCAACTTTTATTTCATCCCCAAGTCTTATCTTTTTGTAGGGCAGTAAAGTAAGTTGTTGCTGTAAGCAGTGCCGTCGGAGGGTATGGAAGCATCTCGGAAATTTATTGCCAGATGTAGTCTCAGGGCTTATGCGTGTATAAAAGTTTTTAATAGTTTTTGCGGGGGAGCTTACGCACTGGAAGGATAGGAAGTTTCTGGCGGAAAGGCAATCCTACCATTGGGCTGGAGATGAGGTTATAGAGATATTTGAAGTGTGGTAAACTATAACCCCCAGAAGTGTATCATAAACCGATGAGGAAGAAGAATTACATTGGAAGTGGAAGACAAAAACTTGTTGAAATGACCAAAAGTATGAGGCCACAAATCGAGAGTATCCAATTCCTTTATAATCGCATTAAAAGGTACAAACGACGTCTAAGAATAATGTGGGATCGATTCAGGAGTAATTTTATTTTACATCACCTTTTCCTCCCCGAAGACTATCTCTCCATATCCTTCCCCGGGAGGTATCTCATCTTTGAAGAGAGAGAGAGAGAGAGAGAGAGAGAGAGAGAGCGAGATACTCTTACTTGAAGTATTACTCGGATCCATCTAAAAGTATTGCCTATTGTCTTTCGTGTATCCTAGCCCTGACTATGTAGAGCAGACTGACTCCTTCCCCGGGATGTGTGTACATGAGAATGAAAAGTGTACAAGAGGGTGATGCCATAATTTACGATGTGCCCCACTGCGTCATTCAATGAATTACGGGTTGATTTCCCCGGAGAACATTGACTTGGAGGATCTTTTCCAAACGGATGGATGGATACCTTCTTCTCTCTTAAAAAAAAAACAACTACCTCCCAACTTCCAAGACACTTGAGTATTTTTTGTATCCGGGTTTCTATATCTGCCCGTTGTTTCTTCAAAATTCCGACGATTCCGTCTAGAAATTCGTCTCTAGTGAGTGGCTGGGAGAGTAAGGCTGGGAGTGTGAATTGCTCGACTCAACACTTTTAATTCCACTGACAGCATCACATCGGTTTACTCACGAACTGAATTCCACTCACTCCAGAGCCTTGTCGGTGGGTCTTGTTAGATCCGGAGTTGCTTAGTGGGAGCCATTAACTGTAAGTGGAGTTATTTTGGATGAGTCCTCAGATAGATTTTTTGATGATCTCATATGGTTTAAGTAGTTCTGCAATAGAGACAATACTTAGAATACTTTTCTTTTGGAAATTGTAGTTCCTACACAATTTCCCTTAACTACTGTACACTTCCCTTGTGCTAACTACCCTTCACTTGGACAAGATCTCTCCTTGACTTTTTCCATGGGAAAAATGTGAAGAACCTATCCTTCAATTGAAACTCCGCTGAAAAAAAAAGAAGAGGAAACAATGAGTCTGAAAAACCAGGAGGTCTGTTGGAAAGAAACAGGAGGATGGAGAAGCGATCGTGTTGATTAAATTGACTTGAAGCCTTTCGCGGTGTTTTAGTTCCTTTCCCTTTCTCTTTTGGAAAATCAAGCCTTTACTTGAGTATAAGCTTGCTCAATGATATATCACATCATGTACATACATACTACGTCGGTGAGGTTGCGTTTGTATATGTTCCTTCTAAGGGAAAAAAACTTGCATCTATAGCTTGCAGGCGTGACGGTGACGACCGTTCCTCCAGATAACTAGCAGGACTGTACTCTTGAAGTTGTCTATTTTGTACTCTTCATCCTGTTCTTTTCTGACTTGAGTCAGCTCTTTATATTCTTTCACTCTTCATTCTAGGTCAAATTGGACATTGAATGAACATTGTACGTATGTATGTAGAGGCTCGAACTTGTGGTATAAAGGTACAATGTTCGAGGGCACGACACTGCGCCAGCGGATAGTCCTTTGTGGAAACTCCAGCAACCTACATTTCGTTTTCATTTTGGAGGTCCTATTTTTTTATTGACAGTTGCCTGTATCAGTCACAGGCCAGCATGAGGATCATAGTAATGCCTGATGGATGATTGCGCGTACGCTTAGGCAACCAGCAACCTTAAGTTTATTTTTATAGTTGCTCTCCAGATCTTAAGTAGGCCTCGTCATGGTATGTAGGGACGTGTACAGATAGAATACATACATCTACGTGTAATACGTTGTAGTAGTATGTATAAGGAGTGACGGGTTACATGCTACTCGTGGCAGTAAATGTTAAATTGGGGTTCCCTCCTGAACGTAATTGTATTTGACACTCCTATAGATACATATGACTTTAACTTGCGGATCCTCAAGGAGTAATTAGACATGTACGTTTGTCTTTCCACTCCTTCCAACTCCCACTGAACAACGGACAAGGAACCATTGAACAGACGGAATTTCACACTTGAATTTCCCCTCGTGGAAATCTTAACAAGTGCAAAGAGATTTAAGGATCAACTTCTAGTTCGAGTGCTATCACTTACAACAGACATGTGTTTCAATGATACTAGAACAGTGCATTGAGTGAGTCTCACTCATTGTCAGTGTATCTACCCCTTACTTTCAGATTATTTCAATCCCCTTTCATAGAAATATTTATAGGTTCCATTAATCATTCCTTGGATTGATTTGGACGGAATAAATGGAATTCCATTTATCAGGCTTGGCTTGATATATTTACTGAAAGTATTCTGTAAGCAATCCCCAAAATATGGAAGATAATTTATATTTTCTATTTCTGGCATACTTGCATATAATTATCTACATACTTCACAATTTTATGCTTCACACTAATTTTTGAAACTGCCATAAAATCATCTCTAGTAATGCTTAAAAATGATTCTCACAATTTACTAGTTGGTTAAAACTAATTACTGTTTATAAAATATAGGTAAACAAGGGTAATATTCATGTAGGTTTATTATGATCGAATGGTAGAAAGTGCAAATCAAAGGATGTCAGTCCAAAGCGAAACAGTGTGCAGAGTTTTAGTTGAAATAGCAAAAATGCTCTTCGGTGATTTTTAAAACTGGGAGGATTGGGATGAAAAATACTTAAAAAATATTTGTAACTTTCAGAACCACTGAGAACAGACAAGAACTCTTATGGCGGCTTTACATCCTTCCATTACGGACCAGTGTTGGTAAACGAGCCACCTCAGCTAGTTTCCTTTGCCAATGACACGGGACTATGGATAACATGTAGTGCTCAAGGAAGTCCAACTCCACAAATTTCATGGATTGAAGATTCATCAGGCTTGCCGCTTATGGCGATTAACGGACTCCGGTGAGTATTACAGAGAAGATGGGAAAGCACCAAACTTTTTCCATCCAGGCTCCTATTTTTTCTACCCTGTTTAGTAAAAGTATAGGCATTGCGTCCCTCTCGCAGTAACACTACTTCCCAGAGAATCAGTACTGGGACAGCTAGAGAGTAAGAAACCCAAGTCATAAAATCGTATTTGCAGGTTTTCCACTAAAGAAATAAGATTTTATTGGCATGAAAGAATTAAATGACCCAGCAGCTGTATGTTTCACACCGACCCTGTATTTTGAGATTGAGGGTAGTAGTCAGGATACATCCAGTAGTGGTATGTGCTTGGAGTAAAAACTCTCCATTACCCGCTACTAATCAGATTTACTTCGGAGGGCGGACGAGAGTTTTTGCCTCTAATAAACTTGAGCCATTTTATGGATTTATGCTGACGCGAGAACCTGAAATTTCTTAATCAATACTTATAGGTTCTTGAGGGAACAAACAGGGCTAATTTTCTTTTTAGTACAAATTGTACGACCCAACATTTGTAGTAATCCTGAGTATACATAGCCACTGTCCCTCTCTGATTTCATGTTCTGATTATTTCTTCCCAGGGATGTCTTCTCAAATGGGACGGTACACATCTTTCCATTTGCAGTCCAACATTTCCGGTCGGATGTGCATTCCGGCGACTACCGTTGTCTGGCGTCCAATCCCGTCGGAACTGTCATCAGTCGAAGGATTCGTTTCCGTGGTGGTGAGTTCATTCTGTCATAACGATTTTTATAGTTCTGAACTCCTTGATTCCGTTCCTGCAATTACGATAATGTCCACAAACAAACATATCCCTAACATTGGGTTGTGTGCCGAGGTGGGCTAATTACTCCAGCAAAGAATGAAACTACATTTGTTTTTATTACTAATGCAAACACCCCTAATGATTTTATTAATGTAAATTAAAGGAATATTTGCCCTGAACCCGAAGAATTTTCTAATGGGCATGAGCCTACAAAGTTCCACAAGGTAATCAGCTCCAGCTTAACATTACACAACACTACCTGCTCCGTGTTTTCCCCATACATTCCATTTATATGGATGTACATAGATGCAGACATGAGTTTTTGTATGTTTATACAAGAGAAAACATTTTAAATTTGGTTTTAGCGTCCTTACAGCAACGTATAAATGCATACCGGGTTTGTATCTCTCACGTATTTACTTTGCAAGTTTGTAAAGTTGGAAAGTTTGTGATCCTTTGTTGCACGTAGAACATTTTCCTTTGCCCAACACCTTTCCGTTTCCCCGTAACTTCCGATGATAAAGGTTGAAAACTTACAGGAGTATAACTCGTTTTAGTGTGGCTGCACACACTTGATCGAGCCATTCGTTCACCTACGTGTGAACATAGAACCCCCTTAAGTCAAAAGTGAGTTTCCTTGAGAACTGAGAAAGTGTGTTGAGAGAGAGAGAGAGTGAGAGAGAGAGAGAGAGAGAGAGCGACCAAGCAACGTCTACACAAACTATTACTAATGACATGTTGAACCTGTCAAACACGAACCAGTTTTGGAGAAGCCCCCGTCCATGTTCGTCTCCATGGACTGTTTCTAATGCCGGGCTCCCAATGTTCTTGATATCATTGTCATACCTATTGGCTCCTCGAATTTTCAAGGAGTTTGAAAGCTCTTCTTTGTAGTTTGACTCAGTCCTTGGAGAATTACTTTATTTTTTTCTACACTCTTTATGATCCGCTCACAATGGAAACTCAATTGCAGGTCGATTGAGTTGCATTGACACGAATTGCTTCTTCAAACTCCTGCCGACCATATGGCCCGCACTTGACGGGAATTTCTGCTCATTTGTCTCTTGGACCCCACTCAATTTAAAACGCATTGCTGCTCAAAATCCTTAGGACTTGTTGGCACGAAGTCTTCATCACCGACCCGAGAACACACTCCTTTACGGCTCCAGTGTACAGATATAGGAGAGTGTAGTATAAGGTCGGGCCGATATTCATGCTTGCATTTCATTTACTTTTGTCCTCCTCCCGGAGAAACTGATGAATGCTAATAAAGGGCAGGCATTTTTCATGCTCTGTAATGATTGGGTGCCGGGAGAGTGTAAAAATGTAGGTCATCTGATAAAACTCTAGTGTTGTTGCTCATGGGGAGTACATGTGCCCAAGTACTCTAGCCTTTTTTCAAGATATAGCCCAGGCAAGAGGGACTTATGTTTATTGAAAAGACCCAGACGGAACCTCCACCAGGAATTCTCTCCGTCGACTCCATTTCTGGATATTTACAAAGTCGGATCTTACAGGCATTGCATCTTGACTTGATTACTTGAAATACTTGTGCAAACATCTTATTCAATAAGAGACGTTTTCAATATTGAACAAAAACCGTTTCACTGAAGGAGTGTTTCTGCATTTTGGGATATCCTCCCGCTTCTGCACAGGTCAAAAAAAGGAGAGTGATAAAAGGTGTACTTGAAATTGACAGAGGGATATACATACATATAAGATCTTAGGATATTACTACTACATGCATATGCTACTACGCTCCTGTACTTTAGACTTGATGCATTTCCAAGTAGCACGTGCTTGAACACATGTAGATATCTATGGGTGTAGCAGCCATGTACATATTTGAGTTTGAATTTTGCAAGAAGTTAAAGCCCGACAAGGTACTTTCACTGTAGCTCTGTCGGTAAAAAACACTTACAAGCAACCTCCCACCCACGAAGCCGGGAGAAACCGACATAAGAAAGGGTTATGCTCTTTACTGCGGTCCCTCGCTTGAAAAAAGTGTGTCGGGAGAAACACAAGGAGGAAAAAAACCTGGGAAAGGAATTGGGTAGGACATACCGACAGAGAGAAAGCAGCGACCTGAGTAAAAATCCAACTCACTCATCTAGCTTCTTGGGCTCTGTGCTTCGTGGTACTACTATTCCAAGTAGTAGGAGGGAGCATGGAAAGTGATTGATATATGTTGTGTCCCAACTATATTTTAT
The DNA here is from genome assembly GCA_947179485.1 of Allacma fusca. Taxonomy (NCBI): domain Eukaryota; kingdom Metazoa; phylum Arthropoda; class Collembola; order Symphypleona; family Sminthuridae; genus Allacma; species Allacma fusca. The sequence continues at coordinate 32,200,946 of OX359248.1, forward strand.
AAGTTTTAACAGAAGGGCTGGCTGGAATACCCACATTTTCCACGTACTTTTCCCAACTTGCAAACTACCAGTGACTCCCTGGTATGTAGTTGTACGTATTATTATTTTTGTTTGGGGCATAAATGCACCTTATCCTATACTCACACTCACATATTCCTTCCCAGATGAACCTTCATATCCCTGAATGAGGAAGTACACATAGAAAACATGGAGGTTGAAAACACGTAAACTGAGGCGGATGAAAATGCTCATAGTTGTTATTGTGCCCGGCGTGCAGGTAGTGGATAAATGTATATTTCCGCTGAGGAACATATTACCTAATGGTATATATACTAGGGGTCTCCAAGGTCTACATATTATCTTTCTATAGATGTGTGTATGAAGATGGTTTAGCACGAGTGAAAATTGAAAGTCGTCAAAAAGTTTTTCCTCGATCGTATCCTGCGGATATTCTTTGACATGTGAAACTTGATGCTTTCCCTTTTGTTCCCCTTTTCCCCTCTCTACGACTGACTGGTTTCCTTTTTTCCTTCCTCCTACATACACATTACATGTAGATAGATTTTTCTCACTTGCACATCTTCTCCACATATCTGTACGGAGGCATCCAGTCTTGCGACATGGAAAACATGCCGAGAATTGCTTCAATCCAATTCCTATTTATATTTTGTCAACCGTTTCCCTCCAATCTATAGGTATAGGTATTTGGGTGAGGCATGTATGTATGTACGTATGTAGGGACCTGGGTTTAAAAGCGGATCAGCTAATCGAAAGGTAAAGTCGATTTTCAATTCAATTCAACTTTATGTATCTAAGCCTTCTACAAGTTCCTACGTATGCACAGTTGCTACTCTTCCTGAGCGGAAAGAAGCAGAGCTTTTCTTTTCAGTGTTAACCCAATTTTTAGTCTGATGGTATTTTTGCTCCTACTGCAGCAGCCCTCTTAAATATTTCTTAGGCCTGGAAAGCATTTTTGCATTTATAGTGTACATATGTACGTACATGCATAATTATACGTAGGTACACACAAATACACTTATGTGAGCATTGGTGTTTGTACCAGACCCGTCCTGTGTCGTATCTTCCTTATTTGCATACATCCAGGATCTCGTGTTCATTGAGTGAGAAAACAGATATGGCGGGTGTAAAAATGCAGACAATGCAAGAAAGAATAATTGGCACACTTTTGGATTCCCCGTCAATGATCATAGTAATAGGCAGTGGGAAAACCTTGTTATATATCTACTTATTTTTTAAAATTATTATTCTACATGAACCTTGTACACTCAACAAACTTGCAAATAATTCCTACACAGAAATCAATTTTATAAAGATTTCTGTAGAGAAAGATGCTCTAGATACAGGGAAAGTCCCTCTTCCTGTTACCATCTTAATACATTTGTATGTATATAATTATACATTCTGGAAACATATCCCAAATATGAGCCCTACTGGCCTTTAATTCATGTCAGGACGACTCATGAGAAGTTTTAATTTCGAGTTTGATATATCAGTGCGTAATTTGATCCACCTCGGAAAGGAAGTACAAACAGAGAGAGATAACGAGATTAAAAACACGGAGTGACACGTGAATGTACGGAAGGTAAAGGTTCCCCATGTAAGAATGTACATGAGGGGAAAGCATTTGTGTAATGAATTCGGCCACCGAAGAAAGCCTTTAATCTGATAATTGACATAAGGTATTCAGAGTATAGGGTTTATGGGGAATCAAAGCAAGGAATATTTCAACTTGCCGACAATAACATGACAATCCTATGCGGCATTGCTTTTCTCAAATCCCATTTACACCTTGACTGGCTCCACGTCACCCCTAAAGTTCCGTATTCTGTAGAAGTTTATATAGATCCCCCCTCATATTTTTTTTTCTTCAAGGTATAAGTAGTCCTCTGACTGAGAGAAGGAAGATTGTTGGGAATGGGAGGGAGGGAGAAGTACACGATCCTTCCCAATCCTCCACACTACCGCACTGTAAGGTATACTATTTATATTTAAAGAAATGCTCCATTCTTCACTGAAGGTAAAGTATACTAGCTGCCCTGGTGAATTCAAGTGTTGAATTTTCAAGGGGTGGAAGACGAAGAAGAAGTGAAGAAAGTTTTCTCAAAGGAATGAAATATGACTGAGATAAGCAGGAAAGGAAAAGGGAAGAGTGAGAGGAGAGTTTCGTTCCTGAATGCTGACTAGTGACTCTTTACTCTCCTACACAACTACTTACACTAATACAATATTCGGGCTGTTGAAAAAGGCTCTTTTCTTCCACATGGCAATTTATAAGTACATATGCATCTCCCACCCAAATGATAACACACACTTGATTCACACGCGCATTCAGAGGGAACATGTTAAGATGTAAAGGCTACTGTGTAGTTACTGAAGTCACAACTTTCCTACGTTAGTTTTTGAATGTGTCAGTGGAGTTGAAGTGCAGCGTCAAACTACTTATTTGTGATTCTACAGATACAAATGGGCATATGTACATATATGGAGAGATCCACACAAAATGGTGAGCTTCAGATAAACCCAACTATAGGTATACTCGGAGATAACTTCCGTCAAATCGTACGGACATACTTAACATATGTACATACATACGTTTACATACTTACATTTACCTTACTTAAGGCTATAGAGTTCCGACGTCAGGCCCAACAAGTAAATACGGCATTGTGGTCCATTCTTGTTGCGCCAAGGGTAACTTTGATCAGGGAATTTCTGAGTGTGAGAGCGAAGCTAAAGGAACTCTGAGGGTGTATGTAGTGTGTATGTGTGTGTGTATATGAGAGAGAGTGAGAGAGAGTGAGTGAGAGAGAGAGAGACCCGGGAAAGAAAGAAAGGAAGTAGGAATAAAAGATAAGAAGCGAAACATTTCACGGCCAAAAGTTTTGATGCTGTTAAACGTGAAGAAATTTTAAATGGGCATGTTCGCACCTTGTTAAGACACTAGGAAAATCCCAAAGGAATTTCTCCGGAAATCGTATTTTCCCCTGAAATCCCTCTCCAAGGCCCTGATGAAACTTAATTTCATTTTGAAATCCGTTTCCCTTTAATCCTCAGTTGATATTTTAATGCTGATTAGCTTAATTGAAGGAAGCAGCATATTTTCCTGAATTAGGGATCCAAATGTATTATTTTTCTATACATTTTATTCAATTCTTCAGAAGTATGCCGCTTGGAATGCTAAACACCAAAATCCTTTTGCTTGTTTCTAGATAAACCACTTATGTAGTATTTGTATAGGTATAGAAACAGTAGGTAAATTGTAAATACACACAATTATTAACTATGGTCCCTCAAGGAATAAGAAAATATGTAAGAGTAGATAGGACGTATGTAATCAGTAGGTCTATGATTTAAGAATAGCATGGGAACTTAACAGCCGACCGGAAAGGCAGGACTCTGAATCAGAGCTACATATAAAAACAATTCAAGTGGGAGCTGAATAAAGTCTTTTTGTTTACGACGGGAGTTGAGAGGAGATTCTATTATCTAATTCTGTTCCCTCCAATTTAATTCCCTGTAAGAACATTTTAAGAATTTAGAGCAGTTGAAGTCACTGAGTTGTTAGGGCTATATCCTTTTATTTCTCTCAGCCTCATCAAGTTTGGTCGGATGTCACCAGTCACCACATCAGCCGTTCAGAGACGATTCAAGTGCTCACAATGGCTTGAGTAGGCTTTTATTAAGTATAACTGTATATTTATAGGTCCAGATAGATACAGATAGATACATATCTACCGATTCAGATTGCCGCTCTACGTATATTTTCTAATACTTTCCTCCTATTTTCTAGTTCGTCGTAAGCTTCGAGATATGTATCTGTACATTTGGAGGGTCTAGGGAGAGGTAATGGCCAAAGTATATGATTTTCCTGCTGTTAGTCTTGTATGACTGGGATGAGGTGTATACATATGTAGTGGGTCCTCCCCTGTCTGCTAAATTCATAAGGGTTCAGAGAGGGAAGACAAAAGTCTTGAGAGGAGCCCGGAGGGTTAAAGTGACTTTGAGTTTTGTTCGAGCTATGTGTTTCATCCCTGTGTACATATTTGCTCAAGGCTGGCGTCAGCGTCCCTATTACATGAGAGATGAAAGTGAAGACATGACAAAGATGATGAAGAAGCTTGGGGAAGGAGAAAGCGTCAAACTTTTTATTCCTCTCAAATCATCCTTCTCATTTTCACCTAAGTGTTTCTCAAAAGCTTCCAGCTACAAACTTAAGTCCCGACTCGCTCATTCTCCCGTCTTAGCTAATGTTATTCGGCATGTGAGTTTTTCAACTTTTTATTTTATATGTCTACAACCTACCTTTTTATTAAAAGCCTTCACCAGAGCCTTATCTCACGCGGAAAAAAAAGGAGGAGGGGAAGAAACGTGCACTGAGACTTGCAAAAATGTTGTGAATTTTTTTCAAGTCTTTTTTTTTCTCTCTTTTGCTATAGTCTCGTTTAATAACCAAGACTTGTGCTGTTCTCCAGTATCTATGTATGTACCTATATGGGAGTTAAGGGGGAGATGATCATCTGGACGGAGCAGGACAGTAATTGGAAACTTTTGTGGAACTCACAAACAATGGGGAGCTGGGAGTCTAATATGAAGGGCCGGCGTTGGGAAATTATTGCAATTAGGCTCTCTCTCTCGGGAATGCTCGCAATAAGTTGTGTTTGAAGTTGTTGCTTTCTTCCCAGGACAATTTAAATAAAGTGATTTCACTTGGCCTTAAACTGTACAAGAGTTTTGGGATGACTCCGCCGTCAGCGAAACCATCGGAGCAATGATTGTGACTTATTCTATTTGACAGTATGACAACTGACGACCCCAAATAATTTCTCCTTCATTTCCTCTCAGTCACTTCTCTGAGAGTCGTACTTGCCTCAAGAAAGGGTTGGGGAGAGTCTGACAGAAAGGGAAAGCTCAGCTGTGAAAAGAGCTTTTGTGTATGTGAGCATACAGAGATATAAGCAGTCATACCCCGAGTGTACAAGAGTGGGGAAAACAAGAGAGATGTTCCGAGCGTGAAAAAGCAGTTAAGTTGAGTAAGTAGACAAGAAGACCCATAAGAAAGAGAAGGAAATTTTGGAATTTCCAATTGTTAGAAGAATAGCCGTCTTTTTGGTCTTCATCACAATCATGAGCATTTTTTCTCACTGGGACCCCACCATGCATACAAGTGTCTTGGGGTGGGCTTACTACAGCTCACACTCCTACACCCACACACACACACACACACACACACACACACACACACGCATAGACGCAGACATACACATCCACACATTCAAAAGAAAGGAGAGAGAATGAGGAGCCGTCGGAGGAGAATAATACCAAGAGAGCTATTGAATTAACTACCCACTTGATGGGTTCCTGCACTAGAGATATTACATCTTCATCTTATTCCTCCTTTTTTCTCTTCCTTCCTTTTCCTCTTCCTTTTCTCTTCTCACATTCCCTCTTCCCTTTTTTTTCCAAAGGATACATAGCATACAAATCAACTTAAGGAAATCGTCAAAAATACACACAGCTTTTTACTCAACGTATAAGTCAAGCATATTTTCCCTTATGGTTTCATAACTTTTTTTCCCTATACTGACAACACACTAGATAGTTATAACTACCAACGCACATGTACCATACATACATACCCATACACATACAAGTTTGAGCTATAGTCATTTTAAGGACTTTTAACGTAAGTTGACTCACTCGATTCTTTTGGGAACTTTCCGATTTTACCCCTCTTGTCAGCTTCAAATGGAATTCATCAATTCTCGAGAGAGAGAGAGAGGGGAAGAATTTGTGAAAATACAAAGAGTATTTTTAAAAATTCCCCCAAAATACTCCTTCCCATGTGATAGGCTGTTATTACCGTAGGGTTTGTGGAAGACAAAGTCCATGTACCAGGGACCATATATTTCATGGCAGTCGGTACTTTGTCTCAGTAAATGTCTTTCCCTTCCGTTAGTTTTCGTCACATGCTTGAGGAGTTTAAAAAATTAGGTTTTCACACGTATAATTGCCATTGCCATAATTACAGGAATAATTTGGAGTAAGTACTGGGGATATTCCCGTTCAAAATGACTCCTTGCAGGGGAGTGGTCCTGAGAGATATGTGCATTGTTACCCGGAGAGGAGCCGCATTTCCCTTCAAACTACATACATACCGTCCAAGTACTTGTGTCTTGAAAGGTTACTTTCTCCTCCTCACGAACTGTTAACTATATGGTAAAAAACGATGATATTCAATCCTCCTAATAGCCTCGTTAGTATAAAGAGGGATTTGAGGGAGTTGACGGGGAGTTGCAGAGCACTAGACCATAGCCGTTTTACACATTGCCAGGGAAGGAAAAAAAAAGTTGTGTTATAGAACAGGAAGAGAAAAAAATGTATTTTGAGTGTGGGACAGCCTCAAGGAAAGCAATGTGTGAAAGTAAGTGTGTTGCAAGCTGAAAAACGTGATTTCTCTCATGTATGGTGGTTGTAAAAGCAAGGGTTAAATTCCAGCTGCACTCCGAGTAGTAGGACATGAGCGGGGCCCAGAATTAATACATAGGGGTCATAGGCTCCACTTTATTACATAAATACTACACGCTGGCAGCTCCGAGTCATTTCATGTTCTCCCCATAAGTACATGCAGCGGAGTAAAAGTACGTACTTTGAGCTAAGGTCTGTACATAGGGTGAGAGCTGTGAAGGAAAAACCTCCAAGTACTGATCTAAAAGTCTGAAAGTAATGGTTTTGCAGGAGCACTACTACTCTCAAACTATCGACTCACATATACAGTCGTCGAGATTTTCCCTCCATTTCCACATCTCATTTCACTTGAAACTGTTTCAACTCATTTAATGAGCTTCATTGTCTCATCAACCACGGATACCTCTTAGTAGTTTACGTGTACAGTTGTGACTGCACGCTTCTATGAATGTACTTACGGGGGCCTACACTGCAGTGTAATATAATCATGTAAGTAATGCCACTGGAAATGTATAAAAAAATTCCCTGCAATAGTATCTGCGTACAGTCTATTCAAGTATCAAAGATTAGTAGGTACATACTGTATGTATAGGAATTCGTGAGAAAAATCTACTCTGTCTGCACCTTCAATGGTTAAGCCTATATAAGTTGATGTAGTGCTAGAGAGACAAAAATAGTAAGCTGATATGATACACTTATTGGTAATGGTAAGTGTATCTATACTGGAGTCATTGAACATGGTTCTCCGATTAGCGTATAAAGACATATGCATACGTAGAAACCATATCCAATTACAAAGTCTTACAGGAACCAATATCCAATGTTTTGGTGTATTTTATAAAACTTAAGTTCTGGAAATGACGTAATTATATATGTACGGAGATATAAATGTACAGAGATAGAAACAATCATTGAATGTGTATAAATGAAATGCAAACTTTCCGCTGGGTCCCGATTCTCATTTGACATACATAAAAAATTGGTAGGCAGGGATTTTGAAGGTAAAAGTACTGTAGAGATCCTATCGACAACTAAATACACCCCAGGCCATGAGTTTATTGCTTGTGTATGTACTGCCGAGTTGTGTGTATGTGCTAAACTTATTTAGCTTCACGGAGAGGTAGCCTAATAAGAGTGAAGGGGAAGAATGGGGAGGCATAAAAAGCCCAACGGCGTAACAACAGTTCTTCCACAAAATTCCGCAATGGATATTTTCCCCATCTTCTTTTTCCCTTGATTCTTTTCCTTTCTCTGTAGTATGTCTTTTTCTTGGACGCTTTTATTTCAAATCAATGCGAGAAGAGGCATTTCCTTTATCTCTTCCTCCCAGATGTTTCATTCTCCCGCGTATATCTGGGAGTTAACGTTGTAGGTACATTTCAATGGAGGATTCCAGCATGAGCCGCATTTGATTGTAAGAGTGTTTTTAGTGGGCTCAAACTATGTAGATATAGATAGATACATATACATATGTGAGTATAGTATTAGAGACTAGGGAATGAATGACGAATGAGTATAACAAATGGAAGACAGTTTACTTGCCCGCTTTTCTTTCCTCATCTCAATTAAGTAGCCGAGACGCTGATGCGTGTTTATGTATATTGTATTATTCTAAGTGGTATAATTGTCTCACGATTAAGGATAGGAATATGCTCTAATTCTAATGACAACAGTCAGAGAGAGAGAGAGAGAGAGAGAGAGAGAAGAATCTTCTTCCTGCCTAATGATCTTTTTCGGATCTCTCCTCTTCTTCTGGTTAAAATCCTTCGCTCTTGTAATTGAACTAGTTGCTAATGTCTCCTTATAGAGGCAATCATACTTTGTATTTATATAGCCTGGGATATAAGGGCATATGTATGTATCCACAGTGGGTAGTCCATCCAGCTCAGGGTACCCCCTAGTATACGCTCACAGTTTTTTTTCAATTTGGGGCTCATTTACAAAGATATACGGAAAGTATTCTTTGGGAGAAGTTCGTCGAGGAAATTGGACGGAGACTGAAGACCCGGTTTCTTAGCTTAAATAACTCCTACAAGTAGACTTGAATGGCTATAAATTCTCCTAGTGATATATCATATATAAAAGAATAATTCACTGTATTTCACATTGCTCCAAACATGACATGAGTGGAAGTGAATGCCATATCTTAAATGTCTTGAAGAATTTATTGGCCTGTAATTTATGTAACGTAACGAATGTATGTAACTGTAGTAGTCACATAGGGGCTAGATTTATTTTATGACTATAGACTACCTATAGGCTACCTATCTGTACTAACTACATGCCTAGGCTTATGTTCCCACTTTCCAAGCTCGGAAGTAAACTTCAGTTCCCTTTTTAAACAACAACTGATAGGTTCCATGAGGGTGTGCTTATATTTTTAGATTCTTACAAAAATCAATACAAGGATGCTCCTTCACATGCATAATTTTTTAGTGTAGTTTGATTTGCACATTTCTTACTATGTTTAGATATTCTTCCATGTCGCTATTTAGCACAATCTGGGAATGCTTTCAAAGGGGGACTTTACGTCACGTTATTTTGGCAAACAATATTTTAGTGTCAAAACGCATCTATTACAAATATACTATGATACTGACAATAAGTAAGGGAATATTTTCGATTATTAGAATTCACAATGAGCTGAATCTTAAAATTTCATAGAATACATACTTCAGGAGAAAATTGTATTCTATTCTTTGTGAACATGAATGATTTGGAATGCCTGCATTTACAAGCTTGTTGGCGCAAAACATTTTTGAATAAAAAACTGTAGACGGCACTGTGGAACATCTTGATGGAATTAATTTGAAGATGTGGGAGTGTGTCAAATTAGCAGAGTAGGTCTGTCGTGTAGGCGATCCAATAAATCACTTTTGTGGTAGTAACTGAAGGGATTACTCAACATTTGAGCTATGTTTCAAAATACTTAATTGTTCACAGTATCTCAAGTTTCGTTTGCTGGAGGGAGATCCAGCGATGTGAGCTACTTTGATAAAAATCAGAAACGAAGCAAACTCTATAATGTGTGCCAAATATTATTATATGGTATATGTTGGAGGGAAACTATAGAATTATGACGATTCTACGGAACACTACTTGTAAGGAACTGTCAATGTAAGGAGCGGCGGAGATAATTGCAATAAAATCAAAGACATTCCTGGCAAATACTATTTTATCATTGGTGCCTCCTATTCCTTTCCTATTGTGAAAATCTCCTTTTAGATACATCTTTCATAGAAAGGGTTTCAGCTCCTGCGGATATGTGCGTGGGTGAAATTGATAATTTAGGATGTGATTTGCGCGGAACGGCTCTGCATCATTTACTCCTGGTTCCACGTGGTTACCTATCCTATGCATCTTTTTAATGATAGGTGCACGCAGTCAATATTTTGATTCCAAACTGAGTATTTTCGCCCGGTGGGGTGAACATACACAAGTACGTATGTATGTAGGTATCTACACACATGTGTACGTAAGAAATAAAGTGTCTAAAAATAAACCAGCGCAACACGTCCATACATATGTACATGTCCTGGGTAAGGTGATATTGTCGTTTTGTGCTTGGCATTGGGAACGTCGACGTATGTATCGGTTTTGTAAGACGGCTGGAGGAACATCATCTCCTTAAATGCAAACATGGGGACGAGTGGTTAGAAAATTGTGTCATCTTTCGATTCTCTTGTGCAGATGAAGCAACTCATGCGTTTGATATTCTGTTGTTGTAGTGGTAACGGGAAATTGGAAACCGGTCCTTGAGAATACAGTAGTGCCGAGAGGAAATGTGGTTCCTTTTGTATGCAGAATTGAAGAAAACTCCCGGGACTTTCTGTCGATTTCAGGCTGGAGTAGTTCCACTTCATTCACGCCCATAACATCATCTTCAAGAACGGCAACACCACGATTCTCGGACGCGACAGAACTTGGATTTCTTCCCATTCTTTATGGCCCGAGGTACTATTACCCTACCATTTACATTACTAACTTGCTTCTTCCCCCTTTCATTCAGCCCAACCCCTAATTTCTATTGATCTAAACAATTTTTAGTGAATCACAGCTAAAAAATCAAACTGGTAGAAAGTAAGTGTGGAATTGTTTTATAATCCTTATTTTATTAGATCCTGATTTGAAATCAAATGTTTGAGGGTCGTTAAAATTTCATGGGTTGGTAAATTTATGTCCAGAAAAAAATAACATTATATTTTATTTATACATTATTATTTTTATTGGTAAGAAACTGTAGGTACTTACAGGGAATACTTTAAATTAAGCTCATATGAAAGTTCACATGCTCACATATATTTGGAGTATCTACATGCATGAACGCTCTCAAGAAAGCTTTGATCGCATGATTACCAAATAAAAATTCAGTGAAATCCCCCCAGTTGTATACCGCCGCCTCTTAAGATATTAGATTCTTTTCAATAGTTCTAACCTCTGAGCTGACACTGGGAGTTGTTCTCCTTTGAGAAATAAGAAAGGATCAAAAAGGAAGAAGAGCTTGTTTACCAAAGGGACTTAATACCCCTTGATAAAGTAAAATTTCCTTATTTCCGTAGCTAGTAATCGTCATTTCCGATTATTCCCAATTCTCCCCGGCTTACCTGCCTTTGTAACACTCTTCCTCTGAACCTTTCTCGTATTTGGAGCCGCCTAGAAGATCTGAGCCATATCTCATTAGTTGAAACTTCATAACCATCACAAAGACAACCTCGTATGGATTCCGAGTCATGTGATAGTTACCTTCAGGGGAAATTTCCTAACTCCCTATTCATAACCAAGTAGGAATTACATGAAGGTAGACTCTTACACACATAACGCACGTCTGCATCGTTATCTGTAGACTCAAAGGTAAGCACGAAGTAAAAATTACATTTACTATTTCGGCACTACACATCCTGGGATGATTTACATACATGCTATCCCCACCTTGTTGTTAAGGAGCTGTGTCCTTAATTAAGCCCCATACTACTGGAGTTTAGGGAACACTTTGAGGTTCGGAATTTTTCCAGGAGTATCTTTGAACTGGATCTTTGTGGGGGAGTGGGGGAGTTCTACTGTCACAATACAATGCATTCTACTAGTATGAAGAAGGTTTACTGGAAAGAATAAAATTATTATTATTGTCACAGTCATTGTAAGGCTTACATGTCAACAGATGTGCACATTTTGAGTAAATTCACACAATTATAATTATTTCATATGGTTTGTCATACTAATGTGTATTTAAAATTTAAAGTCATTGGCTAAAGTGCAGAAAGTACCAAGTTCATTTGAGCTACGTACAAAAAAGTTACAGCTCACTCCGGCTATTAACTCACTATAGCTGGAACATATACCCAACGGTTCATTCTCCTGAGTGAATACTATTTGGTACCTTTTGCAACTAACTAAATGTGCGAATTGGTACCTCTTGGAATTAGAATTTTCAGCATTTGGTACCTTTTGCACTCCGACCAACGATATTGGAGATAAATAATGCATAGAAATTATTACGGACAGAACCTTCCTACTAGATACAATTACATAATACATCTTTGTTTAGAATGCACAAATATCCCCGGGTAAGGAATACAAGCAAACATTTGCAAAACATCCCATTCAGTGGAAGTAATTACAGAGGAAATTTTGGAAAAGCAAAATGAGCAATGGTTTAACATTGTGGGAGATGGAGATGTTCACTTTTGCTTTGAAAACTATAGACGTTCATGTCTTCCACTTAACTGTAAAGGTATTCTCTCTAGAGGTATGTACTTAAGCATGTGTAGATACATATGCATGTATGAATACTCCCACCCAAAAATAATCACTCAAATGTATCGTTTCAATTTCCTAGTCTGTCTCCTTCTCCCTCTACTACGTACATACATATGTACATACAAACATACATACATAAATACCCAGTCACCCTAGTTCCATTCTATTAGCACAGGATTTACCTTGGAGGTAATTTCCCTAACAAGACAAACCTTTGATAATTTCCCTTTGTTCGTGTATGCTATAATTACTGATAGATGCAGAGAAATAACATCACTCTCCTTATCAAATTTCACGGCTTTCACAAATTTCACTTCAAAAAATGTTTTATTTTTTTTCTTACAAAAAGAAAGACACAATTTCCAGAGAAATTGAATATGCTATCTTGGCATACATGAAGTTTTGCCTGAGTGTACTAAAACTGTTGCGCTGCTGGGAAGATGAATCTGTTGCCTTCAAATGTTTCATGCCTTCCTATTTCCCTATCCCATAGGAGAAATAGAGCATGAATCAATTTAAAGAATTTGAAAGAATAATCTGTACATCATAACTGTAGGGAGCGGAGCGCCAGTCAAACGAAGAAGGAGAGAGAGAGAGAGAGAGAGAGAGAGAGAGTACCACAAACTATGAAGATATTGCTGGCTTTTGAATATATATCAAGCAGAAATGGAAGGGAGGAGAGAGAGGGAAAGAGAGTAGAGAGAGAGAGAGAGAGAGAGAGAGAGAGAGAGAGAGACGGAGAAAGGAAAAAAATAGAAAAAATGTTAGGATAGAAAATCGGACAAGTGTAAAAGGGAAGGGAATGCATCATGAAACAGAAGCATGCACAAGATTGAAGATTAATTCTCTATCTAACAAAAGGATCGTGAGACTTGTAATATGTAGAGATTGGGAAAAGAACCAGCATGATTTTCATCCTTATCCTCTTTGGCTGTCGGATTCCGTTTCATCTTTGACGAAGTAGCTCATTCATCAGGAAACGTCGTTCAATCATGTTGGTCCTCCTATATCTATCCTTCTATCACTTCCTAGTATATAAATAATCTCTAGGTATAGAATATTTATACACAGGCCCTGTGTACACATAGGCTCAAGCCAATCCAGAAAAAAACAAGTTGATTCGAAAAGTGTAGTCTGTGAAGCCTGAAAAGGAAGAACAAAACTAGAAATAATCGGCCGTGTTCAATCCTCCTTACTTTACGCATCATCGTTCTGATTATTTTCTTCAAAAATGCCCCCTATAAGTGAGCCGGAGTATTTAGTGTCAATGGAAACAACAAAGATTAGTTCTTCTAGACCCACACAATATTTCCCCTTAGTAAACTGTTTGCATTGCTACAGAAGTCTCATCAACGTGGGTACTTCCACCAGCCCTAATTGTTTTCACATATGTGCCACCATTCTCTTGTATTTTTCCTCCAAGTGGGTATCAAAAGGGCTTCCTGAGAATTACTATCCCAAAGAATGTGAGGCTCACCATTAGCACAATACTGACTCTTTTTGTGAGTAATAATACTTGAGCCAATTTTGTGGTACTTGAGAAGTTGAGACTTCCGTCGATGTATGAAAAACAAAGTTTTTCCTACGTCAAAAACAAATGAAAATTCTCAGTAATTGGGAAGATGTTGATAATGTACATGTTAGTAAACGTATGTATGTATCTATGTATCTACATATATACACGCATCTAGACTGGAGACGTATATAGTTTTTGGTTAGAATTAAGAAACACATTTTTGTTTTTAAGTTTTCCCCAATATGAAATGCTCTTGAGTCCAAAGCCAGGATTATGGAAGTTGAAGGATTCTCAGATGCATTTACGAATGGTATTCTTTTTAATTCAGATGAGCAAATGTTTGCCTACTGGCCAAATGGCTGCTGCTCTTGATGTTCGGGGCGGCTGTAAGCTCTGTATTATTTGTAAACATGAGAGATCCATAACATTAAGGAAACCTCCGAGTTTTAATAAAAATTCATGTATGTACTTGCTTCGGTTGTAATTGGACACGCGTATAAATAACTATACGTTGTCTATTTATAAGTGAACGTATGTACATAAGTACATTAGATTGTGTGCCTCTGTACTGTAGACTTGTTAATTTGTGTACACTTGAGTGGTAATAGGAGTTGCGTGTGTATGTATAAGGAGCGGGAGTTGTTGGGTAGGGAGCTCAGAGCGGAGCGCAAACCGCATACGACATTAGTCTTCATTTGGTATTAAACAAGGAGACGGGTTAGCATCTGACTATGGATTATTATTATGCTTTCTCCGAAATAGGATATGGAACGTCGTTAGGAATTACATGCATGTAATATTTCCCGGAATTATTTTTAGCTTCATTTTTGCGAGAAGAACTTAGCAAAGCGTCTATCACCACTGGGATGGCTAATACAGAGGCTCTCCTGTATACGCAGAGAGAGAGAGAGAGAGAGGCTATTAGGAAACCGTGAGATTACTTTGGTGTAACATATATATAATAGGCAGGGAGGACCTACTTCCTTGAAGGAGACACTCTGTATAAGCTGGAACTGTCATGAATTTGTAATTTAATGAAGGAGCGTCTGCTCCTACTTCTTGTGACTCTTATTTTTTTTTGTCTGACTTTTACTTCTGACTCTGTATCAGTACGTATACAGAGCGGTAGTTTTCCCGGTGTAATAAAAAAAAGCAAGGCAGTTGGTCGCTCATAACTTTCTCCCAGTACGGAAGGGGAGCCGGAGAATATATTGGGAAAGGAGATGGACCTTTTCCAAAGGAGACATAAATATTTGTTAAATTTTCAAAGGCATCAGCAGTTCTCAATTGAGAATCAATACTGTTTCTGCCTCCGTACCTACTTAAGTTCCCTACCTCACCTACACAGAGACACACAGACAGTCACTAGTACACACGCACCGTACATGCATCTTTAACGGAAATACTTGTGAAGTAGTCAAAACCTTATGGTTATGTGTCACCCGTTCAAGAACTATGGGAAATATGGGATGTGTTACGTATCAAATCGTTATCACAGTATTAATTCCAGAATTTCATAAATATTTTTTTCCTAGTTCTTTTTGCCAAAATAAAATTCATAGGTTTACTATCTGAAAGTGAGTTTCGTCGGAGCACTTCTACTTAGTGAAGCTGTTTCTTCGAAATATCGTTTACAATATCGGCTCCTACTCATTCTTGTACATGTACGTAAATACACTTACAGGGGACTTGAAATCTTTCAGCACCTCCCCCGAAGCTTGCATAAGGAGGGAAGTGAAAACGTTTTTAATGTTACCTTAATTTGGAAAACCTTTTGTCACATATTTAAAAAAATCATCCTCTTTTTCGGAAAAGGGGGGATGAGACGGATGATGATACAATTATCAAGGAAGGGAAGCGAATTTGATATTTTCAGGAAAAAGTGAAATCTTGAAAGTTTTTGATTATGTGTTCAGAACTCAAGTTTAAAAATTTCAAAAACAAAACAGTCTTTTGAGATTAATTGTATTTAAAGAACTTTTTAACAAGCACAATATCTCACCCTTGCGTTGAACATTTCAGACATAAGTGTAAAAATAAAAAAAGAAATTTTAAATCGTGTCAGTTCTTCACCTTGTCTGTTTAGTAGAAAATGAAGAAACAATATATATTTTGCCATTTATCTCTACATGGGCTGGAGGGATGCTGAAAGTTTTCATGGGACCCTGTGTATATCCATTGCAGAGAACCCAGATATGAGGAATTTTTGCTACAGCAATTTTTCGTAACATGATCACGATACTTGTGCCGAAGTGAAGGAGATAGGTGCGCAATATCGGGTTACGTCTCCTTGCAATATTTTGGGTTGTTACCTAAAAATACTTGCTGGAAGTAACGAAGTGTACATATTTATTATCAGTTGTGATACATCTGCAGGAACACACTTAAGGAAGATGGGTAATATGCTCAACTTCAAAGCATTACTTTTATTGACTGAGCGCATCATGGGAAGAATGAATTGAAATAACGAGCACAACAAAAATTACATCTCTTGTATTATTATGATTGCAAAAAATTCCAGCCAAAAGGTTCCAGTTTTATTGTAAAGTTACTCATCTATCTTACGTTCCGGAGTTTTTTTTTTTTTCCTAATGTTGTTTTCTTATCTTTGCAAAGTAGGCAGCTTGAACGGGCCATTTTTCAACTTTACCCTTATAACCTACAGCTCCGTCCTAGAAACACGACACTGGGCTGTCTCCAAAATCCTACGCCTAAGAACAGATACAATACTCCATATCAGTGTTATGCATTTTGGGACCCAGGGACCAATCTTCTTTCTTCCCCTTGCTTATATGTACACACGCCTTCAATTTTTCCTTGGAACAATTTTCAAATTTCATGTACATACAGATATTCGCCCAACCATATATCCACAGGGTAGGCTTTACCCATATAAATATCCATACCCACGTATCATGCACGTAACTCAGGGGTAACTGGCAATCTGGGGAGAAAATGATAGAAAACAAGATAAATCCCATGTTCCGCCCTGGAGCACAGCAAAAGTGAAGTATGAAACTTAATGTCAATATTGTTAGTGCAGGAACGCGTACTAAATTAACTGATGTATCTATTGTTGCAAGGAATTCAAGCTAACAATTTAATGTACAAGGTTCTCCTCGGATGATTGTCAAGTATCAGAGGAATTCTGCATACCTCCTCCTATATCATCCTCCTATGGTATGTATGTACGTATTCACTATGAGCATATGCATATACATATTTAGATATGTATATAGATATCTACACCGGAAAGGAGTGGAACGGATGCAGAGGAAACAAGCATCGAAGAGTGCAGGAGACAACCCATTTAATTTATTCACACATTTTCTCTCCCACTCAAAGTCACTGGTGAAAATTCATGCGTTCCAAATTTAACTACCTCCCTATACCTACATATAATTAGATACAGATACATTCTCTCCCTATAATTTATGAATATTCACCCATATGAATACCACTGGGACGCCAACCCTTCAGAAAACCCCTTTCCCAAACTGGTACATCTATACACACTGGATCTGTAAATACAGTATCTCTGGTTTTGATTAATTAGTTTGAACTTTGAAAGAGAAAGAAAGCCGAAGAAAGTGTTGGAATGACAGGATGTATCCTCACAGAAAAATATTGCGCAAACAGTTCAAGGATTCATGTATTCCTTATGAAGAGCTTCTTTTAATTATTTAGAAATCCCAGCGTATTTCAAAACCTATTGACAAATACATAATTTGACGTTAACATGTGTTTCCTTCCATATATATATCTACATACACTATGCAAGTACATAAAGTGTGCAGTTAGTGACAGAGACGAGCTAATCGGTTTCGAAAGCACGTGCCAGGAAATCAGAGTATTTCCAGTTGTATTTCTTCCTCAAAAGCTATTTATTTAGTAAGTGCATAAACACACTGAAGGGATTTTACACTTAGAGTGTAGTCAAGTGTGAGGGGAATGCCGCCTTGGATCTCCTTATGAGAGGAAAAATGACGGGAGAAGTTTAATGTACACATTTTGTGGTTCTTCATTTTTCTAATAAAAAAAAATATATGCTCCCCGACCGTCGTCTCAAGTGCTCAGTGAAGTAAAAACAAGTACAAGTTGGAATGTTTAATACTTTTTCGATACTTTTTATAGTCCCAGTCTTCCAAATGCTTTTAGCCACACTGAGGTTTGGGGGAGGGGGGAAATGGGAGAGAAGGTCTACTGCCTCAAGACACAATTTGTCTTGGATAGTCGCATTCCCAAAACTTTATCTGTCTTGTACAAAACTACGTTCCTCTTGGCTTGATTTTTCCATGGGATTTTATTCCACAAGGGGAATAAATTGTCGGTATTTTCCGCTTGGACATTAATTTAAAATACAAAAATGAGAAGGATTTCGAATAAATTTGGATACTAAGTGGCCATTTATCATGGGCAGGGAAATTGCAGGCATTCTTTCCCCTTTCAGAATTGGAAGTAGGCAATTTTATAGGTATATTGAATTTAAACAAGTTCATACTTTTGAGTTCGACTAAATTCTATGAAATAATAGTCCGCTGCCGATGCATAGTCCGGAATTCAGATAATGTGAAAAAAAAGGAAACTTCATTGTTCTTAAAGATGCTTCTCCGTGTGTTTATATTATAGAGATATAGGGAAAAGTCCCTACTGCAAAACTTGATCTTGTGAAGGAATTTAGATGCTGGTTGGGGTTAGCCGAGTAAAAACTTATGAGACCAGCCTTCATGTCTCTTGATGATGCTTGTGAGGAATGTGTGCGGATGATGAGTCGCTACAAAAACTAAAATGTCACTGTGTCCTGTACTTTTTATACGTAAGATCTTCTTATATGTAGTTACAGAGGAGATACATAAGGAATTACAAAAAATTACGGAGTAAGTGAGGACTTGGTCTTTCATACTTCGTCCATGCTTCTCCCTACAAGCACACAACTCTTGAAAAAAATGACATTTAAACCTTTTTGAGCATACGAGGACGCTCAAGATTTGAGGGTTAAAGGAAAGAAAAGATTTTGAAGTTACTCCTCACTCAGTCAAGTTCCTTGAAAGGAACACTTGAAAATCAAGGAGAGAATAAAAAGATTATTAGATAATTGGCTAAGCCTGTTCAAACCAGCATATTCTCAAGTTCTCTCTCCCCTTCCACTTCATAAATACTTTTCCCTTTCCCCACGCATCCCCAACTTTTTTTTTCTCTCTTTGTTGCTAATTATCAAGTTATACTTGCTAATTCTATCCCTCTCCTCTGGAATTTCTTGAAATTTTCCTTTCAAAGGAGGCACTTTGTACTTGCCGTAGGTAGTAGGCTCCTCTTTCCTCCACATCTCTGTGATTGGATTATTGTTCGAATTACATTGCCACAGGCTGGGCATGCAAAATTCTTTTTGCTAAAGAGACAATAATAATTACTTTATAGCCCAGTAATTTATTTAACCCCGAATGACAACTCAAATGACAGAGTGAAATAGTAGAGTACTACTTACAAAAAGAGAGTGGGGATTCCCTCAGATGAAATCAGCAGCGTTTCTGAGGAATGTGAGGATAGACGTAATGGAAGGGAGGAAAACAAAGCTGCATTGATTCTAATGGAGAAAGAAGGTTGCAAAGGGGAGCCTACTGCAAGATTCTGCAAGTGATAGTACTGTTGAGTAGTAGGTACATATGTATAGATATGTATACAGTACATTTATATCTACAGATACGGTCATACATAAACAACGTGTGTCAAGGACTATTCCTTAAGTGTATCCTCCTCCTCCTGCTCTCCTGCTAAAGCTTATCTGCCAAAGTGTTTGCTTGTCTAGCTCCCTGTTTGTGATGTGTTTTTTTTGGAGGGCAGGCGAAAAATAGAGACGACGGAGAGAAGAAGAGGATTAGCTATGAATCTCTTTTGATGCTCCTTAGTCGACAAAAATGAGTTGAAATGGGTGAGAAAGATGAGGAAGATATGTGTGACTGGATGGGTGAAGAGGTGCCGTAAAAGTCTGAGATGAACGTATGAAGTTCTCATATCAAAAGTTCCAATGAGACGTGACAAGTTTCACTGATCGCTTTTACCATGTTCCCTTTCTCACATAATATAGCTCTCCTATTTCCACTTCCTGTCTCTTCCTTTTGACTTTCTTCCCCTTTATCTACATCTACTTCATATATGACCTGTGTAATAAGTATAAGGACTTAATACTTTACTTCAACCAAATACACACAGTTCTGTCTGCTGTCTTGCATACTGACACATATGTACATAGGAGTCTGTTCCAAAATAATTTCTTCCCTTTGAAATTCTACTTATCCCTTGAATCCCTGTCTATGTATGTATCTAACAATACAATAAGGGTTCAGATATAAGAAATGTTGTCTGGTTTTTCCGTCCTCTCCACTTATACATCCTATTGTGTCTTCGAATGGATCATAATGCTTCCGTTTAGTTAGCCTTATTCTTCCAAACTTGCATCTACTTTAGAGTCCATTTCAGTCTCCCTCCTCTCCCACTGTCATAAATGATATGAGCAAATTCCAACGAGTACTTATTTGGTGGAGGGAGACAATACCGAGTTGAAATCCAAGTGCCCAAGAAAATTCTGGAACTCTGGAGAAAATTCATTTCTTCGATTCTCATTACTACTCCCCATTACTACCAAGTCTGGTTATAACTCTGTGTACAATTATGGTCATGCGGACAATTCCAGAAGAAATTCTATCCGATCTCTAGGCATGGCTACCTCTATATCTATGTATGTACCTATGCGTAGATGATTCCATCTGTAATTTTGAGGAGACTTATTGTAAAGGACAGGGCGTGTATAAATATATATATGAAGCCCCACCACAAAGAACAACGTTAATAACATGAAATTTTTGGAGGGTCCTACAAATGAAGTCCTCAAAGCCCCGTCCAATATATAGTAATTATATCAAGTGCAATAACCCGGGAGTGCCGTCTCCAGACACTAAATAGAATACGCATTTTTTCAATTTACCCAGCAGAATAATTGGTTTCGGATCGCACTGAGGCCCAAGTGCAGTTACATGACTTGACTACAAACCTCCGTATTATGCTGGACTTTCAAGTGTGTTGAATGTTGATTTAATAGACTGTTGAAATTTCTGATGATTTTCTGGGAGGACAGAGAGCTTATAATATTGTGGAGTTATTCATTTACTAGTTCCTAATGGTTGGGGGGGAGAGGAGGTTGAAGTACTTCTACATTGAACGTACTGACTGTGTGGTCCTTGGAGCTGGATTTGGTGCATTATGGTGATGAATTAATATGAGAGTGGAAAGGACAATGGGTTGGAAAGCGGGGCTCGGAATTACCAGGGAAGGGTGATGATGATGTGTGGAAAACAGTGGATAACTAATCCTGTTCCTGACTGCGTGTAGGCACAACACTCGAATGTGATCCAGGGGAGAGCCAGACATGGATGTTATCCAGTGTGGCAATAATAACCGTGATGATAAGAAATAGATCCTCAATTCATTAGCTCTCTCTCTCTCTCTCTCTCTGGATGAGCTTAGCTTTAATTTTGAAATCGTGAAAGCCGATCTGGGCCTGGATGCATACAACAAGAGACCACAGATTGTGGCTGGGAGCTTGGGGAAGTAAAGGGTTCAACATTGAGCACGTTTGTCTGCCTACTTCCACATTCCCTCCCGGAGAAATGGATAAATTCATGGGTTCACGCGGATTAGCACCCTTATATAGGAACATGTACATATGTACACTCATATGTATAATTACATCCATACGAATTTAAACTCATCTGTGTATAGATAGATACATTACTGAGTTAGAGGTCCTACCTTCATTTTATTCGCAGACAAAATACATATCTATAGATATACATATGTAACTGTAGTTAGTGAAAGGCCCATGATATTTTGTTTGGAGGAGCTAGATACATATACAGTGCCAAGGAGGTTTTCACGGGACTCTACTTCCAACCAGCCCCTTCTTGCTAATATGCTTTCTCCAGTGCTGGAACATGCAACTTCCCTTTCCTCTTCCCGTTTAAGGGTAACCCACTAGGAGTAAATACATGCATTGTAGACCCTCAATGGTCCCTCGGTGTGTGGGTACATAAAAACTACCCACGCTTTACGCACTTATCGGCAGCTCTGATGAGCTGTGAGAGGAGGAAGCTGAAACCACTGGAGTGACAAGAAGGGTGACCTCATTTAAAATCCCGATTTCTCCCAACTACATCCACCATACATGTATTGAGTACATCCGTGTTATTTAAACGTATCAACCAAACACTAATGAGACAGCATTTCCAGCACGTGGAGCCCACTTGGGAGAGACGAGCCATGATATCCAGTTAAACTTGTACATATGGTCTCTCATGTGTCGCCTCTCCCTATGTATGTAATTATATATGCATGTACCGTGGAGCTCTGAGTGGATGAGGGGTTTACGAACATACCCTTCCGAGTTTTTAGGAAACGATGGCCTGGGCACATATGTGTGGTTAGGACTTTGACTAAAACGATAGAAAATTCTAACATTTTCAAAGGTGCTGACACTATCATTAATCTTTTTATGACTCTAACTTTATGTACAAGAAAGAGCTTTAATGTCCACAAATATCATGGGAAACTTTGAATTGGGACTGGATTGGATATGGTAATGTTGGTAATGTGATTATTGCATATACATTTCTGTAAATGCCAAAATTGGGTTTTCTTTCATGTGAAAATCTTGTGTGCATCAGCATGTAGGAGTGTCCATTTTGGCGGGAAAAATTGATAGGAATTATTTTTTGAGGAAATGCAGACCCAATCTGCATAGTGGATACGATATCCTGACAGGAGGGACAGGGTTTGCTTGCCACTGATGGAAAAACGGTTTTTATTTTGGTTTGATGAAAAACGAACATGAACAGGAATTTTATGGCTTGATGAGAATGCCACGTTAGTCATTTGAGAGGAGTGGAGAGAGCCGTGCATAATTAATAGACGTGCCCTCCTCATCCCGGGAGTGAGAGTATAGACAGTTACAAACTGACAAAAGTTCTCTAATGTAATTTTGGGTTTTCCAGGTATGCATTAACTTCGAGCGGAGATCTGCTTGTGAGCGATACAAATGGGAGCGACTTACAAGGGAAATTTCGTTGCCAAGTCACGCACCAGTTGACAGGAGAAATCCGACATTCGAATGGAGCTCAACTTCACATCACAGGTGAGTTTTAATAGCATTAGTTAATGAAGGCTGTTGTGGCTCTAAATGTAAAGTCCCCATGTAGTGAAGGTCTCTAAGTGTATATTTGATTAATGCAGTATTTCAAATTAGCACATAGGCACACATCCATGGAGCTGGCTGACTATAAGCCACAGGGTCACAATAAGAATTACGTTGAAATTCCAATTCATCTTTTGTTAGATTGATATTTGAGGTTTCCACTGTTTTGTTCCCTAACCTTGGAAGACTTTGATCCTGTGATCAGCTTCCACTGAACTTATTAGATCCGAGACTTTTGAGTCGGATCCTGTACTTTCTATGGATCGACACCCTGCAGCTTGCAGCCTTGTCAATGTACAGTTAATAAATAATTTGATCATGTCAACAGAACCCACGATATTTCCCACTCGAATTTCTGCACGTGAATGTAATTTTTTTTTTGAGGGAAGTAACACGTAAAATAATTCAGTAACGAACTGACTTTTGAACTTTAGATGCAAAACTTTACCATTACGCTAATTATTTAAGATATAGGAAAGTCAAAGTTCGAAGAGATGGGAAAGTTTTCATGTTATCATGCAATCAGTAGATATACAGGATCAGTTCGTACACCACTGTATCAATATAATATAACCATCCGTTATGCCTTTATCTTGAGCTCAATAATTGGATTGAATGATCTCTTTGCCCGGAGATACTGTCAAGTATGTACCTTCCTTTGACCTCCATACCCCATCTGAAACAAAATGAGCGAGTATCATTCCCTAGCTACGGTCAGTCCGGCATGAAATTTAATTTAGCAACCAATTACGATAACGAATCCATCCTTCTCCTCCTCCTCCTTCATAATCTCAACGTGCTTGAGGTTCTCAAGACATCTCCATATTTTAATCTCATCCCAAGAATTTTCCCGATCCCAACCGCCCTCAGTTAGTGTCTTCATGTCAGGTTATTTCGGAAGTCCTTAATTAGCACATTACCTGGAATTTGACAAAATATGGGAAGCTTATAGCAGAGAGAGAGAGAGCCTGTATCTTGGCATATGGTTCTTACTGTAATAAATACAGGATCTCTTCAGGGTTAGATTGAATTCCATATGTATAATTACTTATACTGCATATCTAATTACTGGAATCCTCAATGGTAACTCACCACAGAGGTAACAATTTGATTAAGTACTTATGCTACTATAATATTTCACTCTACGATATATGTAATTATACATATGCCCACAGTATTAAAATCACACATATATTTAAACCATTGATTTGCTCAGATGATGAAATTAGGTTGTGAAAGTGCAATTTTTTCTGAGGGCTTTGAAAGTGAGTGTGCAGCGATCCAGAGGAAAGAAGCCTCATACAGAACTCATGTGGTTAATTTACATTGAATTACAGAACCCGAGAGGAACGAGCCTCCGAAATTGGTCTATGCCTCTCCACCAACTCTCCGAGTTCGAGTGGACGAAGAAGCTCGGATCGGTTGTGTAGCTCAAGGAAATCCCCCACCTTCTTACAAGTGAGTGAACGCTACTGAGAAGTAATTTCCTTATTCATCTACCACTGTTTTACATCCGTCTTTTTTTTTATTCCGTAATACTCATGTAGATTTACCATAATTAAGCGGAGCTCCCCATGATAGTAGATGCATGTCATTTTTTTTTTGAGGGAATAGTCTCCGGGAATTGAAACCCTTTTCCCTCGGAGAGCTCATTCTAATATCCGTGCGTATCTCATGTTCGTCTCGGATTTGCGTAACTCGTTTTCATTATCACAAATTAGTACTGTCTGACTGAGTGAGCGGGGAGAGGTAGCACATTATTGCCTCGGTCTTAGTATCACACCTCTTGGAAGGGGAAAAAAAACTTGAAGAAACTTGTTATACTGTATAGTGGATATGCTCAAAGGCATTCCCAGACTATATTCTAAGAATATATAGCAAACAATGTTTCACGACTTTCACTTGCAGTGTAGGGTACTAGAAATTCCAAGAAATGAACAAGCTTTTTTTATTTGGGCTTAGGTAAACTTTGGAAGACATTTTTGAAGGAAAAAAAAGTTTTTTCATTTGTGTTTT
Source organism: Allacma fusca (assembly GCA_947179485.1). Taxonomy (NCBI): domain Eukaryota; kingdom Metazoa; phylum Arthropoda; class Collembola; order Symphypleona; family Sminthuridae; genus Allacma; species Allacma fusca. The sequence continues at coordinate 32,225,965 of OX359248.1, forward strand.
GCTAGTATTGGAAAAGACGTCGTCAGGAAGAAGCAATTTGGTAAAAACAAAGGTACGGTGGTGCATGAAGTGTAAACAACAGGTTGTACTTTACATTACAAGTCAGAGACCTACATATGTATGTATATGTATGTAGATATCTATGTATAAGTCAAAGACAGTTTGGAAAATAATTACCGTTTTTATACTCCCAACCCTTTGAAGCCTCTAGAGAGAGGAGGATACTACTAGCTCAGTGATAATTTGTGACTTCTAAATGAAATCTTAGCTTTCTACACATCGTAACTAGTAGATATATCTACGTTCAGAGAGAAAGAGAGCAAATGATAGGAAAATACGCTCAGAGAGCTCCTATACAGAGGATTGTAGTTGTGAGGGAAATTAATGAAGAAATTGTCAGCATACTCCACCAAATACCAAAGTAATCGTATGTTATGCCGAAGTACTTATGAAAGCGAAAACATGAGAACCGTCCTCGAGGCATGTGATTGAACTTTGGTAAGTACGCTCGTATAATTACACATGCACGATAGATACATAGATATGTGTATCTATCTTATATATGAATTGTGAGAGACCATAATAGGGGTTTCGTAACATCTCCAATTCCTCCCAGGGATTGAGTTTGCAGTCGATTCTAGCCTTGTTCTTCGTCTTTCTCCTCCTTCTCCTCCTCCTCCTCCCCCTTCTTCTGAAACTAAATTCCACACTCTCAGGGGTACATGAAATGAAATCAAAATTAAGTAACGGGAGACTCGCTCTCTTTATAGAAGTGCTCAAAGTGTAAATTATGTTTACCTACCTTATAGCCCTAGTCTAGCTTCCACATGCACATCCTATAACTTCCTCACATTCAAAGAAGTCAATTTTACTGAAGAATAGAGGATCATTCCTTCCGGGAGGAAGGTATGCTCGAACATGGGTCCAGTATTTACAACATAGATCCCACACTGACTTATGTAACTCAGGACCACTGTAAGATTCTAAGGAAGGAATCAACTGTACTACGCTGGTCATTTGACATTACTCCTTTGAATGTGTGGTTTTTGATACCATTCATGATAGCATTCATGAGATGAATCTATGAGCCGCCTTGAAAGGTCTAGTCAATGGCCCTTCCTACACACCTTGTATTTTCCTCTCTCAGGTTCATTTCCTTGTTGCTTTGCTCCCATTCGGGATTTCTTACCGTCATCTCTCTTTATTGGTGTATCAGGGGATCACATTCCAAGCTACAATATTCCATATACGCCGTGATAATTACATTTTTATGACCCTGTTCCTGACATCCCCATCCTACAAAATACGATCTCTCAAAAGGCTTTTATCCACAAGAGAGAGGAATGGCATCAAGAGGAATAGCATCGAGTATAATGTACTCCATATTAATCTTGAATATTTCACAAATATTTTTAATTCTCTGGGCATTTTGTCCTACAATATTAAATAGTACCATTGACTATAGAACAACTATAGGATATCATATCGGAAGTCTCATATGCTTCCTGATGTTTCTCATCAGCTAACGCAAGGCTGTCTATGTAGGAGTTTCTCCTTGTGGCAAAATAAATGACTAGAGTAATTAGAAATTGTTGAGGTTTGTGCCTGTGTGTTCATTTGTTTGAACATACATGCTTTTCTCTTGATCAAAATTACATCCGCTCCATTTATTTATTCAAGGAACTGCTGTTATTAAAGTTTGATTTTTATTTGTTAGTTCCTAACCAGTAAACTGCCTCCATTGGGTTTGAAGTTCCAAATTTGGAAATGAGTGGGCTCCTCAAAGTACACGAGTTGTTTATTTCCGTTCCTTCATGTCCCAGCTATGTAGGTTTGTGTGTGGTTTGAAAACATGATGTTGTACAAGAGGGAAAAAATATTACTTGGGATAAGTCCGGAGAGTAGAAGTGTAGTGAGTGTTGTAGTGGGAAGCTGTACATAAAAACCTCGTAGAAGATGAACAAAGGGAGCCGATTGTGTATATGGTGGTAGTTCTTATGGGGAATTGTAGCAACTTTTATGTGTGCACTGTTTCAAATCAGTTAAGTGGATAGCATGAAGGGAGGAAAGAAGAGAGAATTGGCATACGTAGGATTTGCGTTTATATGGCTACCTTGACGGGGATCATCGGTAGAGAGAGAGAGAGAGAGAGAGAGAGAGAGAGAGAGAGAGAGAGAGAGAGAGACTGGTGCTTTTTGCTGGATCAACTTGGTTAGTTATACGTGGGTAGTTTTATTTGATTACAACCAAAGCCCAGGACGTAAAGTTACCTCTTGCCTTTTGCAACAAAACAAGGAAGAATTGAATACGATGCGATGGCTTCCCATCCTCAGGTTCTTTTTTACTTTCTCAGTCAGTGCCCATGTAGCCAGACTGTGTATGTAGTCACTGAAGCTACTATTATAGTAGCTCAATTTATTTGCCGGTGGATTTCGTTTAGGAATTTATGTTTAAAAAAGCCCTGCTTTTCATCGCTTCCTCCACTGTATTGCTAAGTCTGTCAGTCATATGAATGGTATTTGCTTTGTAACTGAAAAAAAAAATTGACGACGGCGAGATCAAGAACGGAGGAAGGATAAAACACGGATGCTAGAAGTTTAAGCTTTCAGATGCTGACATATCTATCTACATATGTACGTAATGCATCCCGTATGGGCGTACAGTACATACCTGGAAGACTAGGCCCATCCAGGTTATGACGGAAGAAACAATTTCTGTGGAGAGAATAGAGTCCAGAGTTGTGGAAGAAATCCGAACGGACTTGGACGTACAGTGGAACGAGGAAACATACTTTATGTGTGCATAAATACTTAACCGGATGCTTTTCAAGAACGTATTTCATCTCCCCCTTGTCATCGTCATAAGTGACTTTGATACATCTCCAACCTTCGTTCCTCCAAGACTCTCAGTTGCTCTTACTTCCAGCAGTCATCTATGAATCCCCCCCCTACATTTCTCTGACATATGCACTCATACCAGTCGCACTCTCACAGAGGCACTATGGGAAAGGAGACCAAGATGCTAAAAATGTACGAATCGAATGGAAATGGCTGAGCGAAGATAGTAACTCCCAGTAAGCACGTTCCCTCCGTCTTTGGTCATACACACTTTCAGATATTACTAAAAGTATGGTCATAAACTACACCCTGACATACATACCCACACTTAAACATAGGTACTGATATATTCCTCAAGGATATTCATCTTCGGTCGCGTTGGAAACTGCCTTTTTTTTCGATTTTCCTATAAATCCGACAAGTATATCCCTCGTGGATTTTTTCCCTTTCCCGAGCAACATGCACATTTCGGTGCTGTCAGTCATTCAAATTGATTCCAGCTCCATTATATCAATTTTGTTATGTGACATCAGCATAACTGACAAAGATTTGTTGAGTAAAATAAGAATGGGAATTGTACTTACATACAAGTAGATAGTACTACACACGTACTACTTTTTTTTTTACAGAGGACATATATTTTGTCGTCAAATCCGTGACTGTCCATAGCCAAAAGAGAAACTTGAGTATTCACCAGAGAAACCAGATCGAGTAGCAACTCAAGGGCTTTGGCATAACTATCCCTTGTAGGGTATCCTATAGATACACTGTAGTCAAATATACATACGGGACCGTCAAGCGGTTCTTCAGTGAGGGGATACTTTTTATTATTACGGGATGAAGACGAAGAGTCCTTCCTTGGGAAATGAAAATAAGGTTGAGAGTACAAGGAGACGAATGGAATGTATGGGTGGACCTAGATATTTCCTGCTGACGAATGAGGGATGCAAAGATTTTTTAAATCAACCAAAACCGACCACTAAAACAAGCGAGGGAAGCCTTCAGGTATCTCGTTGAATGGGAAACGAATTGGGTTTCAAGGGGATTTCCTTCTCTGGTCTAACTCCGCTCGTGGGAGTCGTTAAGGGGCATTCATCGAGAGATTCTTATTAGAATTCAATGAGCATTGGATCGTCGGTAGTCCAGCTGTTGTGCCGACAGCGAGTAAATCCATTACTTGGGGGACTGGTAGAATGAAAAATGAATATTGTCTTCTGGCATGTATAACAATCAGAGGGGCTTGTAGTGGGAAATAATAACAGTTATGAATAGGTACAGAGACTCCCAGACCCTTCCCTTCCAAAGTACTGAAGACGTGCATGTAAAAATAGCTTTCTTCCTGTCAGACCAATCTAAACACATCAAAATATGATCGCTTCATACTCACATATACATACTCACACATACATAGGTACTCATACATACATATGTATGTATCTTTATGAATACCCAGACATTTCAAAGTAGCTACATATAAAATACCTACAAGCATATGAAGACACGTTGCATCTTTTGACATAGTTTCCTTCTCAGGATAATGGATCGTGCTTTTGCTTTCAGTGCTTTTTTTTGCACATGCTGTGCAGATGTTACAATTGTTATATAGTTATATAGTGACAGCTATTAGATGGTTGTAGATGTGTGTGTGTGTGTGTGTGTGTGTGTGTGTGTGTGTGTGTGTGTGTGTGTGTATAGCTCAAGGAAAAGGAATTGAGTTGGATGAGAGTCCTAGCTCATAGAAAACGGTCCACCTTTGGTCAGGGAAGATAAAACAGGTTAAGAGGTAGGGAAAAGCAAGTCGAAATGGAACCGACGGCAGTTTAAAGAAGATACGATAGAAGCTATCTCGTTTCCTATTATATTGATTCTTGGCGTCCCCGTTCGTCTTTATCGTAATCTTCAGAGGCAGCTAGCTCCTGGCTGGCACTTATACGGAGAAAGAGAGTTCATGATGGTACGTTCTTCAAGTCTCATCATCTCGTCTCCCTCTCTCTCTCCCTTTTGTGTGTGTGTTTGTCCAAGGAATTGAAGACTTGAAGGAAAAAAAAACTATGGAAAAAGAAAAGTTAGGGAAAAGAATAGAAATAAAATGGGAAGAGAAATGCTTCAAGTTTGGAAGAAAGCAAGATTCAAAAAATACATACAAATTCTCCTCGAACGTGTCCCATTCATATTGGATTTGGCTAAACTGAAATGACATCAAAGGGATTACGTCCGTATGAGCATGTTCGATCCGCGAATACTTGAGCAAACTTGGTCCATTCCAGAGGAATGGAGGAGGATGGAACGTGACGGAAGACGGAACCATTGGACACCGGCTGACACTTTTTTCGCATCATAACAAGAGCAACTTCGTCTCTTCCCCTTTGTAGGATAGGAGTTCTAAATTGTGTCATAATACCTCTATTTCTTAGTTCTTCCTTTTTTTTATCTCCCAACAAGGGTTTCCTTACATGTAAAATAGCTCACTACTTACTTGTATAGATAGTACTGTATAAACCTCTCGTCAAGTTGATTCGTCTATATACAAAAAAAAGCTACAAGCTACTACATCAACCTCTGTATCTGTGGTTCATTCATTCATACATATGTATGAGAAGGGGCTCTATGCTCTGTGTGTACTGGTAGTTATATGTAGATATATGCATGTATGGGGAAAAGTATAAAAATGATTTGATAGGAAATAGTAATGTTTTACTACTAGTTTACACTACCGTAGAATGGTTGGGAAACCTTGTTACTTTTACTCAACTTGATACATTATGCATTCCGTGAATGGAATATGGAATATGACAGGAGCAGGTTTTTATATTCACGAGGAGAGCTCCGACAGACTCACACACACGGAGATATGTCAATACACATGACTACTCCTACCTTCTCTTAAATGTGCATTGACAGTCACATTCGCTTTGAGAATTACTCGTATTATCTTCTAATGTTTGTGGATTATATATTGTCGTGATAAGAGGAAATTATAATAAGAGAGGTACGTCTTTATTCGAAGAAAACTTAACCTAGAATGACAGGATCAGTCAGAGTCCACAGGCTCCGCAGTACATTTTACATTAACTCAATGCTTATAGCATTACAATTGCCATTCTGGCATTTTATAAAATAAATATTAGTAATATTGACTTTTTCAGTCAATTTATATTTTCAATAATAATAATTATCTTCAATAAGCAACAATCGTCAATAAGCGCGGCGCGTAGCCGTGACACCAAACCGTCTTCACTCTGTGATGACGAGCGGCAATGATAAAGCGTAGCTGGATCATGACATGACCCACCTGGGGTGGGTGGGGGACTCCTCCTCAGCATCTTCCTCCAACGGATCTTCCGACGGGTTCGCAGGTTTTCGGCTCGATCGAAGGGCGGCATTCAACACATCTGGTCGCTTCCTTAGCCTAGCGGGGAGCCTGTGGGGATGAAATGACGACGGGAGCAGCCGGGGATGGGGTAACAGACTTGGTCCTTATCCTATTAGCGCCAGAGGGAATCGGTAGCTTCTTTCGTAGCCCAGGGACATGGAGTGGCCTCGAACAGTCCGCGAAGGTCGATGCAAATCGGAAAATGTGGGGGGGGTAATTTATTCGGGAGAAATGGGAATTTTTGGGAATGTAGCTCACGAAGAAGTAGGGAAATTAACGGTAAATAATACCAAATTCAGGGAAACGGGAGGGTAGTTTTAAACGAGATAATCTTACCCCGCACCTGTCGTGATAAGAGGAAATTATAATAAGAGAGGTACGTCTTTATTCGAAGAAAACTTAACCTAGAATGACAGGATCAGTCAGAGTCCACAGGCTCCGCAGTACATTTTACATTAACTCAATGCTTATAGCATTACAATTGCCATTCTGGCATTTTATAAAATAAATATTAGTAATATTGACTTTTTCAGTCAATTTATATTTTCAATAATAATAATTATCTTCAATAAGCAACAATCGTCAATAAGCGCGGCGCGTAGCCGTGACACCAAACCGTCTTCACTCTGTGATGACGAGCGGCAATGATAAAGCGTAGCTGGATCATGACAATATCTATCTACGATACTATATAGAACTATATAGAATACAGTTAAAGATCCTTAGAATTGAGCCCAGCACTGGTTGTACACCTAGAGATTTTCGAGTATAAAGAGATAAATAAGAAGCTAAAAAAGCTGGTGAGTTTTTTACAACACCGATGGAATTTTACAACCTATTTTCAACCCTGATTCAACATCCAACTATGATGCAGATTTTTTTAAAACTATACCGTTAAAGGAAGTACTACTACTTTAAAGCTTGTGCTGTTTCTCTTGTGCTGGGTAGGATGTGTGTGTGTGTGTGTGTGTGGTAGTGGAATAGTGGAACCATTTGATGTTCTTCAACTTATTCAAGACCAGGGCTACTAAAATAGTACTATGAAGACGTGTACATACCTGTAGTCTGTAGTTATCAAAAAAATAAGGGAACTATAGATAGAATGTAAATAGAAAAGATCCTGTGCGGAGATATACTACGAACGTAAATACATCTACGTCAAATAAACATGTTTGCAATGCATGGAACCCTATCGGGTGATATTTATATATTACCTACTGGAACTAACCTCAATGTTTTATTTTACTGGGCTCGGCAGTTATTTCCAGGGCTTTATACGCATTCTTGATATATGGCGACGGTCAATTCCTATACCAGGCTATTTTGGGGTTGGGCACACAAAGATGCGCATTCGAGAGTCTAGGACAGGCCTATATCCCGTATTATTTTTTTCCCTTTCCCTCTCAAAATCTGTGAAATCAAATGCTGGAGAGATTGTTGAAAACGACGCTGTAAATACGAGGCATAACCCATAAAGTAGAAATGTGTCTTCTGCCTTGAATAACAAGTTTGTGTTTGTTAAACAGGACGAGTCTTGAAATTCTTCAAATGTTCCTTCCAGTAGTACAAAGGCAGGGAGTCAACTTGTTTCTGGAATTACAAAAAGTAGGCGAAAACGAATGGAAAAATAGTTGTTGGAATCAAATTTGTATACAAGTTCAGGAACAGCTACAGAAACAGATTGTAGTTAGCAGTTGTGCATTTGGGGGGAGGGAAAGTAAGTATTAGTACAGTACTGGGAATAAAACAAACACAAATTACATTCCCCTTTTACCATTATTTCATACTAGAGTTCTTCCCTTACATATACATATGCATAAGTGCCCTGAGCCCTGACTGGGAGCGCTCCTGAATAAAATAATACTTTGCAACAGTCTTGCTGTGGAAATTCAATGATTTGTGAGTCTAGGCTCTGTATGCACATACCCTATTATGCATCATCATGCTGGATCATTGTGTACACACAAATACTTTGAAAATGGTAGAAAAATTCTAAGTAAATATTGATTCTTCCGTACTACTCCATGTGTATAAATATGTCCATCATAGGAAGATACTCACACCTAGGGGGGAAGTCGTAGTCGAGACACTTAGGAAGAGCTTCAAGTACATAGAAATAATAGAGGAAGAATCTCCATGTCTGGATATACATAGGTCCTGGAAAGTTAAACTTTGAAATAAGATCAGGGATGGAAATATTAGACCCAAACTAAGGATCTATTTTACCGAAAGTCATATTTTAAAAATACATGACGAGTAGTTTTATAACGACACTCACTCACTCAAGCAACTCACCAGCACAACACCGTACTAGAGTTGACTCGAAACATCCCAGTTTTGAGGATAAATAGTTTCCACAAGTTTTTCCCTTTCAAATTATACAATTGCTATTATTTACTTATCCACTTTCTTGAGCCTGCCCAAGTATACCTTGATGTGTGCATGTACATATATCTTGCCAAGGTGCATATGTATCTATGTATGTACCTGAATGCAAATCCCATCACAGAAAGGTAAGCAATAAAAGCAAGTAGGGGGAAATGTTGAGGACAGTTCTACGCATTCTAGGAAGAAGTATTTCCAAGAATGGGTTCTGGTCCAAACTAGTATATACTGTAGCTAACGACATGAATGATACATTTATGACTTGAGGATCCTACATGTTGGAGTGGTAGCTCGAAGGAAAGGGTTTGTTCTAGAAGTGTCGAGTATACACGCGGATGTTGACATACGTATCAAGTATCTATACCTATGCAAAAACCTAAGTACTTCCACAGTTCTGCTTGAAGGAGCTTTGTATAACTAGCTAAATCTACAGTGCATCTTTATTATTCCCTGTTTTTACACCAGAAAAAGGGAAACTTTAGTAAGTTTGTTTGCCTTCAGGTTAAGCTTCCCCCCTGCAGAAGAGCTACAGATCTAATGTGCACAGGTCAAACTCTTTCCCCCCTCCCGCACATGCTACGCATCCGTATGTATCTGTATGTGCACAGAAGTTAGATATCTTTGAACTGGGATCTGCATCTAAGTAGGTTACAGTAGGAGAAAGTATGGGAGAAAGAATAGTTTGACGACAGCGTAAACGCTCCACGTTGGACATTTACTATTCATGTGATACTCTTTAAAAGAGTACGGTGGTTCAGGCTTTTGATATGTTAAAGGACCAAAATGCCTTTCCCCAGTTCCACCAACCTTCTTCGAGTGTATTAAATGAAGTAAAAGGGAATTGCTTCTAGAAGAGGGCTGACTGAGCTAGAAAGCAAACAAAGCGTAGGAAATGGTCCGCTCTCCCCATCAACAGTATACATTGAGAATATTTTGAAAATTTCCGATCCTCCATCTACCTCAAGGTGCTTAGTTGTGCACAAGAGATACAGAGTCCATAGATGTAAACTTGTCCTTGTACCTCAAGCATGGGTTGTAATAACAGGTAATATCCTCAGCAGTACCTCTATGTATGTTTTGTTTTGTTCTCACATGAACCGAGGTTCATCCGTTGCTCCTGTCGTACTTTTGCTAAAATATGTATAGTCAAATCTATATCTATAGTATGTGGGAATGTGGCTTTCAGCTAGGAGGAAAGTCAAGGATGAAGTTACTAATCTTTGTATAGTCCTATTCTTGATCCTGGGAGAGAGCTGACATGTAGTAGTTATGTATTGTGTATGTATGTATCTACATACGCCGGGATAGTGTATAAGCCTCCGAGGAAAACTCGCTAGTGTTCAGTTGTAGGAGGGGTAGTGGGTAGTATAAAAAAAAATAGGGGGAAGGAGAGAAGAGACGATGTTAATGTGTATAACGTTGTTGTATATAGGTGGTTTCGTCGTGATCTGGAATCCTCGTCAAACTCCTTAGTACCCCTGGAAGGCAGCTACGGAAGTCACCTGCTAAACATTCATCGGGCGTCGTTGTCGGATTCCGGAATTTATGTTTGCATTGCCTCGAACCCTTTTGGTGAAATCAGACGGGATTTTGCCATTCAAGTCACCTCACCATTGTCTCTTCATGTCTCACCGCAAGTACGTCCTATCAAATGACCTTTTAATGCGAGTCGCATCATCAACCAAAATCTGCAAAATCCTTTCAGAGTCTAATAATATATTGGACTTTTCTAATCCTCCTTTGAATTCTTAAACAGTTCCTTTTTTTCTGATTACGATGCACAATCCTCCTCTAGTATTTTCCTCTAAAAGCGCAACCCTTTCAGTGGAAGAAAAGTCGGAATTTTAAAAAGTATCCGGAAAATATTTATGTATGAAGATGCATTCCACAAAAGAAGAAAAACCTAATTTAATTTTTTTCCACTCAAAATATTCCAATTTATTTTTCGGATTATCATGTTATATACATATATCTATGGAAATTCCCTCCGTTGTACTTTTACTATTGCAAATTCCTGCATCATCCGTTCAAGCCATGCACGTACACGTACATTGAGCACGCATATTTCCTGACTGTGCCAGAGATACTAGCGGAGGAAAGTGGTTACAGTAAAAGTAGTCATGTTTTGTGTAATTACGTTGAAGAATTGATTTCTTAACTGGATTTGAGTTCGTGATTGGAAATGATGTGGAATGTGGTGATGAATACACAATGGGAAGATTCCATTGGGTTCCTTTTCCAGGGGAAAAAAAAGTAACTTTTACTCTATTTCAGGATTGAATCTCAATGGGAGAGAATCCGCTGTTGATCTCTTTTCACACGGGGTATTCATTTCCATTTGAAAACGATTTAATTCAGTGTCAGGTCAGGAGAGTGGGGTTAACGGCTATAATTTCACCAGTGACAGAAACTGTTTTGGGTAACTTTACAGCGCCAAGAAGTAAATTCCGGAAGCGACGTTGTCTTCAATTGTTCCGTGGCCGGCCATCCAGTAAATGAAGTACGGTGGTTGAAAGATGGAAAGCGTCTCTTTCCAACGAGCGACCGAATCAGGTAATAGTTTAGCTTCTTCCCTTGAAATCCCTTGTAACATAGATGAACTACCAGTCCTCTTTGGCTGTGTCTGCTGCCTATGGGTGTGTTTGTGTTGTGGGTCTGTTGTTGGTGGTAGGCTTGTAATTTCCACTGCAGTTATTTACCCTTCTGGGAAACTTATAAACGTTTCATGGTCTTTTGTCCCACCAATATCTGTACAGCTACTAAGTATGCCAGCAAGAGTGGGCTTCTGCCTGTGCATCCTTGATGAGTTTTAGACTGTGTGAAACCGTTAGATGTTTTAGGGATTCATTTCATGATTTCATGTACGTAATCTCAATTCCAAAAGCTCGTTCAATGCTTCTGTTAGTTTAATCTTGCTGAAAGATATTCTTCGGTTTGTAACTAGAATCTCGAATCCCCCAACTATTGTTTTCGTCTCTCTCTCTCTCTCTCTCTCTCTCTCTTTCACTCTCATATGGAGAGAGTCTGTATGTGCTCTTGTCTCATTCTCAGTAAAGTCCTGTTTAAGTTTATGCCCGGTGAATTATAGAATATTAGAATTAGAGATTAAACGTTAAATCCTTTCCATGCAGGAATATATCCGGTGAGATTTGACGGGTATTTACCCTTTGCATATTCCCCCAGCTTGCATAACCCAGCTTGCATAACCCAGCTTGCATAACCCAGCTGGTCCCATGTGTACGTACTTCCTTGAGTGTTGTACTACTTCCGTAGGGATCTGTATTATATGGGATGTACGTATAGATACACTGTGCACACACAAGCAGAGATTATAAATAATATAATATGTACTTTCATAACCAGTACGTAACATGGAGTCCATGTGAATTGTTCGTATGCAGGGATACTCTTAAGGTTTTAATTGTTTTAAATGCCCGTTATGGTAAAAGCTACCAGTGCAAACCGTCTTGCTGACTGGAGGACTTACTGGAGGTCTGTAGGAATTGTTAGTATCTCGTATTCCAATGTACATGGAAGCAATGCTAGGGGATGTGTCTCTGGGTACAGACTTATTCGGGTGGGAGGCTTTATATTTGGATGTCTCTTTGGATTCACTGGAGATCCCAGTTATACTGTAGTGAGGACCAGTGGTGTGTAGAACTATAATACAAATATTGTTCTTAACCAGGATGATGCATGTGACATTGTAAATTTGGAGTAGTGTACGCAACACATTATAATGTGTAATAGGAAATAGGGGAAAGTTTGGGGAGTTTCAAATATCTATAGTCTCCTTTGACAAAGATCGTTTAATCCCAGCTGAGACTTTGTTGGAGTGCTGATGCGATGCCGACTGTTCAGGATGTATCCAGCTGATGCAGAGAGCCACAGAACAAGAGAATCCCTGAGTATCTTCATACAATCCCGTTCTTCGAACAGGTCTGCTTTTGAATAATGCAGTCCCATAAAGTTTGCCCAACTTTGCTAATTTCGAAGGATTATTTCATGCTTTTGCATATTTACACAGATCCAGTCTCTGTACCCCGAGTCGTGCATGTAGGAAATTATTGTTTAATGTAAAAAAGGCACCATGTGAATTAGTCCTATGCGCACTGGAGTATGTATGCACATACGTAATTGCCCAATTTCCTACAGGGAAACCATCATCTCGGAAATCTAGTTAGCGTTTTTCCTGACGATCACGTGGTCTTATTGCAGTAGGGATTTCCTTGTATGTGATAATCTGAATTTCGGAAATTGTTCCGTATAGATTGACTCCACTTACTTTCCCTCCGTCTCTTTGAGGAGTATTAAATGTCATTGTTTTGACAGCAAATTCGGAAATTTCCATAATATCCTCAAAGTAGCTATAATCTGATATCAGGCCGAAACAGTCCAAGTACTACTTCATCGGCCTTTGTCAACACTGAGCCTAACTGAGGCAGAGAGAGAGAGACAGAGACAGAGACAGAGAGAGAGAAAGAGAGAGAGAGAGAGAGAGAGAGATGAGACAGGGGTCTGAAAAACAGAGAAATACAATACAGTTTATCTGAAACACCGTTTTTGGTTTCCCACTTACTTCCATTTGGGTATGTCAAAATTTGTAATTCTAGGACCACCAGTTTAACAATGCTATTCAGTGCACTGCCGTCTGTTTGCCTCCGCAAATTTTATTTCAGGATGGTCTATGGCAGATCTATGCTATGTGGGTTTTAACTATCAGCCGGTCTTTTTATGCATAAAGTCAATATTCGCTTTTGATACTTGAGCAGTATAGATTTTTGGAGGGCTTTTAAGCTTTCTGTGAGATATAGGGAACACATGGAAGAATTTGGGATGGGAGAGGGAAGGGTAGTATTCAATTTATGCATATATACTGTAATTACATTCCCATATGTAGGTCCACATGTTTATCTTGGACTGAGAGATAGTGAGATTGGGAGATAGGATGAACCAAGGAAAGGAAATGATTATGCAGTCAAAGATTTGAATTCTTTGCTTCAGTGAATTTCTCATTCCTCATTCGCGTATATCTATTACAGTACACTGACTCATATCGGGTTAGGATTATTCTATGGAGGAATGTAGATGACCCTTATGGAACCCTTCAGGTTTTTCTACATTCCCAAATGTATGAGTAAGGGATACCTTACATAAAAGGGTGAACAAAGGCGGAAAATTTGCATCTAACGCGTTACGAAACTTGGCCTGGGCTGGGAAATAGCCTCCTATGAAACATACTAAATATGTTCTATAAGCTACTTCACCCTATATATCTGTATCTATAATCTATACATGTGAGAGTGTATACAGGATCTGAGCAATACTTTGGGAACATAATAGCTTGAATCTACATTTCCAGGAATCCAACTCAGCAAATTCTTCGTATCAGCGCTGTGACCCGAGATGACCAAGGAATGTACCAATGCTTTGCCTTTAACGACAATGATATGGCCCAAGCTGCTGGTCAACTTACCGTTTCGGGTATGCTTTTTATGAATAGATACTTATTCCTATCATATTACACTCTTGTGCCATTCTCAAAAACCCCATTATACGAAAATACAGGTTTCCTTTCATCCATTCCATGAACTCAACCTGGTTTTGATTTCAAATATTCTAATGTATAATGTATATATACACATACATACATATGTACATACAGATACTAGATATGTATACATTGTGCAACCTCTAGTCATAAGGTAAATCTTACATGAGAGAAGTTATCATTACAAAATTAAATCACGGGACAATTACCAGGAGGTTTTATCAAATTAATTATTGCTCTTCCAGGGAAAACTAATTTCTGAAATGAAAACATGATTAGTGGATTTTGGAAAGAAATCGTAGCTCTAGAGCAATGCCGGGAGACCTGGTTATAAGATGAAGGGGTGTATATTTCCAGCAGATATTCTGTGACTTTAAAGTGTATGACGAGATTGTGAGCAATTTTGAGGAACATCGTCTGACTTCTAAAGACCAAATTATGCCTTTTATTATTAGCTTTGAATTCTGAGGAATCCGAGCGAACAATGAATTATTAGGCTACGTGCTATCCGGCTTTGTGCCTGCTGCAACATATAAATGGACTTTCAACATGTGGACAGTATCTTTAGTATGTGAGCTGTGCAGCAGCAGCTACACAGAGTCCCTGGGTCATGGGAATTCATATGTAACGTGTATTTCTTTAGAGGAAAGAAGTATTTAACTTTGCGTAGGAGAAAGCCTCAGTCTAAGTATGGGATATGTACATATGTAGATATATGTATGCATGGTCGTGAGCCGGTAAACCTGGAAGGTAGGGAGAGAGACCTAAATTCGCTTAAAGCTTCACGGCAATGTAATACCTCTCTGACCCGAAACACTGGAAATTCATGGTTGGTGTATCATCCTGATTCTATACGATGAGGAGGTGGTAGATTGTACGTGGCTCACATGTTTAAAATGAGGCTCTTTTAGGATTCAGCCTTTGCCATCAATGCCAGTTGTTAAGTAGACATGAGTTTCGCCCTCGTCCTATATTTTTGCAAAATGTCCCTAGCTCTGGAAACTGCCAGTGTTTAACATTACGTAGTATTAAATTAAAAATTCCCCTGATTTCCCATCAATGCCAGTTGTTAACTTGATATGAGTTCCGCTCTTGCCCTATTTTCCCAAAATTTCTCCATCTCTGTAAACTGCCCGTGTTTAACATTACGTAGCATTAAATTAAAATCCCCCTGAAAATTCTGAGTCCTCCTGACTTGAATGAGAGGTTCCGGACAGATTTCACCAGAAATTTGTTACAACGTCAAGCCATTTACTTTTGCTAGTTTTAATTAGTTCCAAAACTACAAACTACAGGTGCTTCAAAAATTTATGGTGGATGGAATTCAAGGGAAATATGCAGGAAAACAATATTATAAAAAAATACATATATTTGCAAGTGGAGTATCTAGTACTAGCTATGACTCTCATGCACTTTGGAGAAGTCAGGAATGTGCAGTTCAACCTGCACTTTATTTCTTAGAAACCCGTTTCCGCCTATTGTAACTTAAGTACAAACTTAAATCCAGTAAATCAGATCATGGAGGGGACCGTGAGATCACTAAGAGCCGGAAGTTCATATTTTAATTGGAAAGAGACTTTCAAGTTATTAATTATGAATTAGGTTGAATTAAAATCAGGGGAAAGGAATCAAGAACACGAAGTTCCTGAGAACCCTTCCCTAGGAAACATTTTATGCCATTATGGTCCGGGATAATATAAAAGTACGAGGTGTATATAGTTTTAAAACTATTAAGTTTCGTTACCTAAAAACAGGACTGAAACTAAATAGGGCACGTCTTGTCTGTATCTATCTGTATGATGAGGGATTAAACATGAGCTCAAACTATTGTAATTTGGTCTACTTTGCAATTATAACTTATGACACACTTGTGGACACAAAATTGGGAAATAAAATACCTTACCATGTAATTCCCCGTTTACTCAAAGGGATGCAAATTCAATGAGAGCTACATACAATTATCCGTATGTATTTAGTACACAAATAATCTTAAATTGTTTTGATCCCCGTATACACGGGAGAGATTTGAGGGTAAAACCAACAACTAAACCTCGAACTTGTGTGAACCTAAAACCATCGATTTGTTCCAGGTGAAGTTCCAGCTTTCCGATATACATTCATCGAGCAGACAGTCTCGGCCGGGTCCTACGTCTCGTGAGTGAAATTGGATTAAATTATAGCTTACTTGTTTGTACCTTTCTTGTAAAACGACAGGAAAGGGTTAACATATCTATAGATTCTGGCTTGGCATGCTCAAGGGATGGATTTGATTTCGCTTTTTGAGGAGCGGAATCAAAGCTCGTGGAGCAATGGATATTATTTCATGAAAGGTTGATTTTTCCAAGTATTAATTACCCGGAATGGTTATGTATATCTATATATGAGTAGACTCAAGTGTGTAATCCGGGCATTTCCAACACCGCAAGCGTCCTGGTTAATTGACCATGAACCCGTACGAGACGAGGATATGCTCTCCAGCCGGATGACATACGGGAGTTACTTGGACCGTAACGGGGATGTGATCACTCACTTAAACTTGAGCCATGTGACTGCTCAGGATGGAGGAGAATATACTTGTCAAGGGAAAAATTCCCTCGGACAAGTAAGTCATCAAGCTTGGCTTAACGTGTATGGGAACCCTGTGTCCAAAGTACCGAAGAACATGACCGCCGTCGCAGGTATGATTAATAACTGTAAATAGTAAAAACTTCCAATGTACCCATAGCGAAATGTATATACATACATATCTACATACGCTTCCTCTACTAAAAAAAAAATAAATTTTCCATTGCTAAGTAATTCCGTCAAGGAAGCTGTAAAGGTCCCACAAGGCTCACTCAACAACCCCCCAAAAAAAAAGGTGTGCATGCAAAGGAAGGTATATAATACTTTTGTGTCTGTGGTGTAATAAAAGACAGCATTGTTTTTACGTGCTAAACCTAACTGGATTTTATGTCCTCTCCCTGGTTGTCATCCGGGGTAGTTACGAGGAAACCAAGTGTAACTGTTTAAATCGAGTCCTGCCTCACAGACAATCAGGCTGGGAAGGGGGACGGAACAGAGGTGATGCTAGCTCAGGATAACTAAGTTACAGCTCGGCCCTGTGTCAAGAAGTATTGGTCTATTATTTAGTATCTGCATGTTTTCCTTATGTGACGTAACCACTCCGGTTAAAATGTCCAATGCAAGGGTGTACACTTACATAATTACATATATGTATGTGTAGATATCTATAGTTATATAAGATAGTTCCGCCAACAAATTATAGAATAGAATTTAAACCTGATGGTTGGTTTGGTCTGCCTTGTTAAGTATTCTCCCTGTCCTCTAGCTTACTTACTACTGTCTGTATGAACACGTCTCTCGTTCGAGAGCTGTTTAGTGAGTGGAAGCTAGTGCCAGTGTAGAAAGTGGAAGGGAGAGTGAGGAGCCAGGAGAAGGAGAAGAAGAAGAAGGAGAAGAAGAAGAAGAAGAAGCAAGAGGAAGATGTAGAAGGAGAAGGACGTGAACCTAAAATCTCCTAGTGTGTGTGTGTTTCGCTATTTTCTACTTTAGGATTTAATCAGAATTTATGACTAGGATTAAGGCTCACTTGGATTCGCTACCTACCACTTAGACACTCCCTTCCAAAGGATATTACTGCTTGAACAGTTTTAGAGAGAAGTTGGACGAGGAAACCTCGGCCTCGACAACACTTATACCTCCATTCCTGTGGCACACATATGTAGTAGCTTCCTTCCTGCTTGAGACGTGTATCCTTCAGGATGACTCGTACCTATCTGTATCTTACAGTATGTATAGATTCCAAGAGTCTAGATAAATTTAGGAAAAGGTTCCAGGAGTAGTGGTCTTACAACATCTACTCCTCACATGCCTGCATATCTTCAATGCTGGGGAAGAAAAGTCTTTCTCAAAACTCGACATGTTTCAATTCAACCTTTTGGAAGCTATACGACCTCGGTTTGGAGTGTGCGAAGCAATGTTCAAGGGTGATAGGTAGACTTTCCTTGACAAAACTATCTATCTCTATCCATCGTGTAGGTTCTACTACACTGGGGGGAAAGAGGACGCGAAAATGATTCACAAACTTTCTTCATCCCTTAGCTTTCCCACATGTACTCCAAATCCTTCACCAAAAACGAACAGGAAGACCGGCCTCCTGACTTCAGCTTCTCTCTCTCTCTCTCTCTCTCTCTCTTTCCAGTCTCGAAAAAAAAACCAACTGATAGCCAAACTACTACTAGACTTTGTCTGTAAAGATTCCCTACCAAATTTTTCCGCCGAAACTTTAAGTTTCTAAAAAAAAAATCTTTTTCGCCCAGTTATTTTTTGTACTGAATGTCCAAAGTCCGAAGTGGAATTATATACATAGGTTTTCTCACATGTACGATTACTCCATGAAAATCCTTCTGGAGATGCCATTTATACAGATATGATCTAACTATAAGTAGATATAAGGCACAGCATATGTTTTTAAAAATTCGGCTTAAGTTTTTTTTCCCCCTTTTCAGGTTGAATCCTATGTCTAGGAAGGCATCGTAAATCGGCCAGAGCTAAGTATTATAGATGTAATTTATAAGGACGTTCATACCTGTCATCTAAATTAGGATTATCTTGAAGAATTATTATTTGGCTCCTCCATACACGTTTCGGGCATGACAGATCCTGAGGATGTCAGGTCAGATTGGGAGGAGAGGGCTTTAGTAGGACTCTTCTCAGGAAGAAATTGTGGAAGTCCAAATATTTTCTTATTAAACAATGAATTATTGGCGTAATTGGAACCAAGATTTAACTCTTTTTGTGTGATCTTGTTATTAAGGTAATAAATAAATTAGAAGTTCCCCGTCAGTTCATGTGATACACGAACGGAATGCTAAAAATACAACATAACGTATGGAGTTGAGTTACTTTTTCCAAGGGAGGCTTATCTTAAGGAAGGACATACTGTATGTACTATGTACATACAGTATATGAGCTCATAGGAGAGTTTGTGTGTAGAAACTCTAATAATATACGGAATAGTAATATAAATCTATAGTAACATAATATGTACATATATCTATGGATCTTATACATACTTGTGTTAACTGCTTGGATGCAGGTTCACCAGCGAAACTCAACTGTCCTGTTGGTGGTTACCCCCTGCACAGTTTCCAGTGGACACGCTATCCAATGGATACGGCCGTATCCCGTGATATCATCCTGTACATCCGTTCCAACTCAGCTCCCAAAGGCGTCACATTACCGTCCAGTTTAAGGCAGAAAGTGGATCCAAACGGGAGTCTCCTTCTCGACCATGTGGAACGCGCCACGGACCAGGGTCTCTATGTATGCGAGGCAGAGAACAAACAAGGACGCCAGGCTCAAGGGGTGCTCACTTTAAATGTCATTAGTAAGTGACAATATAAATTGACTTACAACTTTTTTTTTCTCTCTCTCTCTCTCTCTCTCATCTCCATTTACTATTGACTCTGTCGCTCCCGTGTACATATGCTCATGTTGACGTGAGAGGCAGGGCGAGCTGGGAAAATACGAGGAGGGTGTAGGAGTGTAAATTCAATTTATTTATCTGTAAATTCAGTCAGTCTGTCGTATTGTGTCACTCGGGAAATCCACTCGTTTCGGAATTGTACCTTGAGGTATGTATATTGCTTCCGCCTCCTGCTTCCTCCAACATACCTCACATTGCTTCCTTGCTCTCCCAACCACTCCCTCTTCCAATTTTGAATTCCGACAGTTTTTTTTTCTTCCCATACGAATATCACAAGTCTCCCAATTCCCTTTAGTTAGCAAAATATAATTTCGCTTCGAACCCGGGTATTTCCAGTATAACAGTAACCCGTATTCTAGTGTACAGTAAAACATCTGCTAGAATGTTTTAGAATCATGATGTATCTACATATCTGTAATTCCAACAGGATGTACATACATAGAAGGCTGGGAAGGGTTATGTAAATAAAAATTCAAATACAAAATACAATTCCACTTCTGTATTCACAATTCAGTCAATACAAAATTGTCGTCGGTCCTTCAATTATTATGAGACCGTATCATTTTAAAATTGTTTAGCTCCAATTATTATAATTTCCATCAAGTCTCACTCCGAAATTCTTATGAAGCGTTGACACTCATGTTTACCTTTTAGTATCTACATATACAACCTTTAGGTATTAGGTTTTTCATACAGGAGCGCCAATTTGGGCATGAGAATTGTTTTGATCTTTGATGTTACAATAAAACTTTCGCATATCTTAAAGTACGGCGTAGGATTTCTACATGGCATTCCATGGTGAAGTTATAGGAATAGTTTGTAGGAGTTTACATAGATACTGTAATCATATGCTTTCTGTCGTCTTCTTCTGCCCCCAATGGCTTTCTCCCGCTTCTCCTATGTATATAGATACGCTTTCTCTCGGCAGTATGTAGATAAAATTGGCGTGTGAAGAAGGAAGAGCGCAGTCGGGTGTTGACTAGATGAGACAGGGCATAGAACTAGCACAGTCCCAAGAAATGGTTAAGAGTTGCCAATCAACTTCCTGTCTTAAGTGCCTACAAGAAATCTTTGAAAGGTGCTTGAACAAGAATGAAAAGAAAGAGACTACCTGCTGACTTCCATCATCATCATCGTCATCAGTGGAACAGAGGAAGATTGATAGATGGAAGAAATAAAAGAGAAAAGAGCAAGGCGAGGAATCCCAACCGTTGTTTTCCCTGTACACACTCATTCCTCCACTCTCTGCCATGCTTGTTAGGATGCTAATGATAATACCGCTCAAGTTATATAAGTGGCAAGTGGAGCGAGATGGTTGTTCCAATAAATATAATACAATAACACATTTCCATCCCAGGAATAATAATTCCAGAACAATGGTTGGAGAGGAGTAGCAAGTGTCTATTTTCTGGGTCGGCCCGATAAAGCTGTAGGGTGGAAGATTGGGGAATTTATGTGGAAAAAATGCATAATATAAGGGCCGCTCAAGATAGATGTGGTCGGAAGACCGGAAAAGGAAAGCAGTAAGGTGTGGAGCGAAAAAGGGGAAAGGGCTGATGAAGATGAAGGAAAACTCTCAGAGAAAAAGGGAATCATGGATATTATAAAAGGAAGAAACAGTCGTTATGTTTTTTTTTCAAAACCGGTGTGTGCAGATCTGGATGGTGTGTCGTGGTGAGTGAGAGTGAGAGAGAGAGAGAGAGAGAGAGAGAGAGAGAGAGAGTTGAAGAAGACCAAGTGTTGAGTTGAGCTGTGAAGAAAAACGATTTTGTCGATCCCTCTTTTATCTTGTCTAGTGAGACGGAAAACGGGAAAAGAAAAGGGCCTGAGTCAATATTATTGTACGCGGAAATACACAAGAAGCAATTTTACCCGCATAATAATCAATATAATTCCTCAACCTCTTTGCCCCGGCTCTTATATTCTCAAGACTTGTTCCTTCCACTTTTTTTTCTTCCATCTTACTTCTCTTCACCAGCTCTTTTTTCACTCCCTGTCTATTTTCCTCAAGTGCTGAGGTGAGCAGTAGTAATAACAAGGAGAAGAAGAGGCTACAAGAGAGAGAGAGAGAGAGAGAGAAAAAAAAAACTCTGGTCCATTTTCTTTTCCTCTGCACTTATTACAGTCAACTTGCTGAGTTGGGAGTTGGAGTAAGTAGCCGACAGTCTAAATACAAAACATTATGGTATACAGACTCTGTGGTAGTGGTCCCTCTGAAGCTCTCTCCTCTTTTCTCCTGAGTGTGTCTGTATGTAAAGTTATGGAAGATAACCATTTTGGAGTTAGATATAAGGGAAATTATGTATGTGTACCATGTCCTTATTTGTTTCTGGGGAACTTGCAGTCATATTAGCGATTCTGCCCAAGTAACGATAAATTCTCTTCTGGGGAAAGGTTTAAAAGCAAAGCTTTTTCTCCCCAGTCAACACCATATAATGGGGAGCTAAGGTAAAATGTACAACAAAACGTGTAAAATGCCATTTATCCTTTTGCCAACTCTCTTTCTCTTTTTTCTTTGTGCTCATGTTGTATTTGTAGTAGTAGCAGTATCTGTAGCTCCATGTGTCTCTGTGTCTGTGTTTGCTTGGGCTATGTATGTGTGAGGACCTGTTCTTAAAAAATCTTTCATGCTTGGATCGTACAACAAAGAGATATATAAATTATATAGATTTTTCCCTTGGCTGGGAAAGCTCCAAGACAAGTACAGGAGGGTTTTTTTTTTAACGGCGAACAAGACATAATCATTGGTTATGTACGCAACGCACGTCCCCAGTTTAGCTCGTTTGTTTGGCTACTGTGTGAAGGAGCTCTGATATAAAAGCACAATGGGCATGAGATATGTTGCGAGTTGTACAATCCTCTTCTGTCTGTCTCAACTCCAAGTGTCTTCCAGTCTCCCTTTCCCCTCCACGCTGGAATACTTCCCTATTGTTTGTCCAATTTCTTTTTTCAATGACAATAAATGTTACCTAACGACTTGGACCATCTTCCTTATCGGACAAATACTTGGAATAGCATTCTCTATCTATGGATTCATGGTTTTTCCCTTATACATTATTATAAGTAGTATCAGTGGGATACCTTGTTATTTGTAGTACTTACTTCCACTCGTAGCTAAATCTAACCACAGAGCTAGGAGGGAATCTTGCGTTATGGCCGTCTAAATGGCACAACTCACTAGAAGAAAAAAAAACATATCCACTGACCAGATGCCCAGGATTGAATGGATCCGGGGAATGTGGGTTGTCTATGACTAAAGTAAATAAAGTTCGCATCTTACAAATTGTCGACCAGAGAATTTAATTTAGTTACTTATATAGATACACTACTCCTTCTTCAAGTTAAACAGATATGTACGTATGTACTTACAGACAGACTAACATCCCCATATCCTACCACTTGAGTCTTTTCCATCTTCCATTTCTTTTCTTTGCTCTCAGATTGAACCGCTCCACCCCATGTTTTCATACCGTAATCAATATTCGGGATCTAGACGGAGGATTTTCTAAATCCTTTAGAAGCTTTTGTAGATACAGTTTGCTATTGAAACTTGATGCTTTTCCTAAGTGAGTATGAATATTCTATTTTAATGCTTTACACACACACACAGACACACACTCACTCACTCACAGACACACACACACACACACACACACACAGTACAGAGTCTAGACCAGTGTACGGAATGAACAGGTCCCTTTCTCTAGCAGTACTTTTGCCAAGTTCTCTAGATCTGTCTCTGGGAATTCAGTTATTACTAGTTGACATCCGACCATGTAGCTTCGTAAATATACCTTTCAAATAATCATATACTGTAAATAGGGGTTTTGTCATGTCTACACAGCTTGTACTAACAACTGTATATGTAATTACCTCTGCATACATATGCATTGCGATTCCTCAGTTGCTTTCCCCCGGATAATTTGTGTTAATAACATTACGATTTTATGCACTACTTTTCTCGCAAGAGTATTTACTTATGTATGTGTTCTTTAGAATCCTATTTAGTGATTCTAAGAATTTATAATCTAATAATTAAGGGTTGTAATTTGGGTTGAACTACATTTGGAAAGTAGAAATAAGAAGATAGCAATAAAGTGAAGCAGTGATTTGGCTCTTCGAGTTATTTGAAGGGAACTAAAGTAGGAATAATTTACAGTGTTTGGATTATACACATATAGGAGTAAAAGCTTAAAAATAAAAAATACTTTGTAAAATAGATACTATTTCCAAGTGAAATACCTCCTATTTTACTATAATGGCTATTGGGTAAGAATTTCATAGGAATTGAGGAGTAAGTATGCATACAGTATGGGCAGGAATAGGAAAGTAAGTTATGCATTTTGGCGAAAATACAACTTGAGCTTGTTGTCAATTGAATGGAGGCTGACAATGGAAGGAGTACTAATAAATTAAGTAAGTGGAAATACCTTTTCTTTTGTTGGAGCCTCAAGTGTTGTCCTTACATTAGTGTCGAGGGAAATGGATGAATCTACTTGGGCTTCTGTAGGTTCACACTCTGTA
Source organism: Allacma fusca (assembly GCA_947179485.1). Classification (NCBI taxonomy): domain Eukaryota; kingdom Metazoa; phylum Arthropoda; class Collembola; order Symphypleona; family Sminthuridae; genus Allacma; species Allacma fusca. Next base: position 32,250,126 of record OX359248.1, read on the forward strand.
GGCCCGGACTGGTCCTCGTGATGCTGAAATCCTAGGAAGTAACCAGACTCTGACTCCCTGCACATTCCACACAGGCTCATTAATCTTCTCCCTTAATTAATGGAATTACACACATAAGAGTAGTTTTCTTCTTGTTCCGTATCCCTCCACACATGAGGGTACATATGGGTATTTTCAATATGGAAGAGTTTATCCGGAGATTGGTACGGACAGGGACATTCCAAAAGGAGTAGTTGTAGTGGTCCCGGTGTTGCTCCCGTCTGAGTCTACTTTATTCCCCAGTATTTATGAATAGGTATAAATAAGTTGACAGAGGGAAATTGCAAAATATTCTACTTCCCAGAATTCCTTGGACGGAGATCCGAGGGAATAGAGTAAATGTTATTGCAATAGTTCTGAATTATTCAGATTTTCAGGTTTCAGTTCGGAGCCAAGCCAGCCTCGAACACTTACTTTATATGGTGCAATAGGAGGCATATTACCGCTACTGTAGTTACAACACAAGTCACTACAGCTTCAAAAGACTCATACTTGAAATTCCGGTCTGCTTTTGTAAATTAAAGAAAAAGGATTTGAATGGGACTGGGAGGTTGAAGTGTGCGTAGGAGCGTATGAACGTCATTGAACACGTTGATGGCACTGAGATTTTGTCTTTAATGCCGTTCAGGTTCTGATAAATAGAATGGGAAAAAAATACACTGGAAAGATTAGCTTGTTCAGGAGAAAGAAGTTGTAAATAAAGAGGAGTATCTATAGTGAACTTCAATTTTGTTTTTATTACGAGGGAAGCTCTATCTTCTCATATATTCTGAGGGTTAATGTGTTTTTAAAGAAGGGTGGATATAGGGCAGAGATCGTCCAAGACCTTGTACCTCATATGTTTAAATAATATCAAAGCTATGGGGGAAAGTAAAACATTCCAAATGGTTAGCATGACATTGTGAATGTGTGTTCGGGCAATGAAAAAGTATTTGAAGGGAATTTTTCCTCTCTCTCTCTCTCTCTCTTTCTCTCTCTCTCTCCCTTCCTTTCCCCTATACAAGTTATTAGCTTCCGTAGACTCCGACTGAGCATCTCAGATGACCCAGTACTTCTTGAAGCTACAGCTAACAATTTACATCTATGGGGCTCCCCATTTATTCCAAGATTTATGACTGGCTCCAACCCAATACTCACCACCCTGTTCTTTTAATTGCGTGTAAAACTGTGAATTATTTTAATGGCTCCCTTCTCCTCTTCTTCCCCCATCATTAATTCCAAGTATGGGATTTTTAATTGGAAGGTGTTACAGAAAAGAACCTCCTTAGTCATTACAGTCATTCCGTATAGGAATCTACCCTCCATTCAATAGTGCTGGGCTTTTTGTGTGGCGTGAGATCCCCAAACACAGGCCATACATATATCCCTGCCTTATACCTATGTACACCTACTCATATGTTCCACTTGGTAGGACAAACTGTCCCAAGAGATTCCCTCCAACTATTGAGCAAAGCCAAGACTGAGGTAAAGGTACATGTAGGAAGTGGAGTGAAAGAAGTGAAAGTTGTTTCACTGAAAGGGATCATCATTGAATAAGAACCGTATTGCACTTGTGAGTCCCATCCTTTCCCAGACACTTTCCTCAGCGTAGGGGGACTGTGAATTGGAATTTTTGGGGGGAAGAGAGACAGTCAGAGTCAGATACATGATCTATAGTGAAGTACTAAGGGAGAGAATGTCCCCAGCTTAAGTCATTATTTAACTACAATGAATAATGCATACTCTGAAGTCGGAATTGTTATAATAAGAATTGAGGGTATCATAACGATCTGGAATTAACATCGGAATTCCGGAAAATGGTCATAGCCATCAATTTTATGAAGGTTGTAAAAAAAGGGGTTGTGTTTATGTTAGTGCATACAATACAATACATACGTACATTGTAGTAGATCAAGAATAAAATAGTACCCAAATGTTCGAGGGGAGGAAGAAAGTAAGAATAAAACAAATGTCCTTTCATGCTTCTCCCCAGTAACCATACATAGGAACGTATGAAGGTTAGTGTGAGGTTACGTGACTGGGCCTGGCTTCCCTTCGTACATAAATACTTTTGGGACATTATTTCTCTGATCTTTGTCGTTGCTGGAGTCGTAACCGTTGAAGACGGAATATATGTATGTACGTGGGATGTATGGATATACTGTACATACGGAATGTATTAGAAACTGTCATAAGAAAAAATACAAGATGTAGACTATATCTATGCATGCTCTGTGCCCTGTGTAGTGTTCAAAAGAACATCAACATACACAGGCATAACTCTGGACTCAACTGTACGGGTACAGTGGGAGTCCTGCAATATTTTTTCCTCACTGAGGAAGTGTCTCCCCTACGGAAAGGTAAGATTGGGCTTATGCAATGGTGTAGTTACATGTGTAACTTGCATAACTGCATCAGGAAAATGCATGATAACGCCATCAAATCTGAATCATGTACAAATATACCAGTTACACCGAGGAAGGCCCAGCTCCGAGCCATGCTTCCTGTAGAACTTGCTTGTGCAACTATGTATCTACTATTTGCCAAAAAAAAAACTTATGATTTGCAAGAGTAGGTATCTCAACCGAGTGACACAGAGTAGTGGAATCCTCTTGTAAAATGTGACATTCCAGGTTTGAGCTGGAGGAAAGCAGAGGGATAGTTGGGAGTTATGTCATTGTGTGTGGGGAAAGCTCGTATATTTTGAAATACACGACTGATATAATTTCCGCTGTGTAGACTCAAAGCTATTATGTATGTCGGGAGGATACCATATCCATAAATACAGAGAGTGTGTAAGAGCTGCGAAATGAAATGGTTACCCGTTGTGCCGCTCCTGTTGGGACTGGAGATGTACCCAGGCTCGGGCTCCTCCATTGTTTTGGTTACTTATGCGTTGGGAAATAATACTATATGGACATTTCTTGTTTGAACGTTTACAGAACCTCCGGAAATTGCGCCATTCCAGTTCCCTAGTAATCTGCGGGAAGGGATGCGGGCACAGGTGTCCTGCAGCATAATCTCAGGAGACTTGCCCATCATCATCACATGGTATGACTTTAGTCTTTTATTATGTTTCCACCTACTACTCATACTTTCTTCCTTCAACTCTACAACTTCTACTGTACTCCTATTATTACGTGTGTGTGTGTCTGTGTGTGTGTGTTGTGATGAGAGAGAACCCATACAGAGTCAATGTTCTGGTGTGTATTTAGTAGTCTCAAGTTCTCAGCTGTATTAGATTCCACATCCCTGTGTATGTATGTACCTCCGACTTGAGCAGACACTCCAACCCGCTAAGTCTGTCAGCATTTAGTACATACTTTATGTAAATGGTTTAACATGGCCTACTTTTGGGGCAAGTACCGGAACTTTGAATAGTGTTTTAGTTCAAGGGAGGTAAAGCGATCTGGGAAGATTTCCGCGACAAAATACTCAAATTTATCTAGATTATAGACAGTGGGGTGGTGGTTTAGCTTTGTGTGCTCCTGTCTACTCCTCCACACTCTCCACTACACGGAAATTGATTAAGTACCCTTTATATGGAGTTACAACACTTGAGGAGAGGAGCTTTAGGTGTTATAATAATATTTATAAGCCAAGCTCTGTTTCAGATTTGTTTGTCTTTCAGTCTTTTATCTCCCGATGGGAAGTGTGGGCACTTTGTGGCCCTCTATGTGATATACAATGTAAGTATTGTGAGGAGTCTTCCTCCACCACAGACAATGCCCAGTAATAATTATGCATAGTTTTTGATTTAGCCTGGATCCTTTTAAGTGCAGATATCTCGACAATGGAATCCAGGGATGCTATTTGGGACACTGGAAGGACTTATTATTGGAAGGCTGTATAACTCAATTTCCTCCAAACATTCTCTCGTCCAGCTCTGGCTGAGTGATGTATTAATAACAGTAAAGTTATAAATAGGGAATACAAGTTACAATTCCAGAGAGCAGGCCGACACACATTGCCGGCTGGAATCAACGGGCCCATGTAGTATGAAGAGAGTCTACTAATGTGTGGATTTTCTGATGATGCTTCATTCTAAAGGCGGAGACCGTTGACGAGATTGTCAACAACAGGCTGGGCATAGATATTGGGGTTGTTGTTGATGATGGACAAATTTCCCTGGAACATGTGGATAAAGGACGGGAGTTGGGGGGGGGAGGATAGTTTGTACACTTTGTACATGCTATGTTTCTATCTGTCTAAGTAAGTGTGGGAAAGCTTGGAGAAAGTGGGATGAGGATAATATATGCTCGTACTTTCTATTAGTTTTGAAAAGGTGGAAACTACACTCTGGTGATAACGGTTGGATTTACTATGCCGACAGCATGACCCAAAACAGACGGTGACTCTGTGTTGTGTGAGTGTGGAGAGATATAGAGGAGTCAGAATTGAGGAGGAACCTATTTGAAATGTGTGAAGTAGCCAGACAATGATGATATGAGAATGAACCCTATAGCTATTAAGTAGGTGGCTTTATGGGCTGGGTACGGTTAGAGATTTGATTAAACCCGAAGAAATTCGACTCCCTTGAGGGAAAAAGTATGGGATGGAGTTAGTTAGTGCCTTATGTGTGTGTATGTATCTATATGTAATATGCACTTATATTTACAGAGTATAGTAGTATGTGTGTATAGATATATCTATGTATATACTTAGGTAATATCACCAGTATTTGCAATCATGCATGGGAGTCCATGAATGTGGCACTTTTCTTCCAGGTACAAAGACCACCAAATGATTCAATCGGGAGACATTCAAACTATTCAGCAGCAACATGAATTTGCAAGTAATCTTCTTTTCACCAACATCACCGCCGAACACAATGGCCTGTATACTTGCTTAGCCATGAATGATGCGGCAGCAACCAATTATACCGCCCGGCTTGTCGTCAAAGGTAATTTGCCCATTTACTACAATTCTATTTGGGATGAGTTAGGTTTTTGTACTCACTCCTTTCGGAAACAATGGCGTGGGTGCTGGAACTTCCCCGTACATATTTGGGGGGTATGATGTTCAAATGGGCTTTGCCCATTGCAATATTTTAGATAGGTGTACACATTTATTCTCTTGGTAAGTACATATATCTAGATATATGTACAAATACATAGTACTGGAAACCCCGAATTAACCTTGGTCGTCCAACATGACAGGGCTTTTTAGAAATGTACTCATTAAATGAAGGAAAACTGTAAGAAGAATTTCCTAGAAAGGATTTTTAATGCCAGGGACCTATTTCTCTATTTTGAGTCAGGGTTCTTAAATAACAGTGAGGGAGTGGGATGTACACTAGTTGGACCTGTGGTATGTGAAAGCACTTAACTGCTCACAATGGTAATGAATTATTTTATTACGTGCCGTTTATACTTTATGGGAGCCAGCCTACATGTTACATAGCTGTGCTAATTTTAAGTAGCCGGGAGCTTCACATGCTTGGATTAATGTCTACAATCCTCGCACTGTACTTCTAGCTATTTATTAGCAAGTGTAATTTGTTTGGGTACTTGGACCCACAGTGTACATGGTGAGGACAACTACGGGTTACCGCTGTAATGCTAGCCCACTGTTGTAATATTCAGGCTTTATTACCCTACAACTAAATGCCACATTCGTCTGTGGCGAGTCCCCGTGAGCGGAATTACAAATAGAATTCTATCATTCCTCACTTGTAATAAATGGAAGTATGGGAATTTAATGAGTCTTTGTAGCTTTGATACTGATTTCTTACTTTCCTTTATATGGGGGTGTGTGCCGAGAGTTGTACAGTCTCCTCATGTGAAAGGTGGATTCTTTCAATGGCAATGAAACCTCAATTCATACTTTAGATTAATGTCAGCACCAATGAAGTGAAAACTAATTGCTTTGTTATCTTTACGGGTCGTTAGTTTCAACGGCCATTTTTTGGTGCAATCTTTTCCCTTGTGTTTTTTTTCCTCGGCACTAAAAGTAATTATTTCAAATTCTTTTATTTTTAGGTAGAGTTTCGTTATAAAAGTCTAGGAGGAAAATTGCACTTAATTTCCAAGTACTGTTATCGTTAGTAGCAATTAAAATCATTAAGGTCCTCATAGTTTTTTTTTGCAACTATATAAAATATAATTATAATAAAATTATATACATCAATATACGTAATTACTTACATTTCAAATATCTACTTGACCGCAGACCTGTTAGAACACCGTAGTTCCTAATTAAGTGTCGACTCTTTCTTGACTCTGGAGATCGCATTAAAAAAGTCATATTTGTCATTCTGTAGAATTGACTAATAACTCTCGCTCATTCCACAAAGTGCAACGAAATGTTAAAATGCGACAGTTATGAATTTGTAGCGGGAAACGTGATTTGGAATGAAGGACGTCGACAGGAAAATATAGACTTATCTAAGCATGCATTCTGACTTAACTTTCTCACTCTCTGACCTCCGAGACGCCGCTAAAAATCTGAGATAATATCATTAACTTTCATACACCTTGACTCAAGTAATAATTATCGTGAAGGTTATAGTAGACCGATTCCATAGAATTTTTCTTTTACATAGACCGTATAAATCATTCGTATTTTAAATCCAAATAATTACTTCCATGAGCCTTAGATATAGTAATCCAGAGGCATTTATTTTATCTGGGATTTTTCTCCAGATTTTTATGTTCAGGGAAGGAAAAAAGGTGGAAGAAATCGCCTCCTAATGTTTTCTAAATCATTTAATCACAACTCGAAAAAAAAAGCAATTCAAAAGAAAGTTTCGTCTCAAAGGGAGAAACAGTCTTTTTGTACAAGGAAGCCCGCCTGGAACTTATGCAGTTCCAGATTGGGGAGAATGTTCCCATTTATAACGCTCACATATCTTTATAGGGAGTAAAGTACAAAGTAATTTTGAATTACAAAAGTTAACGATGCCGTAAAATTTTTTATTTCTTCATAATTGAACATTGTGTGCGTAGTTTTAGATATTTTTTCCTTTTATGGCGGAGGGTATGTATACCTCATGAATTATAAACAGTAAATTATTATCTTGTGTGCATATAAAAGTAAATATATTTAGGTTGCGTGTAAAAATCTTGGTTTTCCCTCGGTCATTTCCTCCCTTTTTTCTTGCGGGCCCCAGGAAATTTCAGGATAGGAGTACAAGATATATAGTTTCTTTCGTGTGGGAACAACCAACTCCTGGGCACTCGGTGGGATTGACGTATGGATTTGTATTTTGTATAAATAGGCATAAATGAAGGTATTTTAAATTACTTGAGGAGGAGGTAAATTAGAAGACATTTTTAATCCTTCGAATTTCCCTTTACCTGCCATTTGTGAGCATTTCCTTTAATTTAATGGATGGTGTATATAAAAATACGATTTGTAGTCAGAGCGTAATGTTGAAGTATGCAAGGGGAATTTTTGTGAAGATACTTTCCCACACTTATGTTCTGTTATTGTTTGTGCACAGTGGAGCCAACCTGGACTCGAGAGCCTCATGACCTGAATATACGGAAAGGAGTAAGCTCCTACATGGCGTGTCAAGCTTCTGGCTATCCTGAGCCCACAGTTGCATGGATGAAAGCCACAGGTAATACTGTTGCAAAGAATATTGCCCTAAAGTGGGTTCATATTTCTTACTTTTTTTCTTTCTGTCTTTCTCTCTCTCTCTCTCTCTCTCTCTCTCTCTCTCTCTCTCTCTCTTTGCCTTTTCTCCTTCTTTGCCTTCCCTTTTAAGTTTATTTACTTTGTTTTTTAATCTTCCCGGAATTAGAGTTACCTTTGCATTCATAAGCGTACACTCTGGGAGGTATGTTATGATTCCGAAGTGTAACGGTGCATAAGACCTGGGAGTATGTACTCAGGAAAAATAGAGTGACATTTGCAGTAATTAAATTACATTTGTAACTCCGGCTGACTATTTGAATTTGCGGAGCTTTCCCAGGATTCTTTGCATAGCTGAATGAGTACAAACTCACATGTTTAATTTACTAGTACTTTTGTACCCGTCATTTTGTTTATGAACCCGTACACTTCATATTTAATGCAGCTGACGCAAACTCACTTGTTCCAGTTAAAGGATTTTAGAATGGTTAGAACCATTTTTTATATACCCCCGTTACAGTTTTTTTTTGTAGTCCAAAAAGGTGACTTTAGCATGCAACAAAGTGATGTTCATTTATAATCCGGAGAAAGGCTAGTGGGACGGAATGTACTCATTTTTTCTAATAGTTCTCCTGCCCTCTCTCAGCTCCCCGTAAAAAAATCAAGTGTGCATGAATTTGGTAGTATTTTATGTATATCTATATATATGTACATAGATGTATCCACCTATATTTATACATACCTTTTGTGTTGGAGGATTTCGGGAAGGCCTTCCATGTGTACATTATGTGAAAACTTTCACAAGGACATGAAGAGTATACGAAGACTGTATAATGCATATTTAAAAGCTATTTTGCAAGTGACGGGGTGACGGGTACCGTGAATGGGATACTTTTTAATTCTATGCCTGTGGCCTACAAGTATAAGTTTGACTGCATAAAATCTACATTTGTTCTCTAGTTTTGGAGTTTTTCAAGGGACGGAGTACATGATACCAGGTAGGAAATTTCGGTGACCAATGCCATCAAGTCATGTAGAATGACGATAGATGAGAAGAGGAGGATTTATGTTAGTAGGAACTTCCCGAGGAGGGAACATAAAGAGCAATTGAGTGAATTCCCATCTGTGTGTCGGAACTGGATAATCATTCATCACTCTTTCTTCTCTTGGCTCATTCATTATTCAAAGTGGGATGGAATCGAAATCGAAACTAGAAACTAGTCAAACTCTTAGGACATAATGCTACGAACACTCACTTTCCTACCGTAACATATTCATTCAGGAGCATTCAGCATTGCAGATGTACCCCGGCATAGAATCTACATATGGGGATAGCAATCCCAGTATGTGTAATAATTGTAGAGATATCTACATAATAGTTGTGGAAGAAGATACACTGCTACAAATCCAGTCAAGTGGTAAGGAGAAAATGTACATGATGAGTACTGCTTTATCTATATTTTCCGTGTATATATGCATAGACGTAGTTACTAGGAAATGGGAGAGAAAATACATTAGAGTCGGGGCTGAAATCTGAAGAACACTACAACCAGGGTAGTATTATTGCTTCAGACGGTATTGTTTATAGGGAACATACCCATGTGTGTATATCTGTGGGTAGTTATCTGTAGATGAGAAAACGAATCAAGTTTTGCAACGAGCAATCTTGTTCGGAATATATGGAGTTGGAAAGATTTGAGAGAATTTACGAGAAACCTTACTCCAGAAGAGACGTGAACACAACCTCAAAAAGAGATGAATAGACCGGTAAATGTAAAATACAATCTGGGCCAGACTTACTGTTGATATGAAAATACGTAATGTGGTATGATAGCTACATTATTACCTTTGCTCACTACTCACTTGTTTACTTTCGGATTTTCTCCTCTCTCTCTCTCTCGGAGTACCCTGCTGTCTGTGACAACTGGCAACCTACCCGGAATGGGCTAGCTCTCTGACTGTATCCATAGCTCCTACATATGTATATTTGATGTATATATTGGGATCCGGTTTGGGTCCCATCCACAGACGTGAGGACAGGAGTAGGCCAGAGTCATCCCCGACAATAAATACATATTCTCGCAAATGCATGTTGATATTGCAGTATATGTTGGATCTCCACCCGCTCGACTGTCTCCACCTTTTTCTCATGCAAAATGATGAGATACTTTCACCATGCCAACTAATTTTGCAAGGGAGATGGTTCCCGTGGACTTGTATTTGCATCGTGGTTTTCCCTGCTTCCCCCTCTGATGTGGTAGACTTCGGAATTAGGCGGATGTTCACTTGTGGGTTTTACTTCCATACATAATTTCTCCTGTCACTTTACTCCTGAAGACAATAAATGTGACAGGGCTAGAACCAAAAGTACGACATACTTTCTCTGTTTGTGTCGGTTATCAGACTCTGTGTAAGTTGGGTGTTGATGAAGTCTCGGGATTTATGCAATGCATGTGAGACTCCTCGACGGAGATGGATCAGTATTTACATGGAAATAGGAAAAACAGGAAGATTCTCCATTGCCCCTGGTATTGATTCTACGATGATGATTTTTTATTGTAAGTGGATATGACAAAATCAGAAAATACTCGGTTGCAATTTGAGGAGCGACTGTACCTATAGATATATCTTTTATGTGTATGTATCTACTTATATTTATTTATGAAGACAAACTTCTTATAGGATTTTGTTACAGGGACGGAAGCTTTAAGAGGATTGTAATGGGAATTTCAAATACGGGAATTATTGATCGAAGAAATGGGAAAAAATAATTTGTGTTTTTGTACTTGGAGTGAGCAGAGTTGTTACAGTATAATTTTCTGTGAAGGGAAATATGAGTGGAATATTATAATACGGAGTATTGTCACCTCCAGCCAAGGAAAATACACTGCTGGTAGATGAAGTGTATTGAGTTGCTGCCTGCATTTTATACGCTACAGGAAATTCCCTTGCCCTGTCGTATTTTAGACTGAGAGTGCATGCTCTCTCTTTCTCTCTCTCTCTCTCTCTCTCTCTCTCTTTCTCTCTCTCTCTCTTTCTCTCTCTCTCTCTCTCTCTCTCTCTCTCTCTCCTACTCACAAAAGCTTGTATGCTTCCCTGCCTCTACTATATTTACTCCATTGGCTCACAACTTGATTCGGTTTTACAAGGATTGAGAAATGAGTCTTTCATCCGTCACAAGGGATACATGAATTATAACCTAAAAGCCAATTTCCGTAAGCTCCCAATGCGGACATCAATCAGTGGTTGAATTCTCCTGCTTTTCCTTTTTACTTTATCTTGATATGCGTGTACAACAACAACACAACAACAAAAGGCATGACTTGTGAGTTGACTTGAAATTTTCACCGTTATAATTATTCCTAGAATTCATTTGTGAGTGTAATTTGTTACAAATGCAACACCAACTCCAACTCCTAGACACCCTCACCCACGTCATTCCGCCCAGTCAGCCACGCTTGGGCTGTTAGACTGGAGGAAGGAAATTGCTGAGGAAATTTTGTCATAACGTGAATCATTCCAGATTGCTTCACATGCTATCAATTTAAAATCTCCAAGCATTGTTCTTTCACCCAGAACGCATGTCACTGTAAAAGCTACATAATTACTTATGATACTCGCTGCCAAGTGTGAACTTCTAATTTGAGCCTTTAACACACTGTTTATAGTTATGCCAAATGTGCTGATTGTGAGTTTTATCAGGATCAGAATTGAGGTGGTTGCATATGTATCTATTATATATTCGTATACAGATAAGGGAGTTCATATATTGTGTTTCCTTTCGGCTAAGAAGCAAATGTGAACATCTGTAGGAGTTTTTAACAGCTCGGGGGGAGGGGGGGGGGAGGAATTTCTGCAAAATTTGTTCAAGGGAAATTGAGAAGGTTCATTTATTTCAATATTGCAGATGTTCAATTTTCTTGTTAGAAAAATTTTTGCGGAAAATTCATTTTTCCTTCCAACAGCCCTCACAGATGTTTCCTTCTGGGTTCTTTTTGGCTGACGTTCTGTAATATCAGAGTAGTTTGTCTTGGAGTGAATTTAATACAGTATGTTAATCGAATAGTGGCTTGGAACAAGGAACAACAGACTCAGCATCAGCCGCATACCAAGTGTGTTGTAGATGTGGAAGGAATGTGGTGTTGTAATAATAAGGGAACTACATGCCATTTACACAGATTTCCTTCCACTGTCCTCCTCCCTAACTTCCTGCTCGGGGTAGAATTTACCTAAAAATGTAACAACCATTTCCTTTTAGTCTTGGCTTTAATTGTAATGGTCTCTGTGCCAGAAAGTAGGTAACAGAGGCTGGGGATATTTTGCAAAGTTAGGGTTATGTATTGCACTAACAATAAGTAAGACAGCATGATATGTACGTATACTTTTAAATGAGATGCTTGGAATTCTGAGGGGGTATTTAGCCAAAAGGAGTCTTACATGGGGAAATGTATGTATTTTCGAGTGGTAAATGGGGGGCCAGACAGCTGGTACTATTTTCAAATGATTTTCATTTGGTGTAAATGGTCCATTCCTACAGATTATCAATTGTAAATGGAATGTTTCACCCAGTTGACAATTCCCTCTCTCCCCAACCCACCACCACTTTCTCCTCTTGTAGAGGCTCAAATTCAGATGGAAATCCTTTTTGCTAAGGGAAACTTTTCCCAGCAAATGAGACACACATTTGAGTTCTCGTTCCTTCCTTCTAAATAGAACTCACTCCTGTTGAGTTTTGGGGGAGACAGAAGGGAAAATGCACCTTTTCCGCTCCATATACACTAGGACTCTAATGACAATGCATACATACATATGTAATCGGAGTACACACGCCCATAGTCACACTGGAAGACCTGCAATTTCGCACTCTGATCATTGACATGCAAATGAAAACTTAATAGAAAATGTAAAATTCACAATTCTGTTGTAATTTCCGCAAGTTGACTTCGTGATTAGGGAACAACGGCCATGTAATTGTGATTGCCAGGTTACATTCTATCTGATGCGGGTTCTAATTTTTAAATTATTAGGGAAACTACAGCAATTTTGCTGTCTCTTGAAACATCCCTCCGTCCCAGGTTTGAGTGTGGATTTTCAGCCCGGGATTCAAAATGGGAATTGTTAGGATTAAAATCCGTAAATGGTTTTCAATTTTGAGTTTTAAAGTCAAAATTGTAAACCATTTAGAGATTATTATTCATTAGGTTAAAAATGAGTTTGATATTCTACGCTAAAGTTCAAATTAAATATTCACATAAGGGAATTAAAATGTTTACAAAATTGCGGGTCTCATATATTTTTGGATTTGAATGCGGATGAAGGTCCTATTACTGTAGATTTGGAAAATTGACTGATTTTATTGTTAATTAATTCAGGGAAAGGCCCCAAGGATTTTATTCCATTAACGTACAATCCCCGGGTTGGACTGACCGTGACGCCGAATGGAACGCTAAGCATCCAGAGTGCGGATGAGCATCACGAGGGCCACTACTTATGTCAAGCTAACAACGGAATCGGTCCGGGTCGATCCAAAGTAGTCTTTATTAGAGTGGATGGTACGTGTGTATAAAGTGTTCGTTGAACAATCTATTTTTATTGTATTCAATTTACATTCAATTTCACCTCTTGACTGGCTACACTCAACATACTCCTCCTCGCTCATATACAGAGAGCTAAGGGGCTCATCCCTCCCTCCTTCCAGCTTTTTTTTTCAATCAAATTATACCCCGTCGTCGGAAAACGAACCCTATCTGATATTCTGGTATTGGACTATCATTTTTTATGAAAATTGTTAGTCCTTTTTTATCACTCCAGCGACTGGAGGAAGGAGAGACGGAAAATCATAACAATAACATTATCATGATGAGCTCAGAGTTCTCTGTCCTATGAAAAATTCAGTTCCTTATTGAGATGGAAATGTGCGAAAAAATTCGGGAAAAATAGTTATTCCACAGGCCTTTGAGAATTTCCGTACCTACATAGATAATAGTATTTACCGTTCTTCAGAATGTGATGTCAAATGCCAAATACTGTCGGAGTAGTGAGGATCCATTCAAAGGTAATTTTTCGTTAACATTGGAGTGTCCCATTTTATAAGGAGTCACGTTATAAATTACTCCAGGGACTGTCATAAGCATGAGAGTCGTTTAGTACCTACAGTGTACTCACTTGTGTGGGAATGAGGAGGAGGAGGAGGGTTTTGTAATTAATTTCTAATTAAAAAATAAAACAGAGCCGGGAGGACGAACTCCTTGCATTTATACCAGCACTTTATGATTCTTCAGGGTGACTGTTGTAAACTCAATTGGGCGTAATCTAATAAGTTAATTGATGGTGACATTACAGTGCCAGCCTACTTTCGTGTGAAGGAAATCAATCAAACGGCACGGGTGGGAGAAGATATTATCCTTGTGTGTGATGTGGAAGGCGATTTGCCCATTCAAGTAATTCATGTCCATTTGTCTCAAATGTTTTAGTTCTTTTTGAGGATAACCTCTTGATATTTCCCTGCTCCCTCTCTATACAGTACTTTGCATGTGCTTGTGTATCTATGCCGTGGAAGTGTGATATATGTGCTTGCATACAGTACGGACCCTTCCAAAGTTAACTTTTCTCCTGGTACTTCCATGCAAGGGAGAGATTCAATTTGTCTCAAGTTTCTCATATGCTGGGTATCTAATTTCTACAAGTTTGGTCATAAAATTACGCGTAATGTTTTTTTAGTGCACTAGAAAATTATGAGTGAAATGAGCAAAAATTCAAGAGCCCTTTTCATCCCATATGAATTCTACTACGATTGTTTTAACATGGGCTTTTCTATAGGTAGTACATACATACTACACATTGTATACGAGGAAAGTTAGTTGTCTGAAAACAGGTAGGGCACGGGCAGCAGTGGAAATGTGTAGGGACGAGAGTGGAAAAAGTTGGAGAATTTCCCAATTTATTCCAGCAGGGCACTGATACTCCAGTATTTACTCGTCGTACTCCCAATGTATCCGCATTTTCTGACTGCAGATGGTATATATCGTTTGGGCTCCCCAGCCCCTGATGGCCCTTGTTCGGAATAATTACACACACAGGTCTGCGATACAGTACATTAATTAAGTAAATAGGTTGAATGTGAAGCGTCCCTAATTAGAAAGCCACTCGTGGAGTTGATGAGAAAATTGATATTCAAGAGCTTTCCCTCAGTTTTCAACAAAGTCTGACATCTTGATTCAATTCAGAGTTGACTTCCCTATAGTTTATGTATTCTTCATGTATGCAAGTCATTATATCAGCTCTTGTGAAATTATTTTAGCTTATTTGGCTACTGTCATAGCTTGGTGGTGCTCGTGAGGAGAGCATGATGCATTTTGAGCACAACAAGTTGGGATATTTATGAGGTTGAATAAACCCTCATGTGTGTAGGTATAATTATGTATGTAAATACATATGTACATGCTTTGAGATAGTTGTGTGAAGCGATCTGGGATTTTAAAATTGCATTAAAGTATTAAATCATTTCGGAAATGTGTAGGTATCCTGGGGTTCGGCGAAGATTCATAGTTTCTTAGATGACACCGTGTCCTCACTGGAGAAGGACAATAAAGCCATCATTAGGAACACGCCCAAAGGAAATGGACTGAGCTCAGAGCTCCTCATTAAAAATACTCAACGTGTTTACAGTGATACTTACTACTGCCGAGCAACCAATACTTACGGGGGAGACACCTTGGCAATTCATCTTCGTGTCAAAGGTTTGGGCAGTCTTACTCGTCAGCATCCCTTTTCCTGGTCATTGGTTGATGATCCTATAGCTACAGTGACTTGATGATTTACAAGTTGTGGGAGTAGTTTCTATTGGAATGTTTTTTTTTTCTTTTAACTCTTCAGAGCGTCCTGAACCACCAACTGAAGTGATTCCCACGGAGGTGAAAAGTCGGGCTGTTTCCTTCAAATTGGTTCCCGGCCATGATGGTGGGTCACAGATCAGTCGGTTCCTAGCTCAGTACAAGCATCGGAATGAGGAATGGCGGTTGGGGAAGAATTTCACATTGGAACCCAACCTTCATGATTTCATCCTCAGGGATCTCCGTCCTTCCCAAACCTACAACATCCGGTTTTTTGCCGTCAATGACATCGGTACGAGTGAACCGTCCCAAGATATTGTTATCGAGACTCTTGATGAAGGTAATGGTTTGGTTTTGTTCCCTATAAAGTTTTACCAGCTTTCTCCGTTCATTCTCCCCCTCAATTTGTCTTCTGGTTTCACCTCACGTTTCAACTTTACTATAACCCTTACGGTCACACGTAGGTTGAAGAGGCGATGTCAATTGAAAACTATGATAGGGTGGGGAAATAACTTTGGTTTCATAAGTGCTGGGCCTAAGTGTAACTTAGCGTGGGATGAGGGGGAATAACAATTTAATATAGTCTATTCTCATGAAATTCCAGCCCCTTCGGGACCACCTTTGGATGTCTTGGCTGAGTCCAATTCTAGTACTTCCATCATCTTAACATGGAATGTAAGTATTTGGTTCGAGCACTTTTTTAAAAATCCTTTACATTTATGCACTGTGAAAAATTCTCCTGAAATGCTTCCCCCCCAACGACGGATCTCATACTATTTTTGGATTTGCTTACACTCAATAACTTTAACTGTCCCCTCGTCGTGGAAGACTGGGAAGGAAGATTGAGTGGACGCTTTGTGAGAGTACCAATGTATGTATGTATGTATGTATGAATTGAATCCTGGGTAAACAATTCTTGCTCTGTTTGAAGATACAGTAATACACATGAATGTACATCCCCCCACACACAAGTATCTACGTAAGCATGTATGGTTCCCATCCATGTTCATTTCTTCCGTTGTGGTAAGTGGAGCGGAGGAAAGAACCCCTTGTAATGTCCCGGACTGATGGACAAGGTTTCGTATGGTACGAGAGAAGTTGAGAAGTTACAATGTCGAAGTTGGTACAGGATGGGATTGAAATGGCAAAACATAACATTGGATTGTATGGTGTTGCAGCCACCGCTGGAGGCCCATATGAACGGGAAAATTTTAGGTTATCAGATCAGCTTGAGAGAGTCAAATGCGGAAGGTCGTCAATGGCGACTGTGGACACAGAAAGAATCTGAATCTCGTCTTGTCGTTCTCCGGAAGCTCCATCCATTTACCCGGTATGAAGTGACCATTCGAGCATTCAATCGCATCGGCTCAGGGCCCGCATCACCACGGATCATTGTACTCACTTCTGAGGGCGGTAGGTGGACCAAACCAACTGACTACAATGACAATTGCACTCTCTTTTTACGCTTCTCTGCCCTCATCCTAGATTTCCCTGAGCTCTGGGCCCATTTGCACGCAACAACTATAGAAATTCATTTTTCTTTTACTTATTCTTCCTTTCACTTGGCTTGAGCAGGGCTATACAAGGGTATTCATATTTTCATGAGGTTCTCACAAATGACAACCACAACACATGTAGAGGGACAGGGGAAACAGTTGGTGGATCAAGTTTTGAATCTCTTTCTTGATATTACAGTAAATACTGTGAACTTGCCTCGAAACAAATACTAATGTAAAGAAGGAAATTTAATAACGTTGGAATTCCCATGAACTCATTTACAGAAATAATAAGTCTCTGTTAGCCCTATCCTGCAATGATGCTACTCCACAGCAACCGCTGTATTTGGTCATTATGCGTAGAGCAGGAACGTGTGCATGCCTTGGAGTGCGTGTGTCGAAATGACATACATATAATTACTACGTATATCTATGTAAATAGATACAGATTTCGGACAAAATTAAAATTGCTGGTTTATTATGTAGGCTGATATCAAATCTGCTTTAGCTATTTTTACCGGGCATGTATCGCATATAATACATATACAGTAGGGCTTCACAGTCTCTAGGAGAGTTGCTTTCCCTAAAGTTCTTTTGCGAAATATGCGCGGTCAGAGTTGGAAAGAGTGGTCGTGTTCTGGATAGCTTCTGGTGTTAGTGAATAGCGTGGAGCCTATTGATGAAATTTGCTGTGTACCGTTGTTGAAGCAATATAATTTTATATAGTTCCCGGAGGAGCTCCTCAGGATGTAAAATGTGTGGCATTGTCGGGGCGGAGTTTACGACTTCGTTGGTCACCACCAGCTCACAATTTGCGAAATGGACATATAGTCGGCTATAAGGTGTATTACCATCTTATTTCCCGAGCGGCCTTAACGGATCCATGGCCAATGTTCCCTTCTGCTGAAGTCAAACGGACTACCAATCCTGAGACAAATTTCAGCGGTTTGGCTGTCTATGGAAACTATTCCGTACGAATCTCGGCTTATAACCGGAAAGGAAATGGTCCGTCAACGGAACCAATGTATTGCAACACTGCTCCTGAAGGTTCCTACAATATTTATTATTCTCAGTTCTCTCCATCACTTACCTCCTCATAGGATTCCCAGTAGACTCCCTGATTAAATCTTACATTGCACCAGGCTCCAACTAGTAATGCTTCCTTGTGTAAACACCTTTTTAAAATCAGACTCGCCTCAAATGTATCTGTAGTGTGTACACGTGAAAGCAGTGAAAGCCTCTATTCATGAGTTTTTCTGCATCCTACATTTGTATATCTATAATTACATAGACATACATATCTACATAAGGTTGGAGAAAGAAACCCACTACTCGGGATCTATTCTATTCTGTAGAAATTACTAGTAGAATGTGTATGTGCAGCTTGTGTACACATACGTACATATATCCGCTATTTATAAATCGATTCTAGCTCCTGGGCCACCTGCAGCTGTTAAGGTTTTGGCTACAACTGCATCCTCCTTAATTGTCTCCTGGCTCCCGCCCCGGGCTCTCAATGGTATCATTACCAAGTACAATGTTTACGTGCGGAGTGTGGATACCAGGGTATGATTTTATGGTTTCTCATACGCTGACAACTTGTATTGCATTTAAACACCACAATCCATTAGAGTGTCAAAACTTTGATTAATGTGCCACGCTTCGTAACCTACACTTGCCGATAGTTGATTGTACAGGAGTGTTTTTATCCTGGTAGTATGTACATATACTCACGTACCTTATACATTCTTACACATATTTGATGAGATAAGTAGTAGAGAGTGAGATAGCACTTACATGTGGGCTAACCAGTGTCAATGTTTTGAATTCCTTTGGAAGGAGGTGAGAGTGAACACAGTTCATGTGGGAAAACGAGAAAGCTCATGGGTCACCGAGGCGTTCAGTTGGGAACTTGGCAAGTTGCGAGAAGAAACCTCCCATGAACTCTGGATCACAGCTGTCAATTCACAAAACTCTCAACTGGAGGGTGAGGCCTCGCCCTCCGTTATTCAAACGACGTCTTCAAGAGGTAAGTAAATAAATAGCAGTTTTTCCCTTGAAAAAAAAAAGGAATAAATACGAAACTTGTAGAAACAAACTTGATAGACCGAAAAAACTTACAACTTACATTAGCAAGATAGCTACACATGCAAAGTCCAAGATTTGAAAGGGCGAAAAAATACGAGAGAACTTTTTTTTTCAGGCTACTGATTTTTCTTCCGATGCTTTCTTCAACTGATATTAGTATATTGTAGTTTGACAGACCGTTGCTATTCATGAATTTATCGCTTATATGTCATTCCATGATAAAGATGAAGGAAAATAGTTTGGATGAAAGTAGCCATTCTGTCATACATACAAAAGCAAGGTTTTTCCCACTCTCGATGTTTTAGTCCTGAGGTTTTCATGTCACTATAGAAAAAGTGGATAGTTAAAAGATTTTCATTTTCAAATATATCTACATATCTACAGTTTTTTCATATGTAGAAATCCGTTAGATAGTGTTTATACGAAAGTATACTCAGTTTTTTTTAGTTGTTACATAAAAGTTTATAGGGATGCGGAATAGAATTTTTCTAGAGGAAAGGACTGGTCAATGAATTGGAAATGGAGGAAATTTACCGCTGGATAAAATTTACAGTGGCTGCTCGGATTCTCCCATTTGGTCAAGAGGTTCTCTTACCTGCAAGTAAAGGAATAACTTTCTCATGTGGAGCCGTAGGTCTTCCAGCCCCTACTAGAACTTGGACATTTGGATCGAAAACTTTAACCTTGAATACCACCAAGTGGATTGTAATGCCCAATGGGAATTTGCAGATTTTTACTACTACTTCTGCTGAAGTAGGCAATTATACTTGTCACGTAAGAAGAACCCCTCACAAAGATTACCAATTTATTGTAATCTATAATTTATAAAGTTGCCTTTAGTTTTTATAACTTTATACATATTCAGCATTTTCTGCAATGTCCGAACTTGCCAACTTTGCGAAAAAGAAAGTTGAACTGCCAGCAACTGCGGGAATTCTTTTACTTGTTCTTTTCTTCTTTTAATGTAGTTTAATTTGGTATCTCCAACAAATTCTTTCATACCTATGTACAAGCATCACATGGAATCCCTGAGATTCTAGACATTCTTTATTGTTGTAAACACAGGTAGAGAATTTGTATGGAACAGATTCTATTACATACTCGCTCAAGCTTCGGTCTCAACCTTCCCTCCCGCACCTGTTGGTGACAGAGAAATTGCATAATCAGCTCAATCTTCAATGGGAGTACCGGGAAGTATCTCCGAAACCATCAGGTATCGTATAATTCACTGTTTACTTGCTTGTACCCCAAAGTATTGACAGACACTCAAATTAAGCATAATGAACATCCTGCCGTTTGCATAGCTCCAGGAAGTTCCTAAAAAGTGTTTAGAAAACATACCAGTTTTATTTAATGAACTAGCACATGTAGTAAAATTAACATTCAATATTTGTTTTTGCCAACCTAAACATATTTATGGATATACCTCAAATATAATGAACATTATATGTTACATTACTTTGGGCGTGATCGAGTTTTCCTTTTCAGTGAGTTGAAATGAGCATAAAATTTTTATGTAGAGTTTTTGTGTGGAAATATTGACGCTTTGGTTGCAGACCGTGATTCCCCAATACTTACTACCTGAAAGTGATTAGTCTTTTATTAGCAACCACAGTAGACCCACTAAGATACGTTAAAAGTGGAATTTTTGTCATTAGAGGTTTATGGCTTACAGGACTACTGTTCAGGGTGAAGTTACAAGTAGGAGAAATAAAATCATTTAAAATGTGTAGGTTGATTAAATGTAAAAGGTGCTTTAGTCCAGACTTTGGGCATTATGAGTTTGATGATGGGCTTTCGCAAGTCGTTAAAAGGACCCAGTATAAGAGTTTTACCTTAATTTCTCCTATCCAGACTTGTACATAAAGTGGAGGCTCAAGAAGGATAGCAGTTGGACAACCATTTACCCGGAGGAGGATGAAAACTTTTATGCGCTTACAAATCTGACTTGTGGGAGCAGTTATCAAATTCTTCTTGGTAACTATGATGGGATTCGGGAATATTTCCATACCAAGCCAGTGGAAGCGACGACACTCAATCAAGGTATGTATAGTCCATTCCCTTTTGAGTCATCAGTTTTATCGTAGCCAAAGAAAAAGTACAAAAAAAAACCAACGGGACCTTGAGAACATCAGGTGCTGTAACTCTGGTAAAGTTTATGAAAAATTTTCTGTTAAAGAGCAAAAATCAAGCTGAAATTTGGAAAATTCATTCCAGAAGAATAATACTGTAATTACGACTTTCGTCTCAGAAGTTACTTTATTATTATTACAGCTTTGCCGAGTCTATCTCAGGAAGAAATTTTAGTTCGTCTCAACTCCACTGCAGCCACACTACGTTTTCATCCATGGATATACGCAAACTGCCCGGCGTCCGGAATCTCAATCGAGATGAAAGAGAAATCAGAGGCGCAATGGAGCCTTCTGTATTTTACTCACACTCCGTTTGAAGTGAGTATCATTTCATCATGCCACATCAATATTAATCTGTCAATTTCGGTTGCGAACAAGAACTCTTCCTTCCATCCATGTTCTACTTTGAAGAAGTGTGAACAGTTGTGGTTGTGAACGGAGTTCGCAGGAATGTAATGAATGTCGTAGGGAATGTGGAAATAGAAATGTATGCAACTAAATGTTACTTGTGTATGTATGAAAGTTTGCTGTAACGTTGAATTTGAAAGGTCGCTTTAAATTATTCATGAGTACTCTTAGATTCATTTTTCATGATTTTAAGTTCAATATCATGTATGGAAATAGCTAAAAGAAAACAAAGAAAAACCATAGGGATGTTAGGAGAATTTTTTTAGATACCTTTTTTAAAAGGGTTGAGGAATTTGGTATGAAGTAGTAATGGGAAGAAAATAATTTAGACGGAGTACTTGGTGTCAAATCTGAAGTCGACCGGTCGTTATGAAGTTCGTGTTGTGGGTGAAAATTCATATGGGAAGCAAACAGCTGCCTTTGCCTTTGACTCAGCGGACCTGGTTGAAAGTGAGAAGCCGTCAATTTAAGCACACTTACAATAAATAATTTAGTATTGGTAAAGAATATGTCTTGAGAGAGTAGATAGCTTCGTCGTCTTCTTCCGACTTGTGAATAATTGATGGGGAAAAACCTTTTATGTTCAGGTAAACCGTCGCAAAGTTGGGGACCAAAGAATGGAGCTAACGATCCATTTCAAAATGACATCTCCAACTATTTAGGTCAGGATGGTATGGGTGAGAGAAGTAGTTCGTGGGATCTTCATGTTGTCGTTCCCATCGTTTCGGGCATCATTTGTACCTTGGCCATGTTTGTCTGCCTTGGAGTTGTAATTCAAAGACGGTAAGGATGCGTTACGTAGTAAAGTGTAATTATATAACCATCGTGCAGAACAAATTAAATATTTAACTTACCGGTAGCCAGGCTGATACTATCAACGTGGTAACAACATGAAATTTTCTACTATAAAAAACTTTTCCCTCAACCTTATTTCAAATTCATTCCTACTTCTTTTCTTAGGAGATATATGGGCTACCGAGCGGCTAGTCACAACAAGAGTAAAGGTTCGCTGACAGAATTTTATGGCACAGTTATGCGTCCCTGCAGTGAGAGCGACGATGGTTGTCAGCTGGCAACAAACAATCAAGTGTACTTTCCGACACCCCAGAGGAAACTTGAATCCTTTGTCAATCATTCTGAAGAAGATCAAGGTGATTGACTTGGTTGTCTTTGCTTGTTAATTTTTAAAACGTGTCTCTATTTTTTTTGAACACTTTTCACGAAGAGGCTTCCTGGCACTAGAGTACAAAAAAGAAATAAAAGCCAGACATTGACATTTCAATTCATTCCGCTAGCTACGGTTTCTCTCCGGGTAACATTTACATTTGAGTTAATTTAATCTTAGGGAGGGAGGAAGAAAGCAGGTGACTGAGAAAATTAAGTTGCGTAGTCCTCTTGCTGCATTTAACTGGTGGCCAGGCCAGTTGAGTGGAAGTTGCAGAGTAGGATATTTGAGCTTTGAGCACAGTAAATATTAAATGTGATCTTGGAGTTGCGGACTTTAATGGAATACTTGCTGCGTTGTTCATAATTGATGAGTGCATTTGTCTGTATTGATATTTTTCTTTGGATAACTATTCTGGTTACGTTTCTTTGCAGGCGGTGGAGGAGAGACCTACTATGAAATATGTCCGTACGCTACTTTCAGCATGCCTGGTCACCAGAATCCAAACGTATGTTTGGAGACTTCAGGAGTCCATTTAAAAACTTCTAATCATGCAGGAAATTCGTACTACTGTCAAATGCCTGATAGGAAGCCCGCACTGTCGAAGACAGATTTCCATCGGTTGGCTTCATCCCATATCAATAACAGCAATGACGCGTTTAATTTAGGTCAGTTCTAGAATATCAACGTGTCTATTAGTTTTGAATGTCATGTAGCTCTAGCCATGAATTATAATCTTCAAGAATTAAAATATGATACAGTATAATATGTCTACATATATTACTTTCACTGCATTCTTGCTGCTTTTGATTTCAGAGATTTCCTGCATTTCCAATCAACAAACGTTGCCTTTAGGGAGCGCATACGATCAAGAGACATCTTTTGACACTTATTCATTGAGGAGGAATCATCTTCGGGAAGACGCTTCGGACACAGATGACGAGGATAGAAAGCATGTTCCTAGTAGATATAAAAATCGTCGAGGTATGTTCATAACAAACAACAAGTATAATAGGTAATTCGGAAGGCGACAAAAAATAAGTGTTATTGATTCTTGTCATCATTTTAGGTTTTCAAACCCGTGGAGATTCAAGTACGGAGTCCCCGGATAATTCTCCGTTGCCAACAAAACGAAGAGGTCATCATAGAAATCGCGGTGACTCCTTGGGTCACAGGAGGAAAAAAAGTGTAGCAGAAAATCCTAATTCGCCAAGGTGGAATCCTTAATATCACTTCCTTAACGGCTCCTAACGCAATTTATCCTTAATTTCATTGAAAATAAAAGTTTCCAATCAATTTACAATTCCAACATGTGAGCAGATGAACCCCTTCCTATGTTACCTTCCTCTAATTTAGTGACTGTTGTGTCCTTGTGGTGTGACCATAATACGTGACACACTCAGCAAGTTATATTACCATAGATTCTTCTGGAACTCTCAAGAGGCCCGAATGAATCACACAACTTAAATGTGAACATTATTTTAAGTTTTCCACAACTCATGGATTACATTAGCTTCATTTGCCATTGAGAGAAATTGAAAAATAATGTTTAATAAAAGTTTCCGATTAACAGGTCTGTAAAACGAGGAACGAAAAATAATCAGAAGCAAGATTATTCTATACATGTATGACATGAGGCATCCCCCTATGAAATGCGGAAGACCACACATAATGATTTGTTTCTTCTGTAATTTTCAAGCACGGTGGAATGCTGAAAAAATTACTGTTATACTTGATATTGATATTTGTTGACTGTTTGTTCTATTTGATAACGTTTGTAACGAGTTTAATATTATAAAACAAGCTGTTTATAAATATTATTGTGTACCGACTAAAATGTGTACATACATGTTTTTATAAAAAATTAAAGTTTAAGCAATTTTAAACAATATCTGATGTAGTATCAACTACGTGGCGTGCAGATAATTTTTAGACGACCATTCTTTTCGGTTTATTTCGTCATTTATGTCCATATTACGGCGAATTCGATCTCGCAAAACTAAAACAGATTGAGGGTCTTTGGCTGCTGAGATGGGCATAATTTCGTCAAACCTAGCAAAATTAATTGATTTTTGATAATTCCTTTATATACACAATAGCAAAATATTATTCATGGAATTGATTCACCCACCTGACTTGATGTGTAGGCCTCATTTCTTTATCAAGAGTGAGCAGGTATTCAGCATATTTTTTCTCATCAAATAAAATATTCCTGACTTCATCTACTAACGTGTAGGAACCAGGCTTATCTATCTTATTAAGAGCTAGAATGGCTGTAAATGAAAAATAATACTTTTTTCTTGAAGAAATTCTTACCATAAATATTTAAAAACAGAATACATAAAATAGTATACCTGGTTTCTGAGTAAGATCTTCTTGATAAAGTTCAAGTTCTTTGTTTAGCAAAACGATCGTTTCTAGAGCTGATCTCTGGGGATATTTAGGACTTAGCTGAAACCCGTGAAGATCCACCACAAACAATAAAAGTTTTGTTCTCTCTACGTGCTTTAAAAACCTGGACAGAGCAAAAAGTTACAAATGTATGAAAAATAAAATAATTCAGTACCATTCACGAAGCAACACATATTGTCTATATTCTCATCTTCTGAATACCTATGACCCATTCCAACATTAGCATGAGCTCCTTCAATTAGTCCTGGAAGATCTGCTAGTGATATTCTTCGATCATCAGGGTATTCAATCGTTCCTATGTTAGGTCTCACAGTTGTAACTACCACCAGAAATTTTCATTTAATACTGCCCCAAAGAACAATGAACCAACAAGTAGTCTGCCACTAAATAAAAATTACATGGATAAGATGCTATTCTTGGCTTCGCTTTTGAGATCGCTTTGAGAAGTGTCGATTTTCCGGCATTTGGAAATCCAACAAAACCAACGTCAGCTATTAATTTCAAATCTAATGTAACTGAGTGTGCTTGGCCTAGCTGACCACTGTATCCATTGTAAGGAGACCCTCCCTCACCTCCTTTGGCAGCAATTACTTTATCTCCAGGCTCATTAATCTCACCTACGTAAACACAGTACTATTTTAGCTCCAGTCGAATATAAAAAGATATTTCTCAGCACAGTGTTTCATTCAAAAACTTCACAATTCTGACCTAGCTTATGCCCGTCTTGTGATATCACGGACACACCCAAAGGGACAGGCACATTGATATTCTCTCCTGGATCTCCAAAAAGACAGAATAACTTGGATCTAGTCCCAGGTTTAGCAATGTATCGCTGTGTTGGCTGGTGTTTCCGAACTTGCTTCAGTGTTTGACCTGTCTCAACAAAGGAAAACAGATTAAGTTCCTCCACAATTGCCCCATCCCTGCTCATTTACCAAATAAATTCGAACTTACTCTTCTTCGAACCAAGTATGACAACGTCGCCTCCTTTTCCACCAAGCCCTCCTTTTGCTGGTAAGCCATCTCCTCCCTTCCCACCTTTCACGAATACACGCAAGCTATCAATAAACTGATACAGTTCGGATCTCCTCTGAAATTCCACAACAAAATTATAAACTTTAAGTGAACCCCATTAATTCTCAAAGATTTTAATATTCTCAATTAAAACATTGAAACCCTTCCTTAGACCGAGGTACGATGATTGCAAAACAACCCAACCTTCTCCCTATTAACCCTCCAAAGTATTACCAAATATATTTTAAAACACACCTTTTTACTCATTACTTGCTATAAATTCAGGTAAAAATAAAATTCGGGATCCCGTAAGTGTACATATCGCGGATTTTTTCAACAACAGGTAGGATTTGCAGAATAAAGCACAACATTGCAAATTTGAGGGTGGGGGGATACCGGCTCCGGGTTAAATATACAAAATGAGGGACCAGCTTTATGAGGTCATGTTAAAGCCTCGCGGGTCAAGCTATAAAAAATGATGTATCTAAGACCCGCATCAACTGTTGACACGGAATGAAGTTGTAAATTCACAATATGATCCAAACAATTAAGTATACAATGAAATCTCTTGATAAACAATATTTGATAACAGCTCCCCCACCTTAACCGGTCACCTCATGGAGCCCTAGCCCAATTATTTTTTTATTTTAATGCAACTCGGTGGAAATAGTAAATTGCCTACGTAGATCCTGAATCTAGAGGAATTTTATTCAATTCACATGTACATACATAGTTCCGAAGAACCTGTGCCCTTATTTGTACAGTGTATTATGATGACATTACTGGTGATCTTCGATCCCTACATTTTGTTTACCCTCTGACATCCAACCTTTGAATTCAGGACTGCCTTAATTTCAAAACAGATTAATAATAAATTTATTTACATTTCTATCAGCTTGAATAATTTCATGAGGATCGTCCGAATAGAAACGTAAACTGGCTCCAACAACATATCTACTCAACAAAAAATTATTTTTACAACACCTCACACTTAACACCATTATAGTGTTAATTCGTAAAGATCAATTTCACTGTCACGTCAAAGTTTACAAAATCGTAAACGGTATTTAACAACGTGTATGTAAAGTAAAGTACTTCGTAAAAAACAAGATGTGATCTCAAAAAATGTGCGCCGAAACACTCGAAGCTTCAAAACTCCCGGGGCTGAGCCAATTACAACTTAAATATAAAGCGGGAATGTGTGACATTAATTATCGATTCAATATAGAAATAGATATATTTATCTTTTGTGAGATAATGTAATTACTAGTTTTTCCAGTTTGTTACGAAATGTAAAAAAAAATACATTTAATAATTTAATTCTTAGTTACCACACCCTGGAATCATTTAGTATCCTGTTTTGAGCTGAGCGTAAGAGCAGACTGGATTTGCTACAGATGTTTTTTAACTTTTTGAGCAATCCCGATTCAATGGAGTAACTAATCTTAATTATTTATATTAGGCAGAGTATCTATAAAATGTGAAATTTGTATTAATTTGTAATATTAATTAATCTCTCATTTGAAGCTCTTTTTCGAATACTGTAACTAGTACAAGTTGTAAGGGTTCCTCGTGACTTCTTTCGGAGGGAACAGTTCCTGTCTGACTGTGGGGGGAAGGGTCAGTCACTTTAACGGCACAATTATGCATACGCTCGGGAAGATAAGCATCATAGGATTTTTATGTGGATTTTCAACAATTAGTATACCCACTTGTGTGGAGGTTGTGTCTGTGTATGTCTTCTTGGAATTCTGCTTGTTGCACTCGTCAGTATGTCAAATTATATCAGCCAGTATCCTGTATGTTTTTAAGAAGAGCTCTTGGAAGATGAAGATGCACGTGAGTTATTTTTAATTTACATTTATTTTGTATTATGGTATATAAGTTATGGACATAATTCAGAGTTTGTTATTTGTAGATATATGCTTTATGTACTTGAAGAAGGTTGGGCGGCTAAAGTGTCATTGTTGACTTAATAAGATATCTATTTTGGTTGTAGGTTTGCCTAGAAGGTGTTTACTTTTTGATGGACTCGATTCGATGATATGTTGGAATTATTTCCTGTTCTTTCTACTTTGGGAGCTTATTTTGCTTAAAATATTTTTTTAAAGGATTTTTCCGTACGATTAACGTTCAAATAGTAACTGGAACAACTGTCATGTACCTTTTGTGTGATTGGGGGTTTGACTTTTGAATTATTACTTTGTAGGAATTATTTACTTGAAGTTTCAAGTCTCAAGATTGTCCCGGTTTTGTTGGGGATTTTATTTTTGCTATGTTAGGGCAATAGTGAGATTTTTAGATGGAGTTGAAATACAGCTACGAATTGTATAAATGATAAATGGATTTAAGAGTAGTGTGAAGCAGCCTGCAATATTTATGTGGAAACTAGTGGACAGCAGAGGTGACAGCAAAGCCATTGAACGAATTTGGAACTTATATTGTACGCCTATAATAATAGTATTGAATTGGAGGGGACAACAAAAAAAATGGACTAATACTAAAGCCGAATATACGCTAAAACAAAAGCTTTCGCACGTGCATCAAGTACAGTATAGTTTGTAAATTAGAACTATAATTTGCTGCATTGCCAATTGTAGCAATTTAGAGCAAAATTTCCTTTTGCATATTATCTTATTCATAAAACAGCATGGGGTGGTTACTTGGGTTGTTAGTATGAGGTATGAGGACATTGCATGAATTGAAATGGCGTCTTTTTGAGTAAATATAAAATAAGTGTTATTTTGAAATTTAAGAGATGTATTCGAGGTTGATTTATGTACAGACGCTTCGAGTGAACAACGGCCAGAGTATTCCCTTTCATGGGATTTTGTGAACGGAATGCATCGCATTGGCTGTGTGAGTTATAGCCCCTCATCTGATTATTGCATCTTGATGTAGGAGTAAAAATTAAAAATAGTTTTTCATTATTTCCTTCCGTATCTGGAGCCTTCGTATGTGTGTATCAAGTATATCTGCTAGAGCAGAGCTGTAGAAAGAGAATTTTTCTGTCTTTAACCTCTCCGATAAAGTATCCTTGATGACTAATATAAAATTGAAATAGATGGAGCTGGTATGTCTTCTAGAGGAATTGTTTGGACAGGTTTGGGAAGAAACCAAAATTCAGTTGGTAATGTCACTTGAGAAAGTTCTCACAATATTATTATTTATGGTTAAAGTCTTGGCAGACCAAAGTTGAAATGAATGGTGCAATTTCTCAGGCTTTTTCAATCATTCTGTCATTCCAGATGCTTCTTATGATTTGAGAAAGCTAACTGTTGCGTCGAGACCTTGCTTACGTGAAACTCATTTTTGACTTAAATCGCGCAGTCTTTATTACTGCCAGCAGCAGGAGCAGATTTATTTGGTAACAGTTTAAGCTGAACAGCACAGCTGGAATGGAGAGGTATGAAGTTATTATAGTGACGTGAAAATCACAGCGTTGACTACCTGCAATTAGTGCTGTAATTTGTCCTTTTAGTATTGTATTGTACTTTGGCGAAAAGTACAAAAGTAGTACAACTAAGATATTGTTTTGTACTCCGAGTTTTGTTTTTGTTTTGTACTTCTATCAGATTGTTTTTGTTTTTGTACAATCTGTATTGTATTGTTCTAAGGTTCTAGAAGACGCTAGAAATTTGCTAAAGTGATAGTTGTATCTGAGTTCAAGAGCACGTAGGAATTGATGTGTGCAACTTTAGTTGTTTAAAAATTACGTAAAAGATCAAAAAACCAGTCATTGACTAATCTCCCATAAGAGATGCATTGAATCTGTTGACGGTCGAATTTTGAAGGGTGCAATTCTGTGGCACCAACCTATTTGTGAATAATCCCTGTAATAACCACATCGTAATTTCCAGAACAACATAATTTCATAAACAATATTCACTACCATTGCTTAAAATTAGAATGGATAGAGTAGACGCTTGGGCTCTGATATCTATATTTTCAATTTGCTCAGCCGTTGGCTTTTACCACCTATTTCATCGATGTAGAAATGTCCTCTATGCGTGGACTACATTTACAAATCGCATAGTTCGTTTGTTAGACTAGGTCTTTTGTCTTTGTTAGACACAGACTAGATTTATCCAGGTCAACATTTAAACCATACGGTTAGCCAATTTTATTTATCAGTACCGATTCATTGGTATCATATCTGATGCCATTGAATTGTCATTAGCCAGTGTTGATTTAATTCGTGACCTTTTTCATGACGTCTTACTAATCCACATTAAATGTAACCTACAACTAGTACATCTTATCGGTGGCGTCTAATAATCAATATAATAATAATAATAATAATAGGGTTTTATTGGTTGATATAGTGGCCTCAGCCGTTACAACCTTTAATAATCAATATGGTAACAGTCAAAGTCATGCAACTATTAGGGACACAGTAAGGTCAATCTGAGGTCATGTGACTATTAGTGACACAGTAAGGTAAATCGGAGGTCATGTGACTATTAGTGACACAGTAAGGTCAATCTGAGGTCATGTGACTATTAGTGACACAGTAAGGTCAATCGGAGGTCATGTGACTATTAGTGACACAGTAAGGTCAATCTGAGGTCATGTGACTACTAGTGACACAGTAGGTCAATCTGAGGTCATGTGACTACTAGTGACACAGTAGGTCAATCTGAGGTCATGTGACTACTAGTGACACAGTAGGTCAATCTGAGGTCATGTGACTACTAGTGACACAGTAAGGTCTTGTGACCTCAAATTGACCTTATTGGGTCACCAATAGTCTCATGACAGATTACGGTTTTAAGGGGCGCATGACCTATAATGAAACTTGGTGAGTAACTAGTAGTAAATCACCTATGATTGACTTTATTGGCGCATTAATAGTCACATGACACTAGAATGACATACTCAATGTAAGTGTATATTTTATATGGGCGATAGTAGGCGAATCTACCAATAATCAGTCAATGCCCAGTTTTTGTGCTTTGACGTGTTTTTCACGATTCCAATTACACAAATCAATTCCTATGTGCTCTAGAAATCTATTACAACAATCACTTTAGTAAATTTCTAGCGTCTCTAGAACCTTGGAACAATACAATTTGGATTGTATTGTTTTTTTCAATTCCTGTTTTGTTTTTGTTTTAGTTTTGTATCTCGAAAATGGATATTGTTTGTTTAGTTTTGTACCAAAGACAAAAACAATACAAAAGTACAAAACTAAACGAGTACAATATTACAGCACTACCTGCAATCACCTCCGAAAATGGAGCCATTAGTATGTGTCATTCAATCATGGCATTTGCAGGGCGGAATGAATTATCAAATACAGTCAGTCCTGCCAGCGCAAATAATATTCCACTAATTTCCCCTTTCACGGTTGAACAGACATTCTCCCTTAACTCTCATAACTAATTTTGGAGTAAGCCATTACTTGTCATAATACTTATTAAAACTGAAATGATAATGCTATGAAGGGTGATCATATGTACAAGTGAAAGTCAGAGAGAACTCCCTTTGATTGGATGATGTCGGAAGTCACTACTGTAGTTTAGCAAAGCCTTATTTTATTTTACTCACAGAATTTTTTCCTCTTCCCTCCTCCCATTCTATAGTATCTATGTAAATCCTGGAGGGGTACTTAACTTGACAATAAATTGGGATTCGTACGTAATCCTATACTGTCTACTCAGATTGCTGAATTGAAAACGTATAAATGCAGTTTCACATATAGTTGAGTTGAGCTATGGCTTATTTGTAGCCCCTCTCACTTGAGATTTGCAGATTTGGTCTGCCTCAACTTGAGGTACTACTCTCCCTCTGGTTTCCTGACTATTATACATGGTCCTAGGCTAAATGTCTGCCTCATCCGCATCACTGATCTCTTCGTACGCAGTTTCAGTGATTGATTAATTACCACGTCACCACGTACTAATTTCGTTGAATCAGCCTGACTGCTTTATTCTGGAGAAGGGTAACTATAGACAAAAGAGCTTAGAGTAGGCTTAAACTAGAGAACAGGAACAAGTTATACTGCGTGTGTGTTCTGCTTTGTGCTCCAAAACTCAAGACTTTACATTTCCCCGCAAACTAGCCTTTCTCTATACTTGTCAAATTAATAATTTCCTGCACACAGCTGTGATAATGTACATGCCCTGCTTCGGCAATAATAAGTATCAAGGCAGTATTTATGTTCATTGTATTTTCATGGATTTGAAGGGAGAAAACTAAGTAAATGTTGTAATAAAGCAAGCGACTCAGATACAGTGCACACTGACTGCACACACACACACACACACACAGGGCTACAATTGAGTGAAGTTGAGTTTAATGTTGGAAACTTTTCGACGATGAAATAGAACTGGTTTTAACCCAACTTAATAGTTTTAGGATCGGACTGTGTCGGCAAACCTCAAAACACGATGGTTATTAGCCATTAAGTAAGGAATGGAAATGGAAACTTTTGCGACAAAATAATGAGGAATAGGAGTTTCTCATAATTCACGAAATGAGCTTGTAGTAGGAATAGGTTTAATTCCCGATATCCATCAGGTTTTAGCAACTTCAGCGACAGGGTAATCACACTGTGTACATACCGAAGTAATTTCACGTTTTCATATAATTGCATATCTATATACATGTGTATACAGTCCCCTTCACCCCTTGTATTGCATGTTCTTTTGTAGAATTTCCATTGGAGTATTACTCCATGATAGGTATACCCCATAGACCTCGGGTGTTAATTTCTCGAGTGAAATAGATATTCGTGAGTTATGCAAGTCACTTTTAACGTGGACCGAAAAAGCCAGCATGCAATAAGCGGGTTAATACTGGCAGGAATAAATTATTGGACGGTTTGTACTTAGAATGCTAGCACAAGCTGGTAAATATGTTTAAGTTTTCAATAGGCAATACCCTGCAGTGTGACAATTATTCCTTTCCCTTCCGTCTGTCAACGGAGTAGTACATTGTGGGATAGTTGGTATACATGCAAGTAATTATTTGTACATTTGAGCAAGTAGCTGTATGAACTGTGCACACGAAATGGAAAGTAATGAAGAAATTGTAACGGTAATTTTTTGTCAACTCCTTCCAGGTCATTCTTCGGTCGTACTTGCTAGGATTTGGATTTTCTATAGGACAATTGCTGGTGTGGAAGACTGTAGATCGAGCTTTTGGATCGTACCTTTCTATACTGTGCTGCTTCCATTACTCAGAATTTCTGGTGACATCCATAATCAACCCATCAGCTCTGTCTTTGGACTCGTTCCTTTTGAATCATAGTGTCGAGTATGGTATTGCTGCTGGAGCCAGTTGGCTAGAGTATGCCATTGAATTATGCTTATTTCCTGGTAAGCTCTCACTCCTCGTTCCTGTCTTCACATGCATCTCTACTGTTTGCCTAACAATTGTAATTCCTAACTTCATACAACCATTTATTCTATGACTGTATCTACGTGTCTACATAGAATTATAAGATTACGGAGTAGGAGGTTATCTGCGTTATACAACTTAATTTGGCATTTTATTCCTTGTCATATTTCTAGAAGGTGAGTAAGATTAAATGAATTGTGAATGATCAAAAGGTAAGTCTTTGTCTGCAGAAGGAAGCCAGGAAGAGTGGAGTAATTCCCATTCAGTCAGAAATGTAGAACTGTTTTATGTACAGTATCCTTCAGATTACATGAATTAACCCTCAGTTGATTATAGAATTCAAGGGAGACTTATGCCGAGGATGCAAATATATGTGATTTTTCAATGGAGTGTAATGACTACTATTCCAAGAGGAGGATACTATTATTGTTGAAAATTTAATTTTCTGCTAGCTCGACTCCCTCCGTGTTCCCAAGTAATAGTCCGGTTGGTGTAACTCTTGGCATATTAGCTATGTATACCATGCATACTAAACAGTTACTAGCTCCCTAACCATGAGATCCAGCGCTTTCTCTCCGAATTCTCTCATCTGATTATGTATGACCCGCAAAAGAATATTGTTTTATGATGTTTAAATCAGAAACGGGATTTTCCACTTGGAAGAAAATGGGGAAATATGCGGGCCAGCCGCCAGACGATGGTGAACGAGTCATTTGAATAATTTTCCATAGATTACACAATCTAATGTGTTGCGTAGAGGAATGTGTCGTAAGTAGTAGAATAGTAACCGAGCTGGTGGAGAAGAGTTTCGGATACTGAAAATTCATTGTAGGGTGGCTTTAAGTTTGTGTTCTCTCGGATACGACACGACCAAAGAGTTTCACTTGACTTGAGTAGTACAAAACTACATGGTAGTTGGAGGAAATGGTGGTACAAGTGTAAAAGAGCATACATAGGGATTCTGGGGTCTTTCCCTTAACCGGTCGTATGTTGCTACAATCCACTACATACATGCACGTATACTTGTAGGTTTGAAGTTATGCCAGTGGCCAATGAAAATTGGCTTGTTCTTCTGCATTGCGGGAGAGCTCCTGCGGAAAGGTGCCATGTTGACTGCTTGGAGTAACTTTACGCACCTCGTCAGAGAGACGAGAGTAGAGGGCCACAAACTCGTCACCCATGGTATATTTTCCCTCTGCCGACATCCATCGTATGCTGGTTGGTTCTGGTGGTCCATCGGAACTCAGGTCTGTCCTAAAGAATTTATCAAAAGTATTTCCATTGTGGAGACATAGCATCTGAGACCTTTTCCAAAAATTCAATCATGTAACCCGGACACACACAAACGCGCTTTGTGCTTGTCTCTACTCGTTTCTGCATAACGAGGAGGAAATAGAATGAAAGAAAAAAAAGAGGGTTTGGGATGGGAACTGAAATGAAAGCTGCTTTTTCAAAGTTGCTTGTTTTTCGAACTTGCTGGGGTATTATAATGAGGCGGAAGGCTATGTGGATTAAGTACTGGTATTGTGTTTGAATGTTATATGAAGTGTTGCGTATGTATGTATGTACACTCATTGCATATCAAATGCTTCAGTGAGGATACTTCTGGTGGTGTAAAAATTAAATGAATTAATTTGCTACTGTGTACTCTCTTTTGCCTATTCGTGAGGTTCCTCGTTGTAATACTACTCTCTGTAATGTTCCTTTTTTTTGTACATTTTGTTATAAAGTATCCACCCGTGCCTCTTTTCCCTTTATATATATGTACTCCTTTGAGTTGATTGTGAGAGTGGGGGATCTGTGTGTAGGGTAATACTCTTCCTACGGTATGTGTACAACTTATTACGCATAATAAACGCAAATTTTTATCTTGTTTCCTCGGAAGAGTTTACAGGCACACACACACACACACACACCTATCCGTACATAGATACATGATTGTATGTATGTATGTGTTTATGTGGAGCTTTGTGTGAAGGGTTACAATTTTGAAAGTTTCGCTTTCATTCGTACGTAAAATGAAATATTCTTTTTATGTGAAAATGTAATACCCTTGAAAATTTATTCTCTGATGTTTTTGCATGTGTGGATGCTTTCTCTATGGTTCCAGCTGGTTCTCGTCAATCCTTTGTGCACCATTGGCTACACACTTGCGTCGTGGAGATTCTTTTACGGAAGGATATACTACGAAGAAGCCACCCTCCTCTCATTCTTCGGACACAAATACTTCCAGTATCAGGAGAATGTGAAGCACACCGGAGTTCCTTTTGTGCCCGGCTATATATTTGAGAAGCAGCAGCAGCAAATGAACCAGCAGGAACAGCCTCCACAACGGAGACCAGTAGAGCAGTACCAGAGATTTGATGATCAAAGTGGTGGTTCAGATACTCAAGAGGACGCGAGTGACACTAATTAACTCATTTTATAGTCATTATCGAATTTCATGATTTATGTTTCTATTCAGGGCTGTAATTTCGGGCACTTTCATGTGTAACGCTGATTCGCACCTAATTTATTACTAATTCATAATAATACTAATGCTGCAACCTCGCCATTATTATGAGTCACTTGAACATGTGAAGTATAACTAATCTAATACAACACGTCTATTGTAAGCTCGTCATTATCATTATTAATAGTCGGATACTCACACTCTTCTCATACGTAATTGTATGTCTATATATAAACACACACACACACGTACACACATGTTTTTCTAATAACTAAAAACCCGTTAGAAGTTACCTATATATATATATATATATAATCATACATACGGAAACGTTACTTTACAATACGGTACTTACATACATATATCTATTCTAGCGTACTTTCTACTTAACTATGTCGATCATGGAAGCGTAGAACACCGACGTACACACATGAGTTATTTTTCGAAATTAATTCATTACTTTGTACGTGACTTTCCGGTGGGAAATTACAAATAAACCTGAAATTAATTATATGAAGCTCTTTTTTCTTGAGATTGTTTCCCGCATTTCCATCCCTAGTCTCCGTAGAGCCTTTTGTGCGACCATATTTCCCATTTTAGTTTCTCCGTTTCTCCAGTCAAAACTCCAGAGGAGATTGGGGAACGCTCATGCCATACATCATGATGGCTCTAATAATAGAAATCCATCTCTTTCAAACGATCAGGCACACATCAACTTGTTTGCTGGGACTTTGAAGGGAGGAACAAACTCGAAGGAAAAACCCACCAAGAGAAAACACATCCCTGGAGTCATGAGTCGAAATTTTTCAAGCTCCTCGGATATGAGCGTTCATCTAACAAGTATAACTTTTAGTACATAGAAATGAACATGCATACCAGGGAGAGTACGTTGCCCAAGTGAAAAAACTACAATGAGCTTAGTACATAATGGGAGGACAAGGTGTGGAGGAAAATGGGAAAGGAAATGCATCTGCTGGATTTGATTTACCCTCGCGTGTTCATTGGGTTTCTCTGGATGGTTTTGATGCAGCATGGAAGGCTTCTTTTGGGGCTGTAAGGCTGAAAGTCTTTATACCACGAATCCCCAACAGGAATGAAACAATAAAGGCGGCTTCTTTATTCGATACCACGTTGCCATCGCCTTGTAACTCGGCCTTACCAGACAAACGATTCTGGTTACAATTAAATGCTCGTAGCTAGCAGCAACCATTATGACTCTGAACCAAAACCGATGCACGCAGATACGTGGAGCTCGGAGTAACCAACTAGTAAACTACCAACCTCATAATGTTAAAGCCTTTTCCTTACGGACTTACGTACATAGGACGACGGAAAGGTAGCTAGTTAATTTTCTCTCAAGTAATGTCTTATACCCCCAATCCCTTATACTTACAGATATTGATATGCATTACTTACTTGCGAACACCAAAACGAACCTGTATGAAAACATCATTATAAATAATATGGTGGGGCTGCACGCACAAATAAAATCAGGACAGAACGAGAAGACTCGAAACCGAAGGAATAGTAATGCACATGCACACGCAGATGGAATACATGAAGTTTCCCCACATACATATCTATTTGTACATATTTATTTACGTATATATAATTATACATAGATACGTATAATTATATGAAGCTAAAAATACAATATATTCTTGTTGTACAAATTCTACATGCATAATTACTACCATGGAAAGCATTGAAAGCATGCACATGAGATTACAGTGTGAAGCACGGTAGGAGAGATATCTGCACACAACTTTACAGTTACGGAGGCCCAACTGAGGCCGTGCATGTGTAATAAGGGACCCGTTAAATGCAAGGACTTCAAGTGAATTGCATACTATGACCAGATTTACAATCACAGGAGGTTAATATTTATTCCCTAAAAGCATTAACGTGTATCCCGGTTCTACTTCCACATAAAATGGTAAACATTATTACGTGGAGCAGGAGAAAGAAAATCGGATAGTAAATAATATATGGTATTGTACTGTATGACATGAAAGGGCTGTGTAGACATCTACGGAGGAAAAGCAACCGAGGTCCATTGAATGCTGTGAAAAATTTTAGCCCAGGTGCTTCCCAACAAAAGGCTCGTGTGGTCCTCCCGAAAGCTTTCCTCTTATCCTCTTGTCCCTTTCTTCTCCAAATCATCCCTCAATGGCTTGAAACTTCAGGATTTCTCCCTATTCTTCCACTTACAAGATAAACCCTCGGAGCTGGATCCACCTAAAACTTCCTCCTTTTTTTTCAAAGGAATCCCACTAAACTGCACCCAGAGATTTGAGAATGAGCTAACAACAATAGTTACAAAGTCCTTACTCCTTTCAAACTGGTTTTATATCCTTGGATGCTATCAAACAATAAGGCAGCAAACTAACTAGGCCTCGGCAGAAGTTAAGTTTCCATATCACGGGGAGCTAGCCGTATAAAATCAGCTAATAAACCCCTCAAGTAATTCACTACAAGAAAGTATATAAATGGAGGATAATCAAATTTCGGCACAATCACTATGCAAATCATGTAGAAAGCAACAACCTGTAGTTATAATTAGTTTGTCAACAAAGTTTTCTCCCCGAGTTCTGGCATATGTATGCACTTCCCCCATTGTAAAAAGTATCTGCAGGACTGGGCTGCTCTAACAAACAGTTGATTTCCGAGTAACAACATTATAAAAACTACCACTTGAGCATTTTCTGTCTTCGGAAGAAACGCCATAATGCTTTTTTTTTTCTTTGCTTGAGTTGCTCCTGAAACAATAGTC
Organism: Allacma fusca; assembly: GCA_947179485.1. Lineage (NCBI taxonomy): Eukaryota > Metazoa > Arthropoda > Collembola > Symphypleona > Sminthuridae > Allacma > Allacma fusca. The sequence continues at coordinate 32,288,838 of OX359248.1, forward strand.
AGCTGAATTTTTAATTCCTGACAATTACGCTATAGCCTCCCATATACATACAAACGAGCCCCATGGACAGAACATATATATTCATTAGGAATATTAACAATTGGATCACAAACTTGTTTATGCAAGTTACTGTATGCTAAGTTGTGTCGAGTATCTGCATTCATTTGGAGAAGTTTTGGCTCAGTTGTTGCATTTAAGTAAATATGTGAGAAACATTTCCATGTGTACATACGTTGTGCAGCAGCCTTTTAGCCAGGAACAGTAAGGATTAAGTATACACCTAATACATAAGGTTACCTCCATAAGCCAGCAGTTTACAAGTCGGGAATGAAAATTGGCAGAAATTGTTCCAAGGCGTTTTCTCATAATAAAAGGCTGGAGATGAGGAACGAGAAAAAAAAAAGTAAGCTACGCGTTTTATACCTTAATACTTGTTATGTACCTGGGCTTTAAGTATCCAAAGGAGAAAAGTATATTCATTTTGTTTTCTTGTGCGGAAGACAGAGCCAAGTCCATATACATAGTCTATGACTACTACTACACTAATACAAGAGTGGGGTAAGCGTCAAGCGTGAGGGAAATAAAAGTAGGGAGCTATAATAAAGAATGTATAGATAGATAGATACACATATACGGAGACGAATGCTCACGCTGGAGCTTTACCATGACGAGTTAGCCTGCTCTTCGGTAGCATGGATTCTCCAAGCGTATGAAGGAGACGTAAAGGAATAAGTACAGTCCACATACATTTGTGCAGCGTGCTGGGGAACTTCACATACGACATCCCAGTTGGCACGCGCCTCAATAAAATCCCTTCATTCCGCTAGGAATCCAATCAGTTTCCTTTAAACCATCCAGGAACAAACATCTCCAGTGTTTCTCCCTCCGTCTGTCCCCATACCAGCCCGTCTCCAGGCACTCTCACACAACAACAACTACACAGTAGATACTTTTTTTTCCCAGAGAAAATTCCCTTTCGACTCCCCCGTCCCAAGAAACAGGTATCCATTCAAAAACCATTTCCTTCCAAGGAACTCAAACCCAAGAGTATCCTGGTAGTATCAACCCTGAAGAGTATCCTGACTGTTGTTCGTCGACACTGCATTACATTAGCAACTGACAGGAGAAACTGTTCCAGTAAGAGCCAGAAGCTACCGGGAACATCTGCATCAACAGAAATCGACATCAGTTTCCTTTCACAAATCCCTTTTGTCCTCCAGCTGAAAAACTTGACATTTCCCGAAATTCTACTCATCCTTCAAGTAAAAGCTGAGACAAGGTTGTCTCCCTATCCTTAGATATATATATTACCTTTCCATAGAGTAGAGTCCTCAACACAATTCCAGGCCTCCAGCCAGCCAGCCCAAGAAGATTTGATAAGAAAACAACATGAAGAAAATTGGAATATGTAAACTTTACCATGGAGTTGGAGTTGGACGAAGAGAAAATCCCAGAAAACCCACACTTTCTTCCCCATCCACACGCCGGAGTACAGTCACATAACAGACGTAAGTGCATTCACTACAGTATACATACGTACTTCCTTTCTGCCTCTTCATTCCGGTTTCCGTCGACCGCCAAAAAATCTGTCACCCTGATTTGCTTTATCCGTTTGGACACTGAAAAACCTTGCTGAGAGCAAATGGGCCATGTGAGGATTCTCCCTATAAAATTCAAGACACAATGCAACTAGAAACTTCTCTTTGGGAAGCTTCAATAAAGGACCGACATTTCAAGGGTCTTCTGACAACAAGGACGACGTGACCAAAGACTTATCTTCTGTCTCGTCCTGCCTACTCTCTATTGTCAACTGCACTTATTTCTATTGACACACAAGTCTTCACTATTTTTCCCCAAGCACGTCAGGCCCAATTGAATCAACTCCAAGCGGCGTGCGATGCTAATAAGGTACTTTATCAACGTAAATACTATCAAAGGACTTGGGAAGATTGACGGAGGCATTTCAATACAAGCTCATCTGTATCCTCATTTATTCTACCCCTCCCGCGCTTCTTCACCGGGGCTCACTCTCAATTCACCGGGTCATGGAAGGGCTGGAGGAGAAAGTGAGGTAATGCACTTCTGATCATTTTCCCTCATTTTTATTCCTATCATTGATTTCAATATGAGCATAAGTTTTAAATATTTTTGGTTCTTTTTTTTTTATATTTATTTCATTCCCAAAAGCAAACCCAGAATGTACATAGATCATACAAAAAAGCTAAGGAGCTGAATTATTAATCGTATTTTAAATTCTGTTGATTTCTTTTTGCCGTTCCACTCTTTGAAATGATACGTCAAACTATATTCTCAGGTAAACTTGTTAGGCAGATTTAAAAAAAAAATCTTTTTGTAGGACTTGTGAGGAGAAAGTTAAATAAATGTCTTGATTATCATACTGAATTGAACGTTACAACGTGCACTAAGAAAACACTCCTTATTTGTAGAAAGCCCCATTGAAGTTGATGCGCTTCCTTTGATATTCTCTAGAGAAGGTTTAGTTCAGACTAAAATCGTACATAGTACGGCTGTCATGAAATATGGATCAAAAGAATTATCGAAGCATGATGTTACCAGCTCATTGAAAGTCAGAGGTTTAATTCTACTGTACATATTATGCCTTCATACAAGGCCTACGGACTTATGTTTACTTATCCACATATTACATGTATCAGGTTACATGGTGTATCAGCGATAGTCATCTTCATTGGAGTAGGCACTAAAAATAATTTTGATTTTTGAGCTTCTCAGAAGAAAACAAAAGTTGTTGGAGAAAGAAAGTGGAGGAGGGGAAAGTTTTGCTCATAAGAAATAATCACTCGTCATTAGAGTCAGGTAAAGGTAAAAAGGTGAAAATTAAAGTGTACATTATAATGGGAAATTTAGATGAGAGTAGCTCAAGAACGAAAATAATCGTATCGTTAAAGAGAGAGAGAGAGAGAGAGAGAGAGCATTCGAGGAGGCTATTGCATTCTGTACCGTTCGGTTTCTCCCATCCCGCCCTATAAACGACTCCTGAATGTATACGTATATGTCAAAGGGAGTGTATGTATATAGTGTAGTAGGACGTGAGCTGGAGAGTATGCACGACAGGAAACTGCGGACATGGTGGAAAAAGACTGCTGAGGAGAGGGAAGACTGTGAGAGCACGAGAGTAAAAGAATGGTTTAGATAGTTAAAACTGTCTCAGTATGTAAGTATATGGAATATAATATCAAAGTTTCATTCCGTGCAATCTGTTCCCTATATTTATAAGTGGGCTGGAAAAGTTTCCAAGAGACACGCAGTGCGGTAGAAAAGAAAATTCAACCAGAGTGCGAGAGAGAGAGAGGAGAGAGTTGTGAATTTTCTAGTGCTATTCCCGGGACTTGTGTGTGTGTGTGTGTGTGTCTGTATGTTGGGGAGAGGAGGGAGCAGTGAAAGAGAAGTAAAAGACGCAGCGTTCCTGTACAGTCTTACCCACCCAAGCTCCGTCAGTCCTTTCTCCGTAAGCTCCAGAACTCTTTCATTTCATCCGTTTTCATTTCTTGTATTTTACAAGAGTATTTCATCCTCCAGCGTTCATCCCGTGTGTCTTTGTAGCCACTGGATATCCTTTTACGCTATCAATACTTTCACGTCTTCCCTCCTTTATGTAGTTGCTCTGTTTAAGTTGTACATTTTTTTTCTTCAAGCACACACTTTCTCCTTAGTCTTTCCTCTATGAAATCAGCTAAAGATAGTCCCACCATTCAACTTTTTCCCCCATTTCATGTTTCCAGCTAGTATTTTTGCTAGCCTTGTCCCTCACTCTCTCTCTATATATATATATCTATATATATATTTATATATATTTAAGAGCACATTCTGTTATTGAAGGAAGAGTTCCTAGTCCAGTAGGGAGCTACCAGCTTGGACGAGATTCTTGGGGTACTGTGCAAGCCCCTATTTTCTAGGGTACCTTATATTTGCACTCTAGTTTTTGACTCCAATATACACTGCATTTTTCATGTAGGGAGGGAAGGTTGTTGCTCTTTTGTAAAAATCATTTTGATATCTACCTCCAAGGAAATAACAGGAGAGTTGAGGGAAATATCTCCTGCAGCACCTGAATATAACACCGTTGAATTCAATAGGATTTATTTATTTGGATTCATGGGTCCGCACGTTGAGGGATGAGTACAGTATGTACGGCGTTGGGAGGCATCCCTACAGTACATACAACAGGAGTACAGACAGGAGAATGAGTAATGTGAATCTGTGTATTCTTTCTGTAGATTTTGACACTCGGATGTTAAATCGAAGTCAGAGTCAGAGACTTGAACGAGGAGGAGGAGGGATAGGAAGTTTGTATGCATGGGACGGGGGTTCCAGTCTCAGTAGTCTCACTGGAGGGACAACCTCAGCTCCGATCGCAAACTGAAAAACATGTAATTATTTAGACAGGAGTTTTCCCCAAGAGTCTTTAATCTTTTCCTTTGAGTGAGGAAAAAACGGTTGAAGTTGAGAATGACAGTTCGTTAAAGTATTCCGTTCCAACTTCATACTTACGACTTAGAACCTGGTTCTTACTTTCTTGGCCTATACCATTTAAACATGGGATTTTCATTGAACCCGTAATACTCTAGAGTGTTAGATGTTCAGGTATGTACATATACAGGGAGACGGGTCACATTTAGTAAATACAGGGTTTAAATATAGCTAGTGCTAATGGGAGGGAGGTTATAGTCATGACAACTTATATGGCTGAGAGATCCTTTGAGGTCTATAGAGTTTTGGGGAGGTATCTGCATGTTGTTTCAAAGTATAATCCAAGAGAAATCCGCAGTTACCCCAGATTACGTTTGCTACTGTGAGAAGAGAGGAAAGTGTACGGTGAAAGGAAGAAAATTTGCTCTTTAAGTAGTCCTAGTGTTGGAAGTTGCATTAGAGCTAGATTATACAGGGGCTATAGGAGGCAGGGATGTAGAACTGAAGGAGCTCTTGAGGAAATTGTCACTCTTTAATGTCCATTGCGTCCGTATAGGGCATCTGTATTTACAGGGACGGCTACAAACATTAAGAGTATACAGGAATGTCCCCGCCATAGATCAAAAGCTCTTTAGTCACTTCTTGACATCACTTGGGATTCGCGGGAATTCTTTTTCGCTCTTATTTTTTCTACATCCTTTCCCTTCGTTTGTCTTCCTCCTTGCTTTTGGCTGTAGCACGGGTTGTTAAGTCAGAAACTTAGTAGTCTCCTCTCCTCCCCCTCTCTCCTGCCTCTCTGGTCATTGTGATCGATGAAGGGAAAATCTTCGTAAAAGTTTTTTCCCGTAGTTGAGGGAGCCTTACATTTTAGTTACGAAAAGAAGCACTTAAACTTTACAAAATACCTGCACACTTAACATGTCAACACTTTTGTTGGGAACATTTTTATAGAATTTGGTCCCCTCACACAATTCTGTCTTCCATGAGACGGGAATTTTTCACCCAAGAAACATGAGAAATAACTTTTCCACTTTTTCTCATCCCTTCCCTTCAGTCTCCGTATTATTATTATTATTGCACCGTCTTATCTCCTTTCGAGTATTTTCCTTAGTGAAAGAGCTTCGAGATGAAAACACCATTTCACTGGGGCTTCTCCATCGATAGCTTTTCCCGTTCGACAGTGACTGTCGCCATAACGGACAGTGATTCAATATTGAATATTTTTTTGAAGGGAAAATGATATTTGGTGGTGAGAAATGTGTGGTGGGGAAATTCAATAAATTCAAGGCTGAGAGAATTTTAATATTTTTATTGCTCCTGTATCCTGTGGCTGTCACAGGTTTTGACTTGCGGTTTAAAATAATCGCTGTAATGTGAAATTTATATTGGAACAGCTTTCCCTTCCATTTCTCAAGTGGATAAAGACTTATATGGGACTCTACATCCTTTCAAAATACCCTTCGGACTTATACATGTGAGGATAGTGAGTATAGGGGAGCGTCCGGGAACACCAGCGGAGACGTTAAAGATTATAGAGAACAGTATAATTCCAAGAATTCCAGATATGACAATTCCTGTGTTGTGTTTGTCCTTTAAGGTGACCTGCATGTAGATACATGCATGGCTGTCTCCTATGACTAGACTACAATTGATCATAGGGCTTACCACCACCACCCCCCCCCCTATACTTTCCTCGTGCTAGTTCTTTTGGCATGGGATTGGGCCAGGAGAAATTGAGAGCATTTTACTTCCTGAAAAACCTCAAGTTCTCTGGCTTTCTGTAATAACTGTAACGCATTTGCAGTACTTACGGTAAGGACAGATAGAGTGGGAGTGTATAAGCTGGGAGCAGTTAGTTGATAAGAAACTGAGTATCATTACACTTTACTTTTTCCTACTTGCATATTATGACAATGTTGCTCTTAGATCTGACATAGGCTTCATTTCCCCATAGCTCCTAGGACTCTCCCTCGTTACACGACCTAACTATGGCTATAAGATTTCCCTGTCCTTTAGTACTCTCTCTCACTCTCTCCCGTTTCCAAGACGGGAGTGAGTGGTGCTTGTGAAATCATTCTAAAGTGAAAATATCTGTATGCAGGAAACACAAAGATGAGACTGAGAAGACTTGCTTGTGGAGGAAGAGGGGAAAAAACGGGAACAAGATTTTATTCTGTCCATGCGTCCTTCCTGAGTATGTAGACTATATCTGTATGTCCAAGTGAGGTCTGTGCTTTCCCTCTATGGACCATTGATCTCTTCCTCACTTTATCCTGTGAGATTTTTTTTCCCCTTCGTTTTCTCCACAACTCTTGTATTGTGATACTCCACCCTTGACAAAAAGCTACCACACTAGAGCCTCACCATTAGTATTCCTTGAAGGAGACAAATTCACTGTTTCTCCAAAGCAGACTACAGATTCCAGTACTCTGTCAAGACTTGGACCATAAGGTTGTACCGGAACACTCTGCCCTGTCCCAATATCATTTACTACTCCTACGCCTGCATACAGAATTTGAACAGAATTTACTTTTCCTCTCTCCGTGTGACTTTTTGGTGTGGTATGCATTCTGAAGGAGTTTCGGCTCCTTTTGCATAGATTTGTCAAAGTCTAAAGTACCTTCCTCCTTATCCCTGGTAACTTCCAGATCACTGCTCTATCTGGTCGTTATTATTGTTGTAACTCTAGAAACGAGTCCCTCAATTGTGGTTTTACAAATTGCAAGTGTAATGTCCGGGTGGTCCCTATACCTTTCCCGTTAGAGTTGGGCCTGTTGGGAGGATTTTGAGGGTACTTTCGGGGAATATGAAATAGGGAATTGACGTATGAGAGGAGTGTCATTTGGCCTCAAGATTTGCTACATGATTGTTATGAAGGGAGGGAGGAAGTATCCGAAATCGGTAAATAATTTAGTACACATGACGAGGTTACGAAAACAGAGAGATATCCTGTAATGGATTTTGATTCGACATCCCGAGTGGAAGGAGGTTATGTCTTGAAGAGAAGTGTAACCTACCTAGGCACAGGGCTAGACTCCACGGAGAGAGAGAGAGAGAGAGAGAGAGAGAGAGAGAGAGAGAGAGGTACCACTACACAGCTCGTAATGTGATCCGAAGGTTAAAGTAGCACGTACATTCAAGAGGAACCCACCACCAGAAGTGAATGCAATGATATTGACCATTTTTATGCTCCCACCGTCAGTATTGTGTTGAAATCTAGCGAAAATAATAGAGATGAAATTTCCTACCCTCCCTTTCTCTTCTTTTTAGCTCTCGTACTAAATCGATAGTAGTAATTTAGTGAGTACGTGCATGAGAATGTAAGCGCCGTCGGATAATTTCATTCCTTTCTCCAAGTCCATATTAAGCATTCATATGCATATGGAGAGTTATGTCACACTATATGTACCTACAGAGTCCCGAGCTCTGTGCGGGTCTCACTGAGGCACGAGATACATATGTACATACTGGCTCGGCCCCTCTACTAAACCCGTATTTGAATATATTCCTTGTGTACCCCATTTATCTCTGCTACAGTCCATGTAAATACCTAGATGCAGTCGTCATTTAATATCATGCTGAAGAAAATTAAAATGGATTTGAGTTGGACCTCTGCTTGAGAAATCTACGGGAGCAGGGTTAATGTAAGAGGTTGGAAGTAAAAGGAATTAAAATAAATTATAGCTTCAAAGACTCTCTCCCTTCCTTTCCACATCTCCAACCTGGATGTGTTCCTTTCTCTCAGACCCCCACTCCCAATCATATAGTCAATTATGTGAGGCGGAGCGTTGTTTTGTGAGCATACATTTTTAATAAACATTCCCTTGAAAAGGATTTGATATAAGGTGAGAAGTACAGTAATTAAGAGCATTTTTGAAGATACGTTTTAAGCGTACATTTTAAGAACTTGAAGACACACATTTCCTAATTATTTCAACACTAATGTTATTTCCTTATTTGAATTTACTAATTGAAATGAAGTTAATCTCAAACGAACAGAGAGAAGGAAGATACGACTGCAGGGTTTGGGGGTGTTGCAGAGTTGAAGTGCAAATAGTAGGAACCTTTGTAGCTCTTGCATGAATTTTTAAATGGTCGGGGACTGTGAAGCTATAATGAAGGCATTATACATGGAGTAAGTATACATTGGAGAGTGAGCGCTTGTGGTTTTTTCTTTGATCCTTCCAATTAATGGGATTCTCAGTATGGTAATATGATATGGAGTGGGTAGGGAGGGTTATACTTAAGAAGTCTTTCCACCAGACTTGCGAAAAGGAATGCATGGGTGAGGTTTTGCCGAGGCACATCCTTAGTGTGAGGACCGAATGTACATTTATACGTGAGCTGCCTCCGAGTGTATGTATGTGGTCCCATAGTAAGTATCTACATATGTATATCTATGTATTTCCGTATCCCCAACAGCAAGTAACTAAGAGTTTGCTGGAAATGCGGTAAATGTTAGATGAGTTAGGTTTGGGATTTGGATTTGGGAAATCTCGATCTACATTCTACCCATGAAGTCTTCTGGTTAGATTATTATGTAGGAACAGTTGGTTAGATTAACACGGGGGGCCTATACAGACGGGAAGGGTATGTATGTAGGTAGTGGATGCTTCTACAGTGAGTTGGAGAGACAGAGGCCATTGGATGAGGGAGTCTAGTATGTACCTAGCATTTTAAATACGTGAAACCACTGACTGGAGAAACTACTACTGTTGTTCCTCGACGACAAGGCTCTTCCCCCATATATAGCAACAGCCAAGAGTAAAGGAGTACGCTGGAGGGATTCGATTAGAATAACTTGCTCATCAATTTGTCCGTCACTCTTCTCTCTTAGTCGTATAAGAGCTTTTTGGATTTTCTTCCTATGCTTTCGGGAAGAGATGATGATGCTCTTTTTCGTCTCACTTGCTATATAACGTCCCTATCCCGTTCCTACCTCTCTTCCGACATACATAGGACCTTCGTTCCATTTCCATTAATCGATTTTTACCCGCAGTCCAATATATAAAGTATATCTATTCCAGATTTTTTTTTTACTTTTTACTGTTGCTCCCTCTCCTATAGACTCTGCTTTTCCCTCGTTCCGTGCCATGAATATCCTTTGTAATGTGGACGACACCCTTGCTCCCATCTCCTGTCTCCTCTTTCCTCGCCCGCTCTCTCTCTCTCTCTCTTTTTCTCTCCCAAAAGTTTTTTTTTCTAGGGAATTTTTTCCTCTGAGAAATATGCGTAAAGTAAAAGGAATATGGAAGAGGGAAAATGATTTATATGTTTCTGTCGACCAGATACAGAGCTGGTTCCTCAAATGTTTTCGACGGTCTAATCTAATATTAATTTAGGCACGGCGTCTCTCTCTCTCTCTCTCTCTCCCCTTCATCTTCTCTGGAAAAGTGCTACCACACCGCAGACGACTACCACTGCTACAAGATAAATGCTCTGCGGTGAGCTTATGATGACTGCAATAAAATAAAGCCAAGATCATGAGGCGTGAGCTTTTTAAGTATTTTAGTAGCCTTTTCCTAGGCTTTAAACCTTACCTTTTTATTATTTTCTCCTCTGTTCTCCTTTCCCTACCTTCGGGTCTAACAATCCCTTTTTACTTCTTTCCCCCCTTTCGTGCATGAGGCAGCCTCTTACTATGGTTTTTGGGTAAGTTCCTTCCGACAAACCTCGGGTGTACCAAGCCGACCTGAAAGATTACCTTTGGGATCCAAACTTGCGAATTGAGTTAAAATTGATGTTCATCCATATGTACGTAAGCTCCGGGCTCTGTTCGACTAATTTTTTTAAGAACTTTTTCTCCAACTTGGATTAAAACTCAAATTTGACAAGGTATTCCGGGTTTTTATTCTCTATAATTTTGTATTGGCCTGTCTCGAGCCCAATATAGTTCTAAAATTAATCAGAGACACTGGGTACAGATATTAACTACATACATACAGTTAACCATGTACTTATATACATACATGTGTCTGGGGTAGTTGGATGTGAATTGAGATCATGACTGCATATAATAGTAACGTACGTTTTAAGTCAAACGAAAAGGAATTACAGCTTTTATGTTTGGATTTGCAAGTTAAACAAGTTGAAACAAGTATTAATAATGTGTATCATAATTAGGCAGGGAACCCGCTACTGTTGGGTTAAGGGAAAAATGGGACGGGACGGGGTAAAAATTGTGCAACGGCTGGAGATGAAGTTAGACCATCAGAGGTATTTCGTCCAGGTACACTTTCCTTTTACTACCTCTCTGGGCTCAACTTGCTTGACATTCTTAAATATTTAAGTAGGGAAGTTTAGGCAGGACGGTCTTTGAGGCTTTGTGCTCTCTCATTGCTTGTAATAAGTTTCGTCGGGGAAAGTAATTAGTTATATGTATATAAGTGAAGGTAGGGAGTAGGCAGACGTCCATACATATGTACATACATACATAAGAACGCCGAGGCTCTACAGAAGTGTAGTGAATTGTATGGGTGTCCAATGCCGCACCGCGCACGTACACTATATCATGAGATTTGAAGTCAGTTCAGAACTATGGTTCCTATAAGGTTGCTCTCTCACATAAATGCATGTCTCCCGTCAGGAAGATGAGGATTGTCGGTGGATTTGAATTATGAACTTGGGCTATGGGGGAAAGTTGAAAGGGAAAAAAGTTGAATGAGATTTAGTGCAGGGTTTTAAATATGGAAAAGACCTTGGCTTTAGATTTTCTCCCAACAACGCGAAGCATTAGAGTCGAGTTGTATTAATTGTATGGAACTATTTATTAAAAGTCAAATATTTTGGCAACTTTTCAACCCTGCCGTGCAAGGCTGTCCCCATACATATATATAGCCCTTTCATTTTTTTTTCTTCTTCCATGAAACCTCCTTCTGGGAAACTGTTCCATAGTTTCCTTCCCTACTCAACCTGTCTGTCTCTTTTTGTACGTGCACAGGGGAAGCCTCTCACCATTGTGAAACCTACAAGAATATACACACTTTTGTTCATGTTTTTAGCAAATTGATATTTATTGCCTTCACGGTTCATTTACTAATACACAATTGATGGGGGGGCTCGCTAATAGGAATGCGTTCACTCTGAGAGCCTCCAAATTCAGCGACTCTTACAATTAGGAGGAAAACTCAAACACTTCTTCCCTTTTCACTCCATCGCTGTCAGGTATGATGTTCCACGTGTGTTCAGCTCGGAAAGTTTGTACTCGCTCAACTGTGTGCGCTCATCAGATGTGTGGGAATTTGGGCAGACAATGAGGACATTAAAAATAGAGAAATATAGGGAAAGTCCGTTAATTGAGAATATTATTGGTCACATTAGCGTGACATTTGCGAGTTGGAGCATTTCAAGCAGATGTAATTGATTCCGCGAGTAATTCTATCAGATGGTTGAATAAAAGCGACTAATTAGTTTCAATTAGATTAGTTCTCTCATTCCTAGTCCTGAGAATCACTCACATATCTCGCCTCACTCGGATTAGACTCCACCGTTGATTTCCAGGTCATTGAAGTCAGACTGAGCATATTTCAAATGTATTTATGTATAAGCCCCTGCCTTTGAATAAGCAAACACGCATGAATGTATGCAAGGGCTTGGGATAACTACATATAAAGGATACGGTCAAGTTAAGGAGTTAAAAGGGAACAGTTAACCCCAACTTTTGCAAAACTAGGTTCTGTTTGCTCTCGCTCGGAGTGGATTTCGTGGGTGTGAGTCTCCATGTATATTTAGTATGAGTGGGGAAATTCTATGTAGAACTTCGAGACCCGAGCATTTCCAAATGGGAGTCTGTAATGTCCTCGTTGGTGTTCAAATGAAAGACCTACAAGTGTAAAAGTATGTATAGGTTCGTTTGATTTTCATCTCGATAAAATCCAGTTGATATTACAAGTTAAGTCTGAGGGAACAAATGGTTTTACATTTACTTCACTTACTATAGGTTAGGTTTAGTGGTCCCTGGCTACTACAACGGCGGAGTGCGGAGCTTCTCCGAATGAATGTATCTATAGTTGGGATGACTATAGAGAGATACATACTTGTAAAGGGCTGACCAGCCAGTGAAGAAGCCCTCTCTCTCTCACAGTTGGTTACGTCCTGTAACGGAACTTACAATTAATTGAATGGCTATAAAGATGAGACCACGTACAGAGGTTTGCAATAAATTACTCCTCAATTCTTCCCTTTGGGTTCGTTAGCTTGACCAATGGTTATTTTTGCCCATTAATTTATCAACCTCCACGGACGCTCTAGAAAAGACTTGCACGTGAATTCCTTACTTTTTATACGATCTATATCTATATATATCTACATGTAGTAGTATTCCTATGTCTATAGGCCCTCTTCCCCATAGTCAAGTTGCGGCTGGTGTGGGGGATAGGAAAAATAGTTTATAAAAAGCTACAGGACAATTATGTACAGTCCGTTTATTTCTTTGCAGCAGGGAGAATTGAATTAAAAGTACTTTTACTTTTTTTTTCCCTTCCCGAGTATCGGCCTTCCCTGAGGATCTATGTATGTACATACTCTCTCCCGGAACTGGTGGATAGGAGTTGGGCAGGAATGTGAATGGATTTTTTTTTCTTTTTGAATTCTACTTTTATAATTTTACGTCCTCTGTCTATAGATCTCGTAATTTCGGGTGAGTTTTCAATGTATATTAGGAGATGGTTTATGACCGTATTCATGCGCGGAGTATCGAGGGTGTCGGTTTTATGACTCGGAAGCTAAAAACTAGGTAAAGACCAGAGGCTGCTCTGGAATGGGGAAGGAAACGACTGGGGATTTTTACTGCAAAATTTTTACAAGTTGTTGTAACCGTCAACTCTGTCATAATATATCAGTTCGTTACATATCTCCGACTATAATAAATTCTATGGACGTTGGTGTGCCTCCACTTTGAATATAAGTGGATTAGTAGCCTTGAAGCTACATAGTCAATTATGAGACCTGACAACAAAACGTTGAGCCATCCTTTTATCCCAACTCTCAAGTGTCATTACAGGTTTGCACAATCATATGGTACAGTTAGGAAATTAAACAGAGAGTATAATGTAATTTCAATGTGATGGTATATTCAATTATTTTTAATTGGTGGACAAAAATCTAAGGGTTTTAGGCCAATTTTTAGGACTCACGGAGAGAAATTTTTGGGACAGTTTGATATTCAGAGGGCTGAGAGCTGAGACCTGGGACTGTCTTTGTGTAGGACGATGATACAGGCCAAAGGGTTGGGAGTGGAAGTGCTTCTTCTACTAGATATGATGTCGTACATATGAGGTAATCTGAAAGGTGCGTGGCAGCTGCGGTGGAACTTTTGAAGACAACTGTTTTTCTCTAGTCAAAAGGAGAAGTAAAAGGATACGGGGTTTGTGGAATATAGTGGTCGTGGTAGTAGCTTGTCGTCCATTATTACATTTACTTGATGAAGGACTTGGGGAATGTAGGGTTTCACCTGGTGCCTTCGCCTTTGCTCGGAATCTCCATACATAGGACATAATTCTTGTTGATTCTCTATTGTGCTCTCAATCAGGTAGGGAGGGCTGAGTTTAAAGGTGCTACTTCACATCTGTCTCCCTACCTAGCCATTTACTCACTACTCCTTGTTTACTCTCGTACACACTTCCTACCTGATACTGAACCGTTAGGCCGGGATATAGTATCATTCCACATCTACGTATATCCCGATGATCATGGGGTTGTATCACAGGCTGCTGTGCACACAGTGTAATAATACAGTAAATGTGTCCGTACACATGTTCGGTGTGGAGGACTTGATGTGTAGTAAGTCTTTGGGAGTTAGAATCTAAAGGCATTTGTTATTGTCTAGGACAGCACTCCAGACTGAAGACTTAAACCAACTGCTGGATCTGTGTGGGTTGAGCGGAGCATACAGAAATGCACATTTGATTCCTACCTCACAATTGTATGGATGAGTTGTGGTACGGTTGTGTGAGTGCGTGTGGCAGGAGGTGAGGCGTAACTTGAAAATTCTTTGAATTATGTACACACACTGAAGCAAAACCAATACAGCTGCTCCGTCTTATATTTCTTATAGATACGAAGTCCTGTATTGGCTGGTACTTTTTGTAAATACATAGGACATACTCATAGGTGCGAGCCCAGAGAGAGAGAGAGAGAGAGAGAGAGAGAGAGATGAACAAGTATTTTAAATGGAGATGGATTGTGGTGAAGCACGCTTCTCTCGTGTCTTCACTCTTTCTGTCTTCACCATCTTTTCAATGGGTATTGTTCCCTTGTCATTTTTGGCAACTTCCTAGTCCCAGAACATTGTTCGGGTCCGCGTCATCGTACAGTCACATAGCGTGTCTACACAATGCTAAAACTTGATTAATTACAATTGCGCAATCCTTTTGAATGGCAACTCTTAAAAAATTCTACGCATTTTCCAGGGGTATTTTTTTTTTCAAACTTGTTGACCCAGTTGAACTATCCCGGCTCCTTCCATGGTACGAGCAAACGGAAGGTAATGATATGAGTAACAGAATTGGGAATTCCCTTGTCACTTCCCTCCACTCACTACTCTGCTTTTTACTGTTATGCTCTTCTGCTCAGAGAGCTGAGAGTAGTTTGGGCTGGATTGGGTATCATATGTAGGAATATTGTGCTGGCTGTTTTGCCGGTCTTCATGACTATGCATTATCATCATGTACGTAACGTATGAGTGAAATGGTAGTGCGGAGATTGAAAAAAATAAAGAAGCTCGCGTACAGTATTCAGCCAGGTGATAATAAATTCAAGTGGCGCGTTGCCCATGCCGTTACCCGTATGTCTTCTCCTGGGTACTTAAGTGAGACAAAGGTCTCTCATTGAACATCTGCCATCCGGTTTGTAGCTTTTGCTCCTGCCTACTATTATTATTATTACTACTACTACTACTACTGCTACTGCTGCTGCTACTACAGTATACTGCAATACTGAAACCTATAGGAATTCATACACTCTAGGAGGATATGATGGTCATATGCTCGTACTATTCTGTAGGTATAAGTCTATCTATCTATCTACGAAAGAAGAATAGCTCCCTGTACGTATGTAAGTAGAGGAATGTGTGATCCTGTGACTATTTATAATTCGAAACCCACGTACGAAAGACGACCACCTTGGCCTTTCAGGATAGGGAAAAAATTCTATGGAGATAATCACAGAAACTCTATTTGAGCCTTTTTAGGGGCTAAGTTTTACTCTTCTTTTTTTCTCCTCAATACTTTTATAAAGAATGTTCATATTCGTGGGAAACTCTTATGACTCCGACCCGTTATACCCTCTGAACCCCTTCCCTTTTATATTGTCTTGAGTTTGTGATCACGTAATTTTATTTGAGTTCGTAAGACGTTCGGATGGAGGAGATAGGTGAATTGTGTACGTAAAGCCCGTGGAGTTTGAGCAATGCCATGGGTTGGGTACGACGATGGGCTGTTGATTGTACGTTAGTCAGAATTGAGTGCGTATTATTTGGCAGGGGCAAGGGAGATCGCTCCAGAGACCGAACTAAAACTCAATTCCATTCTGTGAAATTCGCTTGAATAGACCTGGCCAACTGGATAGTATTAAGGAGCAGAATGGAATCATGTTTTTTTATACGGGCTCTGTGTGTGTGTGTGTGTGTCGTAGTACAAGTGAGTAAAAAGCTAGGAGCAGTTGCAGGAGACCTTAAACCTATTCTTTCTTACTCCCGTTCTTTTCATACCTTCAGGAACAACTTCATACCTTTTTTACTTTATGCTCTCACTCAAGTATGTAACCATGCATAGTTATAGTTATATCTGTATACATAGGTGAGGCCAAATACGTGTACGGACGCTCATGTCCCGACAAATCCCATCTATATATATATACTCTTTGTTAAATTTTGCTACCTGATCCGGGACTCCTGCTGTAGATACATACAGCTGTTGTAGTAGTTTCTGTAGTAGGGAACCCTGTAACCATGTATGTAATACATTTACAATGTAAGAACGCGTTGGGTAAGTTCTCGTGAGGGGTCTGTATGTACGTACATATTCATGTTCCTCAATGTAATAACTTTAGTATGGAAATGGTTTTATATTTATTTCATAAACTGACATTGTACTGGTGGGGTTCCGCATTATTATGTCGATATATGTATAAGTGGAGTAGAGTATGTAGGTATGTATATACAAAGGTGATAAGATTTTTTTTCATTGGAAGATACGAATACATGCGTGAAAAAGTTTGAATAGGTTTTAGTATTTGTGGATATGCATGCATACGTCCAGACGGGGGATATTATCCGAAATGTTTTAATTCACAACAGTCGAAAGGCCTAATGTTAACCGTTTCTGTCAAGGAGAAAGAGTCAGTCGGACGCTTCATCTCTTCCAGTGCGCATCAAGCTCTCCAGTGGAACGGGAGGTTCTGGAGCCTCCACTCCAATTATTATTTTTCGACTGTTGAGCTCTCCTTACCATGTCACAGCAGCGGCTCAATGGTACTGACAATGATTCAACTTGGGATTCAACTTACCAACAGATTCCGTCAGTTTTTATTTTCTAAACTCTCACTTTCTTACCTCTTCCTTCGTCTGTACACAAATACATTCTATAAAAATACCGAGTAGTGTTTCACCCCTATTACCTTCACTGGTTCAAATAATATTTTTTTTGTGATTTCATCTTTTTGTGATTACGAGTGATTTTGATTCTGGATAGTAGAATATTTGTTCTGACTGGGATCTGAATTGTGACAAGACAATTTGTGTCCGAATAATTTATTAAATTTAATCATCTTACTTACTTAGAATATTCGCTGAACTCTCAAGTTTTAATCTTTCTAAAATAATTATTTTTTCAAGTTCAAAATTTAATTTATGTGTTTAGTTTTTTTTTTTTTTGGTATGTAAGTACCTTTAGTTTCAGATTCAAACTAAAACGTTGCTGAAGTTAAGGGAAAATCCTCAACACTAACAATTCGTGTAGCAAGAGTTTTCAGTGAACATGAAGCAATACCGGCTGACAGACTGAGAGACTGGCTCTAAAGCTGAGTGGAATAGAAAGTAGTGGAAGTTTCAGGAGGCTTCCGGCAGAAAAACGACTTGAAGGGAAGAATCCTGTCAAGATTGTTCCGGTCAATACGGACTCACCCCACTAAAGAGTTGATTTGGTGGAATTTCATTGTGTGTGACCATGATCGACACCAATTATCCTTTGCGAGGCTTTGATTGTCCAAACGCAATTCTTGTATTTTTTTATAACCAAGAGTTGTGTGGGGACATCACCGCTTTGCAGGATACACAACTATAATAAAGGCAATTCTCTATGGATGGGAGTCCAGGAACCTATACAATATATGAGTAATCATCAGAGCCTGGGAAGCTACATATGGATAATCGATAGGAAATAAAAATCAGATTGTCTTTATGCACAACAAGTGTTTATAATGAGTGCTAGTAGTATATGTCCGGGGAACTAACGGCTAAATGTGTTGTAAGAAACAATGGTTGTATATTATGTAAGTATAAATATCCTTAAATAAGCTACCTGGCCTGGTCCACAATGTACGTGTACATACATACATAGATATACACAAAAGTGAGATTGTCATGTGTGAACGGGTAGGATTAATGCTGACTATAATTTGCTGGATTAGGTTTTGCGTGTGTTTTGTATATTACAGTGGAGATAAGTAGAGAGGGTTTGTGTAAATCTTTATAGACTTTTTTTTTTCTTCTTGGGATCGAGTGAAAGGAACCACTAACGATGTAAGATCGTCGTAAGTTGATAATAACTTAAGAGTATTATTCCCTCGGGGTGCACACATTTACAAGTTTGTTCTGTATGAGAATGCTCAATTCACTGATATGGGACTGTTTGTATGTTTTGTAAACGGATCTACGTCTATATGTAGATATCCGGGAGTTTGGGAGACTGCAGATATATCAACACATAGTTACACGCAATGGCTGTAGTTTCCCGGATTTTTCCCTCTTTCTCTTTCTATTTCCTGAATAAAATTAAATCTTCTTAAGTTTTTGGCTCATTAAGTACAAGCAATATTCGAAATGTCTATGTCAGGAAGAGATTCCCATTAACGTTCCAGACTCATTATGCAAAGTAGTTAAAGTTACAAATAAGCTTACAACATTGTCTTATCCTTCTTATGTCCTCTTGCTCGAGTGTCCTCCTCTCTATCTCTAATCCACTTCTTAATGCAGTGAATCAACTATTGTCTCTCGTTTTTACACAGTCGTAGTTTTTATAGCCGTGGCTTATGTATTTCCTACAGCCCAGCCGAGCTCCGCGTGCCCATCTCACATATGTCTCCTGCACACACACACAGTCCTGTTCTGCAGGTCCATTTGCATCCTAGGGTAATGTAAATAATTACTTATGTCATTCGATCATATCTCCGATGGGCTGACAGGCTACAAAGTTATTTTGTGCTGGAAGTTAAGATGATCTTACTTGGTCTATGGAGGATCGTCCGCATGAAATTAGGGGAAAACTTACTCCACTTTTAATGTACGTCACACTCGCTTCGTTTAATAAACAAGTCCTTTGTCTTTGGGGAGAGTACGGCCAACCGTGAAAAACTTGGAAAGTTTTTGGGGAGAATTTCCTTGATTTTCTTTCATCGTACAGTATACAGTCTATGTATACACATAGACGCATCAGCATTCGTTTCAAAGTATAAGTACCCTTGGAAGGAGAATGTTGTCCGGTCCCTTCATACCCATATGTCATTACCAAGTTTATCTTTGCAGCTCAAGCTGCGTGACATACTAGAATTGTCATGTCACCAGAGACTTGATCCATTAGCATGAGTTTACGTTCCACATTAGCAACTCACTATGAGGGACTAAAGTGCAAGCGCACAAGTGGTAAGTAGCAACTTGTATTTTTTTTTCCCTGAGCATTCCAATTGCCAGCTAAATACAACTTAAGCCGACAAGAAGTACAGAGAGTAAATACGGGCATTTCCTCTCCTAAATGATAGTTTAACCAACGACGTGAACTCATTCGCTAGAAACAACATTTCCCCAAGGGTTCAAGGTTCCCTTCCAGGCGGTTGCCTCCTCCATGGTATGTGCTCAAATGTCTTTCGCAATTGAGGTTTTTTAATAGAATTGCCCTGTACATTTTATGGTAGCCCTACAGCTCATGAATGTTCCATTTTAAATTAAATTCTTATGTTGTGCTAGTGTTTGAATACATTTTAAAATAAAATTGTGAACCTTTCTGAATATGGTTTGTGCAGACAGCTATGTATGTTTGTCCTTACAGTTTAATCTAAAAACTGTTGATCAGACTTTGGCGAAGTGCTGAATTCATGACTGGATGTTTTGCATAAACTAACTGTATCTGCATCAATTGAATTTCTGCATTTTTTTATAAAGCTGTTTAAGGGTTTTGTTGAACAGATACAGAGGGGAAGTGTGTGAAAGATGCTGGAAGGTTTAGCAATATAAAGACGAACTGGGAAGTTTTTTTTTCAGTAACTAAAAACTCAACATGTTTTTTGATAATTTATTTTCTATGAGTAACTGGAGTGCAGAGCATTATTACATTAGAGGGAAATAATAAGAGCTCTTACCAACAAGTTTAAGTGGGATGCGGAGGGGAAGCTTGTTGACAGTTTTCCTCCAAGCTTGTTTCTTTTCCTCCTCGTCCCGTATACTTCTGCAGGGAACTTTCCCTGCATGAGGTAGTTTTGTTAGGGGTGAAGATACATATGTACGTGTGCGCAAGTTATCTCGAGACACAAATCCAGGTACATACAAGGATCACCATATATGAGGATACAGGGATAAACATACCCGTGAACAATAGTGTCCTAAATAAATTGCTGTGCGTATGCAAAGTCTAGAGAGACACTTCCAACTTATCTACTTCTCATACATTTTCAATTCTGTATTTATGCGAGACAAATTCGAGCATTTTTTTCTACCCTACCTTCTCAACATGCACAAACTTTTGTATGAATTACAGTATCTATCTATACATATCTACACATGCTGAGCCCCTACCGTCGTCACAATGCCCACTACCATGGAAACACTGAATTTACTGGAATGGTAACCTACAAGGGAATTTTTGATGGGAGAATTTCTACATGCATGGACTGTACATACATAAGTAGATATCTACATGCATACATATATAAGAATAGAGATGATGTGCTCAAACACTTACTTCCATTCCATAGAATTTAACTTAAAGTTACAGTCATGGAATCAACGAATCAAGTAACTGGAATGGATGTAAAGAGCTAAAGCATGGAGAGGCCTCTGTTCCCGTTGGAGATATGCGGAGTAAGAGGAGGTAGTCGTCTGCTCTCCCAATAGCACAAATTTGTAAATGTTGATTCCGCACGATTTGCGTATACATAAGCAACTGTGTGTATAATGTCATAATAATAATAACCTGGAGAGAATCCTTTTTCCCAAAGTATCATCTCCCAGTGTAAAACTGAACAGTCGACCTATGGCAATTCTCTTTCCTTCCCCGACTCTCTCTCTCTCTCTCTCTCTCCTGAAAACAGTCTCTGGGAAAATTCTACATTACAAATTGTAGAGAAATGCAATGGCAAAAGTATAAAGGACGGAGACTTTATAGAAAATAAAATATGACGTATTGCAAACCCGGTTTCTCCTCCAGGTCTTTGTGACTACAGGCGTATGGGAGCTACCCTCCTACATATAAGTGTATGATATATGACTGGGATGTCAGAGGAGACTGCCAAACGCAGTAATCCCAGTCTAAAAAGCCTCGTATACTTTCCTCCAAAAACTAACTCATACTTATGTATTTCTCCATGGAAACTCTGTGAGGGCTGTAGAACAGATGAGGGAATGAATGGAGTCTGAACATTACTTATTACCTCTTTCCATATACCAGCATCCACATTTGACTAAAATACTGCTGCATTGTAATTCACTATTAAGTATTCCGGCCTCAATAGCTACAACCACGGGATTTATAATCACTAAACATACCATTTTTGATGAGAGCATCCCAAATATTTCAATTTTACTCTCCCAATCCTTATTTACATTAGAGAGCTGCACTCGGTCTACGTAACATGTGACTATATAACAGCTACTTTCATCCTTATGCATATGTACATACATAGCTCCCAGTCCTGGGGCTTTTATCATGCAATACGCAAACATAACAAATGGGATGATTCAAACAATTGACTCGCATGTTTTTAAACGAAGTTTCCTTTATAAATTCAAACCCAAAAGTAAATACATGTATTTGTCATGAATACTGTTCGTGGAATTCTATGTGTATCCAATGTACTTATGTCTACTTCAAAATACTCCCTATTCTATTACTACCACCAGCATTCGCTCCTGTATCTCTCTCTGTCTCTGTCTCTCTGTCTCTCTCTCTCTCTCATGGCACCGTTATCTTTGATCTGAACGTAGGAGGATGGTTGAGGCATGCTTCTTCTGTAGTATTAAAGAGTCGTACTCATACTAGAACCCGCCCGTCTCCTTCACTCATTCATACTATATGATCTAGGGGAAAGTCAAGGAATGATAGTGTATGGATGGGAGTAATTTATCTTGTAAGAGAAAGGGAAATTTACAATGTCCCGAAGAGCCGGATCTCTCGGACTCCTCCAAATACTACTGGCTTTTGGAGTATCCAAGTTTTTTTCCCCTCCTCATGTACCATGAGGAAATGGAAAACAGACAGAGGATACGCACGTAATGTCAATTCAGAGCATTCATTAGATATTCCAGTTTTTTTTAACCCCCATCTTCCTATTTCTTTACATTTTTAGGGTAGGCACGAGTCCCTTCCCCGCGACTCAGCACTTCCTAGTACAGCTATACACATAAGTGGCGTCAGCATTTTGTTCCATGACAATAAGTCTTTGCAGAGACAAAATTCCAAATTTTCCTAAATGTTTTGCAGCTTCTTTACTGAGATGAGCCGAGCCTTCAATATGTTTATCACTGACTGGTTGCCAATTTTGAGCTTGCTATTTTGTCCTAGCTACATATCTACATATACTCCCTGATTGTCAATTTGGCGAAAGTTATTTAATTTAAGAGGGGAAGTCCTATGGTAAGTGTACAGGGAGATAATTTTAAATGTAAATTTCCTACTAGGGAGTAAACTATAGCGAAAAACTTGGGAATTAGAAATTTCTGGATTCTCTCATGTCGTTTTAATTCAAGACTGAGATTGGATTTTGAGAAAAAACTTGCATTAGTTCATGTGGAAATGCATCCGTCTATAGATAGATATAACAAGGAGTGCCTCTTGATCAAGTATAAATTATATAATTATCCACAAGCATGTCTATAGATGTTGAGGGGAAAACAGAAGAAAATAATCAGGATTTAACACTTTCGGGGTATTTTGATTCCGACTCTCTCGTCTGGGCCTAAAGACAGGAAAAGTTTTCAAGCGATTGAATTTTTACTCTGGCTGTGTCTCCGTCCCTCCTCACATTCTTTAGTCATAGTCCTCCTACAGTGCATGCAGTGTGGGGCTTGGTTATAATATGGTTGGAGAAAATGACGGGATTAATTTTCTCTCTCGGATTTCTTCTCTCGAGGAGAGACTTGGAGGGTTGGAGGAAGAGGGAGACACAGAGAGGAAGAAATTTCGTAAAAGTTTTGCTCCCTTTTGTAATCATTGTAAGTAATTTGGTGTGTAAACAATTTCATAGGGAGATCCTATTATGTAAGGAATCAGAGACTGTGCTTTCTATCTCCTCCATGGCGTGCACATGCATATGCATATCTATCTATCTATGTGACTGGTGGGGTGAGCCGGGGCTCTACAGTAGATGGAATCTGGTAGGGAAGAGTAGTCAAATAGGACGGAGATGCAGCCACTGTAATTGTATTCGAAACAAGTCCAAGTAATTTTGTATAGTGAAGGAAGCCAAAACCATGATAATCAAGATTAGAGGTTGAATGGAGAAGGCAAATGTACAGACAGAAAGGGTAGGAGAGATGGGAAAAGTTGTTATAAAACGAGAAAAAAGTACTTTTGAGAAAGTACCAAACGAGGATAAATGGTAAGAGAGAAGACTTTTAAACAAACTCAGGATTTCCGCTATCATATCCATATCCATTTGAAATCTCTGTATGTGGAACAAAACTCTCTCTCTGTTCTGACTGACACGTTGCCATTTACGGTCCTATAGGCTTACCAGCATCCTCGAGGTGTTTACTCCCAACTCTGTCTGAACTATGTAATTGTGGGTATGTCTTCGTAAATATTCTGATTGTCCCTATAGAAAGTAGTTTTTGGAGAGAGAGAGAGAGAGAGAGAGAGTAAGCCGTCCAAAATGCCAGCACATATATCTGCATCTACTGTGGAGTTCTCCAACCTACACCCAAACTTCCCATACGTATCCCAACCTATCTAACCAGGAGCCAAGTAAAAACAACAACGGGAACTACTGTACTGTAACAACATCCCAATTTCCAAAAGTGAAGCAATCTTAAAAGCATTTTGAAATTTCCTTCCCGCTATCTCTCAACACCAACTAGCAACTGAAATCTAAGTATGTACGGACAGACGGCTTTTAATGTCAGAACACACACACACATACACACATGTATCTATGTATCTACAAGCAGTTACAGATATAAATTTGAGCACACAAGAGAAGAGTATGTACGTCCCCTGTGTATCCATACACTAGAAACGTCAACTACTTGCATTTGTATGAATGAAAATCCAAACTTTTTTGCTACTTAAAAATAACAACAAAAGGGTGTAGGCTGGGAAGAGGGAAATGGCAACGAGCAGTTCTACATCAGGCCTAATTCTAAAAACAAGGAAGCTCCACACTGGAAACAGTATGTTCAACGACGGGAATTGTACCAACATATAAAAATACGCATGGCCTCATAGCTAAAGAGCGTCAATTCCAAATATTCCCAAAGAAGTTAAGCAATAATGTAACCCCGGTCGGCCCTAAGTATTAAATTACATGAGTACTCATTTGCTGACAAATTTCCCGGCCGCAGTAGTTGTCCCTATATTGAGAAGTTCACTTGAGTGGTTTAGCATTCGGAAAAAGTCCCAGATAGTTAGTATTCCTCACCATTACCACCCTTCTTTCCGGAGAAAGCTCACCCGGAGAGGAAAAAGATAAACAATAAAGAAAGCCTTGGATATAAATAATGAATAATGTCCACGGCCGTAAAAGCTCTTTTTGAGCTTTGGTTTCTTACGATTTCTCACTACTGATTTGTATTTCACCCAAGAATGGGGGAGAATGTACCAATTTGTATTCTCGACTTACGTATGTACATACACTCTGTACTCCTTATGTCTGTATTTGTTATGGGGATGATATTAAAGATCTCTCTGTATATCATCTTATTATGTATAAATGGGACGTACAGTGTCTTATATACACATATATCTATGTATGAATGTATGGATGTACACAAGATGCACCAATAAGAATCTCAAGTAACATAACTTGAACAACAATAGGAAGACAATTCACATATGGATAATGGGAGTTTCGAGAATAAGAAACTTTCTCCGGGTTTCGTTGATATTTACCCCTCTCTGAGCAGTAGTGTCTGTTTATTTGTATCCATACACACACACACACACACACACATACACACATGCACACACATAGATACTCATACACAATCCAACACACATAAGGGTAATGGAAGGCGAGAAGGAATACGCACGTGTGATCGTGCGAAGGAAGCAAATGAGCCATTACACATTTGTCCTCTTTTTCTCTCATCGTCAGCAATTCCTTCTCTACTTTTCTCCCCAAGACTGAGTAAGCCTGCAAGTGTATAGCATTACACTTTGAAGTACTGGACTTACTCCAGCATCTTTGCTCCGCTCTCAGGGAAGAGATTATGAAGAAATGCAATATATATATAGATATAATTAGATATATAAATAAGTCTCTTCTATCTATACATACCACAATGGAGGAACTCAAGTTGGATTTCTACTTGGAGAAAGTATCTTTCTCATGTCTGAAGTTCTTTCTCTCCGCAATCCCACCTAATCGTCATGTCTAATGCGAACATGTGATGGCGAACCGTACTTGTATCAATGAACTGCCTTTCTTTGCAGTACACAATCAAGAGGCAGTTACGGAAAATAAATATCCATAACTGATACTCCTCTCTCACACTGAGTTTTTTCCCTTTGATAACCTTCCCAACCCACACACGTACACTCATACATTTGAGATAAGTAAAGACAACAGCTTCCCAACTGTAGAATCCTCTGTAGAAGGGAGCGTACAAACATACAGAGGTGGATATTGCGGTGGTAGGAAAGGCTTACCCGGTAGGAAACTCATCTTTGTTGTTGTAAGTCATCCAGGTCTGAAAACAATAATGCCGAGCCAGTAATAATAATTATTCATATCATTGCGCCATTCCTCTCCAAAGTTATTATATCTTCCTCCTTATGCGAGCACACTTTGACTTGGCGAGAATTCCTTAAATCTTTTAGTAACGGAGATCGTGTCAGAGTCTTCCCCAGCTGGGGTGTAATAAGAGAGGCGAGATTGAGGAAGAAGGCAAGACGGCAAGGGAACGTATCATCTGTACGTACTCCCACTTATAATTTAGATGAAAGTTGTTTTACTTAAATACAAAGTTACCATTCTCCAAAGAAGACAGAGAGTCGCCATTCATTGTAGTTACCATTCCTATCCATTATAATGAAACCTGTGGCCGTACACCGGAGATTCCTCCATTTCCAAATCAGCATTTACTTATAATTACGTTTTATTACTTGAATTGCTGGTGTTGCTCGACGGAAACTACTTAAAGAGAAACTATTTGCTGAACAATGTGGCAGTCGGGAAAGTTGAATAATTTTACGGGAGAAATAGTGGTTAAAATGTATTAATATTTGGAAACAAGCTGAAATTTGATGATGTACACTCCTCCAGTTTGTTATATGAAATGTTGGGGCATATGAGAATATTATGACTACCATCATCTCTCCCGCAGCTATGCCAGGACGGCGAGCTGCTAAATGACTTTTTTCCATGAAAAATAATATAAAGTTTAGAAAAATTGTCATACAAAGTGATATTTAAGCCTGGAACATTTTCATATTCAAGCGTAACTTTCACATTTTCCTGTCCATGAAGCATGACTTTGTGACTTGAGCTACTTCTCCCTCCCTTCTACCTCTCTCTCTCTCTCTCTCTCTCTCTCTCTCTCTCTCTCTCTCTCTCTCTCTCTCTCTCTCTCTCTCTCTCTCTCTCTTGTGTACGGAATTCTCGGGCTGACACTAAACTTCAGTCTGTCTCTCTTATGTAAGCAAGGGAAAATTTAGTAGAAAGAATTTCCCCTACAATCTGTGCCATATTGCATGAAGAGGTTACATGCGTTAGTTCGCTTATGTAGCTTCCATAAGGACGACAAGGTGCACATGGGTACAGGCAAATACGTGGTTTACACTGAGGCCTGTACATAAAGACATTTCCATAAAAAAAGTTAGACGGTGAAACCTGAGTTGAACAAGGGATAATCATGTAGATTATAAATCTGGGTAAAGTTAGATATATGAGGGAGAAGTGAGGTCAATGGAGGGGACAATGTTGTCGTTGTCATGCAAATGCCTCTGCAGCTCCAATGAGATTGTCAATATTGTCGGAGATTCTGAAAAATGCCAACTCGTTGTCATTCTTTTCCTCACTCTTGCACAAATACTTACTTTCTTTTTTTAGCCTCTCTCTCTCTCTCTCTCTCTCTCTCTCTCTCTCTCTCTCTTGCGGAGAACCAGGAGGGAATGACTTTTAATAGTTTTAGCAATAAAATAAATATTTGTATGTAAATCATTCCAATATAACTCCCCCCCACGGGAGTATCCATTCCTTGTTTTCTCCCGTTGCGGATAAGTTTTTAAATGGCTCTCACTCTTTACCTCTCTTTTCTCCCAAAGTCCGTAAATTTTCAGTGTGAGGCAGCCAAAGTCAGGGGAGAGAGAGAGAGAGAGAGAAAAAAAAGAGACACAAATAGAGAAAGTGAGAGTTCGGAATGTGTGTCTGAGAGATAGAGGGTAAGGTAGAGATAAACGAGGGAAAAAACTACAGGCGTTTATTTGACATTAAATAACTATGTTTGTTCTCACATGCCCATGCACTTGAGCTGAGCTTTCTCTCCATCCTTTTCCTTGTCAGCGTAAACGAATCCAATGGGCAAAGTTAATGTTAGATTTTGATAAGTTAATTCTGAATTTATGGCATAGCTTTTTCTCCGACTAGAAAAAAACTGTGGAAAGCTTCAGCTCCCGTGCCGTCTTGGCTTTCTTAAGGATAATAATCTCTACTTTCTCCGAATAATGAAATCATCGTAAAACTTGATATTTTCCCCCTAGCCCAGATACCATCCATATGGAATCTACAAGTAAGAGGACTTAATGAAACTTGTCCGTATTGTCTGTTATAATTGTGTATTTCAAAGGAGGAGTGGAGTAATAATGAGATAGTGTTCCCATCAACCCCCAACGCACACTTTTTCTCAAGTAAAAAAATAAATAAAGGGGGTTACACATAGAAGAGGACGCGATTAAACCCAAAAAATGTACTGGTCTAATGGACTTTTACCCATAGTTAGCTTCACATTTAGCCACGTGAGGGTGTAGTAGGGCTCTATAGATGAGGGAAAGGAGTAGCAGTAGAGGAGCAGCACTCTGAGTGTAACGCGTGCAGACGGCATTTCATTTTGTGAATGTCATTGAAGTTTATAAATTGTGAGGGAGCAGCCAAACTGCCAATAGCATTGCTTTTTAGTATTAATGCCTATACTCACATCTACCATACATTACCTATATTGCTCTAAGGAAAGATAAATTGAGGAGAAAGCAGAGAAAGTGTTCATGACACGACAGCTGAAAATTGTATCTTCTTCCAATGTACTTTCCACAGTGGCGTGGTCGGGTCTGTACATGAACATGCTTTTAAGTTATAGGAAAAGGTATCTGTCTATAAACTGTAACCCCTCAAATTTACATAGGTGCAACTAACGTGCGTAACTCCAGGGCAGTGGATTTATATCAGTGAAGACATGTCTAGCGCTGAGGCACTGGGCATTGTTCCGGATGCGTATCTACATAATGAGTGTTTGTACACCCCACTGTCTACACTGTGGCTGAGTAAATACACACGAGATAGATATACATATCTGGATATGTTCCTGTGGAGAGGATTCTCCCTGTTTCAACATATGGGCTAGAGGCATATAAGGACATATAATGTGTTCCCATTTGTTACTGGGTAGGTGCTGGCGGGTTGGCAGTAAGGAACACTACCCGCGAGTAAAGCTAATGTGTGGAGGAGCAAACAGAGGCAAAAAGTCAACGACTAACTACTTACTCGCCTTGACTGACGCAAATCGCAAACATGAGATAAAAGCATGTGTATTTTACATACACACGCTTCCTATCTCCCTGGCATTTACATTCATTACATTGACACACACACACAGACCTATATTTTCCCTTTTGCACTCCCACCACGGCCCCAGTACTTAATGCATATAAAATTACTCCATTTGTGAAAGCTTACTACAACTACAGAGGTTGTTGTAGACAAGGATTGTGGAGAGCACGCTCAAGGAAGATGTTACATTGGAACTCGAGAGTAATTCCCAAATACCCATTAAGCTATCCTCACTACTTGGATAGGGGAAGTAACAAGAATACAGTCAATACATGAGATAAAACAGCAGTGCTCTTCCTCGGAAAAAGTATGCTTGAGTTCCAGGGAAGGCTCTATACACAGCTAGATACACACAAATTTCTTTGTATGGGCTCATACTCTGAGTCTTGGAAAGGGTATTATCGACTTTGCCCCCGTATGCATTTCCAGTTGAGCCCATAGCCTGTCCATAGTACCAACCATGATCACTGTTGTTGCTTAAGCACTCTCGTACATGCCCTTGGAGTTTTATTCTTTAACCCGAAAAACTCTATTTACAAACTCGCACTTTCATCCTCCAACGCAGGCATTAGTACTGTATAAACGGGGCTATTGTCGACAGTCGTAACCTAATACCTTATTGAGTGTATCAACAAGCTTTTTTCGTCCACTCAACTTTGCTTGTTTTCATGGAATGCATAGAACTATGCGAGTTTTCCCCTGCTCCTAGTCAACAGCACTGGTTCAGCGGAAGTTTCAAGATATAGTTGCACAGGTGGAAGGAAGAGTCTGCGGACTTCATTTGGTTTTGCATTATTTACAGATATATGTATCTATGTATGTATGTACATGCACACTTTAAATTCATGCAGGGCATGCTTTCATGCCGGTCTATAATTATGTGCGTTATTTTGTAAATCTACCATATCCAGACATTTTGATCTCTACACATGTACAATTATGTATGTATGTTTGTGTGAACCTAGGGGGCATTACGTATATGGATGCATTCATCTCAGTGCTTGTGGAGTGGTGTTCCAGTAATTGCATACCAAAGCCCGGGGAAGTATGTTTGAACAAGGAAGAGGAGATACTAGAAGGCGGATTTTTGTACTCAAGTTTTTATATTTGCTCATCTTGTAATCATATGAAAATAGAAAGCAACATGAAAAGAAAATTCCTGGAGAAGTTACTTACTTTCTGCAATTTTCAACTCTTTTCTCCGGAATTTTTCCTTGAGTTGTTGAACATATATAGCCCGACTCCCGTGAAACGGTGAGTGTAATACTTTTGTGTGTGGTTGTGAAAGCATCTGATAAGTAACCTTCTAGACCTGGAGTATAATGTACTTGTAAGTCTTGTGTGTACGCCTCGTAAAATTATTCGAGGAGATCTGTACAAGGGGGGAAAATATAATACGGAGTTAGTGTTCCAATATATTTAGGTATTTAGTACTTGACTGGTTATGTGCAGCTCAGCGTCACCTCCCAAGAAGGTACTCATGTGTATGAATTTCCCCTACATAGTACTTGTATTTTGAACTGGAAATTACGTACATATTTAATACTTGAATCCTATGAGAGTGAAGGGTGGAAAAGGAGCAAGCTGGTATGTATAAGTGTTGAGAATTGAGACCAGATTGTATTTTCGGGTTTATTTTACACCAGAGTTTTATCTCCTCCCTTAGGTTACAAAGATAGCATCTTCCATAGTAAATATGTGGAAATTTTAGGTAGTTGGCCTCACTCAGTGAGTCTATATATGTGGAATAATTTCCAACGGGCAAACACACATACGAGAGGGTAATAGTATAAAAGTTCAATTATAGCCTTACGTGGGATTAATACAGATTTTTGTTTAACTTCCGAGCGTGCTGATACTTATTACCTTGAACATTTCACATTCCTCTCGCCCTGAAAAGTAGCTCAAATGAATATTTACGTATGAATGGCTTCCAATAAAATATGTACCCTCCAAACACAACTATGTTCATAAAGTTATGCTATATTTACGTACAGGTGAAAGCAGTGAGAGGAGTAAAGTGAACCTTAGGAATATTGGAGGCGGTGTCAAGTTTGCCGAATTTTTCTACTAAAAAATTTTTGAACTATGACTGTATGTACATACATCTATAGCTGTAATGTCGGTATACATAGGGAATTTTGACTCTCCACAAGCACAGTCACTCGAGTAAAAACCAGAGATACTCTTTGTAAGAATGTAAGTAAAAGTAGGTACGTGTGTGTATTTATGCCCGTGCATGTGTACATTTGTGTGTGTGTGTGTGGTGGAAGGCATCGTTCCAAAATCGATACACACATCATCATTTCCCATCTCACAGCTCTTTGCCTTTTCTCAAGCTCATCTGATGCTGATCGAGGGAGGCGGTTAGGGTGAAACACAATGTAAAAAATAGCTTTTTTTCTATCTTTTTTTTCATTCCATTGTCTCCTTGTGTAGCTATCGGAATACATAGAGCAAGAGAGAGAGCGTCTTCCACTTGAGCCCACTTTGACTTGTAAGGAGTAACCATGGTTGGGAGAAAACAAGTGTAGTAAGATAGTAAACTTTATTTATAAAATATTGGATTGGCGGCAGCCGCCTTCCCATATACGACGTTACCGTCCATTGCTTACTCATCCCTTCGTTTGTACATGGAGTTGTACTGCTCTACATACTCTAAGAGAGATGAGTGTACATATGAGTATAGGAAAAGTATATAAGACAGAAACTCCACTTGATATAAGTAAGGATGAAAAGCTCGGCCAAAAAATTTCACTCCAAGTTTGAGTCTTACTTTCCTCTCCTGTTATAAGTTGCCTTGGCATTGCAGTCTCTGTCGATCTTCCTATCTATCCATCTATCTTCTCCTCTGCCTTCACCTCTCAGTCTGATATTTATGGATGGTGGCACTTTATCCATTTACCCCCAGTCGTAGATATTTTCTCTCGACGGTGGAACCTGGAAAAGTCTCCGTACACTCCTTCCGTGCAGACAGCTTTTTATGTACACACCAACTGAACCCAAGATCACACCTAAATTCTTTTACTGGAGTACAATTCTATAGCTATCCCCTCCTCAAATAACTACAGATACACTACGCACCCATGCCTCTCTCTCTTGATTTCCGTCTCTCCTCCTGACAAAATATATACCAGCATGAACAAAACCTCGAGAAAAACATTTGATGTATCTTCCTCATTCGGGTGAACACAGTGGAAGATAACTCTGTTACGTCCGAAAGTCTACTTCCAGAGCCCTGTCTAAAAGAGAAAGGGGTGAAAATGTGAAGAGAATATGTACAAGGACGATAGGGATAAAAAAAAGAGCATGTTCATTCTCTTTCAACGGTAACACTTAACAAAGCCGCAAGCTTTACACGTATTCAAGTTTCGACTGCTTTTTTTTCGGTTTTTAGTCTCTGAATTCCATGTCCTTTGGTTAGGTTTTTTTAGCCATACATGATTATAGGGATTTCCAATAGGTTACTTAGTCTGTAAACACGTTGAATCTGAAGGGTGCGACTTTTATCAGCAACATCATTATCATCAGCGTATAAATATTACAGAGCTATGGATCCCGCAGTTCGTTCCTGAACAACTCTTTAGGAGAGAATGATGACTTTGTCTCCATATGTACATAGGGTGTTCTTGGAGTAGCTTTGCGTAACGTAGTATACTCTCAAAGTTAGTGTCTGTATGTTTTGGTAGTATAAAATGTTCGGGTAGTAGCTACTTTAAGTACCTCTCTCCCTCTCTCTCTCTCATGTCATACCTATAAGTTTGGCTGTGGAACAATGGGAAAATATATGGAGAGTTGACTGGAGTAACTTTTAAGCTGAGGAGGAGAAAGCAGCTTGTGTGCCCTGAGTTGGTTGGAGCGCTACAGCTACATCAGATCAGATGCAGGGAATTTATTCTCCAAAGAATAATACCCTAGGATATGTGCTTCAATGTTTTTAAATGTATAAATACTTCTGCTCTTGCCTCTGAAACTTGGATAGTTTGCCATGCTATACCATGGTTCTCAGAGTACACTGCTGTGAGTAGTATACATAGCTACGGCTACTTCCAAAGTATCCGTGGCACAAATGTAGGAGCAAAGTACACAGAGACCCTATAGCCTATTAACATATGCAGGGCACAATAAGCCCGGAGTAGGAGAGAAGTGGTTAGAGGTAGGAATAATAGTAAAAGAGATGCAAAAAAAAAAGAAACTTACAGATGCATGGGAGTAGATGATAGGTGAAAGCAAATGTAAACGTTGGGGTTGTAGCCCTTTCCGAACCGTATTGGAGTATGTTGGAGTATATTGGAGTACAAAACGGTAGATATACGGACTTTCATGCCAGAGAATGATGAATATTTTATGGATGACTTTCACGGACTAACTCTGTTCACATAAAATGACTATGTATCACTTTTCCAACAGCTTCTCCTATTTTTTACCGCAATAGAATATCTACGGCACACGTACACACTAGATTTTGAACATATGTATGGATGAATTCCTTGCACAACTTGTCCTCGCCACTGGTGCTACTCCACCAACGCCTATTATTTCATATTCAATAACATGCTCTCGTATCATTTTATTAGTCAAAGACAAGCTTTTCAGGGGAAATGGCAAGGATCATCATCATGAGGAATAAAGGGAGGGAAAAAATATTAACACTTCCTAGCCCTAACTCTCTTTCCTTTCCCGTATAATTAATTGATGATCATCACATGTCACTTGATCATGATACGGTCCTCACCGGCCTAATATCCTACGGTATTCAACTTCCTTCATAAAAGCGAAACCCAACGGAATGTAGAGAAACTTTCGCGACGTCAAATGTAGAGAGACATAGTCGACGGAGGTAGTTGGTTGTTATAAAGTATTCTAGAATTTCTTACGCACATTTAATTCCGACGTGACAAGGGGACCACCAGACAGGAAGTAAAGCGAGGGAAGGGAATATTCAGGAAAGGATAACACCATTATGATAATAACATGTTTAAAAAAATTGCGAGTCCTTCACATGAGACAGTATTACTAAAGTCAAGTGGCAAATAAAATTTAGAAGATGAATGGTACGTACACAAGAAGGGAAAAGGGTGGGGAAAACCTTGAAATTTACATTTTTATGTGCGGAACAGTGAGAGAAGGGAAACGCCAGGAGGGAAAATCGCTTTTAGAATTAGCTGGTTACTTTTTATATTGGGCCTTCATAACTGCAAGTGTTATGGTGATGGTGTTTCTTTTCCCGCAGTGAGTCAGCTCCACAGAGACCTTTTACGGGATCCCTTGTACGTTGTCGTCGTTGAGCATACGGGGAGAAAGCTGGGTGCAGGACAGACCCACACGTATATACATGTATGTATAGATACTTATACCATTGGTACTACAATAATAGGATGAGGAGTAGTAATAATAATAATAATGGAAGGAACATGTATCCTGCCTTGAACTACAACACTGAAGGGATGGGAGGAATTCTATAAGTAAATGGAAGGGTGTAAATATTTGTGGGTATATATGTAAGTACGAATACTGGGTGAGGACGTTATAGGCTATCAATTATATATAAAGAGTTTTGGGACTGCCAACTGGAGCGTTGTTATAGGTGATTACAAGTATAAATTGTACAAGGAAAACCATCGCATGCTTCAAGCATTTTATAAGACAAAGTGACACTTGAATAGGGAAAGGCTAAAGGCTTGGAAGGAGCAATCACATCTTTAGTTAGACTTTAGACACATACTTGGACGCCTTTATTGATCATCAGATGAGTTAGAGTATCACTTGGGAGGTTCATGTAACATGGAAAAAGAGTCGTCAGAATTCTACTACCTACTACCACAGTTATAGGAGATCTCCAGTCTATCCGTCGTATACAAACATTCATGGATTGGATAGAAAACTTCTTTGTCCGAAGTAGCTGTAACTTGCTTGAGGTTCTTTTCCCCAGTTCGTTGTTCGTCTAGAGCAGATGACAAGAGATAGGAGTGTGAATGTACAGTCTTAAGATCTTATACACAGTTTCCCACACGCTTCCCCAGGAACCAGCAAAAGGAAAAAACAAACAATTTTGAAAACAAATGTAAACAGTGCCAGAGTTTCTCTCAATAAAAACTAAACACGAGCTACAAGTATCATTGCATATATTACTTGAACGAATTTGAAGGACATTAGTTAATACAAGGACTTGTGTACATAATTAGTTGAAGTGAAGAATTACGCACTGAGTGATCTAAGACTGACTCTGTCCCCCGTTGTATCTCCATATAGTTAAAATGAATGCAAAATTTATGAATGAACTATTTAAAATTTCGGGGAGTAAGATGAAACAAATGGGAAATAAAGTGGAATTAAAACAATTAATGTGGCTGATTTTTAGGTGCATATGTTGATGAGTGGCTTTAATTTGCAACAAAGTTCTTTGTAAACCCAGGTCATAGCTGTTTCCAAGTTCTGCTGCGACGTTACAGGATACTTGGCCACTGTTACAAGGCAGCACGCGGACAATTATTTTATTCTTCCATATCATGTCCATCTAAGCTTGAAATACTTTTTTATACCATTATAAACAAAACTGCTCGTACGAAATAATAATTCGGAACCAGAACTCCACTCACGGTCTCAGAGTCTAAATTATATTTATAGTTTCACGTTCAGCATATTTGAGAAGCAGAAATACTTACGAGGCGACAACATATCAACGAATTAAGGTCAATACTACCTCTGATTTGAAGAACAATGGAGACACAAGTAGGGTACATCTTAAATAATTACATGACAGGAGAGGCAAACTCGGTGTTATATAACACTGGGCAATAAGGTTACAGGCGTCACAGTGGTAATTATGATGATGGGGAGTAAGAACCGCCTATATGTGTCACATCAGGAAAGTCTAAGGTTAAGTCTGGATAGCCTAGTGCTTTTGTAATGGATAGAAGTAGCGGTCTAATAGATGTATCTAAGTACACTGTAAGATAAGGAAACTAGTGGTAGGTAGATGAGTGAAGAGATATTTTCTTGTTGATGTGCTCCGTGCTGCTGCTGGCTGGTTTATCGATCGAGAATCTGTAATAAATCAGACGGTTGGTTGGCAAGACGGAGAGGCATCTTCACAGTCCTCTCTCCCTCATTGCTTGTATCTGTAGCAGAATTCTTGACTCATGTCATCCGCCGTGTAGAGTTGATATGAACGCTATCCTGTCACCCTGAGCAAGCTCGTAATCCAATTTCTCCTACGTATACACATATGTATAAGTACATACGAAGACACACACAAGAGTTGAACGAGAACAACAGACAACTTTTAGTCAATGTCTTTTTCAACTTCATATAAGCAGTACGAAACAGACCGAAGCATAAATACGCATAGAGTTACTTTTCCAGTTTCACTTCCAACTCAAACCAAGAGACCGTCACAGCTTCTATCCTGGCATTATAGCATGTACATTGAAATATTTATGTTTACAGAAAGCAACCAAGCGGACACTGAAGGCACACATATATAGTATGTACAAATAGACATACGATGTAAAAACACTAGCTTAAGTACATTCTCCACAGATTCATCCACTCAGATATAACAAATAATTAGGATTCGTCTATCAGAAATGTTACTAAAGTAAAGGATGCACCAGAGAGACAGCCAAGAGTGAAAAAGGGTATACACAGCGCAAACATTCAACATCCAGTCCAGGCAGAGGGCACTTAAGATGACAAGCCGAGCCAGAATAATTTCATTAGCTTTCAAGAGCGTTTGTCAAGTACTTCAAGTACGCATTTACAACGTATTTGAATACAAGTGTGGCACATAAATACTTCGAAATTTAAAAAAATATGTTTGCCATTTCGTAGGCGCAAGGGACGTATGAGTATATATAGGGCAATAAAAGCGAAAAAGCGAGTTCTCATCAGTACACAATCTCATGAAGCAAGGCCGTGGGAAACATTAAGCGTCTGCGAGAACTCTGTAGTTGCGTTATAGGCATTAAAAAAATTGGAATGCATTACTACAGGACAAAAGGTAAATGTAATCATGACAACTTTGTCAAATAACTGTAATAAGCAGGAGTACGCAAAGGATCATGGAGTGATTTGTTGAGTCAACAAGATATCTGACACGCAAACAGCTACAATTCATCAGTTAGACTACTGAGGCTTGGAAGTACTGTATTTATAGATGTAAGCTTGTGGACACTGCGACAGACAAGGGAAAGGTAGATGCTTGCAAATGTTAAAAAAACAAATCGGAGGACTGGTGTGAAACTTACGAGTAACTCCCAATCGGTGTCATTGATGAAGATCAAGATTCCGGGTCGTCTGTGGAAATGATAAAAACACACAGTGTAAAAAAAATTGGCGGAAGCTAACAGTTACTACAGATTTACAATGATTATTGTGATTGTGTTGAAGCTTTCTTCCTGCACTTGAAGGAGAAATATTAGGACGATAACTTACACTCGAAAGTATACGCAATGCCTGTCGGATAATTTTTTTGCTTTCACCCGGGAGGGATAAAAGCAAAGAAGTACCTAAAGACAGAAGGGTAGACCCATGACTAAAAGCAAAACTTACATGTCGCCATCCTTGATGAACAATTCTGGACGTTCTTGAATGATATTGTTCTTCATCCACCCCAGCAAGAGCTCCATTGTCCCTTAATAACATAACAATAACAATGAATGACAACTCATTTTGTCATTCACGACGAGGCGATATCCATTACGTGCGTTCCCATTACTTATTGTATTGACTAGCTTCTTTCCTAGGGGTTTAAGTGATTTTCTGACAGACAAACAATACCCGCTTTGGGATTATTTCCTGGCACAACTTTCCTATTAGATCATTTCATGGCTCCTTGTATTTTTCTACCTCGTCAAGAATGATTGAGTAAATAATTCTGATAAAAGCATTGAGAACAAAATACTCAAACAAAGGAAAAGATGGAAGGTCTCGCAGTCACTGAGAACTATTCCGAA
Source organism: Allacma fusca (assembly GCA_947179485.1). NCBI lineage: Eukaryota > Metazoa > Arthropoda > Collembola > Symphypleona > Sminthuridae > Allacma > Allacma fusca. The sequence continues at coordinate 32,326,649 of OX359248.1, forward strand.
GTACGAAAGTATGTCCTAGAAAAGTATTCTATTGATATTTGTATGACAAAAATATTCAGACGACGTATTTCAATTAATTTTTTAGTAAAAAAAAAACAAAAAAATCATTAGTTTAAATTTTCGAATCGTGTACTTACACGTTGCGCTTTCAGGAGGGGGAGGCAAATCCGCAGATACATCTTTCTTCCCACCGAAAAGAATTTCTAAACCGCCACTAAAAACAAAAAACAAAATATTTTCAGTGAATAAATAAAAAATTATTTACAATTTTCTTAGTTATTCTGGTGTTGGTTATCATTATTGTGGACCTCGCGAAGTTACTTCGCGAGAGATTTGTATTATATGGTTGAACTATGTAATGCCTCACCGGAAACTCAATTTCACGGTCATGGTAGATTCCGGCAAGGGTTTAGCTCCGTTTGAATTTGCCTTTAACGGAGCATGAGAACTACCTGGTGAAGATTCCGTATCCATGCTATTATCATGGGATGAACCCTCGGCAGACCTCCAGTTTTGTTCCTAACGCACAATATGGTTAGGGAAATGTTAGTACAATATATGAATATAATACAATAGAAAGCATACAACTAGCTTTTTACTATAAATTTGTAGATACATGTATCTTTGGTAGTTTAGGAACTCTGTTTTCGTAATGACTGACTGAGCAAACGCTTCAAAATAGTATGCTCAATTAAAAGCTAATGCAACATAAATATCACAGGACTTTTAATCCGCATTTTGCCGTTGCGATTTGCAATGAAAGAATGCCGAACTCTTATGGAGATATTTGTCAGACGACGTAATGCAGTATTTCCTGCTTTTTCCTCGTTACAACGTAACCTTCTGTAATTTCCTGAACTGAAAAATAAATACTGAAAGGATAGTGTTTAATGAGGTAGAGGACAACAGCCGATTCATATGAATAAACTTAGTAGTTGAGTAGAAAATAATTAATAATCTGGAACTGGAGTAAGTTCTTGTGAATGGGTACAATAACTTAGAAAGGTTCTTACATTTGGCACTCCGAATTTTAGATTAAATACATTAGACTCTGCTGGGATCGATTTTTCTTCTGTATTCGGAATCGTATTCGGATTCGAGTTGTACGAAGTGGAAGTTTGAGAATCATTCTCCCGCTTTTCTTTTGGAATATGAATGCTTAAGCCTTGCAATTGTTCTACCATCGCCTCATTATTGATTGTCTGAGTATTTACAGAATACTTTGCATCACTCTGAACTGGCTCTGCTTTAGTTGAATCTCTGGTTTTATTCGAAAGCTTTTCTGTTTTACGAAGTTCAACAGCTGCCGCATACGGTGGATCAATAGGTTTCTGGACTGGCTCACGACACACATAATCTTCAGGTAGAGGATATGTTGTTTCAGAATCATAACCACTCAAGTCTCCACAGCTGATGAAAGGTACTTCGCCGTTCTCCTGTTTGACATTTATAGGCCAAACTGGAAATGCCACCTTGGGGGTAAAGTTTGGAGGTAAGCGGAATTTCCGGCCCACAATGAAGCTATATAGAGAAATATTAAAATTCAGAATTCGTACAATATACTCCAAGAGGAAATCGAATCTAGTGCCACATAGAGTCGAGAAACATTAAGTTTACCATTCCATACTGGAAGCCCGGCTGCTCCTGGGTTTAGCTAGAATTACATCCTGAAAAAAGTATTTTACGCGACTAAAGTTAAAACGAATTCCCTCGTCACTGGCACGGAAGAATTTTGATACAAAAGTCCCTTAACAAAAACAAAAATACACCATCAAGTTTCATTCATAAACTTTATCTTGCCAGTTAGATTAGCAAATACAAAACTTACCATTCTCTTCCAGGATGCATGTCGCAATACTTAAAGCTGCAAACAATAATTGAGTTTGTAGTCTCTCGTCCAGTTCATGCAATCCAGTAACGTCGGGGGCACCATCACATACAACAATCTGTGCCTTGGAACCGCCGAGAGCATCAATAATCTGAAGTGCAGTTTCTTCGCTAGTAATGTCACCCTTAATACACTTCACTCCTGGGATCGGTGACATGGTTTGCAAATCCACAGCAACAATGTAAGGCTTTTCATCACCTTCATTCTTGGGCATCAATGTTTGAGCCAAAACTTGACTCCAGCTTCCAGGAGCAGCACACAAATCCACAGCTCTGCTGACACCATCCAAAATATTCAATGTTTCCTGTATTTGAAGAAGTTTGAATGCACTCCGGGCACGCCATCCCTCCTCCTTTGCTAACCTGTACAATTTCCATTAATAAATCCCATAAATAATTTTTAGCTTATCCCACACTCACATTTCTCAATCCTCTATTATAAAATAATTGATCGATTTAAGTTACATCTTATTTTTCCCATCTTACCGGTAAAATATGTCCCGTTTATCCTTCGATGATCTTCCCATCCTTGACTAAAACACAATCCAGAACTTCAAGCAGAAACAGTATTCCAACTCACACTAAGGGCCTAAAGGGATGTTTTCTTTCTAATTCAGAACAATAATGTCATCAAATTCTCATACCACAGCTCCCACTATGACTTTATGCCACACATTTAGTTACAGAATTCACAAGTATGTTTGGCCTAAAAATGTCAGGGATTTATCTGCACATAACTACACAAATTTTAATATTACGTTACTCACCAAGTTAATTTAAAACGTCTAGGTTTTTTAAAAATCACCAGCACATTTTAACAACAGAACTCTTTAAACTTTCAGAAATACGAAACCACCAGATTTTTAAACCACATGTGGAATTCAACTGTTCCAGGATTCGCGCCCTAGCTCAGCGGATTTTAGCTCCTCACTTTACAACACTCCCTCTGAATGCATGAATCTCTCTCTTATTATTCAACCCTTGACAGAAGTACTTTACTTGGGAAATTAATTTTGTACAATATTTAATGATTGAATTTAAAGCTCCTACAATGCAATGGAAGGTTTCCTCAAATTAAAGCTAAGTACCTTCTAAATGATTTGGTAGACATTTTTTAAAACTTTAATTATTTTAATTAAATTTGGATTTCACAAATCTACCGTACACTTACGTGATTGAGAGTCCAAATGCTCCAAAGTTCTGTCGTAAATCTATTGACAAATTCAACGAAACTCTGCAAACAATATTAGTATTAAGAATAAATTATTATTGTAAATTGAAAAAATTCACCGCCTTGAATATCCTCAAACTGGGGTAAGTTGAGGCAATTAGATTCTCAGAATATTCTCAGAAGACACAATTTATTGCAGGTATATGAATGGCTTTGCGATTTTAAATACAGTTACACAGAAGTACATTACAAGCAACGCAGAGTCACTCTGGACTCACACTGTCTGATAGATGGCAGCATGAACTGCGGTGTGCGAATTAGAGCGCGAGCGACGCATTACTTGTCTGTAACAACGCCAGGGAGGCCGCGAACACTGGTTTCTGATAATACTCCCACCTGTTAGGGCGACTGTATCCTTTGATATAAACATTCCAGAGATTCCCATGTTGCTGTAGTATTTTCACATTTTGACCTGGTAATATGCAACAAAAATGAATTGCAGTAAGTGCTGTACATATCAGTCAGAGTAAACATTATGTAAAATTACAATACAATAAATTTAAATCCATACTCGTACTAGTGTACATTATTATGGCGTGTATTAGCGCAGGATGTACACTACTTATTTCGTTGGACCGTAGTGAATAATAAAATCTGAGTAGGGAATTGGAGGTTTTTACATAAAATGAGATATGTATTCCAGTTAAAAGCAGTTCTTTTTTTTAATTAGCCAAATGTCCTTAGAGGCAAGAACTTTATGCCTATGATGAAGGGCTGAGAATCCTCCATTTCTTTTTCCTGATAATAAAAATACGGTTGAAGCAAAATAATTGCTGTTAATTACTTAAGCACTAAAGCATTTCAATGCTTTTATAAGATCAAAGCACGTCTCAACACTTTGATGATTAATTCCCCTCTGAAGACTATAGGTTGAATTAGTCTTTAATACTCACTGTCAAGTACTTGACACAAATTAGATTTCGAACTAAGAGTAAAACTTGTTGTAAAAGTTTCCTCTATGATAAATGAATACACAAGTACAATGAGAGTCGTCTCGTCGTCTGTCATTCTAACTTTAAGCTGTATTTTCCTTCCGTAGAAGAGAATACACGCAGTAACCCAGACTACAGCTCCTCACGGGTCGAGTAGTTATCCATACCGTACTCGTACTTGGAACCCGTACTCGAATTGTCAGGCCAAATTCCGGTTTGACCCGTACTTGTGTTTTCAAGTGCGAGTAAAAAATCCCGTACTCGGAGGACGGTATTATGTTTCTTAATTTTTTACCGAACTTGGACCGTACTTAGGAGTATGAAATGTTTATACGGACCGACCCGTACTTGAAGTCGTGCTCGAACCGTACTCGAGTAGCACGTACACCGACAAAAAACAGTAGAAAGAAGAAAAAGTAAGAAGTAGAAAACAAGTAGTAAATTCAGCTAACAAGAATTTTTAACTACAACTTGCGAACAGTGTTTGCAATGAAAACTGTCTCAAACGAGGTTAAAATGCTGACGAAGTACAGATCAAGATTTGATACTGCCAGTCACATCGACTGGATTCTATTCATTTTCCCTTTTGATAAAATGAAAACTTCGGATTTTTGTAAAAAAATTACATGGGAAATTTTAAACTTTCGCCAATTTGTTTGGCTGCCGGCACTCCCAAATAAGCGCTTTTTTTATTGCTGGAAAATGTGGGGATTAGTAAAATCTTCATTTTAAAATTTTAAAAAAGCGTTTATTTGGGAGTGCCGGCAGTCAAATCGGGGTACATCCGAAACGGGTAATTTACATACATATCTAGTTAACGCGTTGTGCACATATTACTACCACCCATGGATTGTATGCGTATACATACGGCCAGCATGCAAGCATTGCTTGCTCGCTGTAGTAGACGAGGTTCCTGCGAACGTATTACACGGGCAGCGCCTTCGCTGTAAACAAAGCCCTATCAAGCTCCATTCCTTGGAACCGTGCAGCAGCTCAAGTAGTCCCAAATTATTTTTTAAATAATTTTGGATTGGTTGGTTGCAGACTAATTATATTTGGCATCAATATCTTCCACAATATTTAAAATGTATGTATGTATGTGCTGTAACATGATTATCTTACTATTTCCTTAGTCGCATTAAAGATTGTTAGTCTTAATTTAAGTTAACTGCTGTTAAATAATAATTTATTTAACAGAATCTATTTAATAATTTAATAATCTATATAACAGAAATTCGTCCAATGAGTTTACTTTCCAGCAACTATAAAAGGGAGAGCTCAATCACTGGAGCTCTCAGACGTACTTAAGAGTCGGGGTTAGCTCTGGCTATTGAGGAAAGCTTAGAACGGCAGGGAATATCTGCCCAATTAAATGTTTAGGAAATTATTATCCGAGGGGAGTTATTAAGGGAGTCTTATTGAGCCACATTGACTGCTGTTATAGTACATTATATGTACAAATTCCCAAAAAATGTCTCACTATGGGAATGGCTGTTCTGAAAAATCATCGCAACGCGATAATTTGAGGCTTCGCGTAGGTTGGCGTCAGCCACCGCCGTCAAAGTAGGACGAATTTTGATATTTTTTCCAAATTTTCCAAAAAAACCTATCGGGTCGATTTCAACCACTTTAGCAATAACCCTTCCGATTTACACAAACAATATTCACACAAAATTTCGTTGAAATCGATTCAGTAGTTTTAGAGATAACCGTCATTTGACTTGAAGTTCAAAATTTCAATAATTTTTTTCGAAGAAACTATAAGGCCGATTTCAACAACATAACCAACAACTATTACTATTTACATAAGCAATATTCACAAAAAATTTCATTGAAATATATTCAGTAGTTTTGGAGATAACCGTCATTTGACTTTAAGTCCAAAATTTCAATAATTTTTTTCTCAAAAACTATAAGGCCGATTTCAACCAACTACAAACTCAGCCTTACTTTTGACACAAATAATATCCATAAAAAATTTCAATGAAATCGGACCAGTGGTTTTTGAGTAATCGTGTGGAAGGGTACACGGACGTACGGACATTTTACTAGGGAGCTGACGCCACCCTTAAAAACAGACTCATGTGTAATTGAGCACTAGTCAAAACATGAGATCACAACTGAACTGTATCACCCAGTTCTGTATATTTACACATGTCATAAAATATAATAACTTCAGTATTAATAAATTCAGAACTTAGGGATCACACAATTGCATGAGTTTAGCAGCTGAACATCCCATAAGTTCATAATTTTATCTGAAGACCGCATAATTTCTATATATTGGCAGTTCAAAACTACGAAAAAATTAAAAAAATCGAAAAAATGTTGAATTTCGATTCGATTGATACTACTTTGATGCGAGCAAGAATGTAAAATGAAAATAATTTTACTTCCAGCTTGAGGTTCGAGTGTAAATTCAAGCCCCATTCCAACTTGAGCTTCACTATTAACGTGTAATAAGATTCGAACTGAAATATCAAATGAAATATACTTTCACTATTTTCCTAGATTACCGACATACAAAAATCCACATCTATGCAGACCTAAGAGCTAAATATAAGGTAAAATTCTCTACGAAGTTCAAACTCGACTCGACATGGGAACTCGACATCGATGCAAACTTACAATAACAAGGAAAATTAAACTTGTCATAACTGGCTAAGGGTTCGACTGTACATTCAAAACACATTCAAGTGAAAATACTGAAGAAAGAGAAGAACAAGAAATAGTGTACATTTTCTTTGAATGTTCATACTCGACTCAAAATGGGAATTCAATTAATGGAAGATTTTTAAAACAAAAAAAATATTCACCCTCAAATTTGTCTATCGACTCGAACTTTGACATCGATGCAAACCTGGACTGCAAATGAAAATAGTATTTTTCTTCAATGTTCAATTTCGATTCGATATAGAATTTCGATGCAAAAAGGAATGTAAAATGAAAATAATTTTTCATTCCAGCTCTAGGAACAAGTTTAATTCAAAACAACATTTCAATTTTTACTTAACCTGAAACGTCCACTATGACTTGAATTCGAATTGCAAGTCAAAATTAGTTACCGTTTGCTACTGACAATAGATATAGAATTCTACATCGATGCGAACTTACTAGCTAAATAAAAAACAAACTTTTCATCAAATTTTAAAGAAGGTTTTGGTAAAAAAATTAATTCAGGGAAGAATTTAAAAACAAAAACATTTTTAGTTTTATTTGTGAATATCGACTCACAAATCGACATCGATGCAAAATTACGATGAAAATGAAAATTGATATTTTCTTTGAATGTTCATATTTGACCAAAAATGGGACTTCAGTTAGAGGAACATTTTTAAAACAAAAATATATTCACCATCAAATTTGACTATCGACTCGAACGTCGACATCGATGCAAACCTGGACTGCAAATGAAAATAGCATTTTTCTTCAATGTTCAATTTCGATTCGATATAGAATTTCGATGCAAAAAAGAATGTAAAATGAAAATAAATTTTCACTCCAGCTTGAGGAATGTGTTTAATTCAAAACAACATTTTAATTTGACCTTCACTTTAAACGTCCACTATGACTTGAATTCGAATTGCAAGTCAAAATAAGTTACAATTTGCTACTGACAATAGATATAAAATTCTACATCAATGCGAACTTAGTAGCTAAACAAAATTCAAACTTTTCATCAAATTTTAAAAAAGGTTTCGGTTAAAAATCAGATTCCGGGAAGAATTTAAAAACAAAAACATTTTCAGTTTTAATTCTAAATATCGATTCACAAATCGACATCGATGCAAAATTACGATGTAAATGAAAATTGATATTTTCTTTAAATGTTCATACTCGACTCAAAATGGGAATTCAATTAATGGAAGATTTTTAAAACAAAAAATATATTCACCATCAAATTTGTCTATCGACTCGAACTTAGACATCCATGCAAACCTGGACTGCAAATGAAACTTGTTTTTTTCAAAGTTCAATTTCGATTCGATATAGAATTTCCATGCGAGATAGAATGTAAAATGAAAATTTATTTCCATTCCAGCTTGAGGAACAATTGCAATTCAAAGCAACATTTCTATTTGTGCTTAACTTTAAACGTCCACTATGACTTGATATCGAATTACAAGTCAAAATAACTTTCCATTTTCTACTGACAATAGATGGAAAATTCTACATCGATGCCAACTTAGTAGCTAAATAAAAGTCAAACTTTCCATCAAATTCTAAAAACGGTTTTAGATAAAAATTAGAATCCGGGAAGAATTTAACAACAAAAACATTTTTATTTTTAATTCTGAATATCGATTCACACATCGACCTTGATGCAAAATTACGATGAAAACAAAAATTGGTTTTTTCTTTAAGTGTCCATACTCGACTCAAAATGGGAATTCAGTTAGAGGAAGAATTTTAAAACAAAAATTTTTCACCATCAAATTTGACTATCGACTCGAACTCCGACATCTATGCAAGCCTGGACTGCAAATGAAAATGGTATTTTTCTTCAATGCTTACTTTCGATTCGATATAGAATTTCCATGCAAGATAGAATGTAAAACGAAATTATATTTCCATTCCAGCTTGAGGAACAATTGTAATTCAAAACAACACTTCAATTTGTGCTTTACTTTAAACGTCCACTATGACTTGAATTGGAATTACAAGTGAAAAAAACTTTCCATTTTCTACTGACAATAGATGGAAAATTCTACATCGATGCACACTTAGTAGCTAAATAAAAGTCAAACTTTCCATCAAATTCAAAAAACGGTTTCAGATAAAAATTAGATTCCATGAAGAATTTAACAGCAAAAACATTTTTGTTTTAATTCTGAATATCGATTCACAAATCGACATCGATGAAAAATTTCGATGAAAAGAAAATTGATTTTTTCTGTAAATGTTCATACTCGACTCGAGATGGGAGTTCAGTTAGAGGAAGAATTTTAAAACAAAAATATATTCACCATCAAATTTGACTATCGACTCGAACTTCAACATCGATGAAAGATTCAACTACAAATGAAAATGGTATTTTTCTTCAATGTTTACTTTCGACTCGATATAGAATTTCCATGCAAGATAGAATGTAAAACGAAATTAAATTTCCATTCCAGCTTGAGGAACAATTGTAATTCAAAACAACACTTCAATTTGTGCTTTACTTTAAACGTCCACTATGACTTGAATTGGAATTACAAGTAAAAAAAACTTTCCATTTTCTACTGACAATAAATATAAAATTCTACATCGGGGCCGACTTAGTATCTAAATAAAAGTCAAACTTTCCATCACATTTTAAAGAAGGTTTCAATTAAAAATCAGATTGCGGGAAGAAGTTAAAAACAAAAACATTTTTGTTTTAATTCTGAATATCGATTCACAAATCGACATCGAAGAAAAATTTCGATGAAAACGAAAATTGGTATTTTCTTTAAATGTTCATACTCGACTCGAGATGGGAGTTCAGTTAGAGGAAGAATTTTAAAACAAAAATTTTTCACCATCAAATTTGACTATCGACTCGAACTCCGACATCGATGCAAGCCTGGACTGCAAATGAAAATAGTATTTTTTTTAATGTTCAATTTCGATTCGATATAGAATTTCCATGCAAGATAGAATGTAAAACGAAATTATATTTCCATTCCAGCTTGAGGAATAATTGTAATTCAAAACAACACTTCAATTTGTGCTTTACTTTAAACGTCCACTATGACTTGAATTCGAATAACAAGTCAAAATATTTTTCCATTTTCTACTGGCAATAGATATAAAATTCTACATCGCTGCGAACTTAGTAGCCAAATAAAAGTCAAACTTTTCATCAAATTTTAAAGAAGGTTTCAGTTAAAATTCAGATTCCGGGAAGAATTTAAAAACAAAAACATTTTTAGTTTTAATTCTGAATATCGATTCACAAATCGACATCGATGAAAAATTTCGATGAAAACGAAAAATGATTTTTTCTGTAATTGTTCATACTCGACTAAAAATGGGAATTCAGTTAGAGGAAGAATTTTAAAACAAAAATATATTCACCATGAAATTTGACTGTCGACTCGAACTTTGACATCGATGCAAACCTGGACTGCAAATGAAAAGAGTATTTTTCTTCAATGTTCAATTTCGATTCGCTATAGAATTTCGATGCAAGATAGAATGTAAAACGAAATTATATTTCCATTCCAGCTTGAGGAATAATTGTAATTCAAAACAACACTTCAATTTGTGCTTTACTTTAAACGTCCACTATGACTTGAATTCGAATAACAAGTCAAAATATTTTTCCATTTTCTACTGGCAATAGATATAAAATTCTACATCGCTGCGAACTTAGTAGCCAAATAAAAGTCAAACTTTCCATCAAATTCTAAAAACGGTTTCAGATAAAATATAGATTCCGGGAAGAATTTAAGAACAAAAAAATTTTAATTTTAATTCTGAATATCGATTCACAAATCGACATCGATGCAAAATTACGATGAAAATGGAAATTGATTTTTCTTTAAACGTTCATACTCGACTAGAGATGGGAATTCAGTTAGAGGAAGATTTTTAAAACAAAATTATATTCACCATCTTTGACTATCGACTCGAACTTCGACATCGATGCAAGCCTGGACTGATATTGAAAATATTATTTGTCTTCAATGTTCAATTTCGATTCGATATAGAATTTCGATGCAAGATAGAATGTAAAACGAAATTATATTTCCATTCCAGCTTGAGGAACAAGTTTAATTTTAAACAACATTTTAATTTCAGCTTCACGTTAAACGTCCACTATGACTTGAATTCGAATTACAAGTCAAAATAACTTTCCATATTCTACTGGCAATAGATATAAAATTCTACATCGATGCCGACTTAGTAGCTAAATAAAAGTCAAACTTTCCATCAAATTCTAAAAACGGTTTCAGATAAAAATTAGATTCCGGGAAGAATTTAAAAACAAAATTATTTTTAGTTTTAGTTCTGAAGATCGATTCACAAATCGACCACGATGCAAAATTACGATGAAAATAAAAATTGATATTTTCTTTAAACGTTCATACTCGACTCAAAATGGGAATTCAATTAATGGAAGATTTTTAAAACAAAAAAAATATTCACCATCAAATTTGTCTATCGACTCGAACTTTGACATCGATGCAAACCTGGACTGCAAATGAAATTTTTTTTAAATGTTCAATTTCGATTCGATATAGAATTTTCATGCGAGATAGAATGTAAAATGAAAATTTATTTCCATTCCAGCTGGAGGAACAATTGTAATTCAAAACAACATTTCAATTTGTGCTTAACTTTAAACGTCCACTATGACTTGAATTCGAATAACAAGTCAAAATATTTTTCCATTTTCTACTGGCAATAGATATAAAATTCTACATCGCTGCGAACTTAGTAGCCAAATAAAAGTCAAACTTTCCATCAAATTCTAAAAACGGTTTCAGATAAAATATAGATTCCGGGAAGAATTTAAGAACAAAAAAATTTTAATTTTAATTCTGAATATCGATTCACAAATCGACATCGATGCAAAATTACGATGAAAATGGAAATTGATTTTTCTTTAAACGTTCATACTCGACTAGAGATGGGAATTCAGTTAGAGGAAGATTTTTAAAACAAAATTATATTCACCATCTTTGACTATCGACTCGAACTTCGACATCGATGCAAGCCTGGACTGATATTGAAAATATTATTTGTCTTCAATGTTCAATTTCGATTCGATATAGAATTTTCATGCGAGATAGAATGTAAAATGAAAATTTATTTCCATTCCAGCTGGAGGAACAATTGTAATTCAAAACAACATTTCAATTTGTGCTTAACTTTAAACGTCCACTATGACTTGAATTCGAATAACAAGTCAAAATATTTTTCCATTTTCTACTGGCAATAGATATAAAATTCTACATCGCTGCGAACTTAGTAGCCAAATAAAAGTCAAACTTTCCATCAAATTCTAAAAACGGTTTCAGATAAAATATAGATTCCGGGAAGAATTTAAGAACAAAAAAATTTTAATTTTAATTCTGAATATCGATTCACAAATCGACATCGATGCAAAATTACGATGAAAATGGAAATTGATTTTTCTTTAAACGTTCATACTCGACTAGAGATGGGAATTCAGTTAGAGGAAGATTTTTAAAACAAAATTATATTCACCATCTTTGACTATCGACTCGAACTTCGACATCGATGCAAGCCTGGACTGATATTGAAAATATTATTTGTCTTCAATGTTCAATTTCGATTCGATATAGAATTTCGATGCAAGATAGAATGTAAAACGAAATTATATTTCCATTCCAGCTTGAGGAACAAGTTTAATTTTAAACAACATTTTAATTTCAGCTTCACGTTAAACGTCCACTATGACTTGAATTCGAATTACAAGTCAAAATAACTTTCCATATTCTACTGGCAATAGATATAAAATTCTACATCGATGCCGACTTAGTAGCTAAATAAAAGTCAAACTTTCCATCAAATTCTAAAAACGGTTTCAGATAAAAATTAGATTCCGGGAAGAATTTAAAAACAAAATTATTTTTAGTTTTAGTTCTGAAGATCGATTCACAAATCGACCACGATGCAAAATTACGATGAAAATAAAAATTGATATTTTCTTTAAACGTTCATACTCGACTCAAAATGGGAATTCAATTAATGGAAGATTTTTAAAACAAAATTATATTCACCATCAAATTTGACTATCTTCTCGAACTTTGACATCGATGCAAACCTGGACTGCAAATGAAATTAGTATTTTTCTTCAATGTTCAATTTCGATTCGATATAGAATTTCGATGCAAGATAGAATTTAAAACGAAATTATATTTCCATTCCAGCTTGAGGAACAATTGTAATTCAAAACAACATATTTATTTGTGCTTAAGTTTAAACGTCCACTATGACTTGAATTCGAATTACAAGTGAAAATAACTTTCCATTTTCTACTCACAATACACGTAAAAATCTACATCGATGCCGACTTAGTAGCTAAATAAAAGTCAAACTTTCCATCAAATTCTAAAAACGGTTTTAGATAAAAATTAGATTCCGGGAAGAATTTCAGAACAAAAACATATTTAGTTTTAATTCTGAAGATCGATTCACAAATCGACCACGATGCATAATTACGATGAAAATGGAAATTGATTTTTTCTTTAAACGTTCATACTCGACTAGAGATGGGAATTCAGTTAGAGGAAGATTTTTAAAACAAAAATGTATTTACCATGAAATTTGACTGTCGACTCGAACTTTGACATCGATGCAAACCTGGACTGCAAATGAAAAGAGTATTTTTATTCAATGTTCAATTTCGATTCGATATAGAATTTCGATGCAAGCAGGAATGTAAAATGAAAATAATTTTTCATTTCAGCTTGAGTAACAAGTTTAATTTAAACAACATTTTCATTTCAGCTTCACGTTAAACGTCCACTATGAGTTGAATTCGAATTACAAGTGAAAAAACTTTCCATTTACTACTGACAATATATGTAAAATTCTACATCGATGCCGACTTAGTAGCTAAATAAAAGTCAAACTCTCCATCAAATTCTAAAAACGGTTTCAGAAAAAATTAGATTCCGGGAATAATGTAAAGAAAAAATTATTTTTAGTTTTAATTCTGAAGATCAATTCACAAATCGACCAGGATGCAAAATTACGATGAAAATGGAAATTGACATTTTCTTTAAACGTTCATACTGGTCTCGAGATGGGATTTCAGTTAGAGGAAGAATTTTAAAACAAAAATATATTTACCATGAAATTTGACTATCGACTCGAACTTTGACATCGATGCAAACCTGGACTGCAAATGAAATTAGTATTATTCTTCAATGTTCAATTTCGATTCGATATAGAATTTCGATGCAACATAGAATGTAAAATGAAAATATATTTCCATTCAAGCTTGAGTAAAAAGTGTAATTCAAAACAACATTTCAATTTGTGCTTAAGTTTAAACGTCAACTATGACTTGAATTCGAATTACAAGTGAAAAAATTTTCCATTTACTACTGACAATATATGTAAAATTCTACTTCGATGCCGACTTAGTAGCCAAATAAAAGTCAAACTTTCCATCAAATTCTAAAAACGGTTTCAGATAAAAATTAGATTCCGGGATGAATTTAAGACCAAAAATTTTTTAGTTTTAATTCTGAATATCGATTCACAAATCGACATCGATGCAAAATTACGATGAAAATGGAAATTGATTTTTTCTTTAAATGTTCATCATCGACTCGAGATGGGAGTTCAGTTGGAGGAAGAATTTTAAAACAAAAATATATTCACCATGAAATTTGACTATCGACTCGAACTTCGACATCGATGCAAGCCTGGACTGATATTGAAAATATTATTTTTCTTCAATGTTCAATTTCGATTCGATATAGAATTTTGATGCAAGCAGGAATGTAAAATGAAAATTATTTTTCATTTCAGCTTGAGTAACAAGTTTATTTCAAAACAACATTTTAATTTCAGCTTCACGTTAAACGTCCACTATGACTTGAATTCAAATTACAAGTGAAAAAACTTTCCATTTACTACTGACAATATATGTAAAATTCTACATCGATGCCGACTTAGTAGCCAAATAAAAGTCAAACTTTTCATCAAATTCTAAAAACGGTTTCAGATAAAAATTAGATTCCGGGAAGAATTTAAATACAAAATTATTTTTAGTTTTAATTCTGAAGATCGATTCACAAATCGACCACGATGCAAAATTACGATGAAAATGGAAATTGACATTTTCTTTAAACGTTCATACTGGACTCGAGATGGGAGTTCAGTTAGAGGAAGAATTTTAAAACAAAAATATAATTACCATGAAATTTGACTGTCGTTTTGAACTTTGACATCGATGCAAACCTGGACTGCAAATGAAATTAGTATTTTCCTTCAATGTTCAATTTCGATTCGATATAGAATTTCGATGCAAGATAGAATGTAAAACGAAATTATATTTCCATTCCAGCTTGAGGAACAAGTTTAATTTTAAACAACATTTTAATTTCAGCTTCACGTTAAACGTCCACTATGACTTGAATTCAAATTACAAGTGAAAAAAAAGTTTCCATTTTCTACTGGCAATAGATATAAAATTCTACATCGATGCCGACTTAGTAGCTAAATAAAAGTCAAACTTTCCATCAAATTCTAAAAACGGTTTCAGATAAAAATTAGATTCCGGGAAGAATTTAAAAACAAAATTATTTTTAGTTTTAGTTCTGAAGATCGATTCACAAATCGACCACGATGCAAAATTACGATGAAAATAAAAATCGATATTTTCTTTAAACGTTCATACTCGACTAGAGATGGGAATTCAGTTAGAGGAAGAATTTTAAAACAAAAATATATTCACCATGAAATTTGACTATCGACTCGAACTTCGACATCGATGCAAGCCTGGACTGATATTGAAAATATTATTTTTCTTCAATGTTCAATTTCGATTCGATATAGAATTTTGATGCAAGCAGGAATGTAAAATGAAAATTATTTTTCATTTCAGCTTGAGTAACAAGTTTATTTCAAAACAACATTTTAATTTCAGCTTCACGTTAAACGTCCACTATGACTTGAATTCAAATTACAAGTGAAAAAACTTTCCATTTACTACTGACAATATATGTAAAATTCTACATCGATGCCGACTTAGTAGCCAAATAAAAGTCAAACTTTTCATCAAATTCTAAAAACGGTTTCAGATAAAAATTAGATTCCGGGAAGAATTTAAATACAAAATTATTTTTAGTTTTAATTCTGAAGATCGATTCACAAATCGACCACGATGCAAAATTACGATGAAAATGGAAATTGACATTTTCTTTAAACGTTCATACTGGACTCGAGATGGGAGTTCAGTTAGAGGAAGAATTTTAAAACAAAAATATAATTACCATGAAATTTGACTGTCGTTTTGAACTTTGACATCGATGCAAACCTGGACTGCAAATGAAATTAGTATTTTCCTTCAATGTTCAATTTCGATTCGATATAGAATTTCGATGCAAGATAGAATGTAAAACGAAATTATATTTCCATTCCAGCTTGAGGAACAAGTTTAATTTTAAACAACATTTTAATTTCAGCTTCACGTTAAACGTCCACTATGACTTGAATTCAAATTACAAGTGAAAAAAAAGTTTCCATTTTCTACTGGCAATAGATATAAAATTCTACATCGATGCCGACTTAGTAGCTAAATAAAAGTCAAACTTTCCATCAAATTCTAAAAACGGTTTCAGATAAAAATTAGATTCCGGGAAGAATTTAAAAACAAAATTATTTTTAGTTTTAGTTCTGAAGATCGATTCACAAATCGACCACGATGCAAAATTACGATGAAAATAAAAATCGATATTTTCTTTAAACGTTCATACTCGACTAGAGATGGGAATTCAGTTAGAGGAAGATTTTTAAGACAAAATTATATTCACCATCAAATTTGTCTATCGACTCGAACTTCGACATCGATGCAAGCCTGGACTGATATTGAAAATATTATTTTTCTTCAATGTTAAATTTCAATTCGATATAGAATTTCAATGCAAGCAGCAATGTAAAATGAAAAATATTTCCCATTTTAGCGTGAGGAACAAGTTTAATTCAAAATAACATTTCAATTTGTGCTTAACTTTAAACGTTCACTATAACTTAAATTTCAACTACAAGTCAAACTAACTTTCCATTTTCTACTGACAATAGATATAAAATTCTACATCGATGCGCACTTAGAAGTTAAAGTAAAGTCAAACTTTACATCACATTTTAAAGAAGGTTTCAGTTAAAAATCAGATTCCGGGAAGAAATTAGAAACAAAAACATTTTTAGTTTTAATTCTGAATATCGATTCACAAATCGACATCGATGAAAAATTTCGATGAAAACGAAAATTGATTTTTTCTGTAAATGTTCATACTCGACTTAAAATGGGAATTCAGTTAGAGGAAGAATTTTAAAACAAAAATATATTCACCATCAAATTTGACTATCGACTCGAACTTCGACATCGATGCAAGCCTGGACTGCATATGAAAATAGTATTTTTCTTCAATGTTTACTTTCGATTCGATATAGAATTTTGATGCAAGATAGAATGTAACACGAAAAGTTATTTCCATTCCTGCTTGATGAACAATTGTAATTCAAAACAACATTTCAATTTGTGCTAAACTTTAAACGTCCACTATGACTTGAATTCGAGTAACAAGTCAAAATAACTTTCCATTTTCTACTGGAAATAGATGTAAAATTCTACATCGATGCCGACTTAATAGCCAAGTAAAAGTCAAACTTTCCATCAAATTCTAAAAACGGTTTCAGATAAAAATTAGATTCCGGGAAGAATTTAAAAACAAAATTATTTTTAGTTTTAATTCTGAAGATCGATTCACAAATCGACCACGATGCAAAATTACGATGAAAATAAAAATTGATATTTTCTTTAAACGTTCATACTGGACTCGAGATGGGAGTTCAGTTAGAGGAAGAATTTTAAAACAAAAATATATTTACCATGAAATTTGACTATCGACTCGAACTTTGACATCGATGCAAACCTGGACTGCAAATGAAATTAGTATTTTTCTTCAATGTTCAATTTCGATTCGATATAGAATTTCGATGCAAGCAGGAATGTAAAATGAAAATAATTTTTCATTTCAGCTTGAGGAACAAGTTTAATTCAAAACAACATTTTAATTTCAGCTTCACGTTAAACGTCCACTATGACTTGAATTCGAATTACAAGTGAAAAAACTTTCCATTTACTACTGACAATATATGTAAAATTCTACATCGATGCCGACTTAGTAGCTAAATAAAAGTCAAACTTTCCATCAAATTCTAAAAACGGTTTCAGATAAAAATTAGATTCCGGGAAGAATTTAAAAACAAATATATTTTTAGTTTTAATTCTGAAGATCGATTCACAAATCGACCACGATGCAAAATTACGATGAAAATAAAAATTGATATTTTCTTTAAACGTTCATACTCGACTAGAGATGGGAGTTCAGTTAGAGGAAGATTTTTAAAACAAAATTGTATTCACCATCAAATTTGACTATCTACTTGAACTTTGACATCGATGCAAACCTGGACTGCAAATGAAATTAGTATTTTTCTTCAATGTTCAATTTCGATTCGATATAGAATTTCGATGCAAGCAGGAATGTAAAATGAAAATAATTTTTCATTTCAGCTTGAGGAACAAGTTTAATTCAAAACAACATTTTAATTTCAGCTTCACGTTAAACGTCCACTATGACTTGAATTCGAATTACAAGTGAAAAAACTTTCCATTTACTACTGACAATATATGTAAAATTCTACATCGATGCCGACTTAGTAGCTAAATAAAAGTCAAACTTTCCATCAAATTCTAAAAACGGTTTCAGATAAAAATTAGATTCCGGGAAGAATTTAAAAACAAAATTATTTTTAGTTTTAATTCTGAAGATCGATTCACAAATCGACCACGATGCAAAATTACGATGAAAATAAAAATTGATATTTTCTTTAAACGTTCATACTGGACTCGAGATGGGAGTTCAGTTAGAGGAAGAATTTTAAAACAAAAATATATTTACCATGAAATTTGACTATCGACTCGAACTTTGACATCGATGCAAACCTGGACTGCAAATGAAATTAGTATTTTTCTTCAATGTTCAATTTCGATTCGATATAGAATTTCGATGCAAGCAGGAATGTAAAATGAAAATAATTTTTCATTTCAGCTTGAGGAACAAGTTTAATTCAAAACAACATTTTAATTTCAGCTTCACGTTAAACGTCCACTATGACTTGAATTCGAATTACAAGTGAAAAAACTTTCCATTTACTACTGACAATATATGTAAAATTCTACATCGATGCCGACTTAGTAGCTAAATAAAAGTCAAACTTTCCATCAAATTCTAAAAACGGTTTCAGATAAAAATTAGATTCCGGGAAGAATTTAAAAACAAAATTATTTTTAGTTTTAATTCTGAAGATCGATTCACAAATCGACCACGATGCAAAATTACGATGAAAATGGAAACTGATATTTTCTTTAAACGTTCATACTGGACTCGAGATGGGAGTTCAGTTAGAGGAAGAATTTTAAAACAAAAATATATTTACCATGAAATTTGACTGTCGACTCGAACTTTGACATCGATGCAAACCTGGACTGCAAATGAAATTAGTATTTTTCTTCAATGTTCAATTTCGATTCGATATAGAATTTCGATGCAAGCAGGAATGTTAAATGAAAATAATTTTTCATTTCAGCTTGAGGAACAAGTTTAATTCAAAACAACATTTTAATTTCAGCTTCACGTTAAACGTCCACTATGACTTGAATTCGAATTACAAGTGAAAAAACTTTCCATTTACTACTGACAATATATGTAAAATTCTACATCGATGCCGACTTAGTAGCTAAATAAAAGTCAAACTTTCCATCAAATTCTAAAAACGGTTTCAGATAAAAATTAGATTCCGGGAAGAATTTAAAAACAAAATTATTTTTAGTTTTAATTCTGAAGATCGATTCACAAATCGACCACGATGCAAAATTACGATGAAAATAAAAATTGATATTTTCTTTAAACGTTCATACTGGACTCGAGATGGGAGTTCAGTTAGAGGAAGAATTTTAAAACAAAAATATATTTACCATGAAATTTGACTATCGACTCGAACTTTGACATCGATGCAAACCTGGACTGCAAATGAAATTAGTATTTTTCTTCAATGTTCAATTTCGATTCGATATAGAATTTCGATGCAAGCAGGAATGTAAAATGAAAATAATTTTTCATTTCAGCTTGAGGAACAAGTTTAATTCAAAACAACATTTTAATTTCAGCTTCACGTTAAACGTCCACTATGACTTGAATTCGAATTACAAGTGAAAAAACTTTCCATTTACTACTGACAATATATGTAAAATTCTACATCGATGCCGACTTAGTAGCTAAATAAAAGTCAAACTTTCCATCAAATTCTAAAAACGGTTTCAGATAAAAATTAGATTCCGGGAAGAATTTAAAAACAAAATTATTTTTAGTTTTAATTCTGAAGATCGATTCACAAATCGACCACGATGCAAAATTACGATGAAAATAAAAATTGATATTTTCTTTAAACGTTCATACTGGACTCGAGATGGGAGTTCAGTTAGAGGAAGAATTTTAAAACAAAAATATATTTACCATGAAATTTGACTATCGACTCGAACTTTGACATCGATGCAAACCTGGACTGCAAATGAAATTAGTATTTTTCTTCAATGTTCAATTTCGATTCGATATAGAATTTCGATGCAAGCAGGAATGTAAAATGAAAATAATTTTTCATTTCAGCTTGAGGAACAAGTTTAATTCAAAACAACATTTTAATTTCAGCTTCACGTTAAACGTCCACTATGACTTGAATTCGAATTACAAGTGAAAAAACTTTCCATTTACTACTGACAATATATGTAAAATTCTACATCGATGCCGACTTAGTAGCTAAATAAAAGTCAAACTTTCCATCAAATTCTAAAAACGGTTTCAGATAAAAATTAGATTCCGGGAAGAATTTAAAAACAAAATTATTTTTAGTTTTAATTCTGAAGATCGATTCACAAATCGACCACGATGCAAAATTACGATGAAAATGGAAACTGATATTTTCTTTAAACGTTCATACTGGACTCGAGATGGGAGTTCAGTTAGAGGAAGAATTTTAAAACAAAAATATATTTACCATGAAATTTGACTGTCGACTCGAACTTTGACATCGATGCAAACCTGGACTGCAAATGAAATTAGTATTTTTCTTCAATGTTCAATTTCGATTCGATATAGAATTTCGATGCAAGCAGGAATGTAAAATGAAAATAATTTTTCATTTCAGCTTGAGGAACAAGTTTAATTCAAAACAACATTTTAATTTCAGCTTCACGTTAAACGTCCACTATGACTTGAATTCGAATTACAAGTGAAAAAACTTTCCATTTACTACTGACAATATATGTAAAATTCTACATCGATGCCGACTTAGTAGCTAAATAAAAGTCAAACTTTCCATCAAATTCTAAAAACGGTTTGAGATAAAAATTAGATTCCGGGAAGAATTAAAAAACAAAATTATTTTTAGTTTTAATTCTGAAGATCGATTCACAAATCGACCACGATGCAAAATTACGATGAAAATGGAAATTGATATTTTCTTTAAACGTTCATACTGGACTCGAGATGGGAGTTCAGTTAGAGGAAGAATTTTAAAACAAAAATATATTTACCATGAAATTTGACTGTCGACTCGAACTTTGACATCGATGCAAACCTGGACTGCAAATGAAATTAGTATTTTTCTTCAATGTTCAATTTCGATTCGATATAGAATTTCGATGCAAGCAGGAATGTAAAATGAAAATAATTTTTCATTTCAGCTTGAGGAACAAGTTTAATTCAAAACAACATTTTAATTTCAGCTTCACGTTAAACGTCCACTATGACTTGAATTCGAATTACAAGTGAAAAAACTTTCCATTTACTACTGACAATATATGTAAAATTCTACATCGATGCCGACTTAGTAGCTAAATAAAAGTCAAACTTTCAATCAAATTCTAAAAACGGTTTCAGATAAAAATTAGATTCCGGGAAGAATTTAAAAACAAAATTATTTTTAGTTTTAATTCTGAAGATCGATTCACAAATCGACCACGATGCAAAATTACGATGAAAATGGAAACTGATATTTTCTTTAAACGTTCATACTGGACTCGAGATGGGAGTTCAGTTAGAGGAAGAATTTTAAAACAAAAATATATTTACCATGAAATTTGACTGTCGACTCGAACTTTGACATCGATGCAAACCTGGACTGCAAATGAAATTAGTACTTTTCTTCAATGTTCAATTTCGATTCGATATAGAATTTCGATGCAAGCAGGAATGTAAAATGAAAATAATTTTTCATTTCAGCTTGAGGAACAAGTTTAATTCAAAACAACATTTTAATTTCAGCTTCACGTTAAACGTCCACTATGACTTGAATTCGAATTACAAGTGAAAAAACTTTCCATTTACTACTGACAATATATGTAAAATTCTACATCGATGCCGACTTAGTAGCTAAATAAAAGTCAAACTTTCCATCAAATTCTAAAAACGGTTTCAGATAAAAATTAGATTCCGGGAAGAATTTAAAAACAAAATTATTTTAAGTTTTAATTCTGAAGATCGATTCACAAATCGACCACGATGCAAAATTACGATGAAAATAAAAATTGATATTTTCTTTAAACGTTCATACTCGACTAGAGATGGGAATTCAGTTAGAGGAAGATTTTTAAAACAAAAATATATTTACCATGAAATTTGACTGTCGACTCGAACTTTGACATCGATGCAAACCTGGACTGCAAATGAAATTAGTACTTTTCTTCAATGTTCAATTTCGATTCGATATAGAATTTCGATGCAAGCAGGAATGTAAAATGAAAATAATTTTTCATTTCAGCTTGAGGAACAAGTTTAATTCAAAACAACATTTTAATTTCAGCTTCACGTTAAACGTCCACTATGACTTGAATTCGAATTACAAGTGAAAAAACTTTCCATTTACTACTGACAATATATGGAAAATTCTACATCGATGCCGACTTAGTAGCTAAATAAAAGTCAAACTTTCCATCAAATTCTAAAAACGGTTTCAGATAAAAATTAGATTCCGGGAAGAATTTAAAAACAAAATTATTTTTAGTTTTAATTCTGAATATCGATTCACAAATCGACCACGATGCAAAATTACGATGAAAATGGAAATTGATATTTTCATTAAACGTTCATACTGGACTCGAGATGGGAGTTCAGTTAGAGGAAGAATTTTAAAACAAAATTGTATTCACCATCAAATTTGACTGTCGACTCGAACTTTGACATCGATGCAAACCTGGACTGCAAATGAAATTAGTATTTTTCTTCAATGTTCAATTTCGATTCGATATAGAATTTCGATGCAAGCAGGAATGTAAAATGAAAATAATTTTTCATTTCAGCTTGAGTAACAAGTTTAATTCAAAACAACATTTTAATTTCAGCTTCACGTTAAACGTCCACTATGACTTGAATTCGAATTACAAGTGAAAAAACTTTCCATTTACTACTGACAATATATGTAAAATTCTACATCGATGCCGACTTAGTAGCTAAATAAAAGTCAAACTTTCCATCAAATTCTAAAAACGGTTTCAGATAAAAATTAGTTTCCGGGAAGAATTTAAAAACAAAATTATTTTTAGTTTTAATTCTGAATATCGATTCACAAATCGACCACGATGCAAAATCACGATGAAAATGGAAATTGATATTTTCTTTAAACGTTCATACTGGACTCGAGATGGGAGTTCAGTTAGAGGAAGAATTTTAAAACAAAATTGTATTCACCATCAAATTTGACTGTCGACTCGAACTTTGACATCGATGCAAACCTGGACTGCAAATGAAATTAGTATTTTTCTTCAATGTTCAATTTCGATTCGATATAGAATTTCGATGCAAGCAGGAATGTAAAATGAAAATAATTTTTCATTTCAGCTTGAGTAACAAGTTTAATTCAAAACAACATTTTAATTTCAGCTTCACGTTAAACGTCCACTATGACTTGAATTCGAATTACAAGTGAAAAAACTTTCCATTTACTACTGACAATATATGTAAAATTCTACATCGATGCCGACTTAGTAGCTAAATAAAAGTCAAACTTTCCATCAAATTCTAAAAACGGTTTCAGATAAAAATTAGATTCCGGGAAGAATTTAAAAACAAAATTATTTTTAGTTTTAATTCTGAAGATCGATTCACAAATCGACCACGATGCAAAATTACAATGAAAATGGAAATTGATAATTTCTTTAAACGTTCATACTCGACTAGAGATGGTAATTCAGTTAGAGGAAGATTTTTAAAACAAAATTGTATTCACCATCAAATTTGACTATCAACTCGAACTTTGACATCGATGCAAACCTGGACTGCAAATGAAATTAGTATTTTTCTTCAATGTTCAATTTCGATTCGATATAGAACTTCGATGCAAGCAGGAATGTAAAATGAAAATAATTTTTCATTTCAGCTTGAGGAACAAGTTTAATTCAAAACAACATTTTAATTTCAGCTTCAGGTTAAACGTCCACTATGACTTGAATTCGAATTACAAGTGAAAAAACTTTCCATTTACTACTGACAATATATGTAAAATTCTACATCGATGCCGACTTAGTAGCTAAATAAAAGTCAAACTTTCCATCAAATTCTAAAAACGGTTTGAGATAAAAATTAGATTCCGGGAAGAATTAAAAAACAAAATTATTTTTAGTTTTAATTCTGAAGATCGATTCACAAATCGACCACGATGCAAAATTACGATAAAAATGGAAATTGATATTTTCTTTAAACGTTCATACTGGACTCGAGATGGGAGTTCAGTTAGAGGAAGAATTTTAAAACAAAAATATATTTACCATGAAATTTGACTGTCGACTCGAACTTTGACATCGATGCAAACCTGGACTGCAAATGAAATTAGTATTTTTCTTCAATGTTCAATTTCGATTCGATATAGAATTTCGATGCAAGCAGGAATGTAAAATGAAAATAATTTTTCATTTCAGCTTGAGGAACAAGTTTAATTCAAAACAACATTTTAATTTAAGCTTCACGTTAAACGTCCACTATGACTTGAATTCGAATTACAAGTGAAAAAAACTTTCCCATTACTACTGACAATATATGTAAAATTCTACATCGATGCCGACTTAGTAGCTAAATAAAAGTCAAACTTTCCATCAAATTCTAAAAATGGTTTCAGATAAAAATTAGATTCCGGGAAGAATTTAAAAACAAAATTATTTTTAGTTTTAATTCTGAAGATCGATTCACAAATCGACCACGATGCAAAATTACGATGAAAATAAAAATTGATATTTTCTTTAAACGTTCATACTCGACTAGAGATGGGAGTTCAGTTAGAGGAAGAATTTTAAAACAAAAATATATTGACTGTCGACTCGAACTTTGACATCGATGCAAACCTGGACTGCAAATGAAATTAGTATTTTTCTTCAATGTTCAATTTCGATTCGATATAGAATTTCGATGCAAGCAGGAATGTAAAATGAAAATAATTTTTCATTTCAGCTTGAGGAACAAGTTTAATTCAAAACAACATTTTAATTTAAGCTTCACGTTAAACGTCCACTATGACTTGAATTCGAATTACAAGTGAAAAAAACTTTCCCATTACTACTGACAATATATGTAAAATTCTACATCGATGCCGACTTAGTAGCTAAATAAAAGTCAAACTTTCCATCAAATTCTAAAAACGGTTTCAGATAAAAATTAGA
Source organism: Allacma fusca (assembly GCA_947179485.1). NCBI lineage: Eukaryota > Metazoa > Arthropoda > Collembola > Symphypleona > Sminthuridae > Allacma > Allacma fusca. The sequence continues at coordinate 32,352,141 of OX359248.1, forward strand.
TTCCGGGAAGAATTTAAAAACAAATATATTTTTAGTTTTAATTCTGAAGATCGATTCACAAATCGACCACGATGCAAAATTACGATGAAAATAAAAATTGATATTTTCTTTAAACGTTCATACTCGACTAGAGATGGGAATTCAGTTAGAGGAAGATTTTTAAAACAAAATTGTATTCACCATCAAATTTGACTATCTACTCGAACTTTGACATCGATGCAAACCTGGACTGCAAATAAAATTAGTATTTTTCTTCAATGTTCAATTTCGATTCGATATAGAATTTCGATGCAAGCAGGAATGTAAAATGAAAATAATTTTTCATTTCAGCTTGAGGAACAAGTTTAATTCAAAACAACATTTTAATTTCAGCTTCACGTTAAACGTCCACTATGACTTGAATTCGAATTACAAGTGAAAAAACTTTCCATTTACTACTGACAATATATGTAAAATTCTACATCGATGCCGACTTAGTAGCTAAATAAAAGTCAAACTTTCCATCAAATTCTAAAAACGGTTTCAGATAAAAATTAGATTCCGGGAAGAATTTAAAAACAAAATTATTTTTAGTTTTAATTCTGAAGATCGATTCACAAATCGACCACGATGCAAAATTACGATGAAAATGGAAATTGATATTTTCTTTAAACGTTCATACTGGACTCGAGATGGGAGTTCAGTTAGAGGAAGAATTTTAAAACAAAAATATATTTACCATGAAATTTGACTGTCGACTCGAACTTTGACATCGATGCAAACCTCGACTGCAAATGAAATTAGTATTTTTCTTCAATGTTCAATTTCGATTCGATATAGAATTTCGATGCAAGCAGGAATGTAAAATGAAAATAATTTTTCATTTCAGCTTGAGGAACAAGTTTAATTCAAAACAACATTTTAATTTCATTTTCACGTTAAACGTCCACTATGACTTGAATTCGAATTATAAGTGAAAAAACTTTCCATTTACTACTGACAATATATGTAAAATTCTACATCGATGCCGACTTAGTAGCTAAATAAAAGTCAAACTTTCCATCAAATTCTAAAAACGGTTTCAGATAAAAATTAGATTCCGGGAAGAATTTATGAACAAAAAAGTTTTTAGTTTTAATTCTGAATATCGATTCACAAATCGACCACGATGCAAAATTACGATGAAAATGGAAATTGATTTTTTCTTTAAACGTTCATACTGGACTCGAGATGGGAGTTCAGTTAGAGGAAGAATTTTAAAACAAAAATATATTTACCATGAAATTTGACTGTCGACTCGAACTTTGACATCGATGCAAACCTGGACTGCAAATGAAATTAGTATTTTTCTTCAATGTTCAATTTCGATTCGATATAGAATTTCGATGCAAGATCGAATGCAAAATGAAAATATATTTCCATTCTAGCTTGAGGAAAAAGTGTAATTCAAAACAACATTTCTGTTTGTGCTTAAGTTTAAACGTCCACTATGACTTGAATTCGAATTACAAGTGGAAAAAACTTTCCATTTTCTACCAACAATACATGTAAAATTCTACATCGATGCCGACTTAGTAGCCAAATGAAAGTCAAACTTTCCATCAAATTCTAAAAACGGTTTCAGATAAAAATAAGATTCCGGGAAGAATTTGAGAACAAAAATTTTTTTAGTTTTAAACCTGAATATCGATTCACAAATCGACATCGATGCAAAATTACGATGAAAATGGAAATTGATTTTTTCTTTAAATGTTCATTCTCGACTCGAGTTGGGAGTTCAGTTAGAGGAAGAATTTTAAAACAAAAATATATTCACCATCAAATTTGACTATCGACTCGAACTTCGACATCGATGCAAGCCTGGACTGATATTGAAAATATTATTTTTCTACAATGTTCAATTTCGATTCGATATAGAATTTCGATGTAAGCAGGAATGTAAAATAAAAATAATTTTTCATTTCAGCTTGAGGGACACTACTGACAATAGATGTAAAATTCTACATCGATGCCGACTTAGTAGCTAAATAAAAGTCAAACTTTCCATCAAATTCTAAAAACGGTTTCAGATAAAAATTAGATTCCGGGAAGAATTTAAAAACAAAATTATTTTTAGTTTTAATTCTGAAGATCGATTCACAAATCGACCACGATGCAAAATTACGATGAAAATGGAAATTGATATTTTCTTTAAACGTTCATACTCGACTAGAGATGGGAATTCAGTTAGAGGAAGATTTTTAAAACAAAATTGTATTCACCATCAAATTTGACTATCTACTCGAACTTTGACATCGATGCAAACCTGGACTGCAAATGAAATTAGTATTTTTCTTCAATGTTCAATTTCGATTCGATATAGAATTTCGATGCAAGCAGGAATGTAAAATGAAAATAATTTTTCATTTCTGCTTGAGGAAAAAGTTTAATTCAAAACAACATTTTAATTTCATTTTCACGTTAAACGTCCACTATGACTTGAATTCGAATTACAAGTGAAAAAACTTTCCATTTACTACTGACAATATATGTAAAATTCTACATCGATGCCGACTTAGTAGCTAAATAAAAGTCAAACTTTCCATCAAATTCTAAAAACGGTTTCAGATAAAAATTAAATTCCGGGAAGAATTTAAAAACAAAATTATTTTTAGTTTTAATTCTGAAGATCGATTCACAAATCGACATCGATGCAAAATTACGATGAAAATGGAAATTGATTTTTTCTTTAAATGTTCATTCTCGACTCGAGATGGGAGTTCAGTTAGAGGAAGATTTTTAAAACAAAATTATATTCAACATCAAATTTGACTATCTACTCGAACTTTGACATCGATGCAAACCTGGACTGCAAATGAAATTAGTATTTTTCTTCAATGTTCAATTTCGATTCGATATAGAATTTCGATGCAAGATAGAATGCAAAATGAAAATATATTTCCATTCTAGCTTGAGGAAAAAGTGTAATTCAAAACAACATTTCTGTTTGTGCTTAAGTTTAAACGTCCACTATGACTTGAATTCGAATTACAAGTGGAAAAAACTTTCCATTTTCTACCAACAATACATGTAAAATTCTACATCGATGCCGACTTAGTAGCCAAATGAAAGTCAAACTTTCCATCAAATTCTAAAAACGGTTTCAGATAAAAATAAGATTCCGGGAAGAATTTGAGAACAAAAATTTTTTTAGTTTTAAACCTGAATATCGATTCACAAATCGACATCGATGCAAAATTACGATGAAAATGGAAATTGATTTTTTCTTTAAATGTTCATTCTCGACTCGAGTTGGGAGTTCAGTTAGAGGAAGAATTTTAAAACAAAAATATATTCACCATCAAATTTGACTATCGACTCGAACTTCGACATCGATGCAAGCCTGGACTGATATTGAAAATATTATTTTTCTACAATGTTCAATTTCGATTCGATATAGAATTTCGATGTAAGCAGGAATGTAAAATAAAAATAATTTTTCATTTCAGCTTGAGGGACACTACTGACAATAGATGTAAAATTCTACATCGATGCCGACTTAGTAGCTAAATAAAAGTCAAACTTTCCATCAAATTCTAAAAACGGTTTCAGATAAAAATTAGATTCCGGGAAGAATTTAAAAACAAAATTATTTTTAGTTTTAATTCTGAAGATCGATTCACAAATCGACCACGATGCAAAATTACGATGAAAATGGAAATTGATATTTTCTTTAAACGTTCATACTCGACTAGAGATGGGAATTCAGTTAGAGGAAGATTTTTAAAACAAAATTGTATTCACCATCAAATTTGACTATCTACTCGAACTTTGACATCGATGCAAACCTGGACTGCAAATGAAATTAGTATTTTTCTTCAATGTTCAATTTCGATTCGATATAGAATTTCGATGCAAGCAGGAATGTAAAATGAAAATAATTTTTCATTTCTGCTTGAGGAAAAAGTTTAATTCAAAACAACATTTTAATTTCAGCTTCACGTTAAACGTCCACTATGACTTGAATTCGAATTACAAGTGGAAAAAACTTTCCATTTTCTACCAACAATACATGTAAAATTCTACATCGATGCCGACTTAGTAGCCAAATGAAAGTCAAACTTTCCATCAAATTCTAAAAACGGTTTCAGATAAAAATAAGATTCCGGGAAGAATTTGAGAACAAAAATTTTTTTAGTTTTAAACCTGAATATCGATTCACAAATCGACATCGATGCAAAATTACGATGAAAATGGAAATTGATTTTTTCTTTAAATGTTCATTCTCGACTCGAGTTGGGAGTTCAGTTAGAGGAAGAATTTTAAAACAAAAATATATTCACCATCAAATTTGACTATCGACTCGAACTTCGACATCGATGCAAGCCTGGACTGATATTGAAAATATTATTTTTCTACAATGTTCAATTTCGATTCGATATAGAATTTCGATGTAAGCAGGAATGTAAAATAAAAATAATTTTTCATTTCAGCTTGAGGGACACTACTGACAATAGATGTAAAATTCTACATCGATGCCGACTTAGTAGCTAAATAAAAGTCAAACTTTCCATCAAATTCTAAAAACGGTTTCAGATAAAAATTAGATTCCGGGAAGAATTTAAAAACAAAATTATTTTTAGTTTTAATTCTGAAGATCGATTCACAAATCGACCACGATGCAAAATTACGATGAAAATGGAAATTGATATTTTCTTTAAACGTTCATACTCGACTAGAGATGGGAATTCAGTTAGAGGAAGATTTTTAAAACAAAATTGTATTCACCATCAAATTTGACTATCTACTCGAACTTTGACATCGATGCAAACCTGGACTGCAAATGAAATTAGTATTTTTCTTCAATGTTCAATTTCGATTCGATATAGAATTTCGATGCAAGCAGGAATGTAAAATGAAAATAATTTTTCATTTCTGCTTGAGGAAAAAGTTTAATTCAAAACAACATTTTAATTTCAGCTTCAGGTTAAACGTCCACTATGACTTGAATTCGAATTACAAGTGAAAAAACTTTCCATTTACTACTGACAATATATGTAAAATTCTACATCGATGCCGACTTAGTAGCTAAATAAAAGTCAAACTTTCCATCAAATTCTAAAAACGGTTTGAGATAAAAATTAGATTCCGGGAAGAATTAAAAAACAAAATTATTTTTAGTTTTAATTCTGAAGATCGATTCACAAATCGACCACGATGCAAAATTACGATGAAAATGGAAATTGATATTTTCTTTAAACGTTCATACTGGACTCGAGATGGGAGTTCAGTTAGAGGAAGAATTTTAAAACAAAAATATATTTACCATGAAATTTGACTGTCGACTCGAACTTTGACATCGATGCAAACCTGGACTGCAAATGAAATTAGTATTTTTCTTCAATGTTCAATTTCGATTCGATATAGAATTTCGATGCAAGCAGGAATGTAAAATGAAAATAATTTTTCATTTCTGCTTGAGGAACAAGTTTAATTCAAAACAACATTTTAATTTCAGCTTCACGTTAAACGTCCACTATGACTTGAATTCGAATTACAAGTGAAAAAAACTTTCCATTTTCTACTGACAATACATGTAAAATTCTACATCGATGCCGACTTAGTAGCCAAATGAAAGTCAAACTTTCCATCAAATTCTAAAAACGGTTTCAGATAAAAATTAGATTCCGTGAAGAATTTAAAAACAAAATTATTTTTAGTTTTAATTCTGAAGATCGATTCACAAATCAACCACGATGCAAAATTACGATGAAAATAAAAATTGATTTTTTCTTTAAACGTTCATACTCGACTAGAGATGGGAATTCAGTTAGAGGAAGTTTTTTAAAACAAAATTATATTCACCATCAAATTTGACTATCTTCTCGAACTTTGACATCGATGCAAACCTGGACTGCAAATGAAATTAGTATTTTTCTTCAATGTTAAATTTCGATTCGATATAGAATTTCGATGCAAGCAGGAATGTAAAATGAAAATAATTTTTCATTTCAGCTTGAGGAACAAGTTTAATTCAAAACAACATTTTAATTTCAGCTTCAGGTTAAACGTCCACTATGACTTGAATTCGAATTACAAGTGAAAAAACTTTCCATTTACTACTGACAATATATGTAAAATTCTACATCGATGCCGACTTAGTAGCTAAATAAAAGTCAAACTTTCCATCAAATTCTAAAAACGGTTTGAGATAAAAATTAGATTCCGGGAAGAATTAAAAAACAAAATTATTTTTAGTTTTAATTCTGAAGATCGATTCACAAATCGACCACGATGCAAAATTACGATGAAAATGGAAATTGATATTTTCTTTAAACGTTCATACTGGACTCGAGATGGGAGTTCAGTTAGAGGAAGAATTTTAAAACAAAAATATATTTACCATGAAATTTGACTGTCGACTCGAACTTTGACATCGATGCAAACCTGGACTGCAAATGAAATTAGTATTTTTCTTCAATGTTCAATTTCGATTCGATATAGAATTTCGATGCAAGCAGGAATGTAAAATGAAAATAATTTTTCATTTCAGCTTGAGGAACAAGTTTAATTCAAAACAACATTTTAATTTAAGCTTCACGTTAAACGTCCACTATGACTTGAATTCGAATTACAAGTGAAAAAAACTTTCCCATTACTACTGACAATATATGTAAAATTCTACATCGATGCCGACTTAGTAGCTAAATAAAAGTCAAACTTTCCATCAAATTCTAAAAATGGTTTCAGATAAAAATTAGATTCCGGGAAGAATTTAAAAACAAAATTATTTTTAGTTTTAATTCTGAAGATCGATTCACAAATCGACCACGATAAAAAATTACGATGAAAATAAAAATTGATATTTTCTTTAAACGTTCATACTCGACTAGAGATGGGAGTTCAGTTAGAGGAAGAATTTTAAAACAAAAATATATTTACCATGAAATTTGACTGTCGACTCGAACTTTGACATCGATGCAAACCTGGACTTCAAATGAAATTAGTATTTTTCTTCAATGTTAAATTTCGATTCGATATAGAATTTCGATGCAAGCAGGAATGTAAAATGAAAATAATTTTTCATTTCAGCTTGAGGAACAAGTTTAATTCAAAACAACATTTTAATTTAAGCTTCACGTTAAACGTCCACTATGACTTGAATTCGAATTACAAGTGGAAAAAACTTTCCATTTTCTACCAACAATACATGTAAAATTCTACATCGATGCCGACTTAGTAGCCAAATGAAAGTCAAACTTTCCATCAAATTCTAAAAACGGTTTCAGATAAAAATAAGATTCCGGGGAGAATTTGAGAACAAAAATTTTTTTAGTTTTAAACCTGAATATCGATTCACAAATCGACATCGATGCAAAATTACGATGAAAATGGAAATTGATTTTTTCTTTAAATGTTCATTCTCGACTCGAGTTGGGAGTTCAGTTAGAGGAAGAATTTTAAAACAAAAATATATTCACCATCAAATTTGACTATCGACTCGAACTTCGACATCGATGCAAGCCTGGACTGATATTGAAAATATTATTTTTCTACAATGTTCAATTTCGATTCGATATAGAATTTCGATGTAAGCAGGAATGTAAAATAAAAATAATTTTTCATTTCAGCTTGAGGGACACTACTGACAATAGATGTAAAATTCTACATCGATGCCGACTTAGTAGCTAAATAAAAGTCAAACTTTCCATCAAATTCTAAAAACGGTTTCAGATAAAAATTAGATTCCGGGAAGAATTTAAAAACAAAATTATTTTTAGTTTTAATTCTGAAGATCGATTCACAAATCGACCACGATGCAAAATTACGATGAAAATGGAAATTGATATTTTCTTTAAACGTTCATACTCGACTAGAGATGGGAATTCAGTTAGAGGAAGATTTTTAAAACAAAATTGTATTCACCATCAAATTTGACTATCTACTCGAACTTTGACATCGATGCAAACCTGGACTGCAAATGAAATTAGTATTTTTCTTCAATGTTCAATTTCGATTCGATATAGAATTTCGATGCAAGCAGGAATGTAAAATGAAAATAATTTTTCATTTCTGCTTGAGGAAAAAGTTTAATTCAAAACAACATTTTAATTTCAGCTTCACGTTAAACGTCCACTATGACTTGAATTCGAATTACAAGTGAAAAAACTTTCCATTTACTACTGACAATATATGTAAAATTCTACATCGATGCCGACTTAGTAGCTAAATAAAAGTCAAACTTTCCATCAAATTCTAAAAACGGTTTCAGATAAAAATTAGATTCCGGGAAGAATTCAAAAACAAAATTATTTTTAGTTTTAATTCTGAATATCGATTCACAAATGGACATCGATGCAAAATTACGATGAAAATGGAAATTGATTTTTTCTTTAAATGTTCATTCTCGACTCGAGATGGGAGTTCAGTTAGAGGAAGATTTTTAAAACAAAATTATATTCAACATCAAATTTGACTATCTACTCGAACTTTGACATCGATGCAAACCTGGACTGCAAATGAAATTAGTATTTTTCTTCAATGTTCAATTTCGATTCGATATAGAATTTCGATGCAAGCAGGAATGTAAAATGAAAATAATTTTTCATTTCTGCTTGAGGAACAAGTTTAATTCAAAACAACATTTTAATTTCAGCTTCACGTTAAACGTCCACTATGACTTGAATTCGAATTACAAGTGAAAAAAACTTTCCATTTTCTACTGACAATACATGTAAAATTCTACATCGATGCCGACTTAGTAGCCAAATGAAAGTCAAACTTTCCATCAAATTCTAAAAACGGTTTCAGATAAAAATTAGATTCCGGGAAGAATTTAAAAACAAAATTATTTTTAGTTTTAATTCTGAAGATCGATTCACAAATCAACCACGATGCAAAATTACGATGAAAATAAAAATTGATTTTTTCTTTAAACGTTCATACTCGACTAGAGATGGGAATTCAGTTAGAGGAAGTTTTTTAAAACAAAATTATATTCACCATCAAATTTGACTATCTTCTCGAACTTTGACATCGATGCAAACCTGGACTGCAAATGAAATTAGTATTTTTCTTCAATGTTAAATTTCGATTCGATATAGAATTTCGATGCAAGCAGGAATGTAAAATGAAAATAATTTTTCATTTCAGCTTGAGGAACAAGTTTAATTCAAAACAACATTTTAATTTCAGCTTCAGGTTAAACGTCCACTATGACTTGAATTCGAATTACAAGTGAAAAAACTTTCCATTTACTACTGACAATATATGTAAAATTCTACATCGATGCCGACTTAGTAGCTAAATAAAAGTCAAACTTTCCATCAAATTCTAAAAACGGTTTGAGATAAAAATTAGATTCCGGGAAGAATTAAAAAACAAAATTATTTTTAGTTTTAATTCTGAAGATCGATTCACAAATCGACCACGATGCAAAATTACGATGAAAATGGAAATTGATATTTTCTTTAAACGTTCATACTGGACTCGAGATGGGAGTTCAGTTAGAGGAAGAATTTTAAAACAAAAATATATTTACCATGAAATTTGACTGTCGACTCGAACTTTGACATCGATGCAAACCTGGACTGCAAATGAAATTAGTATTTTTCTTCAATGTTCAATTTCGATTCGATATAGAATTTCGATGCAAGCAGGAATGTAAAATGAAAATAATTTTTCATTTCAGCTTGAGGAACAAGTTTAATTCAAAACAACATTTTAATTTAAGCTTCACGTTAAACGTCCACTATGACTTGAATTCGAATTACAAGTGAAAAAAACTTTCCCATTACTACTGACAATATATGTAAAATTCTACATCGATGCCGACTTAGTAGCTAAATAAAAGTCAAACTTTCCATCAAATTCTAAAAATGGTTTCAGATAAAAATTAGATTCCGGGAAGAATTTAAAAACAAAATTATTTTTAGTTTTAATTCTGAAGATCGATTCACAAATCGACCACGATGCAAAATTACGATGAAAATAAAAATTGATATTTTCTTTAAACGTTCATACTCGACTAGAGATGGGAGTTCAGTTAGAGGAAGAATTTTAAAACAAAAATATATTGACTGTCGACTCGAACTTTGACATCGATGCAAACCTGGACTGCAAATGAAATTAGTATTTTTCTTCAATGTTCAATTTCGATTCGATATAGAATTTCGATGCAAGCAGGAATGTAAAATGAAAATAATTTTTCATTTCAGCTTGAGGAACAAGTTTAATTCAAAACAACATTTTAATTTAAGCTTCACGTTAAACGTCCACTATGACTTGAATTCGAATTACAAGTGAAAAAAACTTTCCCATTACTACTGACAATATATGTAAAATTCTACATCGATGCCGACTTAGTAGCTAAATAAAAGTCAAACTTTCCATCAAATTCTAAAAATGGTTTCAGATAAAAATTAGATTCCGGGAAGAATTTAAAAACAAAATTATTTTTAGTTTTAATTCTGAAGATCGATTCACAAATCGACCACGATGCAAAATTACGATGAAAATAAAAATTGATATTTTCTTTAAACGTTCATACTGGACTCGAGATGGGAGTTCAGTTAGAGGAAGAATTTTAAAACAAAAATATATTTACCATGAAATTTGACTGTCGACTCGAACTTTGACATCGATGCAAACCTGGACTGCAAATGAAATTAGTATTTTTCTTCAATGTTCAATTTCGATTCGATATAGAATTTCGATGCAAGCAGGAATGTAAAATGAAAATAATTTTTCATTTCAGCTTGAGGAACAAGTTTAATTCAAAACAACATTTTAATTTCAGCTTCACGTTAAACGTCCACTATGACTTGAATTCGAATTATAAGTGAAAAAACTTTCCATTTACTACTGACAATATATGTAAAATTCTACATCGATGCCGACTTAGTAGCTAAATAAAAGTCAAACTTTCCATCAAATTCTAAAAACGGTTTCAGATAAAAATTAGATTCCGGGAAGAATTTAAAAACAAAATTATTTTTAGTTTTAATTCTGAATATCGATTCACAAATCGACCACGATGCAAAATTACGATGAAAATGGAAATTGATTTTTTCTTTAAACGTTCATACTGGACTCGAGATGGGAGTTCAGTTAGAGGAAGAATTTTAAAACAAAAATATATTGACTGTCGACTCGAACTTTGACATCGATGCAAACCTGGACTGCAAATGAAATTAGTATTTTTCTTCAATGTTCAATTTCGATTCGATATAGAATTTCGATGCAAGCAGGAATGTAAAATGAAAATAATTTTTCATTTCAGCTTGAGGAACAAGTTTAATTCAAAACAACATTTTAATTTAAGCTTCACGTTAAACGTCCACTATGACTTGAATTCGAATTACAAGTGAAAAAAACTTTCCCATTACTACTGACAATATATGTAAAATTCTACATCGATGCCGACTTAGTAGCTAAATAAAAGTCAAACTTTCCATCAAATTCTAAAAATGGTTTCAGATAAAAATTAGATTCCGGGAAGAATTTAAAAACAAAATTATTTTTAGTTTTAATTCTGAAGATCGATTCACAAATCGACCACGATGCAAAATTACGATGAAAATAAAAATTGATATTTTCTTTAAACGTTCATACTGGACTCGAGATGGGAGTTCAGTTAGAGGAAGAATTTTAAAACAAAAATATATTTACCATGAAATTTGACTGTCGACTCGAACTTTGACATCGATGCAAACCTGGACTGCAAATGAAATTAGTATTTTTCTTCAATGTTCAATTTCGATTCGATATAGAATTTCGATGCAAGCAGGAATGTAAAATGAAAATAATTTTTCATTTCAGCTTGAGGAACAAGTTTAATTCAAAACAACATTTTAATTTCAGCTTCACGTTAAACGTCCACTATGACTTGAATTCGAATTATAAGTGAAAAAACTTTCCATTTACTACTGACAATATATGTAAAATTCTACATCGATGCCGACTTAGTAGCTAAATAAAAGTCAAACTTTCCATCAAATTCTAAAAACGGTTTCAGATAAAAATTAGATTCCGGGAAGAATTTATGAACAAAAAAGTTTTTAGTTTTAATTCTGAATATCGATTCACAAATCGACATCGATGCAAAATTACGATGAAAATGGAAATTGATTTTTTCTTTAAACGTTCATACTGGACTCGAGATGGGAGTTCAGTTAGAGGAAGAATTTTAAAACAAAAATATATTTACCATGAAATTTGACTGTCGACTCGAACTTTGACATCGATGCAAACCTGGACTGCAAATGAAATTAGTATTTTTCTTCAATGTTCAATTTCGATTCGATATAGAATTTCGATGCAAGATCGAATGCAAAATGAAAATATATTTCCATTCTAGCTTGAGGAAAAAGTGTAATTCAAAACAACATTTCTGTTTGTGCTTAAGTTTAAACGTCCACTATGACTTGAATTCGAATTACAAGTGGAAAAAACTTTCCATTTTCTACCAACAATACATGTAAAATTCTACATCGATGCCGACTTAGTAGCCAAATGAAAGTCAAACTTTCCATCAAATTCTAAAAACGGTTTCAGATAAAAATAAGATTCCGGGGAGAATTTGAGAACAAAAATTTATTTAGTTTTAAACCTGAATATCGATTCACAAATCGACATCGATGCAAAATTACGATGAAAATGGAAATTGATTTTTTCTTTAAATGTTCATTCTCGACTCGAGTTGGGAGTTCAGTTAGAGGAAGAATTTTAAAACAAAAATATATTCACCATCAAATTTGACTATCGACTCGAACTTCGACATCGATGCAAGCCTGGACTGATATTGAAAATATTATTTTTCTACAATGTTCAATTTCGATTCGATATAGAATTTCGATGTAAGCAGGAATGTAAAATAAAAATAATTTTTCATTTCAGCTTGAGGGACACTACTGACAATAGATGTAAAATTCTACATCGATGCCGACTTAGTAGCTAAATAAAAGTCAAACTTTCCATCAAATTCTAAAAACGGTTTCAGATAAAAATTAGATTCCGGGAAGAATTTAAAAACAAAATTATTTTTAGTTTTAATTCTGAAGATCGATTCACAAATCGACCAGGATGCAAAATTACGATGAAAATGGAAATTGATATTTTCTTTAAACGTTCATACTCGACTAGAGATGGGAATTCAGTTAGAGGAAGATTTTTAAAACAAAATTGTATTCACCATCAAATTTGACTATCTACTCGAACTTTGACATCGATGCAAACCTGGACTGCAAATGAAATTAGTATTTTTCTTCAATGTTCAATTTCGATTCGATATAGAATTTCGATGCAAGCAGGAATGTAAAATGAAAATAATTTTTCATTTCTGCTTGAGGAAAAAGTTTAATTCAAAACAACATTTTAATTTCATTTTCACGTTAAACGTCCACTATGACTTGAATTCGAATTACAAGTGAAAAAACTTTCCATTTACTACTGACAATATATGTAAAATTCTACATCGATGCCGACTTAGTAGCTAAATAAAAGTCAAACTTTCCATCAAATTCTAAAAACGGTTTCAGATAAAAATTAGATTCCGGGAAGAATTCAAAAACAAAATTATTTTTAGTTTTAATTCTGAATATCGATTCACAAATCGACATCGATGCAAAATTACGATGAAAATGGAAATTGATTTTTTCTTTAAATGTTCATACTCGACTAGAGATGGGAATTCAGTTAGAGGAAGTTTTTTAAAACAAAATTATATTCACCGTCAAATTTGACTATCTACTCGAACTTTGACATCGATGCAAACCTGGACTGCAAATGAAATTAGTATTTTTCTTCAATGTTCAATTTCGATTCGATATAGAATTTCGATGCAAGCAGGAATGTAAAATGAAAATAATTTTTCATTTCTGCTTGAGGAACAAGTTTAATTCAAAACAACATTTTAATTTCAGCTTCACGTTAAACGTCCACTATGACTTGAATTCGAATTACAAGTGAAAAAAACTTTCCATTTTCTACTGACAATACATGTAAAATTCTACATCGATGCCGACTTAGTAGCCAAATAAAAGTCAAACTTTCCATCAAATTCTAAAAACGGTTTCAGATAAAAATTAGATTCCGGGAAGAATTTAAAAACAAAATTATTTTTAGTTTTAATTCTGAAGATCGATTCACAAATCAACCACGATGCAAAATTACGATGAAAATAAAAATTGATTTTTTCTTTAAACGTTCATACTCGACTAGAGATGGGAATTCAGTTAGAGGAAGTTTTTTAAAACAAAATTATATTCACCATCAAATTTGACTATCTTCTCGAACTTTGACATCGATGCAAACCTGGACTGCAAATGAAATTAGTATTTTTCTTCAATGTTAAATTTCGATTCGATATAGAATTTCGATGCAAGATAGAATGTAAAACGAAATTATATTTCCATTCCAGCTTGAGGAACAATTGTAATTCAAAACAACATATTTATTTGTGCTTAAGTTTAAACGTCCACTATGACTTGAATTCGAATTACAAGTGAAAATAACTTTCCATTTTCTACTCACAATACACGTAAAAATCTACATCGATGCCGACTTAGTAGCTAAATAAAAGTCAAACTTTCCATCAAATTCTAAAAACGGTTTCAGATAAAAATTAGATTCCGGGAAGAATTTATAAACAAAATTATTTTTAGTTTTAATTCTGAAGATCGATTTACAAATCGACCACGATGCAAAATTACGATGAAATTAAAAATATATTTTTTCTTTAAACGTTCATACTCGACTAGAGATGGGAATTCAGTTAGAGGAAGTTTTTTAAAACAAAATTATATTCACCGTCAAATTTGACTATCTTCTCGAACTTTGACATCGATGCAAACCTGGACTGCAAATGAAATTAGTATTTTTCTTCAATGTTAAATTTCGATTCGATATAGAATTTCGATGCAAGATAGAATGTAAAACGAAATTATATTTCCATTCCAGCTTGAGGAACAATTGTAATTCAAAACAACATATTTATTTGTGCTTAAGTTTAAACGTCCACTATGACTTGAATTCGAATTACAAGTGAAAATAACTTTCCATTTTCTACTCAAAATACACGTAAAAATCTACATCGATGCCGACTTAGTAGCTAAATAAAAGTCAAACTTTCCATCAAATTCTAAAAACGGTTTCAGATAAAAATTAGATTCCGGGAAGAATTTAAAAACAAAATTATTTTTAGTTTTAATTCTGAAGATCGATTTACAAATCGACCACGATGCAAAATTACGATGAAAATGGAAATTGATTTTTTCTTTAAACGTTCATACTGGACTCGAGATGGGAATTCAGTTAGAGGAAGAATTTTAAAACAAAAATATATTTACCATGAAATTTGACTGTCGACTCGAACTTTGACATCGATGCAAACCTGGACTGCAAATGAAATTAGTATTTTTCTTCAATGTTCAATTTCGATTCGATATAGAATTTCGACGCAAGCAGGAATGTAAAATGAAAATATATTTCCATTCTAGCTTGAGGAAAAATTGTAATTCAAAACAACATTTCTGTTTGTGCTTAAGTTTAAACGTCCACTATGACTTGAATTCGAATTACAAGTGAAAAAAACTTTCCATTTTCTACTGACAATACATGTAAAATTCTACATGGATGCCGACTTAGTAGCCAAATGAAAGTCAAACTTTCCATCAAATTCTAAAAACGGTTTCAGATAAAAATTGGATTCCGGGAAGAATTTAAAAACAAAATTATTTTTAGTTTTAATTCTGAAGATCGATTCACAAATCGACCACGATGCAAAATTACATTGATTTTTTCTTTAAACGTTCATACTCGACTAGAGATGGGAATTCAGTTAGAGGACGATTTTTAAAACAAAATTATATTCACCATCAAATTTGACTATCTACTCGAACTTTGACATCGATGCAAACCTGGACTGCAAATGAAATTAGTATTTTTCTTCAATGTTCAATTTCGATTCGATATAGAATTTCGATGCAAGCAGGAATGTAAAATGAAAATAATTTTTCATTTCTGCTTGAGGAAAAAGTTTAATTCAAAACAACATTTTAATTTCAGCTTCACGTTAAACGTCCACTATGACTTGAATTCGAATTACAAGTGAAAAAACTTTCCATTTACTACTGACAATATATGTAAAATTCTACATCGATGCCGACTTAGTAGCTAAATAAAAGTCAAACTTTCCATCAAATTCTAAAAACGGTTTCAGATAAAAATTAGATTCCGGGAAGAATTTAAAAACAAAATTATTTTTAGTTTTAATTCTGAATATCGATTCACAAATCGACCACGATGCAAAATTACGATGAAAATGGAAATTGATTTTTTCTTTAAATGTTCATTCTCGACTCGAGATGGGAGTTCAGTTAGAGGAAGAATTTTAAAACAAAAATATATTCACCATCAAATTTGACTATCGACTCGAACTTCGACATCGATGCAAGCCTGGACTGATATTGAAAATATTTTTTTTCTTCAATGTTCAATTTCGATTCGATATAGAATTTCGATGCAAGCAGGAATGTAAAATGAAAATAATTTTTCATTTCAGCTTGAGGGACACTACTGACAATGGATATAAAATTATACATCGATGCCGACTTAGTAGCCAAATAAAAGTCAAACTTTCCATCAAATTCTAAAAACGGTTTCAGATAAAAATTAGATTCCGGGAAGAATTTAAAAACAAAATTATTTCTAGTTTTAATTCTGAAGATCGATTCACAAATCGACCACGATGCAAAATTACATTGATTTTTTCTTTAAACGTTCATACTCGACTAGAGATGGGAATTCAGTTAGAGGACGATTTTTAAAACAAAATTATATTCACCATCAAATTTGACTATCTACTCGAACTTTGACATCGATGCAAACCTGGACTGCAAATGAAATTAGTATTTTTCTTCAATGTTCAATTTCGATTCGATATAGAATTTCGATGCAAGCAGGAATGTAAAATGAAAATAATTTTTCATTTCTGCTTGAGGAAAAAGTTTAATTCAAAACAACATTTTAATTTCAGCTTCACGTTAAACGTCCACTATGACTTGAATTCGAATTACAAGTGAAAAAACTTTCCATTTACTACTGACAATATATGTAAAATTCTACATCGATGCCGACTTAGTAGCTAAATAAAAGTCAAACTTTCCATCAAATTCTAAAAACGGTTTCAGATAAAAATTAGATTCCGGGAAGAATTTAAAAACAAAATTATTTTTAGTTTTAATTCTGAATATCGATTCACAAATCGACCACGATGCAAAATTACGATGAAAATGGAAATTGATTTTTTCTTTAAACGTTCATACTGGACTCGAGATGGGAGTTCAGTTAGAGGAAGAATTTTAAAACAAAAATATATTTACCATGAAATTTAACTGTCGACTCGAACTTTGACATCGATGCAAACCTGGACTGCAAATGAAATTAGTATTTTTCTTCAATGTTCAATTTCGATTCGATATAGAATTTCGATGCAAGAAGGAATGTAAAATTAAATAAAATTTTCCTTTTCAGCTTGAGGAACAAGTTTAATTCAAAACTACATTTTAATTTCAGCTTCACGTTAAACGTCCACTATGACTTGAATTCGAATTACAAGTGAAAAAACTTTTCATTTTCTACTGACAATACATGTAAAATTCTACATCGATGCCGACTTAGTAGCTAAATAAAAGTCAAACTTTCCATCAAATTCTAAAAACGGTTTCAGATAAAAATTAGATTCCGGGAAGAATTTAAGAACAAAAAAATTTTTAGTTTTAATTCTGAATATCGATTCACAAATCGACATCGATGCAAAATTACGATGAAAATGGAAATTGATTTTTTCTTTAAATGTTCATTCTCGACTCGAGATGGGAGTTCAGTTAGAGGAAGAATTTTAAAACAAAAATATATTCACCATCAAATTTGACTATCGACTCGAACTTCGACATCGATGCAAGCCTGGACTGATATTGAAAATTTTTTTTCTTCAATGTTCAATTTCGATTCGATATAGAATTTCGATGCAAGCAGGAATGTAAAATGAAAATAATTTTTCATTTCAGCTTGAGGGACACTACTGACAATAGATATAAAATTCTACATCGATGCCGACTTAGTAGCTAAATAAAAGTCAAACTTTCCATCAAATTCTAAAAACGGTTTCAGATAAAAATTAGATTCCGGGAAGAATTTAAAAACAAAATTATTTTTAGTTTTAATTCTGAATATCGATTCACAAATCGACCACGATGCAAAATTACGATGAAAATGGAAATTGATTTTTTCTTTAAACGTTCATACTGGACTCGAGATGGGAGTTCAGTTAGAGGAAGAATTTTAAAACAAAAATATATTTACCATGAAATTTAACTGTCGACTCGAACTTTGACATCGATGCAAACCTGGACTGCAAATGAAATTAGTATTTTTCTTCAATGTTCAATTTCGATTCGATATAGAATTTCGATGCAAGAAGGAATGTAAAATTAAATAAAATTTTCCTTTTCAGCTTGAGGAACAAGTTTAATTCAAAACTACATTTTAATTTCAGCTTCACGTTAAACGTCCACTATGACTTGAATTCGAATTACAAGTGAAAAAACTTTTCATTTTCTACTGACAATACATGTGAAATTCTACATCGATGCCGACTTAGTAGCCAAATAAAAGTCAAACTTTCCATCAAATTCTAAAAACGGTTTCAGATAAAAATTAGATTCCGGGAAGAATTTAAAAACAAAATTATTTCTAGTTTTAATTCTGAAGATCGATTCACAAATCGACCACGATGCAAAATTACGATGAAAATAAAAATTGACTTTTTCTTTAAACGTTCATACTGGACTCGAGATGGGAATGCAGTTACAGGAAGAATTTTAAAACAAAAATATATTTACCATGAAATTTGACTGTCGACTCGAACTTTGACCTCGATGCAAACCTGGACTGCAAATGAAATTAGTATTTTTCTTCAATGTTCAATTTCGATTCGATATAGAATTTCGATGCAAGATAGAATGCAAAATGAAAATATATTTCCATTCTAGCTTGAGGAAAAAGTGTAATTCAAAACAACATTTCCGTTTGTGCTTAAGTTTAAACGTCCACCATGACTTGAATTCGAATTACAAGTGAAAAAAACTTTCCATTTTCTACTGACAATACATGTAAAATTCTACATCGATGCCGACTTAGTAGCCAAATAAAAGTCAAACTTTCCATCAAATTCTAAAAACGGTTTCAGATAAAAATTAGATTCCGGGAAGAATTTAAAAACAAAATTATTTTTAGTTTTAATTCTGAAGATCGATTCACAAATCGACCACGATGCAAAATTACGATGAAAATAAAAATCGACTTTTTTCTTTAAACGTTCATTCTCGACTCGAGATGGGAGTTCAGTTAGAGGAAGAATTTTAAAACAAAAATATATTCACCATGAAATTTGCCTATCGACTCGAACTTCGACATCGATGCAAGCCTGGACTGATATTGAAAATATTATTTTTCTTCAATGTTCAATTTCGATTCGATATAGAATTTCGATGCAAGCAGGAATGTAAAATGAAAATAATTTTTCATTTCAGCTTGAGGGACACTACTGACAATAGATGTAAAATTCTACATCGATGCCGACTTAGTAGCCAAATAAAAGTCAAACTTTCCATCAAATTCTAAAAACGGTTTCAGATAAAAATTAGATTCCGGGAAGAATTTAAAAACAAAATTATTTTTAGTTTTAATTCTGAAGATCGATTCACAAATCGACCACGATGCAAAATTACGATGAAAATAAAAATTGACTTTTTTCTTTAAACGTTCATTCTCGACTCGAGATGGGAGTTCAGTTAGAGGAAGAATTTTAAAACAAAAATATATTCACCATCAAATTTGCCTATCGACTCGATCTTCGACATCGATGCAAGCCTGGACTGATATTGAAAATATTATTTTTCTTCAATGTTCAATTTCGATTCGATATAGAATTTCGATGCAAGCAGGAATGTAAAATGAAAATAATTTTTCATTTCAGCTTGAGGGACACTACTGACAATAGATGTAAAATTCTACATCGATGCCGACTTAGTAGCCAAATAAAAGTCAAACTTTCCATCAAATTCTAAAAACGGTTTCAGATAAAAATTAAATTCCGGGAAGAATTTAAAAACAAAATTATTTTTAGTTTTAATTCTGAAGATCGATTCACAAATCGACCATGATGCAAAATTACGATGAAAATAAAAATTGACTTTTTTTAAACGTTCATACTGGACTCGATATGGGAATTCAGTTAGAGGAAGAATTTTAAAACAAAAATATATTTACCATGAAATTTGACTGTCGACTCGAACTTTGACATCGATGCAAACCTGGACTGCAAATGAAATTAGTATTTTTCTTGAATGTTCAATTTCGATTCGATATAGAATTTCGATGCAAGATAGAATGCAAAATGAAAATATATTTCCATTCTAGCTTGAGGAAAAAGTGTAATTCAAAACAACATTTCCGTTTGTGCTTAAGTTTAAACGTCCACTATGACTTGAATTCGAATTACAAGTGAAAAAACTTTCCATTTACTACTGACAATATATGTAAAATTCTACATCGATGCCGACTTAGTAGCTAAATAAAAGTCAAACTTTCCATCAAATTCTAAAAACGGTTTCAGATAAAAATTAGATTCCGGGAAGAATTTAAAAACAAAATTATTTTTAGTTTTAATTCTGAAGATCGATTCACAAATCGACCACGATGCAAAATTACGATGAAAATAAAAATTGACTTTTTCTTTAAACGTTCATACTTGACTCGAGATGGGAATTCAGTTAGAGGAAGAATTTTAAAACAAAAATATATTTACCATGAAATTTGACTGTCGACTCGAACTTTGACCTCGATGCAAACCTGGACTGCAAATGAAATTAGTATTTTTCTTCAATGTTCAATTTCGATTCGATATAGAATTTCGATGCAAGATAGAATGCAAAATGAAAATATATTTCCATTCTAGCTTGAGGAAAAAGTGTAATTCAAAACAACATTTCCGTTTGTGCTTAAGTTTAAACGTCCACCATGACTTGAATTCGAATTACAAGTGAAAAAAACTTTCCATTTTCTACTGACAATACATGTAAAATTCTACATCGATGCCGACTTAGCAGCCAAATAAAAGTCAAACTTTCCATCAAATTCTAAAAACGGTTTCAGATAAAAATTAGATTCCGGGAAGAATTTAAAAACAAAATTATTTTTAGTTTTAATTCTGAAGATCGATTCACAAATCGACCACGATGCAAAATTACGATGAAAATAAAAATCGACTTTTTTCTTTAAACGTTCATTCTCGACTCGAGATGGGAGTTCAGTTAGAGGAAGAATTTTAAAACAAAAATATATTCACCATCAAATTTGCCTATCGACTCGAACTTCGACATCGATGCAAGCCTGGACTGATATTGAAAATATTATTTTTCTTCAATGTTCAATTTCGATTCGATATAGAATTTCGATGCAAGCAGGAATGTAAAATGAAAATAATTTTTCATTTCAGCTTGAGGGACACTACTGACAATAGATGTAAAATTCTACATCGATGCCGACTTAGTAGCCAAATAAAAGTCAAACCTTCCATCAAATTCTAAAAACGGTTTCAGATAAAAATTAAATTCCGGGAAGAATTTAAAAACAAAATTATTTTTAGTTTTAATTCTGAAGATCGATTCACAAATCGACCACGATGCAAAATTACGATGAAAATAAAAATTGACTTTTTTTAAACGTTCATACTGGACTCGATATGGGAATTCAGTTAGAGGAAGAATTTTAAAACAAAAATATATTTACCATGAAATTTGACTGTCGACTCGAACTTTGACATCGATGCAAACCTGGACTGCAAATGAAATTAGTATTTTTCTTCAATGTTCAATTTCGATTCGATATAGAATTTCGATGCAAGATAGAATGCAAAATGAAAATATATTTCCATTCTAGCTTGAGGAAAAAGTGTAATTCAAAACAACATTTCCGTTTGTGCTTAAGTTTAAACGTCCACTATGACTTGAATTCGAATTACAAGTGAAAAAACTTTCCATTTACTACTGACAATATATGTAAAATTCTACATCGATGCCGACTTAGTAGCTAAATAAAAGTCAAACTTTCCATCAAATTCTAAAAACGGTTTCAGATAAAAATTAGATTCCGGGAAGAATTTAAAAACAAAATTATTTTTAGTTTTAATTCTGAAGATCGATTCACAAATCGACCATGATGCAAAATTACGATGAAAATAAAAATTGACTTTTTTTAAACGTTCATACTGGACTCGATATGGGAATTCAGTTAGAGGAAGAATTTTAAAACAAAAATATATTTACCATGAAATTTGACTGTCGACTCGAACTTTGACATCGATGCAAACCTGGACTGCAAATGAAATTAGTATTTTTCTTCAATGTTCAATTTCGATTCGATATAGAATTTCGATGCAAGATAGAATGCAAAATGAAAATATATTTCCATTCTAGCTTGAGGAAAAAGTGTAATTCAAAACAACATTTCCGTTTGTGCTTAAGTTTAAACGTCCACTATGACTTGAATTCGAATTACAAGTGAAAAAAACTTTCCATTTTCTACTGACAATACATGTAAAATTCTACATCGATGCCGACTTAGTAGCCAAATAAAAGTCAAACTTTCCATCAAATTCTAAAAACGGTTTCAGATAAAAATTAGATTCCGGGAAGAATTTAAAAACAAAATTATTTCTAGTTTTAATTCTGAAGATCGATTCACAAATCCACCACGATGCAAAATTACGATGAAAATAAAAATTGACTTTATTTAAACGTTCATACTAGACTCGAGATGGGAATTCAGTTAGAGGAAGAATTTTAAAACAAAAATATATTTACCATGAAATTTGACTGTCGACTCGAACTTTGACATCGATGCAAACCTGGACTGCAAATGAAATTAGTATTTTTCTTCAATGTTCAATTTCGATTCGATATAGAATTTCGATGCAAGATAGAATGCAAAATGAAAATATATTTCCAGTCTAGCTTGAGGAAAAAGTGTAATTCAAAACAACATTTCTGTTTGTGCTTAAGTTTAAACGTCCACTATGACTTGAATTCGAATTACAAGTGAAAAAAACTTTCCATTTTCTACTGACAATACATGTAAAATTCTACATCGATGCCGACTTAGTAGCTAAATAAAAGTCAAACTTTCCATCAAATTCTAAAAACGGTTTCAGATAAAAATTAGATTCCGGGAAGAATTTAAAAACAAAATTATTTTTAGTTTTAATTCTGAAGATCGATTCACAAATCGACCACGATGCAAAATTACGATGAAAATAAAAATTGATATTTTCTTTAAACGTTCATACTCGAATAGAGATTGGAATTCAGTTAGAGGAAGATTTTTAAAACAAAATTGTATTCACCATCAAATTTGACTATCTACTCGAACTTTGACATCGATGCAAACCTGGACTGCAAATGAAATTAGTATTTTTCTTCAATGTTCAATTTCGATTCGATATAGAATTTCGATGCAAGCAGGAATGTAAAATGAAAATAATTTTTCATTTCAGCTTGAGGAACAAGTTTAATTCAAAACAACATTTTAATTTCAGCTTCACGTTAAACGTCCACTATGACTTGAATTCGAATTACAAGTGAAAAAACTTTCCATTTACTACTGACAATATATGTAAAATTCTACATCGATGCCGACTTAGTAGCTAAATAAAAGTCAAACTTTCCATCAAATTCTAAAAACGGTTTCAGATAAAAATTAGATTCCGGGAAGAATTTAAAAACAAAATTATTTTTAGTTTTAATTCTGAATATCGATTCACAAATCGACCACGATGCAAAATTACGATGAAAATGGAAATTGATTTTTTCTTTAAACGTTCATACTGGACTCGAGATGGGAGTTCAGTTAGAGGAAGAATTTTAAAACAAAAATATATTGACTGTCGACTCGAACTTTGACATCGATGCAAACCTGGACTGCAAATGAAATTAGTATTTTTCTTCAATGTTCAATTTCGATTCGATATAGAATTTCGATGCAAGCAGGAATGTAAAATGAAAATAATTTTTCATTTCAGCTTGAGGAACAAGTTTAATTCAAAACAACATTTTAATTTCAGCTTCACGTTAAACGTCCACTATGACTTGAATTCGAATTACAAGTGAAAAAACTTTCCATTTACTACTGACAATATATGTAAAATTCTACATCGATGCCGACTTAGTAGCTAAATAAAAGTCAAACTTTCCATCAAATTCTAAAAACGGTTTCAGATAAAAATTAGATTCCGGAAAGAATTTAAAAACAAAATTATTTTTAGTTTTAATTCTAAAGATCGATTCACAAATCGACCACGATGCAAAATTACGATGAAAATGGAATTAGATTTTATTTAAACGTTCATACTAGACTCGAGATGGGAATTCAGTTAGAGGAAGATTTTTAAAACAAAAATATATTTACCATGAAATTTGACTGTCGACTCGAACTTTGACATCGATGCAAACCTGGACTGCAAATGAAATTAGTATTTTTCTTCAATGTTCAATTTCGATTCGATATAGAATTTCGATGCAAGATAGAATGCAAAATGAAAATATATTTCCATTCTAGCTTGAGGAAAAAGTGTAATTCAAAACAACATTTCTGTTTGTGCTTAAGTTTAAACGTCCACTATGACTTGAATTCGAATTACAAGTGAAAAAAACTTTCCATTTTCTACTGACAATATATGTAAAATTCTACATCGATGCCGACTTAGTAGCTAAATAAAAGTCAAACTTTCCATCAAATTCTAAAAACGGTTTCAGATAAAAATTAGATTCCGGGAAGAATTTAAAAACAAAATTATTTTTAGTTTTAATTCTGAAGATCGATTCACAAATCGACCATGATGCAAAATTACGATGAAAATAAAAATTGACTTTTTTTAAACGTTCATACTGGACTCGATATGGGAATTCAGTTAGAGGAAGAATTTTAAAACAAAAATATATTTACCATGAAATTTGACTGTCGACTCGAACTTTGACATCGATGCAAACCTGGACTGCAAATGAAATTAGTATTTTTCTTCAATGTTCAATTTCGATTCGATATAGAATTTCGATGCAAGATAGAATGCAAAATGAAAATATATTTCCATTCTAGCTTGAGGAAAAAGTGTAATTCAAAACAACATTTCCGTTTGTGCTTAAGTTTAAACGTCCACTATGACTTGAATTCGAATTACAAGTGAAAAAAACTTTCCATTTTCTACTGACAATACATGTGAAATTCTACATCGATGCCGACTTAGTAGCCAAATAAAAGTCAAACTTTCCATCAAATTCTAAAAACGGTTTCAGATAAAAATTAGATTCCGGGAAGAATTTAAAAACAAAATTATTTTTAGTTTTAATTCTGAAGATCGATTCACAAATCGACCACGATGCAAAATTACGATGAAAATAAAAATTGATATTTTCTTTAAACGTTCATACTCGAATAGAGATTGGAATTCAGTTAGAGGAAGATTTTTAAAACAAAAATATATTTACCATGAAATTTGACTGTCGACTCGAACTTTGACATCGATGCAAACCTGGACTGCAAATGAAATTAGTATTTTTCTTCAATGTTCAATTTCGATTCGATATAGAATTTCGATGCAAGATAGAATGCAAAATGAAAATATATTTCCATTCTAGCTTGAGGAAAAAGTGTAATTCAAAACAACATTTCTGTTTGTGCTTAAGTTTAAACGTCCACTATGACTTGAATTCGAATTACAAGTGAAAAAAACTTTCCATTTTCTACTGACAATATATGTAAAATTCTACATCGATGCCGACTTAGTAGCTAAATAAAAGTCAAACTTTCCATCAAATTCTAAAAACGGTTTCAGATAAAAATTAGATTCCGGGAAGAATTTAAAAACAAAATTATTTTTAGTTTTAATTCTGAAGATCGATTCACAAATCGACCATGATGCAAAATTACGATGAAAATAAAAATTGACTTTTTTTAAACGTTCATACTGGACTCGATATGGGAATTCAGTTAGAGGAAGAATTTTAAAACAAAAATATATTTACCATGAAATTTGACTGTCGACTCGAACTTTGACATCGATGCAAACCTGGACTGCAAATGAAATTAGTATTTTTCTTCAATGTTCAATTTCGATTCGATATAGAATTTCGATGCAAGATAGAATGCAAAATGAAAATATATTTCCATTCTAGCTTGAGGAAAAAGTGTAATTCAAAACAACATTTCCGTTTGTGCTTAAGTTTAAACGTCCACTATGACTTGAATTCGAATTACAAGTGAAAAAAACTTTCCATTTTCTACTGACAATACATGTGAAATTCTACATCGATGCCGACTTAGTAGCCAAATAAAAGTCAAACTTTCCATCAAATTCTAAAAACGGTTTCAGATAAAAATTAGATTCCGGGAAGAATTTAAAAACAAAATTATTTTTAGTTTTAATTCTGAAGATCGATTCACAAATCGACCACGATGCAAAATTACGATGAAAATAAAAATTGATATTTTCTTTAAACGTTCATACTCGAATAGAGATTGGAATTCAGTTAGAGGAAGATTTTTAAAACAAAAATATATTTACCATGAAATTTGACTGTCGACTCGAACTTTGACATCGATGCAAACCTGGACTGCAAATGAAATTAGTATTTTTCTTCAATGTTCAATTTCGATTCGATATAGAATTTCGATGCAAGATAGAATGCAAAATGAAAATATATTTCCATTCTAGCTTGAGGAAAAAGTGTAATTCAAAACAACATTTCTGTTTGTGCTTAAGTTTAAACGTCCACTATGACTTGAATTCGAATTACAAGTGAAAAAAACTTTCCATTTTCTACTGACAATATATGTAAAATTCTACATCGATGCCGACTTAGTAGCTAAATAAAAGTCAAACTTTCCATCAAATTCTAAAAACGGTTTCAGATAAAAATTAGATTCCGGGAAGAATTTAAAAACAAAATTATTTTTAGTTTTAATTCTGAAGATCGATTCACAAATCGACCATGATGCAAAATTACGATGAAAATAAAAATTGACTTTTTTTAAACGTTCATACTGGACTCGATATGGGAATTCAGTTAGAGGAAGAATTTTAAAACAAAAATATATTTACCATGAAATTTGACTGTCGACTCGAACTTTGACATCGATGCAAACCTGGACTGCAAATGAAATTAGTATTTTTCTTCAATGTTCAATTTCGATTCGATATAGAATTTCGATGCAAGATAGAATGCAAAATGAAAATATATTTCCATTCTAGCTTGAGGAAAAAGTGTAATTCAAAACAACATTTCCGTTTGTGCTTAAGTTTAAACGTCCACTATGACTTGAATTCGAATTACAAGTGAAAAAAACTTTCCATTTTCTACTGACAATACATGTGAAATTCTACATCGATGCCGACTTAGTAGCCAAATAAAAGTCAAACTTTCCATCAAATTCTAAAAACGGTTTCAGATAAAAATTAGATTCCGGGAAGAATTTAAAAACAAAATTATTTTTAGTTTTAATTCTGAAGATCGATTCACAAATCGACCACGATGCAAAATTACGATGAAAATAAAAATTGATATTTTCTTTAAACGTTCATACTCGAATAGAGATTGGAATTCAGTTAGAGGAAGATTTTTAAAACAAAATTGTATTCACCATCAAATTTGACTATCTACTCGAACTTTGACATCGATGCAAACCTGGACTGCAAATGAAATTAGTATTTTTCTTCAATGTTCAATTTCGATTCGATATAGAATTTCGATGCAAGCAGGAATGTAAAATGAAAATAATTTTTCATTTCAGCTTGAGGAACAAGTTTAATTCAAAACAACATTTTAATTTCAGCTTCACGTTAAACGTCCACTATGACTTGAATTCGAATTACAAGTGAAAAAACTTTCCATTTACTACTGACAATATATGTAAAATTCTACATCGATGCCGACTTAGTAGCTAAATAAAAGTCAAACTTTCCATCAAATTCTAAAAACGGTTTCAGATAAAAATTAGATTCCGGGAAGAATTTAAAAACAAAATTATTTTTAGTTTTAATTCTGAATATCGATTCACAAATCGACCACGATGCAAAATTACGATGAAAATGGAAATTGATTTTTTCTTTAAACGTTCATACTGGACTCGAGATGGGAGTTCAGTTAGAGGAAGAATTTTAAAACAAAAATATATTGACTGTCGACTCGAACTTTGACATCGATGCAAACCTGGACTGCAAATGAAATTAGTATTTTTCTTCAATGTTCAATTTCGATTCGATATAGAATTTCGATGCAAGCAGGAATGTAAAATGAAAATAATTTTTCATTTCAGCTTGAGGAACAAGTTTAATTCAAAACAACATTTTAATTTCAGCTTCACGTTAAACGTCCACTATGACTTGAATTCGAATTACAAGTGAAAAAACTTTCCATTTACTACTGACAATATATGTAAAATTCTACATCGATGCCGACTTAGTAGCTAAATAAAAGTCAAACTTTCCATCAAATTCTAAAAACGGTTTCAGATAAAAATTAGATTCCGGGAAGAATTTAAAAACAAAATTATTTTTAGTTTTAATTCTGAAGATCGATTCACAAATCGACCACGATGCAAAATTACGATGAAAATGGAAATTGATTTTATTTAAACGTTCATACTAGACTCGAGATGGGAATTCAGTTAGAGGAAGATTTTTAAAACAAAAATATATTTACCATGAAATTTGACTGTCGACTCGAACTTTGACATCGATGCAAACCTGGACTGCAAATGAAATTAGTATTTTTCTTCAATGTTCAATTTCGATTCGATATAGAATTTCGATGCAAGATAGAATGCAAAATGAAAATATATTTCCAGTCTAGCTTGAGGAAAAAGTGTAATTCAAAACAACATTTCTGTTTGTGCTTAAGTTTAAACGTCCACTATGACTTGAATTCGAATTACAAGTGAAAAAAACTTTCCATTTTCTACTGACAATACATGTAAAATTCTACATCGATGCCGACTTAGTAGCTAAATAAAAGTCAAACTTTCCATCAAATTCTAAAAACGGTTTCAGATAAAAATTAGATTCCGGGAAGAATTTAAAAACAAAATTATTTTTAGTTTTAATTCTGAAGATCGATTCACAAATCGACCACGATGCAAAATTACGATGAAAATAAAAATTGATATTTTCTTTAAACGTTCATACTCGAATAGAGATTGGAATTCAGTTAGAGGAAGATTTTTAAAACAAAATTGTATTCACCATCAAATTTGACTATCTACTCGAACTTTGACATCGATGCAAACCTGGACTGCAAATGAAATTAGTATTTTTCTTCAATGTTCAATTTCGATTCGATATAGAATTTCGATGCAAGCAGGAATGTAAAATGAAAATAATTTTTCATTTCAGCTTGAGGAACAAGTTTAATTCAAAACAACATTTTAATTTCAGCTTCACGTTAAACGTCCACTATGACTTGAATTCGAATTACAAGTGAAAAAACTTTCCATTTACTACTGACAATATATGTAAAATTCTACATCGATGCCGACTTAGTAGCTAAATAAAAGTCAAACTTTCCATCAAATTCTAAAAACGGTTTCAGATAAAAATTAGATTCCGGGAAGAATTTAAAAACAAAATTATTTTTAGTTTTAATTCTGAATATCGATTCACAAATCGACCACGATGCAAAATTACGATGAAAATGGAAATTGATTTTTTCTTTAAACGTTCATACTGGACTCGAGATGGGAGTTCAGTTAGAGGAAGAATTTTAAAACAAAAATATATTGACTGTCGACTCGAACTTTGACATCGATGCAAACCTGGACTGCAAATGAAATTAGTATTTTTCTTCAATGTTCAATTTCGATTCGATATAGAATTTCGATGCAAGCAGGAATGTAAAATGAAAATAATTTTTCATTTCAGCTTGAGGAACAAGTTTAATTCAAAACAACATTTTAATTTCAGCTTCACGTTAAACGTCCACTATGACTTGAATTCGAATTACAAGTGAAAAAACTTTCCATTTACTACTGACAATATATGTAAAATTCTACATCGATGCCGACTTAGTAGCTAAATAAAAGTCAAACTTTCCATCAAATTCTAAAAACGGTTTCAGATAAAAATTAGATTCCGGGAAGAATTTAAAAACAAAATTATTTTTAGTTTTAATTCTGAATATCGATTCACAAATCGACCACGATGCAAAATTACGATGAAAATGGAAATTGATTTTTTCTTTAAACGTTCATACTGGACTCGAGATGGGAGTTCAGTTAGAGGAAGAATTTTAAAACAAAAATATATTGACTGTCGACTCGAACTTTGACATCGATGCAAACCTGGACTGCAAATGAAATTAGTATTTTTCTTCAATGTTCAATTTCGATTCGATATAGAATTTCGATGCAAGCAGGAATGTAAAATGAAAATAATTTTTCATTTCAGCTTGAGGAACAAGTTTAATTCAAAACAACATTTTATTTTCAGCTTCACGTTAAACGTCCACTATGACTTGAATTCGAATTACAAGTGAAAAAACTTTCCATTTACTACTGACAATATATGTAAAATTCTACATCGATGCCGACTTAGTAGCTAAATAAAAGTCAAACTTTCCATCAAATTCTAAAAACGGTTTCAGATAAAAATTAGATTCCGGGAAGAATTTAAAAACAAAATTATTTTTAGTTTTAATTCTGAATATCGATTCACAAATCGACCACGATGCAAAATTACGATGAAAATGGAAATTGATTTTTTCTTTAAACGTTCATACTGGACTCGAGATGGGAGTTCAGTTAGAGGAAGAATTTTAAAACAAAAATATATTGACTGTCGACTCGAACTTTGACATCGATGCAAACCTGGACTGCAAATGAAATTAGTATTTTTCTTCAATGTTCAATTTCGATTCGATATAGAATTTCGATGCAAGCAGGAATGTAAAATGAAAATAATTTTTCATTTCAGCTTGAGGAACAAGTTTAATTCAAAACAACATTTTAATTTCAGCTTCACGTTAAACGTCCACTATGACTTGAATTCGAATTACAAGTGAAAAAACTTTCCATTTACTACTGACAATATATGTAAAATTCTACATCGATGCCGACTTAGTAGCTAAATAAAAGTCAAACTTTCCATCAAATTCTAAAAACGGTTTCAGATAAAAATTAGATTCCGGGAAGAATTTAAAAACAAAATTATTTTTAGTTTTAATTCTGAATATCGATTCACAAATCGACCACGATGCAAAATTACGATGAAAATGGAAATTGATTTTTTCTTTAAACGTTCATACTGGACTCGAGATGGGAGTTCAGTTAGAGGAAGAATTTTAAAACAAAAATATATTGACTGTCGACTCGAACTTTGACATCGATGCAAACCTGGACTGCAAATGAAATTAGTATTTTTCTTCAATGTTCAATTTCGATTCGATATAGAATTTCGATGCAAGCAGGAATGTAAAATGAAAATAATTTTTCATTTCAGCTTGAGGAACAAGTTTAATTCAAAACAACATTTTAATTTCAGCTTCACGTTAAACGTCCACTATGACTTGAATTCGAATTACAAGTGAAAAAACTTTCCATTTACTACTGACAATATATGTAAAATTCTACATCGATGCCGACTTAGTAGCTAAATAAAAGTCAAACTTTCCATCAAATTCTAAAAACGGTTTCAGATAAAAATTAGATTCCGGGAAGAATTTAAAAACAAAATTATTTTTAGTTTTAATTCTGAAGATCGATTCACAAATCGACCACGATGCAAAATTACGATGAAAATGGAAATTGATTTTATTTAAACGTTCATACTAGACTCGAGATGGGAATTCAGTTAGAGGAAGATTTTTAAACAAAAATATATTTACCATGAAATTTGACTGTCGACTCGAACTTTGACATCGATGCAAACCTGGACTGCAAATGAAATTAGTATTTTTCTTCAATGTTCAATTTCGATTCGATATAGAATTTCGATGCACGATAGAATGCAAAATGAAAATATATTTCCAGTCTAGCTTGAGGAAAAAGTGTAATTCAAAACAACATTTCTGTTTGTGCTTAAGTTTAAACGTCCACTATGACTTGAATTCGAATTACAAGTGAAAAAAACTTTCCATTTTCTACTGACAATACATGTAAAATTCTACATCGATGCCGACTTAGTAGCTAAATAAAAGTCAAACTTTCCATCAAATTCTAAAAACGGTTTCAGATAAAAATTAGATTCCGGGAAGAATTTAAAAACAAAATTATTTTTAGTTTTAATTCTGAAGATCGATTCACAAATCGACCACGATGCAAAATTACGATGAAAATGGAAATTGATTTTATTTAAACGTTCATACTAGACTCGAGATGGGAATTCAGTTAGAGGAAGATTTTTAAAACAAAAATATATTTACCATGAAATTTGACTGTCGACTCGAACTTTGACATCGATGAAACCTGGACTGCAAATGAAATTAGTATTTTTCTTCAATGTTCAATTTCGATTCGATATAGAATTTCGATGCAAGATAGAATGCAAAATGAAAATATATTTCCATTCTAGCTTGAGGAAAAAGTGTAATTCAAAACAACATTTCTGTTTGTGCTTAAGTTTAAACGTCCACTATGACTTGAATTCGAATTACAAGTGAAAAAAACTTTCCATTTTCTACTGACAATATATGTAAAATTCTACATCGATGCCGACTTAGTAGCTAAATAAAAGTCAAACTTTCCATCAAATTCTAAAAACGGTTTCAGATAAAAATTAGATTCCGGGAAGAATTTAAAAACAAAATTATTTTTAGTTTTAATTCTGAAGATCGATTCACAAATCGACCACGATGCAAAATTACGATGAAAATAAAAATTGATATTTTCTTTAAACGTTCATACTCGAATAGAGATTGGAATTCAGTTAGAGGAAGATTTTTAAAACAAAATTGTATTCACCATCAAATTTGACTATCTACTCGAACTTTGACATCGATGCAAACCTGGACTGCAAATGAAATTAGTATTTTTCTTCAATGTTCAATTTCGATTCGATATAGAATTTCGATGCAAGCAGGAATGTAAAATGAAAATAATTTTTCATTTCAGCTTGAGGAACAAGTTTAATTCAAAACAAAAATTTAATATCAGCTTCACGTTAAACGTCCACTATGACTTGAATTCGAATTACAAGTGAAAAAACTTTCCATTTACTACTGACAATATATGTAAAATTCTACATCGATGCCGACTTAGTAGCTAAATAAAAGTCAAACTTTCCATCAAATTCTAAAAACGGTTTCAGATAAAAATTAGATTCCGGGAAGAATTTAAAAACAAAATTATTTTTAGTTTTAATTCTGAATATCGATTCACAAATCGACCACGATGCAAAATTACGATGAAAATGGAAATTGATTTTTTCTTTAAACGTTCATACTGGACTCGAGATGGGAGTTCAGTTAGAGGAAGAATTTTAAAACAAAAATATATTGACTGTCGACTCGAACTTTGACATCGATGCAAACCTGGACTGCAAATGAAATTAGTATTTTTCTTCAATGTTCAATTTCGATTCGATATAGAATTTGGATGCAAGCAGGAATGTAAAATGAAAATAATTTTTCATTTCAGCTTGAGGAACAAGTTTAATTCAAAACAACATTTTAATTTCAGCTTCACGTTAAACGTCCACTATGACTTGAATTCGAATTACAAGTGAAAAAACTTTCCATTTACTACTGACAATATATGTAAAATTCTACATCGATGCCGACTTAGTAGCTAAATAAAAGTCAAACTTTCCATCAAATTCTAAAAACGGTTTCAGATAAAAATTAGATTCCGGGAAGAATTTAAAAACAAAATTATTTTTAGTTTTAATTCTGAATATCGATTCACAAATCGACCACGATGCAAAATTACGATGAAAATGGAAATTGATTTTTTCTTTAAACGTTCATACTGGACTCGAGATGGGAGTTCAGTTAGAGGAAGAATTTTAAAACAAAAATATATTGACTGTCGACTCGAACTTTGACATCGATGCAAACCTGGACTGCAAATGAAATTAGTATTTTTCTTCAATGTTCAATTTCGATTCGATATAGAATTTGGATGCAAGCAGGAATGTAAAATGAAAATAATTTTTCATTTCAGCTTGAGGAACAAGTTTAATTCAAAACAACATTTTAATTTCAGCTTCACGTTAAACGTCCACTATGACTTGAATTCGAATTACAAGTGAAAAAACTTTCCATTTACTACTGACAATATATGTAAAATTCTACATCGATGCCGACTTAGTAGCTAAATAAAAGTCAAACTTTCCATCAAATTCTAAAAACGGTTTCAGATAAAAATTAGATTCCGGGAAGAATTTAAAAACAAAATTATTTTTAGTTTTAATTCTGAAGATCGATTCACAAATCGACCACGATGCAAAATTACGATGAAAATGGAAATTGATTTTATTTAAACGTTCATACTAGACTCGAGATGGGAATTCAGTTAGAGGAAGATTTTTAAAACAAAAATATATTTACCATGAAATTTGACTGTCGACTCGAACTTTGACATCGATGCAAACCTGGACTGCAAATGAAATTAGTATTTTTCTTCAATGTTCAATTTCGATTCGATATAGAATTTCGATGCAAGATAGAATGCAAAATGAAAATATATTTCCATTCTAGCTTGAGGAAAAAGTGTAATTCAAAACAACATTTCTGTTTGTGCTTAAGTTTAAACGTCCACTATGACTTGAATTCGAATTACAAGTGAAAAAAACTTTCCATTTTCTACTGACAATATATGTAAAATTCTACATCGATGCCGACTTAGTAGCTAAATAAAAGTCAAACTTTCCATCAAATTCTAAAAACGGTTTCAGATAAAAATTAGATTCCGGGAAGAATTTAAAAACAAAATTATTTTTAGTTTTAATTCTGAATATCGATTCACAAATCGACCACGATGCAAAATTACGATGAAAATGGAAATTGATTTTTTCTTTAAACGTTCATACTGGACTCGAGATGGGAGTTCAGTTAGAGGAAGAATTTTAAAACAAAAATATATTGACTGTCGACTCGAACTTTGACATCGATGCAAACCTGGACTGCAAATGAAATTAGTATTTTTCTTCAATGTTCAATTTCGATTCGATATAGAATTTGGATGCAAGCAGGAATGTAAAATGAAAATAATTTTTCATTTCAGCTTGAGGAACAAGTTTAATTCAAAACAACATTTTAATTTCAGCTTCACGTTAAACGTCCACTATGACTTGAATTCGAATTACAAGTGAAAAAACTTTCCATTTACTACTGACAATATATGTAAAATTCTACATCGATGCCGACTTAGTAGCTAAATAAAAGTCAAACTTTCCATCAAATTCTAAAAACGGTTTCAGATAAAAATTAGATTCCGGGAAGAATTTAAAAACAAAATTATTTTTAGTTTTAATTCTGAATATCGATTCACAAATCGACCACGATGCAAAATTACGATGAAAATGGAAATTGATTTTTTCTTTAAACGTTCATACTGGACTCGAGATGGGAGTTCAGTTAGAGGAAGAATTTTAAAACAAAAATATATTGACTGTCGACTCGAACTTTGACATCGATGCAAACCTGGACTGCAAATGAAATTAGTATTTTTCTTCAATGTTCAATTTCGATTCGATATAGAATTTGGATGCAAGCAGGAATGTAAAATGAAAATAATTTTTCATTTCAGCTTGAGGAACAAGTTTAATTCAAAACAACATTTTAATTTCAGCTTCACGTTAAACGTCCACTATGACTTGAATTCGAATTACAAGTGAAAAAACTTTCCATTTACTACTGACAATATATGTAAAATTCTACATCGATGCCGACTTAGTAGCTAAATAAAAGTCAAACTTTCCATCAAATTCTAAAAACGGTTTCAGATAAAAATTAGATTCCGGGAAGAATTTAAAAACAAAATTATTTTTAGTTTTAATTCTGAAGATCGATTCACAAATCGACCACGATGCAAAATTACGATGAAAATGGAAATTGATTTTATTTAAACGTTCATACTAGACTCGAGATGGGAATTCAGTTAGAGGAAGATTTTTAAAACAAAAATATATTTACCATGAAATTTGACTGTCGACTCGAACTTTGACATCGATGCAAACCTGGACTGCAAATGAAATTAGTATTTTTCTTCAATGTTCAATTTCGATTCGATATAGAATTTCGATGCAAGATAGAATGCAAAATGAAAATATATTTCCATTCTAGCTTGAGGAAAAAGTGTAATTCAAAACAACATTTCTGTTTGTGCTTAAGTTTAAACGTCCACTATGACTTGAATTCGAATTACAAGTGAAAAAAACTTTCCATTTTCTACTGACAATATATGTAAAATTCTACATCGATGCCGACTTAGTAGCTAAATAAAAGTCAAACTTTCCATCAAATTCTAAAAACGGTTTCAGATAAAAATTAGATTCCGGGAAGAATTTAAAAACAAAATTATTTTTAGTTTTAATTCTGAATATCGATTCACAAATCGACCACGATGCAAAATTACGATGAAAATGGAAATTGATTTTTTCTTTAAACGTTCATACTGGACTCGAGATGGGAGTTCAGTTAGAGGAAGAATTTTAAAACAAAAATATATTGACTGTCGACTCGAACTTTGACATCGATGCAAACCTGGACTGCAAATGAAATTAGTATTTTTCTTCAATGTTCAATTTCGATTCGATATAGAATTTCGATGCAAGCAGGAATGTAAAATGAAAATAATTTTTCATTTCAGCTTGAGGAACAAGTTTAATTCAAAACAACATTTTAATTTCAGCTTCACGTTAAACGTCCACTATGACTTGAATTCGAATTACAAGTGAAAAAACTTTCCATTTACTACTGACAATATATGTAAAATTCTACATCGATGCCGACTTAGTAGCTAAATAAAAGTCAAACTTTCCATCAAATTCTAAAAACGGTTTCAGATAAAAATTAGATTCCGGGAAGAATTTAAAAACAAAATTATTTTTAGTTTTAATTCTGAAGATCGATTCACAAATCGACCACGATGCAAAATTACGATGAAAATGGAAATTGATTTTATTTAAACGTTCATACTAGACTCGAGATGGGAATTCAGTTAGAGGAAGATTTTTAAAACAAAAATATATTTACCATGAAATTTGACTGTCGACTCGAACTTTGACATCGATGCAAACCTGGACTGCAAATGAAATTAGTATTTTTCTTCAATGTTCAATTTCGATTCGATATAGAATTTCGATGCAAGATAGAATGCAAAATGAAAATATATTTCCATTCTAGCTTGAGGAAAAAGTGTAACTCAAAACAACATTTCTGTTTGTGCTTAAGTTTAAACGTCCACTATGACTTGAATTCGAATTACAAGTGAAAAAAACTTTCCATTTTCTACTGACAATATATGTAAAATTCTACATCGATGCCGACTTAGTAGCTAAATAAAAGTCAAACTTTCCATCAAATTCTAAAAACGGTTTCAGATAAAAATTAGATTCCGGGAAGAATTTAAAAACAAAATTATTTTTAGTTTTAATTCTGAAGATCGATTCACAAATCGACCACGATGCAAAATTACGATGAAAATAAAAATTGATATTTTCTTTAAACGTTCATACTCGAATAGAGATTGGAATTCAGTTAGAGGAAGATTTTTAAAACAAAATTGTATTCACCATCAAATTTGACTATCTACTCGAACTTTGACATCGATGCAAACCTGGACTGCAAATGAAATTAGTATTTTTCTTCAATGTTCAATTTCGATTCGATATAGAATTTCGATGCAAGCAGGAATGTAAAATGAAAATAATTTTTCATTTCAGCTTGAGGAACAAGTTTAATTCAAAACAACATTTTAATTTCAGCTTCACGTTAAACGTCCACTATGACTTGAATTCGAATTACAAGTGAAAAAACTTTCCATTTACTACTGACAATATATGTAAAATTCTACATCGATGCCGACTTAGTAGCTAAATAAAAGTCAAACTTTCCATCAAATTCTAAAAACGGTTTCAGATAAAAATTAGATTCCGGGAAGAATTTAAAAACAAAATTATTTTTAGTTTTAATTCTGAATATCGATTCACAAATCGACCACGATGCAAAATTACGATGAAAATGGAAATTGATTTTTTCTTTAAACGTTCATACTGGACTCGATATGGGAATTCAGTTAGAGGAAGAATTTTAAAACAAAATTGTATTCACCATCAAATTTGACTATCTACTCGAACTTTGACATCGATGCAAACCTGGACTGCAAATGAAATTAGTATTTTTCTTCAATGTTCAATTTCGATTCGATATAGAATTTCGATGCAAGCAGGAATGTAAAATGAAAATAATTTTTCATTTCAGCTTGAGGAACAAGTTTAATTCAAAACAACATTTTAATTTCAGCTTCACGTTAAACGTCCACTATGACTTGAATTCGAATTACAAGTGAAAAAACTTTCCATTTACTACTGACAATATATGTAAAATTCTACATCGATGCCGACTTAGTAGCTAAATAAAGGTCAAACTTTCCATCAAATTCTAAAAACGGTTTCAGATAAAAATTAGATTCCGGGAAGAATTTAAAAACAAAATTATTTTTAGTTTTAATTCTGAAGATCGATTCACAAATCGACCACGATGCAAAATTACGATGAAAATGGAAATTGATTTTTTCTTTAAACGTTCATACTGGACTCGAGATGGGAGTTCAGTTAGAGGAAGAATTTTAAAACAAAAATATATTTACCATGAAATTTGACTGTCGACTCGAACTTTGACATCGATGCAAACCTGGACTGCAAATGAAATTAGTATTTTTCTTCAATGTTCAATTTCGATTCGATATAGAATTTCGATGCAAGAAAGAATGTAAAATGAAAATATATTTCCATTCTAGCTTGAGGAAAAATTGTAATTCAAAACAACATTTCTGTTTGTGCTTAAGTTTAAACGTCCACTATGACTTGAATTCGAATTACAAGTGAAAAAAACTTTCCATTTTCTACTGACAATATATGTAAAATTCTACATCGATGCCGACTTAGTAGCCAAATAAAAGTCAAACTTTCCATCAAATTCTAAAAACGGTTTCAGGTAAAAATTAGATTCCGGGAAGAATTTAAGAACAAAAAAATTTTTAGTTTTAAATCTGAATATCGATTCACAAATCGACATCGATGCAAAATTACGATGAAAATGGAAATTGATTTTTTCTTTAAATGTTCATTCTCGACTCGAGATGGGAGTTCAGTTAGAGGAAGAATTTTAAAACAAAAATATATTCACCATCAAATTTGACTATCGACTCGAACTTCGACATCGATGCAAGCCTGGACTGATATTGAAAATATTATTTTTCTTCAATGTTCAATTTCGATTCGATATAGAATTTCGATGCAAGCAGGAATGTAAAATGAAAATAATTTTTCATTTCAGCTTGAGGAACAAGTTTAATTCAAAACAACATTTTAATTTCAGCTTCACGTTAAACGTCCACTATGACTTGAATTCGAATTACAAGTGAAAAAACTTTCCATTTTCTACTGACAATATATGTAAAATTCTACATCGATGCCGACTTAGTAGCTAAATAAAAGTCAAACTTTCCATCAAATTCTAAAAACGGTTTCAGATAAAAATTAGATTCCGGGAAGAATTTAAAAACAAAATTATTTTTAGTTTTAATTCTGAAGATCGATTCACAAATCGACCACGATGCAAAATTACGATGAAAATAAAAATTGATATTTTCTTTAAACGTTCATACTCAACTAGAGATGGGAATTCAGTTAGAGGAAGATTTTTTTAAAAAAATTGTATTCACCATCAAATTTGACTACCTACTCGAACTTTGACATCGATGCAAACCTGGACTGCAAATGAAATTAGTATTTTTCTTCAATGTTAAATTTCGATGCAAGCAGGAATGTAAAATGAAAATAATTTTTCATTTCAGCTTGAGGAACAAGTTTAATTCAAAACAACATTTTAATTTCAGCTTCACGTTAAACGTCCACTATGACTTGAATTCGACTTACAAGTGAAAAAACTTTCCATTTACTACTGACAATATATGTAAAATTCTACATCGATGCCGACTTAGTAGCTAAATAAAAGTCAAACTTTCCATCAAATTCTAAAAACGGTTTCAGATAAAAATTAGATTCCGGGAAGAATTTAAAAACAAAATTATTTTTAGTTTTAATTCTGAAGATCGATTCACAAATCGACCATGATGCAAAATTACGATGAAAATAAAAATTGACTTTTTTTAAACGTTCATACTGGACTCGATATGGGAATTCAGTTAGAGGAAGAATTTTAAAACAAAAATATATTTACCATGAAATTTGACTGTCGACTCGAACTTTGACATCGATGCAAACCTGGACTGCAAATGAAATTAGTATTTTTCTTCAATGTTCAACTTCGATTCGATATAGAATTTCGATGCAAGATAGAATGCAAAATGAAAATATATTTCCATTCTAGCTTGAGGAAAAAGTGTAATTCAAAACAACATTTCCGTTTGTGCTTAAGTTTAAACGTCCACTATGACTTGAATTCGAATTACAAGTGAAAAAAACTTTCCATTTTCTACTGACAATACATGTAAAATTCTACATCGATACCGACTTAGTAGCCAAATAAAAGTCAAACTTTCCATCAAATTCTAAAAACGGTTTCAGATAAAAATTAGATTCCGGGAAGAATTTAAAAACAAAATTATTTTTAGTTTTAATTCTGAAGATCGATTCACAAATCCACCACGATGCAAAATTACGATGAAAATAAAAATTGACTTTATTTAAACGTTCATACTAGACTCGAGATGGGAATTCAGTTAGAGGAAGAATTTTAAAACAAAAATATATTTACCATGAAATTTGACTGTCGACTCGAACTTTGACATCGATGCAAACCTGGACTGCAAATGAAATTAGTATTTTTCTTCAATGTTCAATTTCGATTCGATATAGAATTTCGATGCAAGATAGAATGCAAAATGAAAATATATTTCCATTCTAGCTTGAGGAAAAAGTGTAATTCAAAACAACATTTCTGTTTGTGCTTAAGTTTAAACGTCCACTATGACTTGAATTCGAATTACAAGTGAAAAAAACTTTCCATTTTCTACTGACAATATATGTAAAATTCTACATCGATGCCGACTTAGTAGCTAAATAAAAGTCAAACTTTCCATCAAATTCTAAAAACGGTTTCAGATAAAAATTAGATTCCGGGAAGAATTTAAAAACAAAATTATTTTTAGTTTTAATTCTGAAGATCGATTCACAAATCGACCACGATGCAAAATTACGATGAAAATAAAAATTGATATTTTCTTTAAACGTTCATACTCGAATAGAGATTGGAATTCAGTTAGAGGAAGATTTTTAAAACAAAATTGTATTCACCATCAAATTTGACTATCTACTCGAACTTTGACATCGATGCAAACCTGGACTGCAAATGAAATTAGTATTTTTCTTCAATGTTCAATTTCGATTCGATATAGAATTTCGATGCAAGCAGGAATGTAAAATGAAAATAATTTTTCATTTCAGCTTGAGGAACAAGTTTAATTCAAAACAACATTTTAATTTCAGCTTCACGTTAAACGTCCACTATGACTTGAATTCGAATTACAAGTGAAAAAACTTTCCATTTACTACTGACAATATATGTAAAATTCTACATCGATGCCGACTTAGTAGCTAAATAAAAGTCAAACTTTCCATCAAATTCTAAAAACGGTTTCAGATAAAAATTAGATTCCGGAAAGAATTTAAAAACAAAATTATTTTTAGTTTTAATTCTAAAGATCGATTCACAAATCGACCACGATGCAAAATTACGATGAAAATAAAAATTGATATTTTCTTTAAACGTTCATACTCGACTAGAGATGGGAATTCAGTTAGAGGAAGATTTTTAAAACAAAATTGTATTCACCATCAAATTTGACTATCTACTCGAACTTTGACATCGATGCAAACCTGGACTGCAAATGAAATTAGTATTTTTCTTCAATGTTCAATTTCGATTCGATATAGAATTTCGATGCAAGCAGGAATGTAAAATGAAAATAATTTTTCATTTCAGCTTGAGGAACAAGTTTAATTCAAAACAACATTTTAATTTCAGCTTCACGTTAAACGTCCACTATGACTTGAATTCGAATTACAAGTGAAAAAACTTTCCATTTACTACTGACAATATATGTAAAATTCTACATCGATGCCGACTTAGTAGCTAAATAAAAGTCAAACTTTCCATCAAATTCTAAAAACGGTTTCAGATAAAAATTAGATTCCGGGAAGAATTTAAAAACAAAATTATTTTTAGTTTTAATTCTGAAGATCGATTCACAAATCGACCACGATGCAAAATTACGATGAAAATGGAAATTGATTTTTTCTTTAAACGTTCATACTGGACTCGAGATGGGAGTTCAGTTAGAGGAAGAATTTTAAAACAAAAATATATTTACCATGAAATTTGACTGTCGAATCGAACTTTGACATCGATGCAAACCTGGACTGCAAATGAAATTAGTATTTTTCTTCAATGTTCAATTTCGATTCGATATAGAATTTCGATGCAAGATAGAATGTAAAATGAAAATATATTTCCATTCTAGCTTGAGGAAAAATTGTAATTCAAAACAACATTTCTGTTTGTGCTTAAGTTTAAACGTCCACTATGACTTGAATTCGAATTACAAGTGAAAAAACTTTCCATTTTCTACTGACAATATATGTAAAATTCTACATCGATGCCGACTTAGTAGCCAAACAAAAGTCAAACTTTCCATCAAATTCTAAAAACGGTTTCAGATAAAAATTAGATTCCGGGAAGAATTTAAGAACAAAAATTTTTTTAGTTTTAATTCTGAATATCGATTCACAAATCGACATCGATGCAAAATTACGATGAAAATGGAAATTGATTTTTTCTTTAAATGTTCATTCTCGACTCGAGATGGGAGTTCAGTTAGAGGAAGAATTTTAAAACAAAAATATATTCACCATCGAATTTGACTATCGACTCGAACTTCGACATCGATGCAAGCCTGGACTGATATTGAAAATATTATTTTTCTTCAATGTTCAATTTCGATTCGATATAGAATTTCGATGCAAGCAGGAATGTAAAATGAAAATAATTTATCATTTCAGCTTGAGGAACAAGTTTAATTCAAAACAACATTTTAATTTCAGCTTCATGTTAAACGTCCACTATGACTTGAATTCGAATTACAAGTGAAAAAACTTTCCATTTACTACTGACAATATATGTAAAATTCTACATCGATGCCGACTTAGTAGCTAAATAAAAGTCAAACTTTCCATCAAATTCTAAAAACGGTTTCAGATAAAAATTAGATTCCGGGAAGAATTTAAAAACAAAATTATTTTTAGTTTTAATTCTGAAGATCGATTCACAAATCGACCACGATGCAAAATTACGATGACAATAAAAATTGATATTTTCTTTAAACGTTCATACTCAACTAGAGATGGGAATTCAGTTAGAGGAAGATTTTTTAAAAAAAATTGTATTCACCATCAAATTTGACTACCTACTCGAACTTTGACATCGATGCAAACCTGGACTGCAAATGAAATTAGTATTTT
Organism: Allacma fusca; assembly: GCA_947179485.1. Lineage (NCBI taxonomy): Eukaryota > Metazoa > Arthropoda > Collembola > Symphypleona > Sminthuridae > Allacma > Allacma fusca. The sequence continues at coordinate 32,395,906 of OX359248.1, forward strand.
TCTTCAATGTTAAATTTCGATTCGATATAGAATTTCGATGCAAGCAGGAATGTAAAATGAAAATAATTTTTCATTTCAGCTTGAGGAACAAGTTTAATTCAAAACAACATTTTAATTTCAGCTTCACGTTAAACGTCCACTATGACTTGAATTCGAATTACAAGTGAAAAAACTTTCCATTTACTACTGACAATATATGTAAAATTCTACATCGATGCCGACTTAGTAGCTAAATAAAAGTCAAACTTTCCATCAAATTCTAAAAACGGTTTCAGATAAAAATTAGATTCCGGGAAGAATTTAAAAACAAAATTATTTTTAGTTTTAATTCTGAAGATCGATTCACAAATCGACCACGATGCAAAATTACGATGAAAATGGAAATTGATTTTTTCTTTAAACGTTCATACTGGACTCGAGATGGGAGTTCAGTTAGAGGAAGAATTTTAAAACAAAAATATATTTACCATGAAATTTGACTGTCGACTCGAACTTTGACATCGATGCAAACCTGGACTGCAAATGAAATTAGTATTTTTCTTCAATGTTCAATTTCGATTCGATATAGAATTTCGATGCAAGATAGAATGCAAAATGAAAATATATTTCCATTCTAGCTTGAGGAAAAAGTGTAATTCAAAACAACATTTCTGTTTGTGCTTAAGTTTAAACGTCCACTATGACTTGAATTCGAATTACAAGTGAAAAAAACTTTCCATTTTCTACTGACAATATATGTAAAATTCTACATCGATGCCGACTTAGTAGCTAAATAAAAGTCAAACTTTCCATCAAATTCTAAAAACGGTTTCAGATAAAAATTAGATTCCGGGAAGAATTTAAAAACAAAATTATTTTTAGTTTTAATTCTGAAGATCGATTCACAAATCGACCACGATGCAAAATTACGATGAAAATAAAAATTGATATTTTCTTTAAACGTTCATACTCGAATAGAGATTGGAATTCAGTTAGAGGAAGATTTTTAAAACAAAATTGTATTCACCATCAAATTTGACTATCTACTCGAACTTTGACATCGATGCAAACCTGGACTGCAAATGAAATTAGTATTTTTCTTCAATGTTCAATTTCGATTCGATATAGAATTTCGATGCAAGCAGGAATGTAAAATGAAAATAATTTTTCATTTCAGCTTGAGGAACAAGTTTAATTCAAAACAACATTTTAATTTCAGCTTCACGTTAAACGTCCACTATGACTTGAATTCGAATTACAAGTGAAAAAACTTTCCATTTACTACTGACAATATATGTAAAATTCTACATCGATGCCGACTTAGTAGCTAAATAAAAGTCAAACTTTCCATCAAATTCTAAAAACGGTTTCAGATAAAAATTAGATTCCGGGAAGAATTTAAAAACAAAATTATTTTTACTTTTAATTCTGAAGATCGATTCACAAATCGACCACGATGCAAAATTACGATGAAAATAAAAATTGATATTTTCTTTAAACGTTCATACTCAACTAGAGATGGGAATTCAGTTAGAGGAAGATTTTTTAAAAAAAATTGTATTCACCATCAAATTTGACTACCTACTCGAACTTTGACATCGATGCAAACCTGGACTGCAAATGAAATTAGTATTTTTCTTCAATGTTAAATTTCGATTCGATATAGAATTTCGATGCAAGCAGGAATGTAAAATGAAAATAATTTTTCATTTCAGCTTGAGGAACAAGTTTAATTCAAAACAACATTTTAATTTCAGCTTCACGTTAAACGTCCACTATGACTTGAATTCGAATTACAAGTGAAAAAACTTTCCATTTACTACTGACAATATATGTAAAATTCTACATCGATGCCGACTTAGTAGCTAAATAAAAGTCAAACTTTCCATCAAATTCTAAAAACGGTTTCAGATAAAAATTAGATTCCGGGAAGAATTTAAAAACAAAATTATTTTTAGTTTTAATTCTGAAGATCGATTCACAAATCGACCACGATGCAAAATTACGATGAAAATGGAAATTGATTTTTTCTTTAAACGTTCATACTGGACTCGAGATGGGAGTTCAGTTAGAGGAAGAATTTTAAAACAAAAATATATTTACCATGAAATTTGACTGTCGACTCGAACTTTGACATCGATGCAAACCTGGACTGCAAATGAAATTAGTATTTTTCTTCAATGTTCAATTTCGATTCGATATAGAATTTCGATGCAAGATAGAATGTAAAATGAAAATATATTTCCATTCTAGCTTGAGGAAAAATTGTAATTCAAAACAACATTTCTGTTTGTGCTTAAGTTTAAACGTCCACTATGACTTGAATTCGAATAACAAGTGAAAAAAACTTTCCATTTTCTACTGACAATATATGTAAAATTCTACATCGATGCCGACTTAGTAGCCAAATAAAAGTCAAACTTTCCATCAAATTCTAAAAACGGTTTCAGATAAAAATTAGATTCCGGGAAGAATTTAAGAACAAAAAATTTTTTAGTTTTAATTCTGAATATCGATTCACAAATCGACATCGATGCAAAATTACGATGAAAATGGAAATTGATTTTTTCTTTAAATGTTCATTCTCGACTCGAGATGGGAGTTCAGTTAGAGGAAGAATTTTAAAACAAAAATATATTCACCATCAAATTTGACTATCGACTCGAACTTCGACATCGATGCAAGCCTGGACTGATATTGAAAATATTATTTTTCTTCAATGTTCAATTTCGATTCGATATAGAATTTCGATGCAAGCAGGAATGTAAAATGAAAATAATTTATCATTTCAGCTTGAGGAACAAGTTTAATTCAAAACAACATTTTAATTTCAGCTTCATGTTAAACGTCCACTATGACTTGAATTCGAATTACAAGTGAAAAAACTTTCCATTTACTACTGACAATATATGTAAAATTCTACATCGATGCCGACTTAGTAGCTAAATAAAAGTCAAACTTTCCATCAAATTCTAAAAACGGTTTCAGATAAAAATTAGATTCCGGGAAGAATTTAAAAACAAAATTATTTTTAGTTTTAATTCTGAAGATCGATTCACAAATCGACCACGATGCAAAATTACGATGACAATAAAAATTGATATTTTCTTTAAACGTTCATACTCAACTAGAGATGGGAATTCAGTTAGAGGAAGATTTTTTAAAAAAAATTGTATTCACCATCAAATTTGACTACCTACTCGAACTTTGACATCGATGCAAACCTGGACTGCAAATGAAATTAGTATTTTTCTTCAATGTTAAATTTCGATTCGATATAGAATTTCGATGCAAGCAGGAATGTAAAATGAAAATAATTTTTCATTTCAGCTTGAGGAACAAGTTTAATTCAAAACAACATTTTAATTTCAGCTTCACGTTAAACGTCCACTATGACTTGAATTCGAATTACAAGTGAAAAAACTTTCCATTTACTACTGACAATATATGTAAAATTCTACATCGATGCCGACTTAGTAGCTAAATAAAAGTCAAACTTTCCATCAAATTCTAAAAACGGTTTCAGATAAAAATTAGATTCCGGGAAGAATTTAAAAACAAAATTATTTTTAGTTTTAATTCTGAAGATCGATTCACAAATCGACCACGATGCAAAATTACGATGAAAATGGAAATTGATTTTTTCTTTAAACGTTCATACTGGACTCGAGATGGGAGTTCAGTTAGAGGAAGAATTTTAAAACAAAAATATATTTACCATGAAATTTGACTGTCGACTCGAACTTTGACATCGATGCAAACCTGGACTGCAAATGAAATTAGTATTTTTCTTCAATGTTCAATTTCGATTCGATATAGAATTTCGATGCAAGATAGAATGTAAAATGAAAATATATTTCCATTCTAGCTTGAGGAAAAATTGTAATTCAAAACAACATTTCTGTTTGTGCTTAAGTTTAAACGTCCACTATGACTTGAATTCGAATTACAAGTGAAAAAAACTTTCCATTTTCTACTGACAATATATGTAAAATTCTACATCGATGCCGACTTAGTAGCCAAATAAAAGTCAAACTTTCCATCAAATTCTAAAAACGGTTTCAGATAAAAATTAGATTCCGGGAAGAATTTAAGAACAAAAAAATTTTTAGTTTTAATTCTGAATATCGATTCACAAATCGACATCGATGCAAAATTACGATGAAAATGGAAATTGATTTTTTCTTTAAATGTTCATTCTCGACTCGAGATGGGAGTTCAGTTAGAGGAAGAATTTTAAAACAAAAATATATTCACCATCAAATTTGACTATCGACTCGAACTTCGACATCGATGCAAGCCTGGACTGATATTGAAAATATTATTTTTCTTCAATGTTCAATTTCGATTCGATATAGAATTTCGATGCAAGCAGGAATGTAAAATGAAAATAATTTATCATTTCAGCTTGAGGAACAAGTTTAATTCAAAACAACATTTTAATTTCAGCTTCATGTTAAACGTCCACTATGACTTGAATTCGAATTACAAGTGAAAAAACTTTCCATTTACTACTGACAATATATGTAAAATTCTACATCGATGCCGACTTAGTAGCTAAATAAAAGTCAAACTTTCCATCAAATTCTAAAAACGGTTTCAGATAAAAATTAGATTCCGGGAAGAATTTAAAAACAAAATTATTTTTAGTTTTAATTCTGAAGATCGATTCACAAATCGACCACGATGCAAAATTACGATGACAATAAAAATTGATATTTTCTTTAAACGTTCATACTCAACTAGAGATGGGAATTCAGTTAGAGGAAGATTTTTTAAAAAAAATTGTATTCACCATCAAATTTGACTATCTACTCGAACTTTGACATCGATGCAAACCTGGACTGCAAATGAAATTAGTATTTTTCTTCAATGTTAAATTTCGATTCGATATAGAATTTCGATGCAAGCAGGAATGTAAAATGAAAATAATTTTTCATTTCAGCTTGAGGAACAAGTTTAATTCAAAACAACATTTTAATTTCAGCTTCACGTTAAACGTCCACTATGACTTGAATTCGAATTACAAGTGAAAAAACTTTCCATTTACTACTGACAATATATGTAAAATTCTACATCGATGCCGACTTAGTAGCCAAATAAAAGTCAAACTTTCCATCAAATTCTAAAAACGGTTTCAGATAAAAATTAGATTCCGGGAAGAATTTAAGAACAAAAAAATTTTTAGTTTTAATTCTGAATATCGATTCACAAATCGACATCGATGCAAAATTACGATGAAAATGGAAATTGATTTTTTCTTTAAATGTTCATTCTCGACTCGAGATGGGAGTTCAGTTAGAGGAAGAATTTTAAAACAAAAATATATTCACCATCAAATTTGACTATCGACTCGAACTTCGACATCGATGCAAGCCTGGACTGATATTGAAAATATTATTTTTCTTCAATGTTCAATTTCGATTCGATATAGAATTTCGATGCAAGCAGGAATGTAAAATGAAAATAATTTATCATTTCAGCTTGAGGAACAAGTTTAATTCAAAACAACATTTTAATTTCAGCTTCATGTTAAACGTCCACTATGACTTGAATTCGAATTACAAGTGAAAAAACTTTCCATTTACTACTGACAATATATGTAAAATTCTACATCGATGCCGACTTAGTAGCTAAATAAAAGTCAAACTTTCCATCAAATTCTAAAAACGGTTTCAGATAAAAATTAGATTCCGGGAAGAATTTAAAAACAAAATTATTTTTAGTTTTAATTCTGAAGATCGATTCACAAATCGACCACGATGCAAAATTACGATGACAATAAAAATTGATATTTTCTTTAAACGTTCATACTCAACTAGAGATGGGAATTCAGTTAGAGGAAGATTTTTTAAAAAAAATTGTATTCACCATCAAATTTGACTACCTACTCGAACTTTGACATCGATGCAAACCTGGACTGCAAATGAAATTAGTATTTTTCTTCAATGTTAAATTTCGATTCGATATAGAATTTCGATGCAAGCAGGAATGTAAAATGAAAATAATTTTTCATTTCAGCTTGAGGAACAAGTTTAATTCAAAACAACATTTTAATTTCAGCTTCACGTTAAACGTCCACTATGACTTGAATTCGAATTACAAGTGAAAAAACTTTCCATTTACTACTGACAATATATGTAAAATTCTACATCGATGCCGACTTAGTAGCCAAATAAAAGTCAAACTTTCCATCAAATTCTAAAAACGGTTTCAGATAAAAATTAGATTCCGGGAAGAATTTAAAAACAAAATTATTTTTAGTTTTAATTCTGAAGATCGATTCACAAATCGACCACGATGCAAAATTACGATGAAAATGGAAATTGATTTTTTCTTTAAACGTTCATTCTCGACTCGAGATGGGAGTTCAGTTAGAGGAAGATTTTTAAAACAAAAATATATTCACCATCAAATTTGACTATCGACTCGAACTTCGACATCGATGCAAGCCTGGACTGATATTGAAAATATTATTTTTCTTCAATGTTCAATTTCGATTCGATATAGAATTTGGATGCAAGCAGGAATGTAAAATGGAAATAATTTTTCATTTCAGCTTGAGGAACAAGTTTAATTCAAAACAACATTTTAATTTCAGCTTCACGTTAAACGTCCACTATGACTTGAATTCGAATTACAATTGAAAAAACTTTCCATTTACTACTGACAATATATGTAAAATTCTACATCGATGCCGACTTAGTAGCTAAATAAAAGTCAAACTTTCCATCAAATTCTAAAAACGGTTTCGGATAAAAATTAGATGCCGGGAAGAATTTAAGAACAAAAAAGTTTTTAGTTTTAATTCTGAATATCGATTCACAAATCGACATCGATGCAAAATTACGATGAAAATGGAAATTGATTTTTTCTTTAAACGTTCATTCTCGACTCGAGATGGGAGTTCAGTTAGAGGAAGAATTTTAAAACAAAAATATATTCACCATCAAATTTGACTATCGACTCGAACTTCGACATCGATGCAAGCCTGGACTGATATTGAAAATATTTTTTTCTTCAATGTTCAATTTCGATTCGATATAGAATTTCGATGCAAGCAGGAATGTAAAATGAAAATAATTTTTCATTTCAGCTTGAGGAACAAGTTTAATTCAAAACAACATTTTAATTTCAGCTTCACGTTAAACGTCCACTATGACTTGAATTCGAATTACAAGTGAAAAAACTTTCCATTTACTACTGACAATATATGTAAAATTCTACATCGATGCCGACTTAGTAGCTAAATAAAAGTCAAACTTTCCATCAAATTCTAAAAACGGTTTCAGATAAAAATTAGATTCCGGGAAGAATTTAAAAACAAAATTATTTTTAGTTTTAATTCTGAATATCGATTCACAAATCGACATCGATGCAAAATTACGATGAAAATGGAAATTGATTTTTTCTTTAAATGTTCATTCTCGACTCGAGATGGGAGTTCAGTTAGAGGAAGAATTTTAAAACAAAAATATATTCACCATCAAATTTGACTATCGACTCGAACTTCGACATCGATGCAAGCCTGGACTGATATTGAAAATATTTTTTTCTTCAATGTTCAATTTCGATTCGATATAGAATTTCGATGCAAGCAGGAATGTAAAATGAAAATAATTTTTCATTTCAGCTTGAGGAACAAGTTTAATTCAAAACAACATTTTAATTTCAGCTTCACGTTAAACGTCCACTATGACTTGAATTCGAATTACAAGTGAAAAAACTTTCCATTTACTACTGACAATATATGTAAAATTCTACATCGATGCCGACTTAGTAGCTAAATAAAAGTCAAACTTTCCATCAAATTCTAAAAACGGTTTCAGATAAAAATTAGATTCCGGGAAGAATTTAAAAACAAAATTATTTTTAGTTTTAATTCTGAATATCGATTCACAAATCGACATCGATGCAAAATTACGATGAAAATGGAAATTGATTTTTTCTTTAAATGTTCATTCTCGACTCGAGATGGGAGTTCAGTTAGAGGAAGAATTTTAAAACAAAAATATATTCACCATCAAATTTGACTATCGACTCGAACTTCGACATCGATGCAAGCCTGGACTGATATTGAAAATATTTTTTTCTTCAATGTTCAATTTCGATTCGATATAGAATTTCGATGCAAGCAGGAATGTAAAATGAAAATAATTTTTCATTTCAGCTTGAGGAACAAGTTTAATTCAAAACAACATTTTTATTTCAGCTTCATGTTAAACGTCCACTATGACTTGAATTCGAATTACAAGTGAAAAAACTTTCCATTTACTACTGACAATATATGTATAATTCTACATCGATGCCGACTTAGTAGCTAAATAAAAGTCAAACTTTCCATCAAATTCTAAAAACGGTTTCAGATAAAAATTAGATTCCGGGAAGAATTTAAAAACAAAATTATTTTTAGTTTTAATTCTGAAGATCGATTCACAAATCGACCACGATGCAAAATTACGATGACAATAAAAATTGATATTTTCTTTAAACGTTCATACTCAACTAGAGATGGGAATTCAGTTAGAGGAAGATTTTTAAAAAAAAATTGTATTCACCATCAAATTTGACTACCTACTCGAACTTTGACATCGATGCAAACCTGGACTGCAAATGAAATTAGTATTTTTCTTCAATGTTAAATTTCGATTCGATATAGAATTTCGATGCAAGCAGGAATGTAAAATGAAAATAATTTTTCATTTCAGCTTGAGGAACAAGTTTAATTCAAAACAACATTTTAATTTCAGCTTCACGTTAAACGTCCACTATGACTTGAATTCGAATTACAAGTGAAAAAACTTTCCATTTACTACTGACAATATATGTAAAATTCTACATCGATGCCGACTTAGTAGCTAAATAAAAGTCAAACTTTCCATCAAATTCTAAAAACGGTTTCAGATAAAAATTAGATTCCGGGAAGAATTTAAGAACAAAAAAGTTTTTAGTTTTAATTCTGAATATCGATTCACAAATCGACATCGATGCAAAATTACGATGAAAATGGAAATTGATTTTTTCTTTAAACGTTCATTCTCGACTCGAGATGGGAGTTCAGTTAGAGGAAGAATTTTAAAACAAAAATATATTCACCATCAAATTTGACTATCGACTCGAACTTCGACATCGATGCAAGCCTGGACTGATGTTGAAAATATTATTTTTCTTCAATGTTCAATTTCGATTCGATATAGAATTTGGATGCAAGCAGGAATGTAAAATGAAAATAATTTTTCATTTCAGCTTGAGGAACAAGTTTAATTCAAAACAACATTTTAATTTCATTTTCACGTTAAACGTCCACTATGACTTGAATTCGAATTACAAGTGAAAAAACTTTCCATTTACTACTGACAATATATGTAAAATTCTACATCGATGCCGACTTAGTAGCTAAATAAAAGTCAAACTTTCCATCAAATTCTAAAAACGGTTTCAGATAAAAATTAGATTCCGGGAAGAATTTAAGAACAAAAAATTTTTTAGTTTTAATTCTGAATATCGATTCACAAATCGACATCGATGCAAAATTACGATGAAAATGGAAATTGATTTTTTCTTTAAATGTTCATTCTCGACTCGAGATGGGAGTTCAGTTAGAGGAAGAATTTTAAAACAAAAATATATTCACCATCAAATTTGACAATCGACTCGAATTTCGACATCGATGCAAGCCTGGACTGATATTGAAAATATTGTTTTTCTTCAATGTTCAATTTCGATTCGATATAGAATTTGGATGCAAGCAGGAATGTAAAATGAAAATAATTTTTCATTTCAGCTTGAGGAACAAGTTTAATTCAAAACAACATTTTAATTTCAGCTTCACGTTAAACGTCCACTATGACTTGAATTCGAATTACAAGTGAAAAAACTTTCCATTTACTACTGACAATATATGTAAAATTCTACATCGATGCCGACTTAGTAGCTAAATAAAAGTCAAACTTTCCATCAAATTCTAAAAACGGTTTCAGATAAAAATTAGATGCCGGGAAGAATTTAAGAACAAAAAAGTTTTTAGTTTTAATTCTGAATATCGATTCACAAATCGACATCGATGCAAAATTACGATGAAAATGGAAATTGATTTTTTCTTTAAACGTTCATTCTCGACTCGAGATGGGAGTTCAGTTAGAGGAAGAATTTTAAAACAAAAATATATTCACCATCAAATTTGACTATCGACTCGAACTTCCACATCGATGCAAGCCTCGACTGATATTGAAAATATTATTTTTCTTCAATGTTCAATTTCGATTCGATATAGAATTTGGATGCAAGCAGGAATGTAAAATGAAAATAATTTTTCATTTCAGCTTGAGGAACAAGTTTAATTCAAAACAACATTTTAATTTCATTTTCACGTTAAACGTCCACTATGACTTGAATTCGAATTACAAGTGAAAAAACTTTCCATTTACTACTGACAATATATGTAAAGTTCTACATCGATGCCGACTTAGTAGCTAAATAAAAGTCAAACTTTCCATCAAATTCTAAAAACGGTTTCAGATAAAAATTAGATTCCGGAAAGAATTTAAAAACAAAATTATTTTTAGTTTTAATTCTGAAGATCGATTCACAAATCGACCACGATGCAGAATTACGATGAAAATGGAAATTGATATTTTCTTTAAACGTTCATACTCGACTAGAGATGGGAATTCAGTTAGAGGAAGATTTTAAAAACAAAATTGTATTCAACATCAAATTTGACTATCTACTCGAACTTTGACATCGATGCAAACCTGGACTGCAAATGAAATTAGTATTTTTCTTCAATGTTCAATTTCGATTCGATATAGAATTTCGATGCAAGCAGGAATGTAAAATGAAAATAATTTTTCATTTCAGCTTGAAGAACAAGTTTAATTCAAAACAACATTTTAATTTCAGCTTCACGTTAAACGTCCACTATGACTTGAATTCGAATTACAAGTGAAAAAACTTTCCATTTACTACTGACAATATATGTAAAGTTCTACATCGATGCCGACTTAGTAGCTAAATAAAAGTCAAACTTTCCATCAAATTCTAAAAACGGTTTCAGATAAAAATTAGATTCCGGGAAGAATTTAAAAACAAAATTGTTTTTAGTTTTAATTCTGAAGATCGATTCACAAATCGACCACGATGCAAAATTACGATGAAAATGGAAATTGATATTTTCTTTAAACGTTCATACTCGACTAGAGATGGGAATTCAGTTAGAGGAAGATTTTAAAAACAAAATTGTATTCAACATCAAATTTGACTATCTACTCGAACTTTGACATCGATGCAAACCTGGACTGCAAATGAAATTAGTATTTTTCTTCAATGTTCAATTTCGATTCGATATAGAATTTCGATGCAAGCAGGAATGTAAAATGAAAATAATTTTTCATTTCAGCTTGAAGAACAAGTTTAATTCAAAACAACATTTTAATTTCAGCTTCACGTTAAACGTCCACTATGACTTGAATTCGAATTACAAGTGAAAAAACTTTCCATTTACTACTGACAATATATGTAAAGTTCTACATCGATGCCGACTTAGTAGCTAAATAAAAGTCAAACTTTCCATCAAATTCTAAAAACGGTTTCAGATAAAAATTAGATTCCGGGAAGAATTTAAAAACAAAATTGTTTTTAGTTTTAATTCTGAAGATCGATTCACAAATCGACCACGATGCAAAATTACGATGAAAATAAAAATTGATTTTTTCTTTAAACGTTCATACTCGACTAGAGATGGGAATTCAGTTAGAGGAAGATTTTAAAAACAAAATTGTATTCAACATCAAATTTGACTATCTACTCGAACTTTGACATCGATGCAAACCTGGACTGCAAATGAAATTAGTATTTTTCTTCAATGTTCAATTTCGATTCGATATAGAATTTCGATGCAAGCAGGAATGTAAAATGAAAATAATTTTTCATTTCAGCTTGAAGAACAAGTTTAATTCAAAACAACATTTTAATTTCAGCTTCACGTTAAACGTCCACTATGACTTGAATTCGAATTACAAGTGAAAAAACTTTCCATTTACTACTGACAATATATGTAAAATTCTACATCGATGCCGACTTAGTAGCTAAATAAAAGTCAAACTTTCCATCAAATTCTAAAAACGGTTTCAGATAAAAATTAGATGCCGGGAAGAATTTAAGAACAAAAAAGTTTTTAGTTTTAATTCTGAATATCGATTCACAAATCGACCACGATGCAAAATTACGATGAAAATAAAAATTGATTTTTTCTTTAAACGTTCATACTCGACTAGAGATGGGAATTCAGTTAGAGGAAGATTTTAAAAACAAAATTGTATTCAACATCAAATTTGACTATCTACTCGAACTTTGACATCGATGCAAACCTGGACTGCAAATGAAATTAGTATTTTTCTTCAATGTTCAATTTCGATTCGATATAGAATTTCGATGCAAGCAGGAATGTAAAATGAAAATAATTTTTCATTTCAGCTTGAAGAACAAGTTTAATTCAAAACAACATTTTAATTTCAGCTTCACGTTAAACGTCCACTATGACTTGAATTCGAATTACAAGTGAAAAAACTTTCCATTTACTACTGACAATATATGTAAAATTCTACATCGATGCCGACTTAGTAGCTAAATAAAAGTCAAACTTTCCATCAAATTCTAAAAACGGTTTCAGATAAAAATTAGATGCCGGGAAGAATTTAAGAACAAAAAAGTTTTTAGTTTTAATTCTGAATATCGATTCACAAATCGACATCGATGCAAAATTACGATGAAAATGGAAATTGATTTTTTCTTTAAACGTTCATTCTCGACTCGAGATGGGAGTTCAGTTAGAGGAAGAATTTTAAAACAAAAATATACTCACCATCAAATTTGACTATCGACTCGAACTTCCACATCGATGCAAGAATGGACTGATATTGAAAATATTATTTTTCTTCAATGTTCAATTTCGATTCGATATAGAATTTCGATGCAAGCAGGAATGTAAAATGAAAATAATTTTTCATTTCAGCTTGAGGAACAAGTTTAATTCAAAACAACATTTTAATTTCAGCTTCACGTTAAACGTCCACTATGACTTGAATTCGAATTACAAGTGAAAAAACTTTCCATTTACTACTGACAATATATGTAAAATTCTACATCGATGCCGACTTAGTAGCTAAATAAAAGTCAAACTTTCCATCAAATTCTAAAAACGGTTTCAGATAAAAATTAGATGCCGGGAAGAATTTAAGAACAAAAAAGTTTTTAGTTTTAATTCTGAATATCGATTCACAAATCGACATCGATGCAAAATTACGATGAAAATGGAAATTGATTTTTTCTTTAAACGTTCATTCTCGACTCGAGATGGGAGTTCAGTTAGAGGAAGAATTTTAAAACAAAAATATATTCACCATCAAATTTGACTATCGACTCGAACTTCCACATCGATGCAAGAATGGACTGATATTGAAAATATTATTTTTCTTCAATGTTCAATTTCGATTCGATATAGAATTTCGATGCAAGCAGGAATGTAAAATGAAAATAATTTTTCATTTCAGCTTGAGGAACAAGTTTAATTCAAAACAACATTTTAATTTCAGCTTCACGTTAAACGTCCACTATGACTTGAATTCGAATTACAAGTGAAAAAACTTTCCATTTACTACTGACAATATATGTAAAATTCTACATCGATGCCGACTTAGTAGCTAAATAAAAGTCAAACTTTCCATCAAATTCTAAAAACGGTTTCAGATAAAAATTAGATTCCGGGAAGAATTTAAAAACAAAATTATTTTTAGTTTTAATTCTAAAGATCGATTCACAAATCGACCACGATGCAAAATTACGATGAAAATGGAAATTGATTTTTTCTTTAAACGTTCATACTGGACTCGAGATGGGAGTTCAGTTAGAGGAAGATTTTTAAAACAAAAATGTATTTACCATGAAATTTGACTGTCGACTCGAACTTTGACATCGATGCAAACCTGGACTGCAAATGAAATTAGTATTTTTCTTCAATGTTCAATTTCGATTCGATATAGAATTTCGATGCAAGATAGAATGCAAAATGAAAATATATTTCCATTCTAGCTTGAGGAAAAAGTGTAATTCAAAACAACATTTCTGTTTGTGCTTAAGTTTAAACGTCCACTATGACTTGAATTCGAATTACAAGTGAAAAAACTTTCCATTTACTACTGACAATATATGTAAAATTCTACATCGATGCCGACTTAGTAGCTAAATAAAAGTCAAACTTTCCATCAAATTCTAAAAACGGTTTCAGATAAAAATTAGATGCCGGGAAGAATTTAAGAACAAAAAAGTTTTTAGTTTTAATTCTGAATATCGATTCACAAATCGACATCGATGCAAAATTACGATGAAAATGGAAATTGATTTTTTCTTTAAACGTTCATTCTCGACTCGAGATGGGAGTTCAGTTAGAGGAAGAATTTTAAAACAAAAATATATTCACCATCAAATTTGACTATCGACTCGAACTTCCACATCGATGCAAGAATGGACTGATATTGAAAATATTATTTTTCTTCAATGTTCAATTTCGATTCGATATAGAATTTCGATGCAAGCAGGAATGTAAAATGAAAATAATTTTTCATTTCAGCTTGAGGAACAAGTTTAATTCAAAACAACATTTTAATTTCAGCTTCACGTTAAACGTCCACTATGACTTGAATTCGAATTACAAGTGAAAAAACTTTCCATTTACTACTGACAATATATGTAAAATTCTACATCGATGCCGACTTAGTAGCTAAATAAAAGTCAAACTTTCCATCAAATTCTAAAAACGGTTTCAGATAAAAATTAGATGCCGGGAAGAATTTAAAAACAAAATTATTTTTAGTTTTAATTCTAAAGATCGATTCACAAATCGACCACGATGCAAAATTACGATGAAAATAAAAATTGATATTTTCTTTAAACGTTCATACTCGACTAGAGATGGGAATTCAGTTAGAGGAAGATTTTTAAAACAAAATTGTATTCACCATCAAATTTGACTATCTACTCGAACTTTGACATCGATGCAAACCTGGACTGCAAATGAAATTAGTATTTTTCTTCAATGTTCAATTTCGATTCGATATAGAATTTCGATGCAAGCAGGAATGTAAAATGAAAATAATTTTTCATTTCAGCTTGAGGAACAAGTTTAATTCAAAACAACATTTTAATTTCAGCTTCACGTTAAACGTCCACTATGACTTGAATTCGAATTACAAGTGAAAAAACTTTCCATTTACTACTGACAATATATGTAAAATTCTACATCGATGCCGACTTAGTAACTAAATAAAAGTCAAACTTTCCATCAAATTCTAAAAATGGTTTCAGATAAAAATTAGATTCCGGCAAGAATTTAAAAACAAAATTATTTTTAGTTTTAATTCTAAAGATCGATTCACAAATCGACCACGATGCAAAATTACGATGAAAATAAAAATTGATATTTTCTTTAAACGTTCATACTCGACTAGAGATGGGAATTCAGTTAGAGGAAGATTTTTAAAACAAAATTGTATTCACCATCAAATTTGACTATCTACTCGAACTTTGACATCGATGCAAACCTGGACTGCAAATGAAATTAGTATTTTTCTTCAATGTTCAATTTCGATTCGATATAGAATTTCGATGCAAGCAGGAATGTAAAATGAAAATAATTTTTCATTTCAGCTTGAGGAACAAGTTTAATTCAAAACAACATTTTAATTTCAGCTTCACGTTAAACGTCCACTATGACTTGAATTCGAATTACAAGTGAAAAAACTTTCCATTTACTACTGACAATATATGTAAAATTCTACATCGATGCCGACTTAGTAGCTAAATAAAAGTCAAACTTTCCATCAAATTCTAAAAACGGTTTCAGATAAAAATTAGATTCCGGGAAGAATTTAAAAACAAAATTATTTTTAGTTTTAATTCTAAAGATCGATTCACAAATCGACCACGATTCAAAATTACGATGAAAATAAAAATTGATATTTTCTTTAAACGTTCATACTCGACTAGAGATGGGAATTCAGTTAGAGGAAGATTTTTAAAACAAAATTGTATTCACCATCAAATTTGACTATCTACTCGAACTTTGACATCGATGCAAACCTGGACTGCAAATGAAATTAGAATTATCTTCAATGTTCAATTTCGATTCGATATAGAATTTCGATGCAAGCAGGAATGTAAAATGAAAATAATTTTTCATTTCAGCTTGAGGAACAAGTTTAATTCAAAACAACATTTTAATTTCAGCTTCACGTTAAACGTCCACTATGACTTGAATTCGAATTACAAGTGAAAAAACTTTCCATTTACTACTGACAATATATGTAAAATTCTACATCGATGCCGACTTAGTAGCTAAATAAAAGTCAAACTTTCCATCAAATTCTAAAAACGGTTTCAGATAAAAATTAGATTCCGGGAAGAATTTAAGAACAAAAAAGTTTTTAGTTTTAATTCTGAATATCGATTCACAAATCGACATCGATGCAAAATTACGATGAAAATGGAAATTGATTTTTTCTTTAAACGTTCATTCTCGACTCGAGATGGGAGTTCAGTTAGAGGAAGAATTTTAAAACAAAAATATATTCACCATCAAATTTGACTATCGACTCGAACTTCCACATCGATGCAAGAATGGACTGATATTGAAAATATTATTTTTCTTCAATGTTCAATTTCGATTCGATATAGAATTTCGATGCAAGCAGGAATGTAAAATGAAAATAATTTTTCATTTCAGCTTGAGGAACAAGTTTAATTCAAAACAACATTTTAATTTCAGCTTCACGTTAAACGTCCACTATGACTTGAATTCGAATTACAAGTGAAAAAACTTTCCATTTACTACTGACAATATATGTAAAATTCTACATCGATGCCGACTTAGTAACTAAATAAAAGTCAAACTTTCCATCAAATTCTAAAAATGGTTTCAGATAAAAATTAGATTCCGGCAAGAATTTAAAAACAAAATTATTTTTAGTTTTAATTCTAAAGATCGATTCACAAATCGACCACGATGCAAAATTACGATGAAAATAAAAATTGATATTTTCTTTAAACGTTCATACTGGACTCGAGATGGGAATTCAGTTAGAGGAAGATTTTTAAAACAAAATTGTATTCACCATCAAATTTGACTATCTACTCGAACTTTGACATCGATGCAAACCTGGACTGCAAATGAAATTAGTATTTTTCTTCAATGTTCAATTTCGATTCGATATAGAATTTCGATGCAAGCAGGAATGTAAAATGAAAATAATTTTTCATTTCAGCTTGAGGAACAAGTTTAATTCAAAACAACATTTTAATTTCAGCTTCACGTTAAACGTCCACTATGACTTGAATTCGAATTACAAGTGAAAAAACTTTCCATTTACTACTGACAATATATGTAAAATTCTACATCGATGCCGACTTAGTAGCTAAATAAAAGTCAAACTTTCCATCAAATTCTAAAAACGGTTTCAGATAAAAATTAGATTCCGGGAAGAATTTAAAAACAAAATTATTTTTAGTTTTAATTCTAAAGATCGATTCACAAATCGACCACGATTCAAAATTACGATGAAAATAAAAATTGATATTTTCTTTAAACGTTCATACTCGACTAGAGATGGGAATTCAGTTAGAGGAAGATTTTTAAAACAAAATTGTATTCACCATCAAATTTGACTATCTACTCGAACTTTGACATCGATGCAAACCTGGACTGCAAATGAAATTAGTATTTTTCTTCAATGTTCAATTTCGATTCGATATAGAATTTCGATGCAAGCAGGAATGTAAAATGAAAATAATTTTTCATTTCAGCTTGAGGAACAAGTTTAATTCAAAACAACATTTTAATTTCAGCTTCACGTTAAACGTCCACTATGACTTGAATTCGAATTACAAGTGAAAAAACTTTCCATTTACTACTGACAATATATGTAAAATTCTACATCGATGCCGACTTAGTAGCTAAATAAAAGTCAAACTTTCCATCAAATTCTAAAAACGGTTTCAGATAAAAATTAGATTCCGGGAAGAATTTAAAAACAAAATTATTTTTAGTTTTAATTCTAAAGATCGATTCACAAATCGACCACGATGCAAAATTACGATGAAAATGGAAATTGATTTTTTCTTTAAACGTTCATACTGGACTCGAGATGGGAGTTCAGTTAGAGGAAGATTTTTAAAACAAAAATGTATTTACCATGAAATTTGACTGTCGACTCGAACTTTGACATCGATGCAAACCTGGACTGCAAATGAAATTAGTATTTTTCTTCAATGTTCAATTTCGATTCGATATAGAATTTCGATGCAAGATAGAATGCAAAATGAAAATATATTTCCATTCTAGCTTGAGGAAAAAGTGTAATTCAAAACAACATTTCTGTTTGTGCTTAAGTTTAAACGTCCACTATGACTTGAATTCGAATTACAAGTGAAAAAACTTTCCATTTACTACTGACAATATATGTAAAATTCTACATCGATGCCGACTTAGTAGCTAAATAAAAGTCAAACTTTCCATCAAATTCTAAAAACGGTTTCAGATAAAAATTAGATGCCGGGAAGAATTTAAGAACAAAAAAGTTTTTAGTTTTAATTCTGAATATCGATTCACAAATCGACATCGATGCAAAATTACGATGAAAATGGAAATTGATTTTTTCTTTAAACGTTCATTCTCGACTCGAGATGGGAGTTCAGTTAGAGGAAGAATTTTAAAACAAAAATATATTCACCATCAAATTTGACTATCGACTCGAACTTCCACATCGATGCAAGAATGGACTGATATTGAAAATATTATTTTTCTTCAATGTTCAATTTCGATTCGATATAGAATTTCGATGCAAGCAGGAATGTAAAATGAAAATAATTTTTCATTTCAGCTTGAGGAACAAGTTTAATTCAAAACAACATTTTAATTTCAGCTTCACGTTAAACGTCCACTATGACTTGAATTCGAATTACAAGTGAAAAAACTTTCCATTTACTACTGACAATATATGTAAAATTCTACATCGATGCCGACTTAGTAGCTAAATAAAAGTCAAACTTTCCATCAAATTCTAAAAACGGTTTCAGATAAAAATTAGATGCCGGGAAGAATTTAAAAACAAAATTATTTTTAGTTTTAATTCTAAAGATCGATTCACAAATCGACCACGATGCAAAATTACGATGAAAATAAAAATTGATATTTTCTTTAAACGTTCATACTCGACTAGAGATGGGAATTCAGTTAGAGGAAGATTTTTAAAACAAAATTGTATTCACCATCAAATTTGACTATCTACTCGAACTTTGACATCGATGCAAACCTGGACTGCAAATGAAATTAGTATTTTTCTTCAATGTTCAATTTCGATTCGATATAGAATTTCGATGCAAGCAGGAATGTAAAATGAAAATAATTTTTCATTTCAGCTTGAGGAACAAGTTTAATTCAAAACAACATTTTAATTTCAGCTTCACGTTAAACGTCCACTATGACTTGAATTCGAATTACAAGTGAAAAAACTTTCCATTTACTACTGACAATATATGTAAAATTCTACATCGATGCCGACTTAGTAACTAAATAAAAGTCAAACTTTCCATCAAATTCTAAAAATGGTTTCAGATAAAAATTAGATTCCGGCAAGAATTTAAAAACAAAATTATTTTTAGTTTTAATTCTAAAGATCGATTCACAAATCGACCACGATGCAAAATTACGATGAAAATAAAAATTGATATTTTCTTTAAACGTTCATACTCGACTAGAGATGGGAATTCAGTTAGAGGAAGATTTTTAAAACAAAATTGTATTCACCATCAAATTTGACTATCTACTCGAACTTTGACATCGATGCAAACCTGGACTGCAAATGAAATTAGTATTTTTCTTCAATGTTCAATTTCGATTCGATATAGAATTTCGATGCAAGCAGGAATGTAAAATGAAAATAATTTTTCATTTCAGCTTGAGGAACAAGTTTAATTCAAAACAACATTTTAATTTCAGCTTCACGTTAAACGTCCACTATGACTTGAATTCGAATTACAAGTGAAAAAACTTTCCATTTACTACTGACAATATATGTAAAATTCTACATCGATGCCGACTTAGTAGCTAAATAAAAGTCAAACTTTCCATCAAATTCTAAAAACGGTTTCAGATAAAAATTAGATTCCGGGAAGAATTTAAAAACAAAATTATTTTTAGTTTTAATTCTAAAGATCGATTCACAAATCGACCACGATTCAAAATTACGATGAAAATAAAAATTGATATTTTCTTTAAACGTTCATACTCGACTAGAGATGGGAATTCAGTTAGAGGAAGATTTTTAAAACAAAATTGTATTCACCATCAAATTTGACTATCTACTCGAACTTTGACATCGATGCAAACCTGGACTGCAAATGAAATTAGAATTATCTTCAATGTTCAATTTCGATTCGATATAGAATTTCGATGCAAGCAGGAATGTAAAATGAAAATAATTTTTCATTTCAGCTTGAGGAACAAGTTTAATTCAAAACAACATTTTAATTTCAGCTTCACGTTAAACGTCCACTATGACTTGAATTCGAATTACAAGTGAAAAAACTTTCCATTTACTACTGACAATATATGTAAAATTCTACATCGATGCCGACTTAGTAGCTAAATAAAAGTCAAACTTTCCATCAAATTCTAAAAACGGTTTCAGATAAAAATTAGATTCCGGGAAGAATTTAAGAACAAAAAAGTTTTTAGTTTTAATTCTGAATATCGATTCACAAATCGACATCGATGCAAAATTACGATGAAAATGGAAATTGATTTTTTCTTTAAACGTTCATTCTCGACTCGAGATGGGAGTTCAGTTAGAGGAAGAATTTTAAAACAAAAATATATTCACCATCAAATTTGACTATCGACTCGAACTTCCACATCGATGCAAGAATGGACTGATATTGAAAATATTATTTTTCTTCAATGTTCAATTTCGATTCGATATAGAATTTCGATGCAAGCAGGAATGTAAAATGAAAATAATTTTTCATTTCAGCTTGAGGAACAAGTTTAATTCAAAACAACATTTTAATTTCAGCTTCACGTTAAACGTCCACTATGACTTGAATTCGAATTACAAGTGAAAAAACTTTCCATTTACTACTGACAATATATGTAAAATTCTACATCGATGCCGACTTAGTAACTAAATAAAAGTCAAACTTTCCATCAAATTCTAAAAATGGTTTCAGATAAAAATTAGATTCCGGCAAGAATTTAAAAACAAAATTATTTTTAGTTTTAATTCTAAAGATCGATTCACAAATCGACCACGATGCAAAATTACGATGAAAATAAAAATTGATATTTTCTTTAAACGTTCATACTCGACTAGAGATGGGAATTCAGTTAGAGGAAGATTTTTAAAACAAAATTGTATTCACCATCAAATTTGACTATCTACTCGAACTTTGACATCGATGCAAACCTGGACTGCAAATGAAATTAGTATTTTTCTTCAATGTTCAATTTCGATTCGATATAGAATTTCGATGCAAGCAGGAATGTAAAATGAAAATAATTTTTCATTTCAGCTTGAGGAACAAGTTTAATTCAAAACAACATTTTAATTTCAGCTTCACGTTAAACGTCCACTATGACTTGAATTCGAATTACAAGTGAAAAAACTTTCCATTTACTACTGACAATATATGTAAAATTCTACATCGATGCCGACTTAGTAGCTAAATAAAAGTCAAACTTTCCATCAAATTCTAAAAACGGTTTCAGATAAAAATTAGATTCCGGGAAGAATTTAAAAACAAAATTATTTTTAGTTTTAATTCTGAAGATCGATTCACAAATCGACCACGATTCAAAATTACGATGAAAATAAAAATTGATATTTTCTTTAAACGTTCATACTCGACTAGAGATGGGAATTCAGTTAGAGGAAGATTTTTAAAACAAAATTGTATTCACCATCAAATTTGACTATCTACTCGAACTTTGACATCGATGCAAACCTGGACTGCAAATGAAATTAGTATTTTTCTTCAATGTTCAATTTCGATTCGATATAGAATTTCGATGCAAGCAGGAATGTAAAATGAAAATAATTTTTCATTTCAGCTTGAGGAACAAGTTTAATTCAAAACAACATTTTAATTTCAGCTTCACGTTAAACGTCCACTATGACTTGAATTCGAATTACAAGTGAAAAAACTTTCCATTTACTACTGACAATATATGTAAAATTCTACATCGATGCCGACTTAGTAGCTAAATAAAAGTCAAACTTTCCATCAAATTCTAAAAACGGTTTCAGATAAAAATTAGATTCCGGGAAGAATTTAAAAACAAAATTATTTTTAGTTTTAATTCTAAAGATCGATTCACAAATCGACCACGATGCAAAATTACGATGAAAATGGAAATTGATTTTTTCTTTAAACGTTCATACTGGACTCGAGATGGGAGTTCAGTTAGAGGAAGATTTTTAAAACAAAAATGTATTTACCATGAAACTTGACTGTCGACTCGAACTTTGACATCGATGCAAACCTGGACTGCAAATGAAATTAGTATTTTTCTTCAATGTTCAATTTCGATTCGATATAGAATTTCGATGCAAGATAGAATGCAAAATGAAAATATATTTCCATTCTAGCTTGAGGAAAAAGTGTAATTCAAAACAACATTTCTGTTTATGCTTAAGTTTAAACGTCCACTATGACTTGAATTCGAATTACAAGTGAAAAAACTTTCCATTTACTACTGACAATATATGTAAAATTCTACATCGATGCCGACTTAGTAGCTAAATAAAAGTCAAACTTTCCATCAAATTCTAAAAACGGTTTCAGATAAAAATTAGATGCCGGGAAGAATTTAAGAACAAAAAAGTTTTTAGTTTTAATTCTGAATATCGATTCACAAATCGACATCGATGCAAAATTACGATGAAAATGGAAATTGATTTTTTCTTTAAACGTTCATTCTCGACTCGAGATGGGAGTTCAGTTAGAGGAAGAATTTTAAAACAAAAATATATTCACCATCAAATTTGACTATCGACTCGAACTTCCACATCGATGCAAGAATGGACTGATATTGAAAATATTATTTTTCTTCAATGTTCAATTTCGATTCGATATAGAATTTCGATGCAAGCAGGAATGTAAAATGAAAATAATTTTTCATTTCAGCTTGAGGAACAAGTTTAATTCAAAACAACATTTTAATTTCAGCTTCACGTTAAACGTCCACTATGACTTGAATTCGAATTACAAGTGAAAAAACTTTCCATTTACTACTGACAATATATGTAAAATTCTACATCGATGCCGACTTAGTAACTAAATAAAAGTCAAACTTTCCATCAAATTCTAAAAATGGTTTCAGATAAAAATTAGATTCCGGCAAGAATTTAAAAACAAAATTATTTTTAGTTTTAATTCTAAAGATCGATTCACAAATCGACCACGATGCAAAATTACGATGAAAATAAAAATTGATATTTTCTTTAAACGTTCATACTCGACTAGAGATGGGAATTCAGTTAGAGGAAGATTTTTAAAACAAAATTGTATTCACCATCAAATTTGACTATCTACTCGAACTTTGACATCGATGCAAACCTGGACTGCAAATGAAATTAGTATTTTTCTTCAATGTTCAATTTCGATTCGATATAGAATTTCGATGCAAGCAGGAATGTAAAATGAAAATAATTTTTCATTTCAGCTTGAGGAACAAGTTTAATTCAAAACAACATTTTAATTTCAGCTTCACGTTAAACGTCCACTATGACTTGAATTCGAATTACAAGTGAAAAAACTTTCCATTTACTACTGACAATATATGTAAAATTCTACATCGATGCCGACTTAGTAGCTAAATAAAAGTCAAACTTTCCATCAAATTCTAAAAACGGTTTCAGATAAAAATTAGATTCCGGGAAGAATTTAAAAACAAAATTATTTTTAGTTTTAATTCTAAAGATCGATTCACAAATCGACCACGATGCAAAATTACGATGAAAATGGAAATTGATTTTTTCTTTAAACGTTCATACTGGACTCGAGATGGGAGTTCAGTTAGAGGAAGATTTTTAAAACAAAAATGTATTTACCATGAAATTTGACTGTCGACTCGAACTTTGACATCGATGCAAACCTGGACTGCAAATGAAATTAGTATTTTTCTTCAATGTTCAATTTCGATTCGATATAGAATTTCGATGCAAGATAGAATGCAAAATGAAAATATATTTCCATTCTAACTTGAGGAAAAAGTGTAATTCAAAACAACATTTCTGTTTGTGCTTAAGTTTAAACGTCCACTATGACTTGAATTCGAATTACAAGTGAAAAAAACTTTCCATTTTCTACTGACAATACATGTAAAATTCTACATGGATGCCGACTTAGTAGCCAAATAAAAGTCAAACTTTCCATCAAATTCTAAAAACGGTTTCAGATAAAAATTAAATTCCGGGAAGAATTTAAAAACAAAATTATTTTTAGTTTTAATTCTGAAGATCGATTCACAAATCGACCACGATGCAAAATTACGATGAAAATGGAAATTGATATTTTCTTTAAACGTTCATACTGGACTCGAGATGGGAGTTCAGTTAGAGGAAGAATTTTAAAACAAAAATATATTTACCATGAAATTTGACTGTCGACTCGAACTTTGACATCGATTCAAACATGGACTGCAAATGAAATTAGTATTTTTCTTCAATGTTCAATTTCGATTCGATATAGAATTTCGATGCAAGATAGAATGTAAAATGAAAATATATTTCTATTCTAGCTTGAGGAAAAAGTGTAATTCAAAACAACATTTCTGTTTGTGCTTAACTTTAAACGTCCACTGACTTAAATTCGAATTACAAGTGAAAAAAAACTTTCCATTTTCTACGGACAATAGATATGCAAGTCTACATCGATGCGAACTTACTAGCGAAATAAAAGTAAAACTTTTGATTAAATTTTAAAGGTTTAAGTTAAAAATCAGATTCCGGGAAGAATTTAAGAACAAAAACATTTTTAGTTTTAATTCTGAATATCGATTCACAAATCGACATCGATGCAAAATTTCGATGAAAATGAAAATTGATTTTTTCTTTAAATGTCCATACTCGACTCGAGAATTTTAAAACAAAAATATGTTCACCATCAAATTTGACTATCGACTCGAACTTCGACATTGATGCAAACCTGCACTGCTAATGAAAATAAATTTTTTTTTCGATGTTCACTTTCGATTCGATATGGTACTTTGATGCAAGAAAGAATGTAAAATGAAAATAATTTTCCATTCCAGCTCGAGACTCAAGTGCAATTTCAAACATCATTTCAATTTGTGATTCAGTTTAAACGTCCACTATGACTTGAACTCGAATTTCAACTGAAAATAACTTTCCATCGTCTACTGACTTTAGATATAAAATTCTACATCGATGTAAACTTAGAAGAAAACTAAAAATTAAACTTTTCATCAAATTTTAAAATCGGTTCCAGACAAGAATTCAATTCATGGTCGACATAAAGTAAAATAAAAATAATGAAATTTTATTCGGGGAAGAATTTAAAAACAAATACATTTTTAGTTTTGAATCTGAACATCGATTCAAAATTCGTCATCGATGCAAACTTAGTAGCTAAATAAAAGTCAAGCTTTTCATCAATTATAACGACGGTTCCAGATAAAAATTTGATTCGCTCAAGAATTAAAAAACAAAAACGTTTTTAGTTTTGATTCTGAATATCGATTCAAAATTCGACATCGATGCAAACCTGCACTGCAAATGAAAATAAAAATTTTCTTCAATGTTCACTTTCGATTGGATGCGGTACTTCGATGCGAGCAAAAATGTTAAATGATTATAGTTTTCCATTCCAGCTCGAGGTCCAAGTGTAAATTCAAGCAGTATTTCATTTGGAGCTTGATTTTAAACATGTACTACGAGTTGAACTGATACTCCAAAGGAAAATATTTTTCAGTTTTTACAGAGTACCGATATAAAATTCCACATCGATGCCAACTTGTAGTGCAAGTGAAAATAAAAAATTTCTTCAATGTTCACTTTCGAGTCGATGCGGTACTTCGATGCGACCAAGAATGGCAAATGAAAATAATTGAGGTTTGACTGTAAATTCAAATTCCATTCCAACTTGATCTTCAGTTCAAACTTGAACAACGATTTGAACCGGAATTTCAAATGAAAATAGTTTTCTATTCTTTCCCGAATATAGTTACAAAATTCCACATCGATGTAAACAAGACTAGTATTTTGATTCAATACACGGGAGTATTCCAGCACTGAATGTACTCAACTCCCATCGTTGAGGAATGACAAGCCTCGTTCTGCCCCTGTATCGCGGAGGAGAGTGTAGTGAGAGAGTTGGATGTTGTGGCTGGAAACTAAGCACTTACGCTCACTCATCACTGAATCGAGCGAGTGGAGTGGAGTTACGGTTGCCTCGGCTCTATTCAATGTGCTTTTCTGACAAGAACGCAATGCTGTGTGTACTCCGTCAGTTCGTTATGGTATACAACTTCCTTCCATATTACCTTCCTCTCTCGCCTCCATAGTTTAACTAAATTAAGCTATAGTTGCTTTTTAAACAAATATACTTGGCAATCTATGGATGACATGCGCTCAGCCCGAAAAGAATCCCGAATAAAGATTTAATTAATTTTAATAAATTTTAATTACTTCGATTCAATGCTAAATTTTGTCACAAATCTGACTTTCTACTCAAGCCTGAATTTTTATTCAAATAACTTTATATCTACATCTAAACTTACTTTCAATTCTGAATCTAGATCAGTACCACTCAAATTTATTTGAAAATTGGAATTTTATACAAACTTAAATTTAAATTGAAACCTGAATCGAATGCTAACTTAAATCTAAATTGAAACCCTAATACAAACTTTACTACAGGACGTTAACATGTCACTATCGTATGTGTCTCTTTTAATTTACTACCACAACCACAGTAACAAAATTCCTCCTCATAATAAATATTACTTCACTGCCGTCAGCACTGCTACTTATTACTCTTGTGGCTCAAATAGCTACCCCTAAATGGCAAGTTCTTGCTGCCCGTTGCCCTAAAAATAGCATTTGAAGCCAGCTGTAAAAAGTAGTTTATTAAAAAGGCAGCAGTAAAAGAAACGCAGCCAGTTGGTGGGATTTTTAGCCTAGGCACAATCCAGTATCCAGTGCTATGAATATATATACTCACCTATTTATGTACCTTATATAGTACAAAAAATAAGCCTATATATGTTGAAACTAAATGGTTGAAGTTGAAAGTTGAAGAAGAAGAAATGACTGGAACTGGAAAAAGGAAAGGCTCAGCTGAAGGGAATAATATGTATTTAATGTATATTGTGAATATCCTCTAGCTAGACCTGCTGTACTAGTACTGTACTATAGAACGAGGTCTACACTGTATAAGTAAACACAAAAATGGACAGCGAACTGTTGACTGTTGTTCAGAGTTGGATTCTGTTGGACTGTTGGAAACATTCAAGTTGAAACTTGCACACGAGTGGATCCTTCGGCTATAAGCAACAAGCAGTGATAGAGCTTCAGTCCCCGTGCACACAAAATAAATATATACACACAGAAATAAATAAAGATCCCTCACACGTTGTTGATCGGTTAATCTCATCTAACACAGGAAAGATCGTTGGGACTTAGTGATCATCTGTCAGTGATCTTGATCTCCGTGATGTAAATTGTAACATTTAATTTTTCTCGGGCTTTTTTGTAGAAGCTTTGCTAGAAGCTGGAGAGCTATAGCTCAGAAGCATCCATGTCTGGAATTAAGTGAGGTTTATAACGTGTGCTTATATATACAAAATATGGATTTTTGTCTGTCAAAGTCAATAGTTCTAATTTGCATTGGCTGCCATGTTGATAGAGAGTATCTTAAGAAATAGAATTTCTCTGTGTAATTGTGAAGAAAGTTGTTGTAATAATATTTTTTATTTCCTGGAATAATATATAATTCTTTTCGCTAGAATAATTAATCTTGTAGTATTTTTTGTAAAATTGACCGGATTATGCAATGGCAGCTGATTGTAGTACCAGAGGGTTGTCAGTAATTGGGAAAGCTACTTCTGAAACTGTTTTTGAGTGTGTTCCAAGTGAAAGAAAAATGACAAGTGAAAAATGTTTGGGTTCGGGTACTAGTGACAAGCCGAGTGTGCCAGCGTATGAAGATTTCACGATACTAAAGCCCATTAGTAGAGGATCATTTGGGTAAGTTGGAGGTTAAAATTCGATGGGATAAATAATGGAATTCGGGAAGGGGTGAGAAGGAGTGAGATGAGTTTGTATGTGTTGTATTTTGCAGGAAGGTGTTCTTGTGTCATCGGAATGGGAATGCTAATAACCTTTATGCCATGAAGATGATGAAGAAATGTGATTTGGTGAGGAAGAATATGGCTCAAAGTGTCATGAAGGAGCGAGCGGCATTTTGCCAGTCAGCAGTGGAGTAAGTTGATTATGGAAGTATCTGCTCGTGCCTATTAATTATTATTGATTGTATACTGTGAGGTTGGGGTATAGTATTAAGTTTGGGGCTGAGTCGGGATGGAGGGGGGTTTGTAATGGGATGTTGGGCGGAAATGGAGCGGTCGTTAACTGTTGATGTTGTTTGTGTAGCCCGTTTTGCGTGAAATTGTTCTACTCTCTCCAGACGAAAAAACATGTATGTTTAGTGATGGAATGGATGATTGGAGGGGACCTAAAATCCCTACTGGGTCAAATGGGTGGATTCTTTCCCATGGAAATGGCAGCATTTTACGTAGCAGAGATCGCAATTGCCTTAAACTACTTACACGGATGTGGGATTGTTCATCGAGATATCAAACCAGACAATTTGCTTATTGATCACCGTGGACATGTCAAGTTAACGGATTTTGGCTTGAGTCGAGTTGATATGCATCGTGGTAAGGGTTCTTAGAACAATTGTTTGTTGGTATCAAAATTAGATAAATTAGTTACTAGGACTAGTGTAATTTTGGATGTAATTACCTGAGTCAATAATTTGTTTTTGGGTTGGTACAGAAATTTTGCAGTCTGATCAAGTTAATTTCACGCCAGGTCAGATAGCTTCCTTGAAGACCCGATTTTCTTTCGTAAGTCACTTGTTAGTTTTTCATGATGTTTGTATTTTTTTGTCATTATTGAGTAGTTTTTAATGCGTGTATTTACAGTCTGTGAGCCCTGAATCGAGAGAGTGTTCTGAAAAGTCGAAACTATCCACATCCGTTGACTTGAATATAAGCAACATATTACCTCCAAAGGGACAACAGAACGTGTCAGCGGGTTGGAATTCGTCTACTCCAGTGTGTTCCGTTTTTGGCAGCACAAACTCCTCCTCTAGACGGTTTAGGAAGCCATTGCGAAGAATTCATAGTGAATCTAATGCAAATCTGTCAGCTGAGAAGAGTAGTGGTGCTTCACTATTGCTTTCCAGACCTAAAAGTCTACCTAGTTTCATTTTACCTGAACCTGCTGTGTAAGTTTTGACTTATTTATTGAACTGGTCTATTTAATTTGCAAATTGTAGAGATCATGAAAGCTTGAAGATGAATGTAAACAAACCCATATATTTAGCTGTGTAATTTCATGTTCTGAGTTATTTTTGATCATCAGTTTCGACTCGGCTGAATGGTCTATCATTGATGATGTGAACGACGAAAACGACCGGAAGCGTTCCAAGTTTGCCATTCACGAGACAACCGACTACGTAAATGTTTCCTTTGCGGAAGATTATACAATTGATAGTGCAGAGTCAGCATTAACGCCAGATACTACGGCTAAAAAAATTCCTCCGCTTCAACTTTCTCCTGATTTGCGAAACCAAAGTATGGATTGTATCGATTCTCCCATCTCAACACGCTCAGCTTCCATAGCAGGAACTGAATTCGTGATGAGTCCAGAATTGGGACGAAAAGATTACAGTGTGACCCATCACATCACTCCATGGGCATCCCATTTACCTCGTGAGTCTTCCGGGCATCATGTATTTCCATTTGGAGATCAATCCCCAAGCCATCTTCTTCAGAATCGCCTAGATGAATTGAAAGATAAAAAATCATTATTGCAAGGGAACTTTGATTCCTTCTCCTCGCATCATATACAGCAACTTCAAGGGAAGCGGAAACGATGGTCAATATCGTCTCACCATACGGGTTTGTCTGTCAATTTAGGAAATTTGGGGTTAGTAAGTAGCATCAACAACGCTATGAGTTCTACTTCTACTTCAACTCCTACCACCACCACTGCCAAAACGGAGACATCTAATCCAGTTACCACACCAGATGGATCTAAGGATGGCAGCATATTAAACGCAAGCAATATTGATTCTTCAAATCGAAGAATTTTAGGAACTCCAGATTATTTAGCGCCCGAGTTGATCAAGCAGTCCGGTCATGGTAAAAATTCCTTGTCTTTTCAAGCTTTGTAATATGAAATGCTTGTCTTGTTAAGAAGTTAAAAATGATTAAGCTGAAATTAAAAAAAAATTACGTTTTTTAAACAGATTCGGCAGTCGATTGGTGGTCATTGGGTGTCTGTACTTACGAATTTCTGATTGGAATCAGACCTTTCAGCGATGAGACAGCTGATCAAATATTCCTAAATATTCTTCATAGACTGTTAGAGTTTCCTGATGATATGGATCCAGGAGCTCAACATTGTATTGAGCATCTCTTAGCCTACATTCCTTCGAAGCGCCCCAGTTTGGTCAGACTAAGAAGCTCGGAATTCAAAAATTTCTTTGGTGACTTACCTTGGGATAATATGATGGATTTCAAGCCACCATTTGTACCTAAACCTGATTCACCGTTAGATACGCGTTATTATGACCGTAAGTTAAATTTGTCGCTTGTAGAGATGATATTATAGGTGTCACATAAGTGACAGTTGTGTGAATACTGCTTTTCAAGTCATACAAAAAAAGTTTTTTTTACTGAAGTTCAGCTTTTGTGTATTTATAGCTCGTAATGAAGAAATGAACATCAACGTCGCGGATATCACTCTGCCCGAATTGTAGGTCATGTATAAGTACATCCGCGGAATTCATCATGTAATTAGAAAATCGTTTCTTGCCCAAACTACTACGCTGCACTGGTATAGCAAAGGGCCGATTTTGCTCGCAATTTATTTTTGTCCACAAACCAGGGATACAGCTTTTTTGTTTTATATTTTTGTACACCTGAGCTTCATCATGAATTTATTTATTTTGATACATAAAAACTTGTATATACATATACAGTTATCACTTCAACAAATAATGCAGACGCCACCTGAATTTTTGTAAAGTTGGTTTGCATTTTTGTCATTAAATTCCCACTTGCAAATTATTTTTAGCATTGTTATATTATTCCAAATCCTGTCTTCAGTACTGTTCCTACTTCCAAGCCATTTTCTTTCTCTTTATGGACATTGCAAAAAAAGTAAATACAAGTCACTAAGTAAGGCACAATATGATTATAAATAAAGGATGATGTTTTGTCATACATATTTTATCCTGTCGTTGTCAATAAATATAAATAAAATACTAGAGTTTAGAAAAGTGTAAATATCACGGAGGAGATGTATTGAATCATTTGGCGACAGTTTACTCGGACAAAATTGAGCGTATTATTGTAAGCCTGTGAAGTTTAATGAAACATATAAATTAATGGTTGGCATTTTTGTTGCCAACAATAAGATTATTTCGTAATACTGCTCTCACAAGTGAATTTCAGCAGTATACGATTGTTTTTCGAATCCAGATTACAGATTTAAATTGGATTGTTTTACCAGTCTTCATGCAGGAAGAAAAGTGAAACTGATTATAAGACCTAAGACGCGAAATTGCTTCATAAACCAACTACCAACGTCACCAAATTCCAAAACAGCATAGTACCGGTTCAATGAATATGTCAGACTCAGATGAACTAACATAAACTATATCGCGTAACTAGGGAAGAATATAATTCCCTGTGAATATTGCAATTTCAATCTGACGGCAAAGCAAAGAGATAAAATATCGATGAGCTGCAGATTTTGCCTTGTTTTTATATTTTTTCCTATCATATCGTAATGCTTTAAATTAATGAAAGTACATGTTCTATTCTCATTTCCTCATGAGGAGTAGTGAAAATGTTATAAATTAGTATTTAATCCTTCAACAGGTGGTTACTTCCGATTTTAGGTAATTACGGCATAGGCATGTCGGACGGAACCATTAAGAATTTTTCTCGAAACTATGAGATTGGTATTAACACAATTTCTTTTGGAGTTCCAACGAAATACTGTAAGCTGAACCCTGCTCTGGCAGAAGATGAAATTGAAGGTTGGGACGGGAGCCATTACTTTTGCCACGAAAGACTATTAAAGCAATGGAATAGAGTGAGACTAGTGCATCGCATGGGTTCAAAACAGTCGAACCTGAACCTGAACCTGGACCCAAACTTTGGGTACCTCAAAAGTGTGAACCTGTACCTGAAAATGTACCCATTTAACAGGTTAAAATATTTCGATCCTGAACCTGACCCAATTGCATTTTTGTAGTACCCGCACCTGATTAGTACCTGAACCCGAAAAAGTACCCAAAAGACGACCTGAACCCGGGTATTTTTGAACCGGACCTGAACATGTTTGGGTACTTGAGAATCCAAACTTTTTTAAAATTTTATCTTGTATTAAAAGTACAAATATTACAAAATATATTTAAAATTAATAAGAATGCAAGTTCTCTGGTTCCTGGGACACCCTGCCATAGCTTTTGCGATGGAAATCATCTTGGAAGCTTGAAATTCTCCGGCCTTTAACTTTCAATTAATGAACCCAAACATTTCAGGTCTTTTGTGATCAGGTTCAGGTCTTTCTTGTGTTACACCTGGTCCTGACAGGTAAAATCAAAACGGGTTTTTCTCTGTACCTGGTCCTGAACCTGAACCTGTACCCAATTTCACGGGTAAAAAATATTGTACCCAGAAAGGACCCAAAATTATTGGGTCCAAAATACATGCACCCATACTGAACCTGAACCTGGACCTGAACCCAAATACCCGGGTGCGACCTGAACCCATGCGATGCACTAAGTGAGACAATACTTGAGAAATTAATAGACAAAATTTATTTTCAAATTGCACATTAATATGTCTAACATGCTTCAGTGTAACTGATCCCTCATATTTTTCTAATTTTTTAAAAATTATATTAATAATAATTATTATATTTTCCATCCGTAGCCATTATCTTGTTCCCAGAAGAATCCTTCCTATGTAGCCCAATCTTTGAATAACATGGGATACGGGGGTAATCTATGGAATCAGTTTTCAATTTGGTTGTTGATGCTCCGTCATAGCCGATATACTAATTTTTCCGGATATTTGTGAACCTGGATGGCTTTCGCTCTCATTGTGGCAGTCTGCACTATTCTAGTGTGTAAATGTACAAGCATCCGAATGGCCCCGTCGTAAACGAGCACAAGCTTATAAAGTGTTTGTTTTTAACATGCAAGTAACAATCACATAGTCTTCATTTTGCTTTCTCCTTGTGCGACCCAAAATTGGCAATAATAATATGCATATGCTGGTTTATTTCCAGAATGTGGAAGTGTTGTAAACTATTTTTCCGTTTCTCTTGCTAATTATGAGTAAAGCTGCAGTATAAA
Source organism: Allacma fusca (assembly GCA_947179485.1). Taxonomy (NCBI): domain Eukaryota; kingdom Metazoa; phylum Arthropoda; class Collembola; order Symphypleona; family Sminthuridae; genus Allacma; species Allacma fusca. The sequence goes on from OX359248.1 coordinate 32,429,617, forward strand.
TTGTGTACTAATTTTTGTATTCTCATTAATTTAAGTACCTATATGCCAAAATAATTATTTTTCAATAAATTGTTTATTTCACATGAACTAAGTTGCAAACCAGTGACAAAAATAAAGTCTGTATTTTACTTGTAATAATCAGCAAATGGTATGCCTTCAGAAATAGGAGACATTTGGTAACCTTTTTATAGAAAGTACGTAGTTTTTTTAACAAGAATTCGAACGTTACACGAATCTTCACATGAAATAGTATGACACATCTAATCTAAACTTACTATAATGACAAATGCATGCATAGACAGCAAATACCATGTTCTTTGACCTACATGGCAAAAGTGTTCCGAGGAGACAAAAACGTAAGAGAGTACAGGACAAGTATACAAACCACTAAAAGTATAAGTACATAAATAGCACATAGATCAAGGCAAACAAAAATATAGCGATACAATATTAATTCATTTAATGAAGATACCATTTTTTTTACGTGATAATGCGTTTGCACTCATGTGAAACGATTTTCGTTCGTTGTTAGATATCTAAACGAAGTTTGGCGAGATAAATGTTCAATTCATAGAAATTATGTTCGTACTGTACATCCTTCCTGGAAATTGACAAGATTCATTTTTTACTGATACTGATGGTCAGATTAATAGTTCAAGCACAAACCGTACCCCTTTAGTACGTGACTGACAGGAGATTGAAGAGACCCACTGTATTTGTAGATTTCCATTTGACAGGCTACATAATTTAGTGTGGCCGTGATAGTTCCTTGCCCAACCGGCGTTTAGAAGTCGATTGACCTTGCGAGTCGTGACTATTGGAACTCATGTCAGCGCTTGAAGTTCTTGAAGAAAGTAAATCTTGAATATGTTGCACTATCAACGAGATTGCAACTGGACATTGAAACAAAAAAGACATGATTGTTACGAATCAGGAACCTTGTATTACATAAACGAACCCTCCCTTGCCAAGACACCTATAGACACTAGACACTAATCTAGAAGATAATTTCTACAAAAATAGAAGCATATAAATCTATACAATTATAGTAAGTATGTATATATATACATACATGTAAATATATATAATTACACATGCATAAGTCATTACTACTCCTGCTTTGAAAATATTATTTTCACGCAAACAAATAGTGGAAGGATCTACATATGCATACTAAACAGTAAGCTCATCTCATTCAGTAGGAATACAAAAAACGCTAAGTATGCACTTAAATTGTTTAACAAAACCACAATAATAGTTTTCATACTAAGTAGCAATAAGCGACAACTAATGTCAGTAAAAAGTATATTGGTTCCTGGCGCTGATAATAGCTCCATTTACACTTATATGCTCATTTAATAATATGCACATTGCTTGGATTGAAGTGTTATCTAAACGATGTCAAATAAATATAGACACTTATGAGAAGACGGCTAATATTTACAGATGAGAAACAGTTATAGCTAGAGCTGAGTGAGCATAATTATGAGACTACATAGAGCAAAGTTCGAATGGATAGCAGTAGACAATGTGAAGCGGCATAGAAGTAAAGATGACCAGAACGAGCGTGTAGAGAAATATTCAGATTTAATTTTATGTTACTTTTACCTCCGGAATAATTACGCAGTGAACAGAATAAAATTAAATCTAGAAGGTCAAATGAAACCCACATCCAACTAATTACGCTCTACCCAACAGCAGTTGTGGCATGCTAATGTTATAATTCTTCCCCAACTACGATCCAACCCGTACAGGTGACCTGGGTTTCAAATGCAAGGATGAAAGTTTATAAACATACAAAGATTACTCAATTAAATCATTGTGATATGAAAAGATAAATTAAGTTAATAGTTTGTCTAATTCTACAAGGTATATTTTGAGCTGAGAGAGATTGCAAAGGTAATATATTTTGTAAATAGGAAATTACGGTACAAATTACAGATTTTCATGTTTTTTTTTTGGCAAACTGCAGACAACCAATGTGTCAGCATTTCAAAATCCGCAAGCACAACCTTCCAAATCCAAAATATAAATAAATAGTTTAAATAATATTTGTAGATTGAAGTCTTTTCAACAATCTTACAGCAATAATTCCACTTGATATAAATTATTGAGTAAGTCGAACAATACTAATTAAAATAATAATTGATAATGTGCTAATTCTAATTATATAGATTTGTAGTATGTAGATGCAACTAAGTAAGTTTCTAACAGTAGAAAAACTCGACGGAATCCCGTAATTGGTAGGAGTAAATCAATTGGAAAACATTGTTGGAATTTGTAGTCGCATATAAAACACAAATATGTAAGTGCTTCATGGGTAGGATCTGTGTAGTAGAGAAAGGAATTTTGTCGGATTCCACCAAATAGGTTCCCCAGCAAAATATTTCGTGATTTCCATTGGCCATGATGTTGCTGACCCGAGAATTTTGAAGTTGATCAACGTGAAGTCGAGGCCGGGGGGCTTAAGAATGATGTTGAAAACAGCGCATCAATGTGAGATCGAACTATCGGAGCTCGCCGACGAGAATGAAGTTCTTAATGAGCTTGACTCAGAGTCCTTGTCCTTCAGCAGGCAATAATCCCTAATGTTCTGGACAATTAGCTCAGTCGCAACTGGGCAAACAAAAATCACATCACTAAACTCTTCCACATTTTGTGAGATTAAATATTCGTGAAAGACAATCTTCCCGATCTCCATCACCCTGTCCTGAGTAGGATTTTTAACATACAAATCAACTTCCCCAACAACAAACCGTATGCCATCACATTGGCTACGCTATCCATTTGCTCAAGTATCATTATACTGAATTATGACAACCCTATCTATTATCTATCTACTATCTATACTGTTGGATCCTCTAACTGTCCTGCTATTCCTGCATCATAATGTCAATAATATTGATATATATACCTACATAACTATACATCACTTCATATCCCACAACTTCACAAGAATTGATTGAAGTAAAATTTGAATGCGAACCTATGTTATCAGCTCCACGTGGAATTATAACATCAGCAAACTTCTTGGTCTAAATTCGGAAACAGCACATCAAACCATTTTCAAACATACGAAATTTTGTTAAACATGAAGTGGATCCGTATCAGGACTTGGAATTAGTGTTTACCGGAAGACAAAATTCTTCGAAGGCAGGTTTCACAAAACGCATGTACTGATTTAGCACTGTATCCAGATCTCTTCCTCTCTCCTGAACGTCCCGCATCACTAATACAAGAAAATACTCTTCAAAATAACCCTCACCAACCCGAACAAACCTAACCCCACAATAACTCCCACAAAATCATCATCCTCTGCCCCCTATTTTCTACAAACCTCGTCTCGACAACCTTGTGTCCGGATCAGTGTCAACGAACAATTTCATATGAAATAAGTCACGAATGGGAGGAAAGTAAAAGGCGAGAATCCCCTCAAAAAGGACCACATCCGCCGGGTAAATCGTCATAAACTGTCCCTTCTTCCTCGAATTTGTCACGTAGTCATACACTGGAACCTCAGCCCTCCGTCCATTCAAAACATCCTGCAGTGTCTTCTCCACCAAGTCAATATCCAGGGCATCTACGCACAAACAAAAAAAAAACATTTTCCAAATTTTTAAAATCTCCTCGTCCTCACATGACTCCCAGTCCGGCGTCATGCCTCTTCCAACCGGCATGGTGCCCGCATGGCACCCCCGCAAAAAAAAACCCTTCAAAGTCCCACTCCCAAAAATCCCAACATAAACTTACTAGGATGGTCAAAATCAAACAGTCCCTTCGAAGCTTTCAGCGTCTCCGATTCCGACAACTCCCTATAGAAAGAATCTTGAGCAATGCAGACTACTTTTCTCTGACTGTCCGACACTTCCGCCTGTCCCAGCTGTTCCATAATCTTCTGGCATACTGTCGACTATACAAACATACAATCAAAATCCCATTATACCAAAAATCCATCCAAAAAGACTACATTACCAGACTCCATTATTCCTCAGCAGGATTATAATAATTATTATTATTATTTTTAAAAAATTTAAAACAATGCCAATGCCATCAACAAAAAATACTTCCTGCAAGAGTCGTTGCAATTCCTACTAATACAGATATAGGGATCACTGGCTCCAACATATGCAAAGCCGGTTTAAAATGTTTACTCCAACAACAAGTGTTGTTCACTCGAATGCTTTAAAAATAAATGCTTACCTTCCCAGAGGCAGTGCCACCGGCAACCCCAATTAAGAAAGTTGTCTTCACAGACCCGTCCATGATCAGACCTCTTCTTCCCATGAAGCTACTGAGCTTTCTGCCGTAGACGACGGCTTCAAACACTGCTCGGTTCTCATGCCTCCGTATCATGTGGTATAGTCCCCTGAAATTCATAGTCTCCTATACAGATATACACCTAACCCAAACGTAACCCACACACATGTATTAGGTTACTCTGGTTGTTACAACATGAGCAAACAGAGTCTCGTGTCTCGTCCTTTTGCCGTAATGGAGTAAATTCTCAAACGTCACCCCAAAAATAGATCAATATTTGTGCCCTTTTGGAATTATTATTATTTTATTCACCCGAAGCCTACATATACCCAGTACAAATATCACTTCCGACTTTTTACCCTCTTCAGTCTCAGCTCTTTTGGTCAGACTCAACTTTCACAATCAGAATTGCCTCAGAGCCCAAGCAAGACCAAGATTGTAAGAAAGTTGATGAATGTTTTTCAAAGAGTCAGCGACCAGGACCAGGAGTGAACGCATAACGCATTGTAAATTCTAAGTATACAGAAGGAACAGACCACAGTCCTAAAAAGCATTAACTTGTACAAGCAAGCAAGTAGAAAGGTGTCGTTGCAGTTGTTGCTGCTATTCCTGTTGTTACAGTTCCTGTACACACACACACGTTAACATATACACAGGATAATAAATGCTCTCCCGTATGTACGCTCCATGGGAATCTTTCTAGAACAACTCTTTGAGCCCCAGCTTTCTTGTATAGTATAGATAAAAAATAATAATGAATATTATTTCACTCTGCCACCAATCCGCTTTATCAGTTGTGTGTGTGTGTGTGTATAAGCTGGAGTAATATTTCTGTATAGGGAATTATTTGCGTGGAACACTTTCACAGCAAGCAGAAATAATAAGTCTGAGGATACTACTGACTTGTATGGAATAGGATCAAATTACAGTTTTTTTTAATTCATGCTATTATTTGGTGTTTATTGATGTTAGAAGAGTAGTACGTGCTGAGAGTATTAATTTTAATTATCACATGGCTACGGCTACGCACTGCGTTAGGGAATTTTTTGTGATTGAGAGCGACACTCAATATGAGTGGTGTAATTGGGGCAATGGTATTATAGTAAGTTTGAAGGCTCTTCAAGGGAAGGGAGTCTATGATGATGATAATAAAAATTTATAGATACATAATAATTATAAGTGGATACTTGGGATTATCAGTAATAATTATACCGAGAGATGTTCCGCCAAAATGATTTGGTGAAGGGGAGTGTGTGTATACCTCGGTTGTATAAGTACTGGTTTAAACTGGCCCAGGAGTCTGAGAAGAGAATATGACGGAGATGGCTTGGGAGAAGATAGTCTTTTATTTCAAACTAATTGTAAGCTAAAGTTGTTGTTAATATATATAAGGCATGGGGAAGGAGAGGAGCAGTCCCATATTGCATTTGTATCGGGTAGATTGTATACAGCTTGAGGTTGAGACGGGAATTTCATGCAGTTTCAACTTTTTGGCATCTTGCAATCAGAAACTGAGTTGCATCAGTCCTATTCGGGAGAACTGAGGCGGTGAGAGTACCATTTAAGATATAGGATGCACGGGATATAAGCATTGTATGAGTCAATAAGCCTGGCATTTATGATAGGAGTGCGGCAGAGGTCCAAGTTTCTTCCTCATGTGACAGACCTTGATGACGGGTAGTCGGGAAATTGAATATTGGCAATTCTTTGCGGGAGAGGAAATGCTGCGTAAGTTGAATTCAAGGGTTTGATAGGGTTAGGAATATTTGTAATGGAAACTTTTTAATATTCTCTTTCCTTGTAAGTATGTGCTGTCAGTCAAGATCAATAGATATAGGGTAGCAGAGGAGGCTTTGAGTGGTGTGGTGTGGATGTATCTACTCATTGGGACTGCGCAAAAATTATGGGGAAAGGAACAAAGCCCTAAGTAAATGTTAATTCGCAATGTTTACTATCTCGGTTTGCTTACAAAGTCCTCAATGTCCGCAAACAATGTGATTGGTGACGGTGACAGGTGAGCGGGGAACATGCGGAGGAAGCGTGATTCCACCTGGGATGTCTTTGGATGAAACACAATTAGTAGTGACTTGCTGAATGATTTGGTGTCAGTCAAATAACTCCTAAATTCATATGTACATAAGTGTCTGTCTCTTGGTTTGACAAAAACTCAAGAGGTACTTGTGACGAGGCTTAATCCGTTGACGTTCTATAATGTGCTTGTGTGTCATAAATGCATGTATGTATAATGTTCTCTATAATGCTCTGTTCATCTCATTGAGGCAATTAAAATCAGAAGTTATGGTTATTCCTGTTGTACGTACGAATAAGGTGCTTTCTCATGGATACTTTATTCTCAATATAGAAATACACACGCGACATCGTTTGGTTTTGACTATTTATTATTAGCAAACGAGGTAATTTTCCCAGCACATTATACATACATATGTAGATATGTGTAAACTTGAGGAGGAAAGCGGAGATTAAATAGTACACGGATGGAAGGTACCTGAAGCCCTAGCTCAAATTTTATGAATGACTTCGAGTGGGGTCTCCGACACTGGTCTAATGTATGTATATGTAATTGACTTAGTAATAGTCCCTAATGAAATATAAATCCAGGAGAGTTTCAATAAATTTTAGCATGCAATTTTTTATCAGTGAGATATGAAGTTTTAAGATTATATGAGACATGGTTTCGTATTTACTGTGTAGTAGACATTTTTACATACACCTTTTTACAACCTCTCATTAAGTGTTTGATGTCTGGCGCAGGGCACAGGAGGCTGTGAAGGGAATTCAACTACTTCCGTGGATATGATGCAATGTGCCATGCATGTGTGCGTTATTGATACTTTGACGAATGCCTGGGTATAGCACTCAACAGAAGTACGTACTAGTACGAGCGTACCCAGCAAAGTGTGTTGCAATTCCAGGCTAAAAGCTCGTATGTCATCAACTTTGCCCTCAAAACTCATCTCCTTTCTGTGAATTAACTTTCAATTTGAATTTTATGAGTGACTTGCGGATTGAAGTTGATGAGTCTTCTGCAGAAGTTATCATTAAATATGGGATTGACTGACTTTTTGACGCCAGCCTGAGTGAAAATAGAGATAAGTGGAAGTTGGAAAAGGCGTAGAAAGTACATCCATGAAACATTTTGTTGTTCTTAGGTCAATTCACTCAATTGCTTCTTCTCGGGAATTATCGCCAGAATTCACACTAAAATTGGTAAGTACACTTCAGTTCGGCTGAAACTACGATTGGAAGCATACTGTATTAGCTCACAGTGTATTAACGCATTACTAGGAAATCGAAATGGGGAGAGGAAAATTTCATTGTAAAATTGCTTTCTCAAGAAATTATGTCCATGTATTACTGTATATGCTTGAATAATTTTTGTATGTAGGTGTTTAAATGGATGTTATACTGCAAAAGAATTGAATGCTGAACACTAAAATATGCTTGTGAGTATGAGGTCATGGAAGTTCACTCGTAATAATAGTATAAATAATAAAAACCAAATCGATGTTGAAAGATTATTTGACCATGGCGGTGCCACACGACCTGTACAAATTGAATAGTTGACTGTCATACTGGAAGGATGCTTAATAATGACTTCGGAAATGAATATTTCATATAGGAAATTGGAGCCTACAGTACATACATGGACATGCTAAAACTGAATAATCAAATACTTGTAATATGCCTTGTAGATGCATATCTCACTACATATCAGAAAATCATTATTCCAACGTGTCAATAAGCCATCATTTTTAGGATACACAGGAAGGTTGTTGGAAGTCACTATAGAAGTGGATATAGTAGAAATTGTATTGTATAGAGTGTTGAGTTTTGTTGTTGATAAATAGCAACCTTCAAGCTACTGGAAATATTGAATGCAATAGTACGTACAGTATCCCCATGCTTTTCTAACACAACCAATAAAAGTTTCAGTGACGTGCCACGGTATAAAGTTTGACTGATTATTATTCTAGCAAAATAATTCCCTTCATCTGAATATTATTTGTAATCAATACCGGTTAGTTGGGGCTGAGGCTATTGACATATCGATCCAATAGATCATTATTATTATTATTTAGTTGTGATTTGTGGTTACATTGAGCGAGCGACGAATAAGTTTAAATAATTTTCCTCCGGAGATTGTCCCCACAAAAAGCTTCATACAAGCAAATGCGTATGTACGTTATACCTACTTTATGTGCATTCAAATTTTAACATAAGTGCATGTTCCCATTTATTCAATCTGTTTGAATGGAAACCAGAGAAAGAGAAGGGTTATATTAGAGGTATTATATGAATTAAGTATAGGCTATTTAGTCAGCAGTACACGGTAGACAAGACCCTGTTGCCTCTATCCTATGGGAGCGTTTAAGCTATTGCGTTGATCGTATGCTGAATTTTTGCACGTTTCTGCATTTAAATGTATACAGTAGCAGATTTTGCAGAACGAAATGGGTACATTGTGCTTACTCGCTTGAATCCATACATCTGTATTGACAATGGACCGTGGAGTACAAAACATTACTCATAACATCACGAATGACGCACGACTCTGAAGGCAGCACGATATTTAATAATTTATTCTATCACCGTCAAATTGCATTAACCATCAGTTTTAAGGTGCTGAATTTCCTGCTTACTATTTGTAATCATATCGTCCTCGGCTAATTGCAATATTACAAAAACCTGATTAGGGTTCATCAATTTTATTTTCAACACCTTGGGTGGATGTGGATATGAATACAAATTATTTGCGCACATTGTAAAAAGAGCTATGTGAAAGACGGAATAAATTGGCGCAAGCATAAAAATTTTATTGCACACTAAAGTCACGGTCCGTAACTACCAGAGCCCCACTGAAGCTACATTTAGTGAGGATTGTCATTTAGAATGATGGTCAACATCTTTTCTTTCCTGAGCTAATTTGTCAATATGAAGGAACAGTGGAATAGGGAACATGCATTTTAATCCAACTTAATCCTGGATTAAATGTATAACCTGAACTACCAAGCTCCATTCGTCCATTCATGCAAATTTCTAAACATGGACTTACTTCAAGAATCCTAGAAATATTAGCAAACCTCTCACATTTTTTTCGTCGCAAACCCACGTACATGGATATTTCCTCAATAAATAGAAATTGAAAGTGACATTGTATTTTTTACAAGTACTCCAGAGTAATGATATAGTGTAATCCAGAAAAAAACTCAAACTCAGACGGCCTCATTGATTCAAGAAGTGATTTGAAATTGTACCAATTCCGATTCCTGAAGAAACTTCACAAATCTTTTGTAATCAAACGCAGAAACTAGGAGAATTCCAACAATTTGTCATTTTCTACCCCTCTGCCTTTGAAATTGATAATTTGAACCTCGCGTTGTTTTGCCTTCCGCATTTGGAGGTTCAGGAGTGTCTCTTATAATTACTTGAACATTTAAATTATAAAATTCAGCTTATTCAAACCAAGCGTCATTGTAATGCTTAATATTTTATTATAGCCATTTGTGGCTCATTGTCATGGTGAAATAGTCATTGGAGCAAGGAGCAACATTAATTTCCTTGACTTTACTCTTTTGAGTTGCAACCGCAAAGAAATTTCAACCCTGGTTGGTTTCCGATACCTCCTCTACATATGCTTCAAGGCTACAAATGAATTTAATAGATAAACATTACAGGGTAAAGTGAAGAAGGAAAATTTATTACTCGCAATCAATCTTTAGCACAACCAATAGGCGTAAAATGAAGAAAAATATTGACATTTAGACAAAATGAATACACGCGTTCATGCACGAGCACCCTCGATCGATGCCTTTTAGCATAAGCAAAATTCAAATTATTTTAGTTTTACTAACAATAAAAGCCAATGTAAACAGTGTGCTGGAAAACAACATGTATATGTGTATGCATAATTATCTGCAATCTGTATCGTTGTGCAACTATTTCTGGGGTTACTATGTACATATGTAGTTCTCGTTTGTAATACTATATCTTTTGTCTTCATTGCTGGATAAAAATGTTACCACTTACTATAGCACAATAATTCACTAGTATTACTTACAACTTACAACCGCAAACGAGCTTGTATTTATTATATACAAGTGCATACAAATTGTTCAATTCTAATGAGTTCAAGGGAACAATCATTTGCACTTACATAGCACTACTTGATAATAATGTCCTCTTGTACTTTAAATAACTAACTTAACCACTGGCTTCCAATTGCATAGTAAATACATACATGTGTAAATGTGGTCAGAGTCGGAGTTAATTATTGTGTATTTGTATTGTATAGTTTACAAGTAATGGATATTTGGATCTACGTACTAACTTAAAATCAATTGAATGGTATTACTTACTTAGTGTGAGTGTGAGTGCGAGGCTATTATGTAGCTGTTTTAAAATTGTATTTGTCCACTCACGGAGAGGTTCAGTGGTTCCTTCTAGTTTGGTACAATAATTTAATTACAAAATTAATTGTGGCTTGTGGCTTTCATTATTCTCCTGATAAATTTACACTTGAATATTGTGAATTAAATGAAGACAACAAATTATTTGCGCAATTATTGACTGCAAAACTACAAACTACTGTAAACTTTTTAAAGTAAGCATTCATAAATTATTAATTTCAATTTGTAGTTATGATTCATAACTACTAATTGACATTTATTGATTCGTGCTACTTGCAACTTGCAAGTAACTTACACTGTAACTTATTACAATGACGCTAATGATGTTCCACAGTGCCCCATTGTTTGAAAAAACAAAAGACTTGCAGCTGTTTTGCAAACTTTCTACTCCTGGATAATTGGATAAATTAAATTGAGCATAATCATTCTATGAAATAATAATTAACCAGGTCAATAACTATAACAAAATTATTATATTTAGATAACATTTACTTTGCCAGCTCCCGTATGAAATAATTTCTTTTATAGACATTGATTGAAAAATTCTCCCACAATAATTCTTCTGGCATAAAATCATCTGCTTTCAGCATGCCACTTGAAACTAAATCGCGAATCAAGTGGGTGCCAAAAGGTACAACAAGTAAAGCTAGAAGTGTTTCGTGGTTAAATATGTAGACCGACAAGTAAAACTTCTCTGGCTTTGTGTCTCGGAATATGTTATAATTATACCTGCGTTTTGCCAAAGTTTAGTCTGACCTAAACTTGCCTAAACTTGTCTGCAAAAAATGAATATCTGTAGGATTTGTTTTCAGACACGAAACTTGTTTAAATGTACTTTGTACCTTTCGCATGTCAGATGTCAGACGTTATCTGGCTGATTGTGACTGCTTCTACTTTATAAATTGCAAGCACAGGGTGGAATAAGTATTTATTTTATTTACAATTTAGCACTTACGTGTCACAGAAATGCTGAAACGATTGTAAGAAAACTACTCTTGTAGGGTTGCTTGTACAATGGAGCTGATTGAGCTCCATCTCTTAGAACACTCCGGCTTGTTAAGAAATTCTTGACTGCAAGGCTAAACTAACTAGCGATATTTAAAGTTGATGAAACGGTACTTACTTTATTCTTACTCTTACTACTAACTAACAATAAGTCTTGCCCCGCAGGGTGAAATTGCTTACAAGGTTCCCATAAATTAGCATATGAATGATTTAGGTTTCCTAGTGGTTACGTTGTGTGTAAAGTCATTGTATAGTAAAATATCATTAAAGGGATTCCTTACAAGGGATTCAGAATTTCAATATTCACCCCTATTATAAAATGCTTAAGACTAAGCAAATAAGCTAAAAAAAATAAGGTTTTCCATGTAAAAGAAGCAGAAGTTGTGTTACTTGCAAATATATATAGAAACAATCTACAGTTGTTACTATAACTCCGAAGCAAGAATTCAATTGCGAATCTTCATGCATTATTTATGCCATTAAATGTGGGAAATGCCCTGACATAATTTATGTACTTACATCGAATAAACAGAATCGTATCTTGGAGACCCTTGTGGAGAACATTGACGATACGTTATAAATAAACATGAAATAGTATAAAACTATCTCTAAACAATAATTCAACCTTTCTGGACATGCTGTAGAATACATGTTGGTTACTGGAATCAAACGTAATTAAATCAAGGGAGGAGAAAGTTATTTTTTAGAATCGGTAATGTTCAGTCGAGGGGGGCGGGGGTTCATCGGCAAAACGAAGGGTTTGGTAGTTACTGAAATCCTGGTAATAATGTTTACCACTAAGTAAAATACTAATTGGACTTGGGAACACAAGCTGTGGGAACGGGTTCGGGTCCAAAACATTTTCAATTTGTAGGTTCGGGAACAGGAATGGGCTCGGGTACGCATTTCTATTAAATTCATAGGAACGGGTACCTAAAATACTGAAGGGGTACGGGAACACTTGAAGGTAGTATATATTACCCCACTGTTATATAGGGGACTGAAATTTGTCTCGATTAACTATGGGGACAATTTAGCTGTCCATGTCTCGTCCCGTTTATCTATATGTATCCCGGAAATCGGGACACAGGGGTAAATTCGTTTCCTGTCCGGGTGCCGAAATAGTTCTCATTGTCTCGGCTCGTTCCAAATAGCCTCGAATCCAAACAGTTTAAAATATTTCAATTAGCCTATTGTAACTCCCGATGACTCTCTACTTTAATTGGTATCATAAGTACAATATTTCTTCATTAGTTCCAATATCAATTATAAATTACTGTTATTATTAATAATCACTAATCCGTTATTTCATTTAAATACCTTTGTAGAAAAATAGTGACATTTTTACCGATTTATGAAATAAATGGTTGATAGTATATATGTACTGTATTTTATGTTTTCACTTTTCGCTCTTTTCATTGACTTCCAGAGAGCTTTCGAGAGCATTCCGCATGACCAACTTTGGAATAAACTCCATAAGATAGAAATGAGCTCAAGAGTTCTCAATATTATTCGCTCAATTTATTGTAAAGCCCGAATGAAAGTGCGTGCCCCTGAGGAGTACCCAAAAGAATTTGATGTCACTCAAGGAGTACTTCATGGGGAGCTTTTGAGCCCTTTATTATTTGCACTATATATTAGTGACATCGAACAATTTTTGATAGACAGGGCATGCACACATGTGAGTCTTGGTGGAAATAATTGTATCTCAAATCTCTTTCTTGCCGATGATACCGTCGTTTTATCGGAAAGTGAACTTTCTCTTCAACAAAAAATTGATGTAATTAGTGAGTATTGTAAGTTAAATGATTTAGTGATTAATCTTAGCAAAACCAAAATAATTGTTTTCAGGAAAGGGGGCAGGCTATGTAGGACGTTTAAATGGTTTTTAAATAACAAATAAGTCGAAGTGGTAAAGACATACATGTACATATCTAGGAATAGTTTTTTCCTCTTCAGGACTCTTTTGGGAAGCTGTTACTGATAGGGTGTCTAAAGCCAAAATATCGTTAGCTGTCGCCCTCGAAATAGGAAACAAAAGTTCTATGTACTCCTGGAACGGCAGGTGTAAACTTTTTAACGCTGTTTGTGTATCCACATTACTATACGCCTCGCCCATTTGGTGTACCAATTATGTATACGGCAATATTCTAGAAACAGTGCAAACACAGTATTTCAAACGTCTTCTTAGACTCCCGAGGAGTACTGCAAATTACGTCGTCAGAATCGAAACCGACAGGTGTCACTTGAGGCACCAGATAATAACTGATCTCCTAAAATTCTGGTTCAGGATCTTGCTTATGGAAGACAATCGACTTCCAAAAATATGTTATAAGATATTATTATTCCTGCACAAGAATAATTCACTCAGCCATAGCCATAACTGGATTAAATTCCTGGACGAAACCCTGGCAAAGTATGGGTATAAGTATATTTTTGATCAACAGTGCCCTCTACTACTACTTGAAAATCTCCAGAATATTGTAAGGACCATTAAAGACTCCGATAATGAGAATGACATTACACGCATGATTAACTCAAAAAATAACACTCTGTGTAAACACGTTTATGGCTACAGGGATACAAGGGTATATTTAAACTTACACATAACTTCTCGTTCAAGAGGATAATCAGTCAAACGCGTACTAACTCGAATAGGCTATCGTATAAACTATCCGCTATTGTTTTTGACAATAATGAATGTAAAATCTGTGGTTTACATTATTATAATGATCTAACCCATTTTCTTATGACGTGTAAATTGTACGAGGAAATAAGGATGAAGTACGAACTCATGAAAAATAAAGACGTAATTAAATTGTTAAGACTCTTAGACAGTAAGGATGAAAGTATAGTTAAACAATTTTCTTTGTATATACATAATTGAATGTATTACATTGTTCGTTAAACGAAATTCGTTTCATGATGGGTAAGCCCCAAGTGAAATAAAACGAGCCCATGATTGGCTAATTGAGTTGAGTGTATTTTATGTTTACAAAATGATAGTGCGTCTAATATGGAGCAATAATATTTAAAAATTCAAGTAAATAGCCCTAATAAAATCGCAAAACACGGTAGTCCACAGCCTCCCTATTAGTCTTACTTCTGGTTTCAAGTTTCAACAATATACTACCAGCAGTGGCTTTGAATAGCCAAAATGTAGAGGTGAGATGATCAGTGACTTTTTGGCAGAAATTCTAAATTCATACGCTTGGAAAATACGTTATGACCGAATCTTGTACGTATACATGGGATAATATTGACCTTTTGCTTGCAGGACCGATCAAATCCGTCACTGATAAAGATTTTTCCCCCTTATATATACAATCCCTTATACTTATAGAGAGAGGTCAATAGTCCCTAGTCCCTGTATACTGAATCGAGGAACTATTCTTTAGCCCCCTAACTGAGTCTTCTCACTTTTGCTACCCCGAGAAAAATAAATATTATAGAAACTTCAAAATACTTAAAATAAAAATTATGAAAACTGAGTTACGGACATGCAAGGAAATTAAAAGCCTCCCGAATAAGTCAAAATAAGTGTAAAATTTCAGAATTTTTAATGTAGAAAGTTTTGTAAAAACAGGGGGGCTCAAATAAAAAGTATGTTTTGGTTAACACAACAACAAATTTGGTTTTTTGCAAACGTGACGGGGTAACAGAACGTCTGACTATGAAGTAGTGCCTATCACATTATCTTCGATTAATTAAGTCAATGATATAAGCTCTGAATATTTAAGGTATAACTAATGCTTTGATTTTTTACAATCTTTTATGTCATCTACATGCTAATAAAATCAGGAATATACATCCTTAGCTATGTCAAATATCATATGTGTGGATTGCTGAAGATTTCCATTAGTAAATTCTTGAGACAAAATTCAGTTCTTATGCAAGAATGGCCATGCTTCATCTTTTCTGTACACACGGATTCCTCAGATGAAGAACTTCCAAAACTCTTTCCCTCCATATTATGATGATAAATATGAACAAGCCCTGTAACAACAACAAAACTTAAAATTATAATAAATTACTTTAGTTTTTACATTATCAAGAACCTAACCCCAATAGCAAAAATAAATGATGAATGCTCACATCTTACAACTCCAAATCAAAGATAGTCATACACTGGTTAAAATACAATAAAAATAACTCCTGAATCAACTTACTTGTAATGAATTGAATAAATCAGCTGTGAAAAATAGGTTAGTATATGTTGGTCCAACAGCCCATGAAATTATGTCAAAAACCCAACCCAGCCCCATCACAATTGCAAGTTTTGCAACCACAATCCCCATACTTTTTCTACGTAGGTTAATAGAGTCGGAGTTTTCCTGACGCCAAACGCCCCAGAGTAACTCCTTGGCTGTTAAGCAGAAAAAAATGCCATTGAGAAGGAGAAGAAGTCCCGCCGGGCCAAACAGATACGCTAATTCAGCTTTACTGCAAAACAATCCAACAAGTTCTAGATTATTTGTATGTATATTTAAACCCAATTAGGAAAAAGGAACGCAAGATGAGCAAAATTAACCTAGTGGACAACAGACGCCAACCGTGGCCATACCCCGGAGCAGGTATTGGATCCAGTTCTAGATATTTATATTTATCTCCAATTTTTAAAAAGTCTCCGGAAATGGGTAGAACTTACTTATTGTTGGATAAAAAACACCTCCACTTTCCATATTCTGGAGCAGGCAGTGGATCCAGAGTTCCAGTGTTGTCCACTGTCCACAGAATTACACAGAAGGCAGCTGGACTCCCCCACGCATATCTGTTCGTGCGTTATATTTAGCCCCGTTAAAGCAGTTAAAATAAAAACGGAATCAAAAATAATAATAATAAATAATGTATTTCACAAACTGTGAACAATATTCAAATACTGATAATTATCATAATAAAATACAGTGTGCCAAAAAACCTGCCATTCCCCCTAGTTCAAAGAAAGCGAAATGCAATGGTTAAAAAATAGTTCAATCCCCCCACCCCACGCCCTTGTCGAGATTTTTTACCAGTGCATTCTATGAGCTAAGGTGTAAGAAAATCGGTTTCCAGCACCTTGTATCTGTACGTTGAACTTACAAGCAAAGAAATACGTATCGGCGAGTTTCATCACGCCTAGAAGTTTGCGCTGGTCTGATTTTTATAGAACGGAATGTAAGATAAATAAAAATACACAACACATTCAACCACTGGAAAGAACTGAGAGCACAGATGTGAATAGCTACGGCAAACAAAGTGCACAATCCTTGTGGGATACTATGAGATCCTAATTGAGCCGTTGCAAGAAGAACGAAAAACGAGAAGAGGGTAGCCAAATGACTGAGTTGACACTTCCCATGAAGTGACCTTAGTTCAGGTAATCTAAACGAGATAAGACCGGCTAGTGCTAAACATACAGCTGACACAATAAGTGCAGCACTAATTAGGGTCTGCCATAAAGGGGTTTCATCTTCCAAGTCTTTTTCGGTCAAGCACAATAATATCTTTATACTGGGATTCTCTTCGTTCTCATGCTCTTGAAAATGGTCGAGGCAATAGTCCTCGAAGGGTGCCTTGACTGCTTCTGTAATTAACGCTCCATTACCTCTAACTCTAATAGTATCATTAGTCGGAATTTCCAGAATACGTTCCCCAATCTCACATACAGGAGAACCGTGAACAAACGCTGTAAAGAAATAAAAACATTAACAACGTTTTTATGCGCTGATTTTAAGTAGCTAAGCAGTTTCCATGATAATGACTTCTATTTACAGCGAAAGTTATGACAATCTTACTCCAATTCCCGGGTATGGTTTTTCTAGCTAGAGGGAAAATGCAGACTAGCTTCTGATCCGTCATTTGTACAATTGAGTTATTCGGACAGCATTTCCGCAGGGTTTTTGAACTCATATCCAGTTCAGCTTGTGTAAAGCACGCCATTACTGCGCGACCTCCAGCGTTTCCTATACATAGGGAACAACGAAATATATTTATATATTAAAACAACAAAACTGATGACCAATTTCGATCACATAATCGTTGAACATGTTTTATATTTTACATTCTCATAAAGAATAATGACCTAGGGGCTGTTCGAAACAAAACTCTTCAGGGTAAAGGTGTCGCCGCAGGTGTGAAACAAACAGACCGCCATCGGAAATCAACAAAAATTTGCCCAAATCCAACACAACTTCCGCTGTATGATTTGGAGGACAAGTAACTTTATACGGCGAAATTACTTCCCACTCGATTGTATTAAAGGGAGTCCAGGAGTCATTTGCAACCACGTACATTCCGCTAGGATGCCAAGTTCTGAAGACAAATTTTTGTAATAAGTAATTTGTATTCATTAAATAATTATGTATGTTAATTTGAATTTGAATTGAAATTCCGACTTTGCCACATATCTCTTTATTCTTTGACCGTAAATATTGACCTCGGTCGGTCAAAATAATTTCACGAAAATTCAGGAATTACAAACAGCGGGGGTTAAGCATAGCACATGGTTAACTCATTTAAATGGGGGCTATAGAGATTGTTAACCAATTGTAATAGTTATCCTGTTCATTTTTTCCCCCAAATCCAACTTACGAATTATGTTGATAGCTGGGAGCGAATTTCATACACTCGCCATCAGAATTAAATCCTTCACCCTCCCTACAACATTTTGCAATCGACGGTGTAGAGTTCTTCAAGGAATCCGGATAATCATTTTGCCAGTCTGTGCCATCATTTGAATCTTCCCGAATTAAACCGTGAGTAAAAACGTTGCTTCCCCCTTCGGATTGTAATCTTGAAGGTATTTTATTGTCGGATTCACTGAAGCCAGATCCAGTGCTTACAACTGAGCTTCTAAAAACTATCAACAGCACGATCATCAAATACTTTATGGCAAAAAACCTTTGGGGTCTTAAGTGCATAATGTTTAATAGCCCGGTCCTGTTCTTCCACATGGCTAAATATTTTCGTAGTTGCTCTGAAAGTAACTGTACTGATTACCGATTCATGTTTAACTGTATAAATTTATACAACACCGAGATTTGCGTATTTTACTCTGTAACCTAAGGTACTCACAAGGACGCGAATGTTATGCACGTGCACATTTTATTCTAACTTTACTCACTACAGTTGACAATAATTGACAAGGAAAGCAATTGAGTTTCTCACCCAACTAAAACAATTTGGTTTCCGTAATTAAAAGCACTGAATTCCTTGCGTCAACCCTCCCGGAAGAAACATATTTCCAGAGAATATACTTTCCAGATCAAGACGTTCACCAGAAGTACATGTACATATTTACAATTAGTTCCAGTGGTATATTTTCTAGCTAGGCAAACATAGCTGGCCGCGAAAAATGTGCAGTTTGCTATTAATATAATCATATAATGTATTCATCTTAGCCTCTTATACATTGATAACGCCACCACAGACCTACACTGAAAAAATTGTTATTACGCAACTTGTGGTAGATGTAATGTTAGTAATACTTATATTTGGAACTCTTAACTTAACCAATGTTTAACCTTAACCCAGTGTTTTTTTTTTGACATTTTAAAATTCGAGAAAAAATTCAAAGACGTTTAAAATTTCAGTTTTATCAGGAAATTTCTGACTGCATGACTTCCCTTAAGCGCTGTATCCAAAGTTTTTGAGCCCAATGATGAATTGTAAAAAATCTGGAAGAAAATATGCTACAAAGTAGAGGAATCGAATATTTTTATCGTTGCAAGTTCTGTGGGCTAGTGGGAGAAATATGTTTTGAGGCACCCCGTACTCTTCCCTTTTGGGGTAGATGCTTTTAGCTTGAGCAATATTTTATTAACTGTGTTTTGAACTGTGCTGATAAATTTCATGACTATAAAAGAAGAATTTTATATTTCTGAAAATATTCTTATCTGTAATATGAAATTATTTAATTACTGTGAAGGCTGAAGGCTACATCGAAGATGTATACATATACTATAGTTCACATTGCCCCATTATTTTAAAAAAAAAACAAAAGTGCTGCAATAGCACTATTTGCAAACAATAAATAGGATTTTATTTCGGACGGAAAGAAGTGGCTGAACTTGTGAAATGAATCCTGTTCTAGTCAGACATATCTGCTTTTGTATACTTTGCAAAACGGCACAAAATTTATGGTGTTTAAATACATTTTAACATTTACGCAATTTGCGTTTTGCCGGAATGAATTTGTTGAGGTGTGTATGACTGATAAATAGTAAAATCCCTGTGTTATTTGATTTACTATGGAAGTATGTACTTAAATGATTACACATATAATTTATTAAATAATTGACTTACAAGAATTACTATGCTAAAGATTAACAAAAGTATTTATTGAGATGTTCACACTTCTTGTCTCAATGTATCCTATCTCAATCATCATTGGATCTTAACCAGCAGAATATAATAACAGTTCCAGCCATCTCGTCGCGGTACATTTCATCGTTCCATTATAATTAATACTATGAAGTAATATTCATTACTTTTGCTATTGTCAAATAACTTAGAAATGACAGAAATAGTTAAATCAAATAGTTTCATTTTCTTTGATTTAAACAAGCAGCAGCATCAGTCACTAGTCCAGAGATGTTCAAATGATTTTCCCTTCCTTCAATCCTTCGAATGCAAAAAAATAGATTCATTTCCTTCCTTCAGACCTCTTCAGATTGAAGGCTTGGAAACAAAATTCCTTCCTTCACCCTTCCTTCGAAGTTGTTTTATTGAGATCCTTCCTTAAGCCTTCAGTAATATTCTTCCCTCACCAAATTCCGTCTTCCGTAATATTTTATTTTCATATATGAGACAACAAAGTCAAGATACGAAAAATTACAGTACCCGCCAGAAACCGCCTTTCCATCGTATTACACGTATCCTGGTACGTTAATAGTGTTGGCAAGTGCGATACTGCGATACGATATTATCGCAAATATCGCCAAAAATATGTGCGATATTAGTGGCGATACTTATCGCCAATCATGTCGAGAATATCGGGTATCGCCAATGGAAATTATTTTAAACTGCAAGTACTTTCTGGCATATTTCTTTCGCGCGAGTCAAGTAAAAGGGTGCATAAGCAAGCATGTCGTCGCTGAAGAGGCAAAATGGAGTATGTGCGCATGCTTTTGTACAGCACTTAGACCATTTTGCCTCTTCATCGACGATCTCCACCTTTTGTTTTTACAATACAATTCGAAACATTGTAGGAGATAAAACTTTTGAACGGTTCAATTAGAAATTTTGAAACAAGCGCAGATAGTCTCATATAAACCCTAGATGTGCAACTTGAGTTTACATTTTTAAATTTTCACAATTTTACAATTTTTTAAAAATTTGGAATTTTTAAAAAAGTATATAATTTAAGGCACATACATTAGATGCCATACAACCACATTTTGACAAATTTCCAGAAAATTAGAAAGTATTTTAAAAATTTCAGTAACATCACATGACAGCCAGAATGGTTGTCTTAGATGTAATATAGATAATTATAAAATTCAATATTTTGCATACTAGCTTCGCTCTCCATGTAATCGTACTACGTTACATGTGAATGAAAGCGCGTATTGACAGCATTAGAGTTAGTTGTCATGAAAGGTACATTCGGCGCGCGAAGGGTGATTGGGAAGCACCCTTCCGTCAACTTCAATTTTTTCATTAATGCGCTGAAGCCTTACTTGTTCCTTCGTAATTTGTTTCACCCTTCCTTCCCTTCCCTTCATTTCTTTCGAAAGAAGCGCATCCTTCCCTGAAGGAAGGCTTCTTTGAAGGGTACCCGTCGACGGGTGAACATCTCTGCACTAGTCACTACTACTACTCTTTAGCAATACTATATGCCATTTCACGTCTGAACGGACTTGCAATAAAATTATCCTTTCGGGGTTGGATGTAAAAATAAATGCCGATGATTAAGCACCGTCTTTTTAAAACTCCCACTTGTTACCAAATTCTTGACTGCCTTGCAAATTAACTTCAAGCCCAACTAACGTCTTTCCGAAGTGTCACATAATATGTAAGTAAAGGTGGTAAACAGCAAGGTCTTACCTTCAGGACTCAGGACAAGTGGAGTCAAGCGCTATCTACGTGCGAAGCCAAGCAAATCGTAAACTTAATTTTCATTGATCTCACTACCAGAGCTGCTTGCAGGTATCAGGCAGTACCTGAAAAATACCCGGCCGGAAGGGTTCGGGTTAGCTAGAACCCGATTAGCGGGTCGAGTGCGGGTAGATGTACGATCCGGAGCTGAAAATTCAGGTTGGGTTACCGTCAAGTTCGGGTAAAATAAAATACCTGAACACTTTATCGGGTTCAAGTTCGGGTCGCAGAATATAAATTGCCTGAACCCGAACTTGACATTTCAGAATTTCAGGTAATTTGTAGGCATTTATTTCCGCGAATAAAATTCAAACGTCACGTGAATAAAACCTTCCATTCTGCATGCAATATTTATAAAGGGGGTTCTGAAGAACAGTGAAGTCGAGAATACCGAAGTGTTTAGCAAACCGTCAACCAGGCTTGTGCAGCAATTATCGATGAGAGTTAAAATGCAGCGATTTTTTATTTGATAATTAGAAGCAAGTCATAATTAAGATATAATTACCATGAACTTTAAGTGTGTTTGAATTGAAACTGCAAGTTTTCAAATTGAGTGAAAAAGAATTAAATCAAAGTGAAGATAACTCAAGACAAGGCCACAAGCCAGCAAAAAAATCAGGAGCACACAGCCATTTTACTTACGGTGGTGAGACTCATAGACACACTTGTAATTGTAATTATTACTCATAAACTTCTAAAACAAACAAAGCTGGGCGCATACCTTACATGCATGCCTACAAGTAGGTAAAATTGAAGGTTATATATGCTCAAATTTTTAAATATTTTGTAGGAAATTATATGTAGACTGCATATTTCGCAGGGATGAAATATCGGAAATATAAAAATTCCGATTCCAATTACAATACCTGCTTAAATTTAATTTTGATTTAGATTCCGATTCTGATGTATCCAAATAATTAATTTTGAGTTCCGATACCAATTAATGCAAATACTTTAAAATAATTCCGACTCCAATTCCGATTCTATGCATGTAACCTATAATTTATTGTTATTTTTGTCATTTTTAAGTCATTCGACCACGTCATTTAAACTTTACTCCAACAAACAGCATGTTTTGCAGGGATTTCTCCGGTAGTCGACCTAGGTTATAGTTTTAAATTAAACGTAATGCAAAGAAAAGTCTTCCCACAGTAACCTAAGTTGCTGGAATGCTCAAGATTACAAATGTCACTTACTAGAGAATTTCAGAAAATTTTGAATCATTCTACCACTTGAACAAATTAATACATTTGTCCCTTGTGCGGTCCATAGTTGTTCCACAGAATACGGTGGAACATGTCTTTCATTTTTTGTTGTAATTCTAGATTTCTATTGTAGTTGTAGTCGGGTAGGGAAAATCTACGCGCACCCGCGCACTTGGTGCGCGGCCAAAAAAGTACCCCTTCATATGCCAATACAGTAGAGTTTAAAAACTGAGATGAGTTGCCATTTTTGAAGAATTTTATATTACCTATATACGTGCCAAAATGGGTTAAGTTGTCACTTTTTAAAAATTGTATGCCCATGTTTATGCCAAACTGCGATGACTTGCCGTTTTTTTTAAAATTGTACCTACATACGTGCCAAACTGGGATCGGTATATTAGTTGCCATTTTTTTAATTTGTGCGCATACACATGCCAATTTTGGATGAGTTGCCATTTTTTTAATTTCTGCTCATACACATGCCAATTTTGGATGAGTTGTCATTTTTTAAAAAAATGTTTACCTACACGCATGCCAAACCGGGATTAGTTGCTACATTTTTAAAATTTGTTGACACTTTTTTAGAATGTTGTGCCCATACACGTGCCAGCTGGGATGACTTGCCATTTAAAAAAAATTGTGCCTACATACGTGCCAAACTGGGATTAGTATATTTGTAGCCATTTTTTAAATTTGTGCTCATACAAGTGACAAACTGAGTAAAGTTGCCATTTTTTTGAGAGGGATAGTCGCCATATTGGAATCAGGTATCCTAAGTCAGACATTTGCCAATCTGACCATTATTTAGTGCATTGACAATTTAGAAGATTTTCCATACCCGGTCGTAGTAATCATAAACAAATGATTCTGCCTTTCTTTCCATTTTTGGAAAGTTGTCATTACTACGATGTAGAACTATTTGCGCAAAAAACCATGTACATAGAAGTGTTAAACCTTAAATGTAAAGGTACTATATAAAAGGTCGTAAAGGGCTCTTTATGGCTGTATAATGCAATATTAGAAATGGAATCGGAATTCATTGGAATATCATTAAATTCTAATACCAATACCGATACTTACTTTCCAATTCCGATTAGAATTCCAATACCTAATTTCACAGTATTTTTAATTTTGATTCCGATTCTATTACTTTTAATTTTCGGATTCTTTTTCGATTCCGATTCCAATTCCGATTCCAATTTTCAACCCTGAATTTCGAGGAAAAAATATGTATGTTCGAACCTTTATTCCAAAACGCTAAATAAACCCCGTCTAGATTTTCTTGCTCATATGTTTTTAACGAAATAACGTGCTGACTAGCAAAGTAAAAAGTTGATTCAACATGAGAATCAGTGTATAAATTCATTGTCTAAAATGTCCGTACATAAAATCTTCGAAATAAGAGAGGATCTTAAAGAATATAACTCTGTCGTTCAATTCCGACAAAGACGCATGTCGGTTGTAGTTGTAGGTATAGGGACAAATCTCTCTTGACAAAAAGTATGTAGGCTCTACGTAAAAATCTCAAAATATGTAGAATTTAAGTTTTGCAAATATTTTGTCCAGTTTAGGCTATCAATAAAATTAACATTAAATCAGTCGCTTGAAATACCCGAAAGTCAAGTGCGGGTTCAGGTTCGGGTCGGGTTTATATCGGATCCGAACATCAGGTAATTTTTCAGGTGCAGGTAATACCCGACGAAAAATACCTGACAAGTACAGTATTTGCTTGGAACCGACTGAGCAAGTTTGGGCCGAAGAAATGTTTTACCTGAAATGTCAGTTACGGGTCGAGTTCAGGTGCGGATCCTGAATTTTTTATACCTGAAAGCAGCTCTGCTCACTACAATGAAGAGAATTTACTACCTGGTGACCTTGCTCCGTTTGAATTATTACAAAACTAACAAATATTGAAGAAGTAAAAGTTAGGCCATTTCCAGGGGAAATTTTATTATCTTCGTTACGTTTTTGCGTTATGTATAGTGGTACAAGCAGGATCTTTGTTCTTATGGACATGGACCATTATATATTAACAATGGAGCCCCTGGCGGTCACAGTAGGGCCAAATAATAAGCTTGGTTTCCAACGATCTCGCAACAACGGAGATAATTTACTAACTGTAGGTGGTGACCTTGCAACGCTTTATTGCAAAAAGCTTTTCCGAAACCTGATATCTTACAAAAAACGATAGATGCGCATCATATTTTAAGTAGCATTACAACTGAACGATATGTGGTAACTTGGTGACACTATGGAAGAACACTAGTCGGTTCAACTTTTAACAGAAAGATAGAATAGGTAAGTAATATTGGTCAAATAATTATACTGCTTATCAAAATCATAGTGCGTCCTGCATTGTACAGTTTATAAAAAAAATACAATTTAACACCTCTTTTAAAAACGCTATCTATTCTTATGAGATTTCAATAATTGCTATTGTACATTGTTAAAAAACTTAAAAGATATTACTAACGCTTGGTCTTCATGGATTCTTTGGTGTGATTTACATGCGAATCAAATCAGGAATGCATATTCCTTTACGTTTACAAATATTCTCTGCGCTGATTACTGAACCTCGATTTCAATTACTAATTGTAAGTTCTTAAGACAAAGTTCAGTACTTTTGCAAGAATGTAACGGCAATATCTCATATTTTCTGTAGACACGATTTCCTTAGATGAAGAACTTCCAAAACTCTTTTCCTCCATATTATGACGATTAATATGAACAAGCCCTGTAACAACAACAAATCTTATAAATTATTAGCGTTTGCATCCTTAAGCATCTACCCCCAATAGCAATACTAACAATCCATGATGGATACTCACATCGTGACATCTTACAATAAAATAATGACTGATCATTTCCAAATCATAGCTTCATACACCTTCAGAATAACTCCTTCTGAATGAACTTACTTGCAATGAATTGAATAAATCAGCTGCGAAAAACAGGTAAGTATATGTTGGTCCAATAGCCCATGAAATTATGTCAAAAACCCAACCCAGTCCCATCACAATTGCAAGTTTTGCAACCACAATCCCCATACTTTTTCTACGTAGGTTAATAGAGTCGGAGTTTTCCTGACGCCAAACGCCCCAGAGTAACTCCTTGGCTGTTAAGCAGAAAAAAATGCCATTGAGAAGGAGAAGAAATCCCACCGGGCCAAACAGATACGCCAATTCAGCTTCACTGCAAAACAATCCAACAAATTCTAGATTATATTTATCCCCAATTAGGAAAACGTAACTCAAGATTACCAAAACTTACATAGTGGACATCAAGCACCTCACGTGTCCATACCCCGGAGCAGGCATTGGATCCAGAGTTCCTGGTTTGTCCAGCGTCCACAAAAGTAAACAGAAAGCAACTGGAATTCCCCACGCATACCTGTTCCCGCATCAAAATAGTGACTTTAGAAAGTTTAAAAAAATCCGAATTTAAAAATTATTATACTAAAATTTGTATTTCCCAAACCGGGAAATCAATTTAAATGCTGCTATCCTAACACAATACAGGGTGCCAAAAACCTGTCGCACGCCCTTTCCATAGAAAGGCCAATGTAATGGTAAAAAACATTTGATTCCCCCCATTTTGTAGCAAATTAGCTTCCGGATTTTTCCGAAGAACGATTTTTTCCATCTCCTTAAATCAGTGAAAATAACAACTCAACAATTTGAAAGTTTCAAATCATTTTATTTTCAAACTTCAAAATGTATAAAATTCAATTGACTGCAGTAAAAAAGGGCTTTCAAGTCTGCACAACGTAAACATTTGCACTCATACTTTGGGAGATACTTTATGCATACGAGGTAAAAGAGTGAATCAAAGTTTAGCAATTTTATTCTACATTATCAAAAACATCCTGACTATACCACTTTGATCGTTGTAGAGAGTTTTTGAGGAAGGGAGATCAAAAGGTCTATAAGTCGAGAAGAAAATAGGCTACAAACTGGAGTATATATAATCATATTTTTTACCAGTGTACCGATTATGAGCTAGGGGTTAAGAAAATGGTGTCCGCGCCCTGCAAACTAAACTTACAAGCAGAGAAAAAAGTATCGGTGAGTTTCTCCACGCCTAGAAGCTGGTGATGGTCTAAATGTCATAGAACGGAATGTAAGATATATGCAAACGCACAGAACGTTCAACCACAGGAAAGAACTGAGAGCACAGATGTGAATAGCTACGGCGAAAAACGTGCACAATCCATGTGGAATACTGTAAAATCCTAATTGGACCGTTGCCAGAAGAACGAACAACGAGAAGAGGGTAGCCAAATGACTGAGTTGACACTTTCCATGAAGTGACCTTAGTTCAGGTAATCTAAGCGAGATAAGGCCTGCTAGTGCTAAACATACACATGACACAATACGGGCAGCACCAGTTACTGTAGGCCTCATCCAAAAAGTCGTCTTATCTTCCAAGTCTTTTTCGGCCAAGCACAATAATATCTTTATACTGGGATTCTCTTCGTTCTCTTGCTCTTGAAAATGGTCGAGGCAATAGTCCTCAAAGGGTGCCTTGACTATTTTTGTGATTAACGCTCCATCATCTCTAATCTTAAAAGTGTCATTAGCTGGAATTTCCAAAATACGTTCTCCAATCTCACATACGGGAGAACCTTGTACAACAGCTGTAAAGATTAAAAAATTAACAACGTTTTTATACGCTAAGCAGTTTCCATGATAACAGTTATTTCTATTTACAGAAAGTTATAGCAATCTTACTCCAATTCCCGGCTATGGTTTTTATAGCTCGAGGCGAGATGCAAACTAGCTTGTCATCCGTCATTTGTACAATGGAGATATTCGGGCAGCATTTTCTTAGTGTTTTTGATCTGTCGACCAGTTCAGCTTGTGTAAAGCACGCCATTAGTACTGCGCGACCTCCAGCGTTTCCTATACATAGGGAACAACAAAATATATTTATATATTAAAACAACAAAACTGATGACCAATGTTCATTAAATTGTTTCAGGTTCTGCTTCTTATAAAGACTAATAATTGCCTAGTTGCTGTTCGAAGCAAAACTGGTGAGATTCGAGGTGTCGCCGATGGTGTGAAAGAAACAGACCGCCATCGGAATTCAACACAAACTTGCCCAAATCCAACACAACATCTGCGGTATGATTTGGAGGACAAGTAACTTTATACGGCGAAGTTACTTCCCACTCGATTGTATTAAAGGGAGCCCAGGAATCATTTGCAACCACGAACATTTCGCTGGGATGCCAAGTTCTGAAGACAAATTTTTGTAATAATTAATTTGCATTCAATAAATCTGTTTGTTAATTTGAATTTTCTCATTCCGATGAGTCCTAATTAATAATTTGCTGGTTAAATATGATAATATCACTACATGCAGAAAGAATGCGTATGTAAACATTATTGTATGTACTAGGTGTGTCATGTACTATTACCGGTAATTCACACATTATTTTGAACGCAGGGCTCTACAAGACAGTGTTTAAAATAAGAATAAAATTATTTCCATTTTTAATCGCTAAAAATTCCGACTTTGCCACTTGCCACATATGCCTTAATTCTTTGACCGTAAATATTGACCTCGGTCGGTAACAATAATTTCACGAAATTGCAGGAATTACAAACCGCGGGGCAAGCATAGGACACGGTTAACTCCCATACGTGGGCTATAGAGATTGTTAACCAATTGTAATAGTTATCCTGTTCATTTTTCCCCCGAAAGCAACTTACAAATTATGCTGCGATCGAGTTTCATATGCACTCTCCATGCTAATCAAATGTTTCACTCTCCCTACAATATTTAGCAATGGACGGCGTAGAGTTCTCCAAGGAATCCTGATAATCATTTTTTGCCAGTCTTTGCCATCATCTGAATCTTCCGGATATAAACCATGAGCCTAAACGTTTCTTACTCCTTTGGATTATAATCTTGGAGGTTTTTTATTAACGGATATACTGAAGCCAGATTCAGTGCTTACAACTGAGCTTCCAAAAACTATCAACAGCACGATCGTCAAATACTTTATGGCAAAACACCTTTGCGGTCTAAAATGCGTACTTACTGGATTTTACTCCGGTTCTTTCCCCCCACATGGATACAATTTTGTTGTAGCTGCTCTGAATGTAACTTTACTGATTACAGATTCATACTTAACTGTATATAGTGCTGTAATTACATATGAAAATATTATTTGTACTTTTGTATTTGTTTTGTACTTACATTATGTTTCTGTTTTTGTTCAACCTGTATTGTATTGTTCTAAGATTCTAGAAAACGCTAGAAATTGGCTGAAGGTTGAAGTGATGGTTGTATTAGAGTTAAAGAGCAGAGGAGGAATTGATTTGCGCAACTACAGTCGTCAGAACAAAAACCAGTCATTGGCTAATCTCCCTAATAACATACATTGAACCTATTCTCACGCTATAATTTTGAAGAGTGCAACTCTGTGGCATCAATCTATTTGCATGTAAACCCTGTAATAACCGTATGAAAAATATGGGTCGTTAATTCAGTCTGTGCATTGGGGATACCAAATCATGATGTGACATTTGACCATTGTACTTTTCCATAATACCTACTGTAAAATTACTGGAACATGTAAGACCCTCGGATATAGAATCGGAGTATAAACCCCCCTTAAAAAATATTTTTCACTTCATTGTTGCTATAAATCAGAATAAATTGAATGCCGTTAATATGTACACTGGTACGCAACAGAGCTATAATTACACTTAGAAATGTAATCGTCAACAGACTCAATGTACGAACATATCTTATATGGGAGATGGTTGGCAGATATATTGATAATTAATCAATGCCTAGTTTTGGAATTTTGACGTATTTTTTCACGATTCCAATTACACAATTCAATCACGATGCGCTGTAGAACTCTTGAACTCTAATACAACAATCACGTTGGTAAATTTCTAGTGTCTTCTAGAACCTTGAAACAATACAATTTGAATTGTATTGTTTTTCAGTGCCAGTTTTGTTTTTGTTTTAGTTTTGTATCTCAAAAACGGTTATATTGTTTGTTTTGTTTTGCACGAAGAACAAAAACAATGCGAAAGTACAAACTACACGAGTACAATATTACAGCACT
The DNA here is from genome assembly GCA_947179485.1 of Allacma fusca. Taxonomy (NCBI): domain Eukaryota; kingdom Metazoa; phylum Arthropoda; class Collembola; order Symphypleona; family Sminthuridae; genus Allacma; species Allacma fusca. The sequence goes on from OX359248.1 coordinate 32,459,679, forward strand.
AACTGTATAAATCCATACAGCACCGAGATCTGTGCGTAAAACTTGAATGTGAACCCTATTTATGAAGGTATTCACAATCGGTCAGAAGCGTATGTACATTTCATTCTAACTTACACTTATTACAGGGGTGGATTGTGGATTAACAAAATATTTTTTACTCTGGCCCTAAACCTTAAAATGGCTTTCCACTTGTAATCTCAGGGCTTTTGATAATTTTTTTTAACCCTGGTCCTAAATTTTTTCCCTTGGCCGGGCATCTGCATATCGTCGGTGAAGAGGCAAAATGGTATAAGTACAATTTCGATTATAAGCAAAATGGTCTACTTGAGTTTTTCCTTAAAGGCAAAACGGAATAGTTGCAAGCCTTCATAAAAGCAAAATGAACTACATGCAGGTTTCACTAAAAGTAAAATGGTCTATATGCGTGTATACTTTCATAATGAACAAGATCACAAGTAATCCTCGCCACATTCCCACTCCGGATCGGAATGAAATTTTGTGGAAGTTTAGGCACCTGCCCAATGTCACGGCGAGAAGAAAAGTTTGGACCATCTCGGGGGGGGAAGGGTTGATCCCCTGTCCAATATTGATCATTGCTGGTTTCTTGACATAAGATTGGTCAATATTGGTCACAATTAGTTTTTTGACCTCAGATTGGCCAATATTGTTCACAATTAATTTTTTTATCTGAGACTAGCCAATATTGGTCACAATCGGTTTCTTGGCCACAGAGTTACCAATATTGGTCACAATTGTTTTTTCGACCTGAGATTGACCAATATTGATTACAATTGGTTTCTCGGCCTCAGATTGGTCAAAATTAATTACAATTAGTTTTTTGACCTGAGATTGCCCAATATTGATCACTGCTGGTTTCTTGACCTGAGATTGACCAATATTGGTCATAATCAGTTTCTTGGCCAGAAATTTACCAATATTGGTCTCAATCGGTTTCTTGGCCACATATTGACCAATATTTATTTGATTTCCCCATTTGCAAAACCAGTCTCAAATTTTTACAGTTGTTGGTGTCACGAACATCAAGCAAAGTTGGAATACTTATTGGTTTTTGAATTTAGCATTTAGTTATTTGAACAACAAATTAATTAATAATAAAAATATTTCGCTAAGGTCAGATTGTTGGAAATGTCCGAAATATTTGTAGGATTAACAAACGTTTAAGAACATTTTTGAAATTCAAGAAACCGATTGTGATCAATATTGGTTGATCTGTCGTCAAGAAAGCAATAGTGTCCAATATTGGTCAATTTGAGGCCGAAAAACCAACTATGACCAATATTGGTCAATCTAATGTCAAGAAGGTAGCGGTGATAAACATTGATCAATCTGAGGCCAAGAAACCATTGGTTACCAATAGTGGCCAGTATTTGAACCTTAGAAACACTTGGGATGAATACATGCCATAAATGATGACTTACCATTTCAGTCATGACTATGACTTTTGAAAATAAAAATTTCTTACGGGATTTAACATTGGAAAATTGACGTGGACTGGGGACCCTTTATCGACGTGTTAGAATTTAATACTTCGGCGCGATATCCCGCGCAAACCAGGGCCACGTGGCCCAAACGTTTGTTATCGTTGAGACCTAAGCTTTCACAAAATTTCATTCCGATCCCGAGAGGGCATGTGTCGAGGGTTGCTTGTAAGAAGTAATCTACTTACTTACTTTAAGTAAGAACTTAATTTATTCATGCGTTTGTATGTACACCTAAATAATCAGTTAATTTTTTTGACTACAAATTCATATTAATAATATGCAGTTAAAATTCATATTTTAATTACGCTCTCATTCGTTTCTGTATGTAGACCATTTTGCTTTTAAAACTTGATGCATCTATTCCATATTGCATTTAGTAAAACTGCATGTAGACCATTTTGATTTTAATCGAAATTGTATTTAGACCATTTTGCCTCTTCACCGACGATATGCTCTAGAACAAAAATGCAATAATCAGTTTGCCAAATCTCGATCGTCTTCTAGATCCTTACAACAAAACAATACAAAAGAAAACTGGAGAACAAAACAAATTTTAAATTGTTTTACTTTTGTTCATTTTTGAAAACAAACCAAAAACCGTTCAAATTCCAGCACTATCTATTGTGATATTTAAGAAATGTTAATAGTTATCCGGTTCATTTTTCCCCCAAATCCAACTTACAAATTATGTTTATAGCTGGGATCGAGTTTCATGCACTCTCCATCAGAATTAAATCCTTCGCCCTCCCTACAACATTTTGCAATGGACGGTGTAGAGTTCTTCAAGGAATCCGGATAATCATTTTGCCAGTCTTTGCCAGCATCTGAATCTTCCGGATATAAACCATGAGCCAAAACGTTGCTTACTCCTTCGGGTTGTAATCTTGGAGGTATTTTATTATCGGATACACTGAAGCCTGATCCAGTGCTTTCAACTGAGCTTCCAAAAACTATCAACAGCACGATCGTCAGATACTCTATGACAAAAAACCTTTGGGGTCTTAAATACATAATGTTTAATAGCCCCGTCCTTTTCTTCCACATGGCTAAATATTTTCGTAGTAGCTCTGAATGTAACTGTACTGATTACCGATTCATGTTTAACTGTATAAATTTATACAGCACCGAGATTTGCGTATAACTTTACTCTGTAACATATAAGGTACTCACAATCAGTCAGACGCGTGGGTTATGCACATGTACATTTTATTCTAACTTACACTCACTATACAGCTGACAATAATTGACAAGAAAAGCAATCGAGTTTCGCACCCGATTGAAACAATTTGGTTTCCGTAATTAAAAGCACTAAATGCATGAGTACTTGAAACCACCCGGATGAAAAGTGTACTCCCCAGGTCAGCACTTTCACCAGAAGTAATAGAAAGTTTACGCTTATTATCTGTACTTCCAGTGGTGTGTTTTCTGGGATATTTCTAACGTAACCTGACCCGGACAACCGTTACCTAGTAGCCACTTAGACCAATTTAATTATGTTTTCCTCTACTACATTGATAATTCCACCACAGACCTCTATTTAAAAAATGCATATGCGCTTAAATGGTGGTAGATTCAAGGTCAATGATACTTATATTTGGAACTTTTATTAACCAATTGGTTAGTGGTCATGGTGACAGCGGTGAGTGTAAGATAGAGAATAGATGAGATCATGGCCATGAATGGCATTTGCACAGATTCTTCTCACTGAGTAGATGTTTTTAGCTTGAACAATACTTCATTAACTGTGATTTGAACTATGCTCATATTTTTTTTTACTTTAAAAGAAGTAATTTATTATTGATATTTCTAAAGGTCTAAAAATATTCTTATCTATTGACTTAAATGAAAGAGAATGGTATTTCTAAAGTTCTAATAATGTCTATGGTACGAAATTATTTAAGTATTGTAAAGGCTACATCGGAGCTGTGCCTGAGTGATTTACATTTTTGCAAACCGCATGCAGATAAATCGATAATCAAGTGGATGCCAAAAGGTACAAGTAATAGAAGTATTTGGTGGTTAAATATGTACTGGGGGAAAGTGAAACTTCTCTTGCTGAGGCCGTATGTATATAGTTATAGCATCTGGCTAATCTGACCTTTACCTATGCTCGGTCTGATCTCTTTGGAAAAGTCTTAGTCTGCAAAACCTGTATAGGATAGTCACACAGAGGGAACGTTTGTGTGACTCTTGTTCTTGTGTGACATATATACCTGTCTATACGTAATTACTTATTTTAAAAACCGGTTCCAGAATTATCATATTTAAATACATTTTAACATTTAAGTCTCCTGTGCCGTAGAAACGAATTGTAAGAACATTGCCTATTCAGGGTTGCATAAATTAAATAGTATTAAGCTCCGTCTTTTAGAAAACTCGTGCTTGTTACCGAAATCCTGACTGCCATGCAAGTTACTTATCGATAATTAGAGTTCATGAATACTTATTTTTGCATATTCAATAACATCGCCGCCAAAATTATTATATACTTTTTCCCGTTTCCTAATTCACATTAGTTCTCACTTATTAATTGAATTTTACCTTTGATTGTCGGATGCACATCCTATTACTAAGATTTACACCCATAGACGACGTTTGGTAATATTCAATTCGGAAATGCATACCTTCAAGATGTTTATTCCAGCCTTACATGTGCAATGCGTAATAAATGGATGCTATGTGCACTGGCCAGAAAGAATTTGAATTCGCAGAAATTTGTATTCGTGCTTTCAAAATTTTATGTTCGAGCTGTTAACTACTCAATAGAGGAACAACTGCAGTAGACACACTCAAGATGTACTGGTTCTGACGCTTGCAAGTTCGTTTTTTTATTATTGATTCTTTACAGGCAAATATTTTGCGACATTTGATGCTAGCTTAATATTACAATAATTCGACAAGTATCAGGAAACTAAGATTATAATTACCTAATTGTAAGAGATACGGCAAAGCAGTTTTTGTTTGTTTAACATAAAATTGCTTTTTAGTAAAAAAATTTCAGTTTCACAAATATGGATCAAACGAAAGACAAATTACGAACAACGAGTATTTACCGAGCATTCAGACATTGTAGTTACTTCGGGGCAATGATTTGTTTTCCGAAATCTGATATCTTACAAAAACGAGAGATACGCATCATACTTTAAGTAATATTTTAACTGAACTATATGTGATAACACTGTAGAAGCTAGCTTAGTCCATCAGAAGAATTTTCCATCGTCGCAAATGAGTGCTAACAAGTTGAAGCCCTACATATACATAGCAGCAACTGTTTACAATAGAACAGACAAGCAATAGTGATGAAATAATAATGCTACTTATCAAACTGATAGTGCGTCATGTATAATACAATTTTATAAAAAAATACACATAAATACCTCTTATAAAAACATCTTATGTATTTAAGTATAATATTTGCTATCATACATTATTAAAAAACGATGAATTCATTTGGTGGTGGTTGAGTAGTTTTGCACATCAAATGCTTGGCCGCTTTCCATAAACTCAAAATTGTATTATTCGGCTTAACCATCGGCAGCATCAAAACTTTTCTCGATCACTAAAGGAAATTTTTCGATTTCTTCAAACTGCTTCATCATTCGCTCTGCCAGTTTCTCATATTCCTTTTCTTCTTTTACCTGATTCCCATTTAAAATATTACACAAATTCAACTTACATTGAAGTACAATAAATAAACATCTAACCGTCAGTGCTAATTAATATCCAAGCACCCACCTTTTTCTTCTTGGTTGGCCCAGGTCCTTTTTTTGGTTTCTTGGATACTTCAGGATGTGACTTGAATATTGCAGATCTCTCTCTCTTGCTACGTCTGATTTTCCTGACAGGCAGATTGACAGCTCTAAAATTCAACAAGATAGTTCACATTACACCGTCAAATACAAGAGAGCTCCTAAACATAATAAAATTCCTTATGCTCCCAAACATTAAAATCTTATCTTCCTTACGTGCGTGTATGCGAATAGGTCTGTTTCGTTCCTTCACGGTTAAAGTGAATCTCCTCATCTGAGCACTCATATTTCTCATAAAGCTCATTAAAGTCCGCTTTGTGCGGTTCTGGCTGAGGAGGCTCTGGAGGCGGAGGAGCGGGAGCTACTTGAGGGATCCTCTTAATCAAAACTCGATCACCCTGATTTTCCACATTGACTCTATCCCTCAACCTCACAATCGGGGATATCGGTGTAGAGCGATAATCCTCAATTTCCGTATCCGTGGACTCATCAAACCCAAAGCACGAATCGACTTCTTTCGCCAAAACTGACTCAGTAAGTTTAGTTTTGACACCCACCGGTGTGGATGTAACGGGTTTATCATAGTGTCTCTTTTTCCACTCCAGGCGCCCTAAAACACAGAATCATAAATTAATGCTCATCACACCACCTTTCTTCCCATTTCCAACCCACCCTTCAAAACTCCCCTTAACAGTTCTCACCATCCATAGTCTTACCTGCGAAGGTATCTTTGAACGAGGAAGTTCGCGTCACTACGACCTTCTCTTTCTGGTAATTACGATTTGGCAACTGGTCCACGTCCACATCTTTCAAAGCCGGTCGACCCTTCAGTATCAGTGGGGTTTTGCTCCCTGAGTTTTCCTTCTTGGCGTCATCGGCATCAGTGTCCAGGATTTTGACCTGCTCAGGCTCTTTCTTCTTATCAATCCTATTTCTGGATCTTGTCTTGGTACTTGAGGGTACATTCACTTTAGTAACAATAGCAGCAGCTGAGGGTTCCCTACTTAATTTGGGCTTCCTTTCTTTTTTTATTCCATGCCCTACAGCTGGGACTTGAGCGTCTGGAGGTTCCTTTCTAATTCTTCGTGACGACCTCACTGGAGTCATTTTAATTTAGTTTTTTAATCAAGTCCAATAACTCAAAAAAAATATTTCACTTATTATTACGATTACAATTCACTTTTTCCAATGAAGTTAATATTTCAACTTAATTACTGATTTTATTCAATTTTTGTATTAATTTTTCCCTGAAACTGTATATTAACTCTACTGTCAAATAATTTGTTAGTACAACTGTTCTGGACTGTGAATTGTGTATGTATTGAATGTTGAACGTTATGAGATGATGTACTCACACTACGACGTTAAAGGCACAAATGACAACAAGGGAGCTTTAAGCGCCAAGAACTGTTAATGTTAATCCTTACTGGCTACTTGTAGCTGATTGGCTAAGCTACACACTTGATGGCTATATTCGTACTCTCTGATTGGCTCCCATTGGACATTACCATCAGTGTATATGATTCACGCGAAGGATTCAAAAATTACTTTCACTTTTGCTTTCTCCAATCCGCGCCTCTGCAGGCAGAGCAGAGTGCAGAGGCCTGTAAATTGAATGTAAACATTGTAAACATACATTTAGTATGTACGCTAAAGCGTCATTGAGAGTACGCCTGGTTATGGAATGGTATTTCTTGGGAATGGAATTGTCATTGAAAGCACTCCCCGTAGGTATTTCTATTTAACGTTAAGCATTGAAAAAATAGTACAAAAATGTTACTAATTAATTGTAAGCACATTCCATTGTGTGCCTTAACCTTTAGCCAAAACAAAAGTGCTTGAATAATTTAAAAACGAAGTTAATTATAATATAGAGTTGAGTAAACTTAATTCATCTTGAGGATTTTGAACCCTTGTGTAATTTTTGGAGAGGGTTCCCTACTACAAGGTAGGTAAATTACGTTAATTTTAATATTCTGGATGTAAATCTTTGAGCATGACAAGTAGATTCGTAAATTATGGAAGTGTTTATTGAGCAGAGTAATAACTTTTGAGTTTAATGGGATATCTCTCAAGTGAATAAAATGTGGGAGTAGGTGATATTTGTAAGATGGAGTGCAAAGTGCATTATGTTATTACCCTTACTGCAATTTGGTATTGTTAATTTAATCTACAGTTGATTGGCTTAACTGGAGTAACTGTTAGTGGCTGTGACTGTGGCTGGGACTTTGGCTTTGACTGAGAGTAATGGAGTTTGTGGAAGCAGTTTATTGAGGATTGTGTGACTGTTTTGTAGGTGGAGATTCTGGACCAGTTTTGGAGGAACATGGGCCCTTGACAAGATTCACAACTTGAAGATATTCGTGGGCTGGATCTAGGGGGGTGAGAAAATGTTGTCGAAGAAAAATAAGGAGTCGAAGAATATTGCGGATGGGGTCGTTGGGACATATGTTAAGAAGGATACACCTCCTACTGTGTCTTGTGAGTTTGACGTTGTTCCTGGAAATGGGATAGTTCTTAAAATGTTTTAGCGTCTTGGGTGGTTTTGAGGACGGGGTATTTTTGTGAATGTTTCAGTAATAAATGTTTGGACCCCGGATAAGGTTAATTCGAAGAAGGCAGCTAAAAAGTCTACTTCGCAGAACAAAGGCTTAGAAAGTAGTACGGCAGTCCCTCAGCACTATGATAATGCGAGCGTTATGAATCAGTTGATGCCTGCTGGGCCGAAGTACACGGGATTTGGGCAAGTTCCTTTGGTGGCTAAGTCTGGGAATGTTTCCAAGGCTCCTAGTGGCCCAATATTGACGGCTAACTACGAGGAAGGGGGTAATGTCATCTTAAATTATTATGCTGGGTCGGAAGCCTCTTTGGATTCTATCGGAAGTAATGCTCATCAACTCTTGCGGGTAAGTTTCACCGTTGCGGTGATCCAGACAAATATGGAACAAAGGATCTTAATTTGTGAGAACTTGAACAATATTTTCCGTTCCCTTTCATTTGTTGTAGTCCGCTGGAATCGGGAACACCAGTATGTTGAATCAGCCAAATCTAAGTCATCGCAGTAATTACATTTCGAATTCTTATGTTAATTTGAGTGAGCTAGAAGCAGAAGGAGAGAGAGTTCGAAACTATGGATTTCAGTCAAAAAGTATTAATTAAAACCACAAATCAGTTATAAAACTGTATAATTCACAGTAATTTATTGTGGAAAGCTATAAATGCATAGATCAATACCCAGTTTTGGACTAATATGACATTATTCTACTAGGTAGGAGCTGTGAAGACTTGCCATTACCCGCAGGTTGGTCTGTCGACGAAACAGTGAAAGGTAGAAAGTATTATATAGATCATAACACCCAGACAACTCATTGGTCTCATCCTTTGGCGAAAGAAGGGCTCCCCACGGGTTGGGAGCGGGTGGAATCCTCGGATTTTGGGGTGTACTATGTCAAGTAAGCGTTACCCTGTTTCGATAGTATTACATCTCATAATCAGCGTTTCTGGAAGTAAAAGAACCTTTAAAATACGTTTATAAATATTGTGTAATTTGATTACAGTCACATAACACGGCATGCTCAGTATGATCATCCCTGTGCTCCAGTTTACTACGCTGTTCGTCACTCACCAAGTGCCTTATTAAGTAGAAACTATTTTTCATTTCTGCCACAGCAGGATCCATATTCAAATGCAATGGTATTACAAAATCCTGTCGATAGAATGCAACAGCCGTTGCACACGGACTTCAAACCACCAAGTGTCCTTGTTCCTGGTTCTCCTTATCTATTGCAAGGTGAGATTGCTGCATATAATATAAAGTAGTTGTTATCACAGAACTGAAGGTACACTAAAGCTATGATTAAATATGTTAATGTAATTTATACTAATATTTTCCAGTACGCATTGAATTTACTTTTTAATGATTGTTATAGACATCCCTGAGTGGTTGCAAGTATACTCGCAGGCTCCTTCCGAGTTGGATTCTAAATTGCGGTGGGAACTATTTCGTCTTCCTGAATTAGACTGCTTTGATGCCATGTTGAAGCGATTATTTCGTCATGAGCTAGAACGTGTTGTAATGAGCTATGAAGTATTAAGGTAAAATAGAAAATGCAATAATATAATGGTTATATTTGCATCCATTAAATAACTTCGTAATTTTTCAAAGCGTTCTAATGGTAAACTGATATTTTATCCTAGATTGGCCATCATCCATGAAATGGAAGTAAGAAGAAAAGCACCAGAAATACTGAAACGAGTTGCACTTGCCCAAAATTTCGAAACAAAAGTTTAAGCAGCTATTTCCCGGCTGTGGGCTACAAATCGCAGTTATTGTTTTGATTCTGATTCTTTCTTTGCATCCAATTCCAGTACTACTTCATATTAGCTATGAATAATTGGATGTGAACATTGCTTGAATGTTATTTCAAGCGCTTTTACTAGTTCCTAAGGCCTACAAAGAACACTGCGTGAGTTAAAGTAATATAGTTATTTATATTATTTCAATCAAGTAGGATTTTTAATGAATCTTTAGAGGAGCTTCCAGATTTTCAAAATGAAGGGCAATGTAGTCATTTGCTATGTTTTTTTAACAGATTTTAGCTAAGCTTTGCAGAATTTGTAAGTTGACGTGGCAAGCGTTTCATGAAAATTATTACGAGTTTTGGAGCAACTAATGTGTTGAACACTTTGTGCCTTTGAAAGATGCCTAATATTAATGTTTTATCGATGGGAGCGATTTGTAAGATATTTTAACATAGCCTATTTTAGAATTAAATGCATGTAATTTATATCTGATTGGCTTTTAGCGGGATGTCAATCTTTTAAAATGTGGTGCACCTCTAGGAAGCTGCATTGTGGTCAATTTGTTAATACCTATTTCAAAAGATCTGATGATGCAGAAACTAAAAACATTGAAATGACATTTATGATTTTAACTGTTTTCATTAACGAAATAAATGCTTTATTTTCTGTTTGAAGGATGTTTGCTTGAATATGAAAATACATGATACTTTTACTGAAACCAGAAACTGACAGAAAAGCTCGGACTTAAAGATTTCACGAAGTGTGCCCATTTAGGTGGCATGTAAAGTACCGTTCCCGGTTCCAAAACTACATCAGCATATTTAGCCCGAGCACTGTTAGGAAATTCGGTAGAAAAATTTGGATCTTCTACATCTATTTGACTAGTATTAAAAAGCATGGACTCAGAGTCATGCGGATAGAGTTTATTCCATTCAGAAGGTGGAAACAGACGAATAATTTTTTCTCCAAATATCTGAGTCAGTAAATTATGTTTAGGATCGTAATGAGTTGGAGATACAGTACCAGCAGGTCCAAACCAGGCATTTATTTCTATGTCTTCGTCATTCCCGACATAGCAATATTCTGGGATCCCTAAATCCTGCAGCAGCTCAGGTATCTGAAGTGTAAGAAAATGATCGGCATTTCTAAAATGGTTCACATATCGTGGTAACGGTATACTGCAAGTATAACAGATAACACTAACTTGAAGAAACAGCTGATGCTGTGCCAAGTACCCCTTACTCCTCTCCGCAACCGATGAGGCAAGTACGTAATTGTCTATGAAATCATCCATAGTAACTAACTTCTGAGTCCATTCTTCCGAAGTGTATTTCGATCCAATTTCTATAGGTACTGTTCTTGAACCTGCACGCTGATTATCAAAATCAAAGAATTACTGTACAAAAATCTTAAATCATAGCATGATATCCAGCAGCAATACTACACGGTACACTAGTACACATAAGATTAAATCTTACCTGCTTAATATAATCCACATTCCACTTTTGCATTGCAGACCAATGTTCAATTACACCCCTCAGAAGAACCGGCTTCTGTGGTAAAAAATATTCCTGCACGAAAGTTTCAATCGAAGGTCTTAACAATTCCCCAAGCTGAAATCTACTAGGAAACTGGTTCCTCAGTACAGACTCCCGCTGCTTCCCCTCAACAAAACTGCTTTCTCCTAAATGTCTTTCCCTAACCAATCTAGCATCCGCAGCACCCAGATCAAGGCTCGCATTCTGAGACACATGCAACCGGAAGGCAATTTTCGACATAATGTTATTCAAAATCGGTGCTCCGAGCAGCAGTCCCAAGTCACAAACCTTAATCACTTCTGAAGTAGGCACATCTCCTGCCAGTAACAAAATCACCTATAGAACAACGAAATTCAAAAACAAAACCCAATTAATTCCCTAATACAATATTGCTTTATTCCCCTTAAAATAACCCATGTAAAATAAGCACTCACAGCAATGTCAAAAACAATCCTTACATCCCGTCACCTTAAATAAAGTTGCGTACGCGTACAACTTTCTCCACACTTCTGGGACTTGCTTCCAATGCCCGGTATTTAACTGCTCCCAAATGAACTCTATCACCACGTCCAACTCCTCCACCCGGGTCGTGACTTCCCCACTTCCCAAATCACCCATACCATCATCCTCACTATTACTACCCCAACTCAGGACCCTCCCACAATCAAGTAAAGCACGTTTCATAATTATTCCCACGGATCGATCCTTCATTTGAGCCAACTTCCCCCTCGCACATTCGATTTCTTCCGACACATCCTTACAAAAGTTCGGCATCAACTTCTGAACAATCCTCACTTTTTCCTTACAAGACATTCTGCCCTCCTGTAATTTCCCCCCAAAAAAATCCATTCACGTTAGTCACATCTACTTTTTTTCTTTCTCCGTCTCTCTCCAATCCTTTCACCGTCAAAATAAATAACAATACACGCTAATATTAAATAACTACAAATGTTAAATAAATACTATTCACAATTTATCCTTACTTCACATGTCCCCTTGGTGTTAAAATCCTCCCCTAACAATACAGTTTCGAAATTGAATGTTCTGGTCCAGAGAAACTATTTCACCTGTCAACTCTTACTTAACTTCTATGCTTGACCTTTGACTTCCATATTTCATCGAATGGCGTGGTAATTTCATAGGTCCTCCCAATTTAACAACCTACTCCAAATCAAAGCATGCATTAGTCATAATTCAAATTAAAATAATTAATTTATAATAAAATAAAATAAATCACCGAAGCTTTAAAGGTCTGAGACTGGAAGTATACCATCAATGCTTTCTCCAGGTTCTCCCGGCAATATTTTCACAAAAAAATATGTATACTCATCATTGGTGAATAAAGGAGCGGATATAGTAAAAAAAAGTACCTTAACGTAAATTCCCAACACAAAGGGCTAGCAGGTGGATGCAGATGAAGATCTTTTGCAATAGCAATCTTTTGTGGAACGTGCGACTATCCTTGCACGAAGCCAGGATTGATTTGGCGCCATACGGATTATATATACGGAGCTATGAAGAACACTAAAAGACATAGCGGAAAAAGAGGAGTAAGAAACTAAAGAAGCCTTCCACGAGAGGCGTTCACACTTGGATTACACTAAAATGCTCAGTATTGGAGGAGGAGTGGAAGGGAAAGGAACGCAGAAGCAGAGTGCTAGTGACGCGTCACGCTCCGATCGTCTACACACTATCACTTCACTCAGCACCTCCAACTCCTTGATTTCGGTACTAGAAAGCCGACGATTCTCTGTCGAGTCAATATATAGTCCGGGGAAATTGTTGTTCATTTTGATTATTGTCAAAAAAGGATCCTCTTCAAAAAGGACTCTCAAAGGTAAGACTGACTTGTAACCGTTATTAGTGGGTGTGTGTCATTTCTGGGGTAGTTATTTGCACGGGACATTCTATAAGCGGTTCAACTAATTTACGCTGAATCTTTCAATGTGAATCCTTGCCCATGCCGTAATTTGAAGTTTGAACTCTGTAACATCTCCCCTTTTTTTTAATACGAGCATTTTGTAGTATGGAGATTCTGAGTGTACGAAAGTGTAAAGCATTTTTATGTATTGTAATACTTTGGGATTGTTTGAATTTTTATGGGGAAAGGTTTAATTTAATTTGAATTAAAAGTCTTGTTTCGTAAGTAAGTATCTTTTGCGGCACTCGGAGATCTCAAGTGCATGTAGTGCTCAGGATAGTTGTATGTAAGTATATGGTATGGTGGGATAAATGAAGGAAGCGGTTTTTGTAGCTTGTATGTATGTTCTTGGCTCTGTTATGGTGGTGGATGGGATGTGTATTTTTTAAGTATGTCTGACTGTGTTGGTGTTATGCAGTGTGCTGAGAGTATGGGCTGAGAGTATGTACTATGAATCAGTCATTGACATTGAGTGGGTATAAATGGCGGGTGATGGGAAGCTTCTTGGTTATATAGTTTGGTGTAGTGTGTGTGTGTGTGTGTGTATGTGTGTGTGGATGGAATTTAAAATGAATGAATGATGTCATTTAATAAATTTTTGGAGATGGGGGTATAGATTGGATGAATTGGGGAAATTTAATTTAGTATGCTTGAGGGATTTGTTTTTGGAGGGGCTGTGGATTATATTTTTGGTGTAGTTTGGCGGGTTATGGAAGTAGCATTGTATGGTGTTTTTTTTTAAACCTAACCTGTGTGCCGCGGACGGAATTTTTATTGAGATTCATGGAGGATGGTATTTGTGTTAAGAGGAAAAGGCCTATTTTGCGGCTAATTCGGTGAATGGATTTTCTTTTGCTTTCAGTCTGTCTGTAATGTTGCGATAGGATATTGCTTCTTGAGGAGAATTCTTTGTAGCTTGAAAGGGAAAAGGGTTAAGGGAAGGACCGGAGCGGAGTTTTTGAGAAGACTTGAGATTAAATATGAAAAATGAAATACAGCAGGAAGGACAGAGAAGGACTTGGAGAAGAATGGACGGAAATGATGATGGTCATGATGGGGGAGGTGGGAGCAATTCGGGGAAGAAGCGACCTAATGAGGGTGGAGATTACTCGGGAAGTCCGCAGAAGAAGGGCAGCTTCATGAATGGTAATTTCTGTCAGATTTTGTACGGGAGGTTTTCGGTTTGTTGAAGGAATTATTAAACAGTTGTGTGATGGTGGGATGTTGATGTTGGACGGGGTCTCATGTGCGTGGGGGTTATTTTAGCGAATTTATTGTTTTGATTTGAAAGCAGATCCGGAAGCGGTGTACTTGAAATTTATGGTTCCGCAAGCGACTGCAGGCTCGGTCATTGGGAAGGGAGGTCAAAATATTTCCGACTTACAAAAAGAGTACAATGTTCACATCCGAATGTCCAAGGCCAATGATGTTTTCCCGGGTAATTTGCCGTGTTTCTTGTTTTTACAAATGGGGCGTAACGGTTGGGTGATTTGTGATGGGCGGAATTTTGTTGGTGAGAAATTACTTACATGTGAGGTTTGGTTTGTTCTAGGAACGGACAGTCGAGTTGCAATTATGTCAGGAAAGGTTTCAAGTGTTCTGGTTGCCACCATGGTAATATTTAAGAGGATGACATCACCCTCGGATTTATTTCCCAAGAACCCAAGACCGAAGAATGTTTCAGACAAGGAAGTACGATGATCGTTTTTTTTTTCATTAATATTTTGCCTGGGAAATTAATTTTCTCTGTAATTGTTAGTAAATATCATTGATTCATTGTTCGATTCCAGCTATCGCTCATTGTACCACAAGCTACTGCGGGTCTAATTATTGGTAAAGGTGGAAGTCGCGTTAAGAGCATTCAGGAAGAATCTAACTGTCACATTAACTTAACTCAGAAGAATGAACAATTACCAACCAATGAACGTGTTGTTACTATTCAGAACAATGAAAGTAAGATCTGCAATTACGATATATCTTGCATTGAATATATCATAGCGTTGTGTTTCTGTAATAGTCGAAATATGGCTTTATGATGCAGTCAGTAATGTATGTGAGTACGTATGGTTTAGGTGACCCTGAAAACATTGAGAAAGCGCTTCGTATGATTTTGGAGATAATCAAAGGAGATCCACAAAGTTCATCGTGTTTGACCATCAACTACTCAAACCAAGGTGGAAGTCATAGCAGCAGTAATAGTAGGGACAGAGGAGGCGACAATGACTACAATGATGATTACAATGATGACAAGTATGGTGGTGGCGGTGGTGGACGAAACTGGAACAGAGGTAGTAATCAAGGTAGCGGCGGGGGTGGTGGTGGCGGCGGAGGAGGTGGGTCTGGTGGTATGAATCAGTCCGGGCCTCCCCAAAGTACCCCAGCATTTGGAACAACATCAGGTTATCCACCGCAGGTACATTTTTGGTGTACTTTCGCCGGTCCTCCAATCTCGAATGGTCATACTCCACCACCTCACATGATCGAGGGCATGAAGTCTTACCTTTTGAATGTGGGTTATCCGCCAAAAGCTATTCAAGAAATCATCGCAGCCTCTAATTTACTTGCTTCCTATGGTGTTCTGAAACCAGGAAATATTTCCGTGTTCAATTCGCCGCAGTTGCAAATGAATCCCTTTGCTGCTATGAGTAGTAGTGACACAGGAGTGTCTGGAATGGGAAATATGGGAAGCATGGGTAACATGGGGAATCTAGGAAATATGGGTGGAATGGGAGGCGGAATGGATAATTGGAATAACACCATGGGGATGTTTATGAAGCAGTTCCAACAGAATGCTGCTTCTCGTGGTTACGACGACTTCAGCAGGTAGGAATATTGTATTGAATGAAAGCTTAAAGTTCGATATATTATTATATGCTAATACATAATTTGTAATTTCTCAAGTGGTGGCGGTAGCGGTGGAAATAGTGGTTTCGGAGACTCTGGTTACATGAGTGGCATGGGAGGTGGTTCCATGATGGGCTCGAATATGAGCGGAGGCGGTGGCGGCGGAGGAGGAGGAGGGGGAGGAGGAGGATATGGAAAAAATGATTCAAACAATGACAAGGTAAGTAATTATTTGCACTTACCCCTGTATTAGTTTAATCAAATTTAAATGAAAACCTTCGAACATGTATCTAAAACGGAATTAGCTGTTACCACTTTTGAGCTCCATGTTTCATAGTGAAGTTAATTTTAATTGGGGGCATGAACCATGCTGGCTACAAAAAGGGCTAATAATTCATTGTAACCATCTCACGTGAACAGAAAAAAATATCATAAAATGTTGAACGGTACATTGCAGCTGTATGTAACATAATTTGTTTCACGGTCGCCAAGAATTCATTGCATTGTGCTCTTTTGGATACTTGAGAAATGTATTTGTAGTTGGTGCACTTTGCTGGAGATCATATTCCATTATGCATGGTGGAGCCCTTATTATTATATCAAGCAAGTAATGTGATCATTGAAATGCCCTGGTTAAAAACGAAGTTTAGAGGGACGTCTGAGACAGTTGTAGCACCTCACGCAAATACGTTGATATGCTAATGGAGCTATAATGTCAATTTTTAACAGAGGCGATTTTGATGGGGAGGAAGGGAGCAGGCTCATGGCATGTTGATGAAGACGAGGGAAAGGAGCAGCGATGATGATGATCAGAGCATAGTATGATGATGGCACCCATCCAAATTTAATCCTTACAGTGTTTACCTCTTGGCTGGAAGCATAAACTTTTGTAGACGAGGACAATATATTCATTGGTGGGATGAATGACACAAGTGAGATGATGAGATTGATTGATATAGAGAAGCATCAGCATTCCGCCGTGAGTTTACTCATCAACCCCCTTCTCTCTGGCTGGCATCACATCTTCATCCCCCACAAAAAAATTCTCACAATTTAAGTGAAAAGGTTACTCGTTCTATGTACTAGAAATTTTTTCTATATATTCATTATCATATGTTAAATATTGAAATGTAATCACCTTTAACCTCTACATCTACACAAAAAATTGACTAATGGGGTCCCGCCATGAGCATCATCATCGTCATTTTTTGTACAGTACATCTTAATTCTAAGTGGTATAACATTACATATATTATGTAACATTTATGTAGTTTTAAAAGCTAAAAAAATACAGAATTTAGTGACAGTGCAGATTTAGTTGTTAGTATTTAATAATAGCTATAATTAATAATTACCAGAGTAGACCGGAGTAACTGTTGTAGACATTAAAATAAAAATCATTTCTAACGGTAACAATGGTTGAAGCAGCATGAATGATAACGATTCAGAGAGGATTCCATTATTGCCAATAATATTATCCTCTGAAAGTATTTTATCATTTTAAAGGGTAGCATTTCAAGCTGAAGCACGGAAGTACTTTGAAATAGCTTAAACATATTTACAAGGATAACATTTTGCAACAATGACCATATTTTAGTAGAAATATTAAAATTTAGAAGATATGACTTATAATTTCAACTTAAGGTACACCATCATTGTTTTCAAAAGCGTGGATCATTTGTGCTGTTTTTTTGTGGAAATTTCGTATGTTCACGGTAGAACTTGTGTAAATGCAGTCTGTAATATCAAACTTGTTGAGGTGTTAGAGTTTAGTTTTGATAATAGTGGAACTTATCCATTGCTTTGTTAATTGTTTTGTTACGTATGAGACTTTTCGAGCAGGTGTTAAACCAGTAATTATCATGCTCCTTTACGTGGACGTACAAAATTCACCAAAAGAAAGGCATAGTGGTGTTCTGTTACTTTCTCGGAAAAATTAAAAAACGAGATACAGGATTATATGAAGACGTTTCAAAAGGTTTAATTGTTTTTAAGTAATACAATATCGTATAAATAAAATATAATTTACTAAGTGTTTTAAATCTGAACCTGTTTAGAGCTGATCAAGAAGCATTCACTGTGTAATCAGATGCATACATGCGTTATCTTGTTGTAGTAATGCTATAAGTATATGGGAATCGAATATTTAAATTACTTGCAGCCGAGTAGAAATTTCAAGTGTTTCCGTTTCAATTCACATTTTAATTCATTTGTTCAGTAATAATTCCATTAGTAAATTGGTAGTCGTGTTTTTTTCTTTTCATGTAAGTTTGTTTTGTTGTTTTTTCGTGTAATTACCCCTGTTATATTCAACGTATGCATCCCTTTTTACAAACTGCGTACACATTTTTGCATCTATATTTTATGGCGTAGTTACAGCGAGGTAGGAATTTTATAAAAAAATTGCAATTCTCTGCGAATTCCAAGCCTGTACTACTATAACTCTTGTAAGAGGGGTTTCTTAAATTTTTCTGTATTCACATCCAGATTATTTTTACTTGTAGTACCTCCTTAAAAGACATAAAATAAACAAAACAACATTCAACCAGTTGTTGTGCTATGAATAGTATTATACATTTATGCTGTTTTCGAAGGGCAATTTGTTTTTTTTTTTTGGGTAGGCGTGTTTTGAATGTATGCATAATTAATTACCAATAATTATCAATACAATAATAAGATTTAGATAACTCTAGTGAGTTTCATTGAAATGCAAGTACAATGGCAGAGAGGGATTGTCATATGTTGTCATGTGTGTATGTATGAGATATACTTTAAAAGCTGGCTATTAGCTAGAGTTATACATGATCAGTACTGCTTGCATTACTCTACAGCATGAAAATTTGAAGATGTAATACAAAAAGAAAATCTGAACATGCTTCTACTAATACTACGAAATTGTAAGATATTATTAATGGTAACACTATATCTGCAAATTTAAGAATAATAAGTTACGTATTATAATTATAACTACGTATAATTCAAAACTAATTATGCATACTTATAATTGAGGAAGAAAATTCATTTGTGAAGACACAAGGTGTCAATGTATGATTCTTTGTTTGTGAATTCATAAAAAAATTGACTTTTTGAGATTCAGCCATGTCATGAAGTTATTATCATTGTTGTCGTTGATTTTCTCATCTTAAATGTTTCTCACGTACAAGTAACTGTACTATTTCTATTTAATTACATTCATGTGCCGTAGATGTTGAATTATTACATTTGTGAAAATTGGGGAATGTGACTAAGATGCATAATAGCTAGTAGAAAGTTCATTTGTATGTTAGGGTGCTTGCATGGCGTTAACCATTTATTTTTGCAGTTATATATGTGCATCTCATGATGGCAATTTCGGGTACAGTGAATACCTGGTATCATGGCGCTGTCATATGCTATCATTTGAGCATTTATTGAGGACTTGTTGGGGTTAATATTGTATAGATATTTTCTCCTGACCACCATTCTGAATCTGAGGTAACGGTAATTCATCATCCTTTTCTTATTTCCTCATAATCTGATTTTGAAATTTTCTGTTCATATTAGTAACATAAAGTTGGTAGAACCATAAGAATAATAAGTTAAAATCTATTTGTGGTTTGCTTGCACCCTTGAAGGTTTTTTCATCATCATAACCGAGTTATTTTCTTACATTTTGGACCAAGAACCATTCTAAAGAGTTCAGGGAGAAGCAGTGATAAGAAAATGAAGGGAACTTCGTTGTTATCTTTGCATTATTTTACGTACAAGATTTATGAAATTACCCCTTGCAAAAATGAATGTCTATTATTGCTTTTCGAAAAAATTGAATTAGCCATGTGAGTCTTATTTTAATACAAATGATTTGACTTTTGTTTCCATATGGGACTTTGAAGACGAGATCGTTATGGACTTCGTCAAGTTTTAATAACAATAAGCGATGATGACGATGTTGCTTAAATTGGACAGCAATTTTTTGAAAATTCTCAAAGACCCTCGCTAGCTAGTGTACCATCATCATATTTGATGAGGCGATGACTGACTACACGACTGGAGAAAAGGCTGTATGACTTCCAACAAATGCCTTGCAAAAAGACTTGTTATTAAAATGGAAAGAAGACACATGGAGAAACAATTTTGAAGAATGAGTAGAGATTTTTTTATCAATGTGCACGTATCTTAAGAATTATATTTTCTTTATATAACCATGAGGCATATTGAAAAAATCTGTGATTTCTTACAATTTTTACTAAGTTGATGATAATATTCTATTTTACCACAGTTAGTTTGTTCAATCTACACAATGAGAATTTGTTGCAGTTGTTTAATACGAACAATTCTGCAATGCTGCATGTTCTTGCCATTGTTTTTGAGGTTGTAAAGTAATTATTATTCTTAGATATTGTGAATGTTTGTTTAAGAAATAGTAGGTCGTAGTTTTGAGATTATTCCTTTAAGAGATGTTGAGCATTTAAAAGTGTGTTCATGTAATTGTGCCATTTTAAATAAATTTTATTACTATTTATATCAGATTCGTTACGTGCACGCTGTTTACAAATCATTAGTTATTAACTACAGTATTTCCTTACTCATTTAGATGCAGGACTCGACAGAAAGAAATTGAGAAATGTAAACAGAAAATTATGTAGGAATTATTACGGTGCATATTTTTAAAATTTAGCAGACTGCAGTTTGAAATCGGGGAATTGTGAAATGTAATGGAAGATTATGTGTAGAAGCTAGAAGCTTTAAAACGTTTATGCATGTACATCTCTGCTGAATTTCCTTTGAAGTTTTGTATGCGAATTTCGGCTTTTAAAATTGTGATAGCAATAGGTTTATTAGTCTGGGATTATGTTCCTTCAACGTTTGTGCGACAAGTGACAAGCATTGCATTATGTAAGTTACACAGGTTTTTGAAATAACTATAGACACTTCTACCAAATTACTCAAAACGTTAGTTGGTTAAAAATTCGAGTATCAGATGTGTAGCTGGTAGCTGTCTCGCTTTTGAATTCATAGTAGATGCATCCGTACTATTCAAATCCTTTTATGTAGCATTTTCTAATATATAGCCAAGTCATCTTTAGGTTGAAATCACGTACTGTAGAGATAAATTGTAAATGAAACTACCGAGGCCAGCAATACATACACATGAGCCATGAAGGCATTCCTCTTGCCATTAAAACTACGACACCAGAAACTCCTCGTTAAAACTTCTGTTGGGCTGAATTTTATAGAGATCATAACTTAATCCCTCCATCCGTGAATGTTACATCACTGCTCACAGCTATCTCGTATTTACTTGCACTGGCAAATGTTTCTTGCATACTTCGTTGCGGTCCTTCGTTAACAACGTTCTGATATTTGTCTGGTTTTAAAATAAATTATATTTGCAGGTGCTGTACTAGTCGGTTAAGGGACAAAGTCTTGAGATCATTTGATACATATGCCTGGAACTAAATTTCTCCCGTAATTTGACGCAATATAATTGACCTATAGGTGAGAGCTGAGAAATTACTGTCATGTTCAAAATCATTGCAATAAAAAATTTCAGAGAATAACATTTTTATTTTTCATTCCTTAGTTATGACCCATATTGTTTTAATTGATTGTGAGTGGACTAAAAATTCAAGTGGAAAGTATCGCTTTGTGATGAATTGTCCATTTTGAAGAATTGTAGGTGTAAAAACTAACAACTTTTTGATGCAAAACGGTTAAGACATATGAAGTATTTGTATTTTTTAATGAAACAGCAGTTATCTAATCCTGAAATTACTGAAAATCCTAGCTTAATGCTTCAACACGAATATAGAATTGTGTTTTAGAGCAAATTGGGTCTACCCCGTTTTGCATCAAAACTCCTATTAGAGTTCGCACAAGCAAACATTTTTTGTAGTTTTATTTACTCAAAACTAAAATCATGTTAAAACAACGTACTATCCTAAAATCCAGTTTGTATCCGTATACAAGTAGGCGGGGGTGGAAAATGTTCCAAACTGCCAAGTAGCAAATTTTTTACCGAAATGTCAACTGTTTCCCAGTTGGTCAACCACCCCGCCAGGAAAAAATCCAAAATTTTTGTCAACTTTTCTGATTTTGTCAACTACCACGCCAGGAAAAAACCGTAAATTTTTGCCAACTACCCCACAAGAATAAACCGTAAATTTTTGTCAACTACACTGGCAGGAAAAAACCCAAAATTTTTATCAACTTTTCTGATTTTGTCAACTACCCCGCCAGAAAAAAACCGTTAATTTTTGTCAACTACCCCCCAGGAAAAAACCCAAAATTTTTGTCAACCACCCCGCCAGGAAAAACCCAAAATTTGTATCAACTTTTCTGATTTTGTCAACTACCCCGCCAGAAAAAAACCGTAAATTTTTGTCAACTTTTCTGATTTTGTCAATTACCACCACCACGCTAGGATAAAACCCAAAATTTTTGACAACTGTTTGCGTATTGTCAAATCCGCCGTATGCTGAATAATACCCAGATGATAATTCGTTGTCATTACTGAATGATGTGCAATTTAATTTTTCTGCGTATTCATGTACAAAGTTTGAATAATTATACACATCCCAGGGGGTTTTGTCACAAAACTAAAACTCACCCAACGTTTGTCAACTACGTTGGCTTTGTCAACTACCCCACCGGAACCCTATTCCAAAAATTATCCAACTCACCCAACGTTTGTCAACTCCCTGGTCTCTTTTGCCTAGTAACCGGGTTCCCGGGTACCCGAACTTTTTCCACCCCTGCAAGTAGGTGACTTAGCCTATTAATTACCGCTTCTACAATAAATGAAAGAGCAGTGCATGGTACTTAAACACCCAGTACAGATTGGGTCATCATACATCACTTAATTTAAATGAAACCGATGCTTGTAAAAGTAAAAAATATAAATCAATTGGATTGCAATGTAATATGTAATTCATAAAATCATAAACATAAGATATGTGGATACTTTTAATTGTAGATAGAAATTTTGACTTTGCAAGTTTTATGCCATTGAAATAATTTATTGTACCTTCAGTAACTTGCTCGTAGTAATAATATTTAATATTTTCTTATGAAATGAAACGAATTTCGTAAAACAAAACTCACGTGGAAATGCGATCCACTGAGCAATACATTAGATTGTTATTCATGTCCACATAGACGCAATGTTTTATGAAGTATTATTACATACAGGTAGCATACACGCATTGCTATATCGCAATTATTTTATCTGAAAGAGAGGATGATACGATACATGGGAGTAATTGAAATCGGTGAAATAGAAAATTAACTAATAGAATAATTATTATTGGGATCATTAAAAGTAATTAAATGGTCTCACGTGACATTAATTAACCTAGGCAAGTCCCTTCGTATCAATCATGTACAAGCAGCAAAACATTTAATAAACATGGATTGTATTCTCATATACTCAAGGTCAGCTACATCTTATGTTTTACTTCTCAGAAAATCATGCCCGGAGCACTGTTATAAATCTCCATTTCTTCGTCAGAATCAATTTCGTCTTGACCTGTTGACATATTGTTATGCACTTGAGCTTGGAAAGTGTGATGGCCTGATGAAGAACTTCCATTTCCTGACCTACATTTTGGAATTCCCAAAATTACTTTGTATTCCACAATTACTCCAACCAGTGCATGTTCAAATAAAACTTTCGTCTATACTCACGGTATGCCACGATAATATGTGGGAGAGCGGAAACTTCCTCGGTTCTCATCATGAACGAAGGCTGGATTATCGAAGGATTTCATGTTGTGCAGGGGGTTCATTTTAGGCATGGACATGGAACTCCGGTTACTCTGGTGACCAGTCTCGGCCATTCCCATCAGTTCGGCGTCGTCGTTTTTTTGCTGGGCCCTCAAAACACCAATGATGTCTTGTAAAACAGGGTCCTTTTGATTCGTGTAACTTGACCCGATTGATTGCTTACGCTCGAGTCCGCCATTTGTTCTGACTGGTTCGCTGTTTAAAAAATTACATGCTCAATTTCATGCTGACAGGATTGAATGATGGATGATTTGGAATAAATAGTATGTACAAGGAAAGAAACATTAATTATTAGAACCAAAATAATTCCTACTATAATAATTGCTGTCTCTGCACCAAACATGCAATTCTGTACTTACTGTGTACTTTTGATCATGCCACTAGCAAACACAAAGCAAAGTAAAGTTGAGAGTGTTAAGACAACGCCTAGGGAAGACGCAATCCAAACCCAGGTCACCGAGGGTTTCTCAGGCTCTGGGTCAAATGGCTGCATGGGCTTCCCCCCGATGTTGGCAAGACGACCTTTTGCATACATGTTCCACATCTCTTCCATTACTGGTGTGGTCATGACGTATTGGCCCTCTGTGTTCCTAACAGTAATGGCCAGTTGGATCTGCACGCAAACCTCGTAATATTTGATCTGACGATCACAGAAGAATATTGTTGTGTTGTCCAAGCGGATATCATCAGCACCGTTAGTTGACCCAATAGGATGTTGGAGTTTGATTTTCTTGTAATCGCAGTAATCGTTACCCATTTTAGCCACAATTTCTTTGAACTGATCCAAACTCTGATAAAACTGCCAAAAATACATAAAAAGGCTGTAATAAATAACAGTGGCATGTGAGATTACAGAAAATGTTGAAAGATTTTGAATATGACGCCTTCAATAAAGCGTGTGATGAACTGATTATTTAATTAAATTGCAATTAAATTGTTCACAACTGTACCTCATTAGGGGTCCTTCCAATAACATGCTTGAAGAGGTAAACATCCACACCTGGAGCTGGGGTAGTTAATCTTTCAGTAGTAGTTGTCACAGGAGGAGGAGGGTCTAGGTCTATGGTTAAAAAAAAAATGGGATAAAATTTCTATTGTTTGAACTCCTTCAACGTTTCTACTCCAGCATTAAAATAAATGTCATATATATGTATGTACATACCTATATAGATCATATATTGCTGCTTATTAATTAAATCTTTCTTTGACTAGTATTACATTACCTAAATATTCCACCTGTGCCAGAAATCCCTCAAATTTTTCAGCAGTGATTTTGGAATCATTTTCCAACGATGTTCCTTTGCTTGCCTGCTCTCTCTGCTTTATTCCGTGAAAGTATACAAAAGCCCCATGTTCGCTCCTCACCCGTATCACGAGCCTTTTATCTCCGTCGGAGTGCTCGTCCAGAACATTTGAGGTCAAAAGCAGAGATTCTTCAATGGGTAGCTCGCTAATGACTTCTTCAGCTGGAGCTCCTTCACTGAATTTGTCTCCTTGAGGAAGAGGGTATTCGCAGATTACTACAAAATCTCCAGACTGATGATCAATATCCAAGGAAGAAAAAGTAATTTCTACGGGATAGGATATGTTCCAAATGATGTCCAAATTTTTGAGGTGGTAATCTGGCCCCGGTTCTAGAGTATATTTCTCATTCGGATCAATCAGATTTTTCACAATTAATTTTTGTGCTACGGTGGTTGTGGAAATGACTGCAATAAGAACAGCCAAGATCAAAATGTGTGTTGTGTCTGCGGCACATACCCTCCTTGCCATTTTCGGAATCAGCTTATTATTTCAAAGAACACATCACAACAAAAACTTGATCAAAGAATTTCTACAATTTTGCACGAATCCGACTTTATATTTAATAGCTCGCAAGTACGAGGGAATGTTAATATACCACGTATGTTGATATAATTACGGAAAGGTATTCTGAACTATCAGCGTAATCAGTAAAGTACTGATGTAGATACATGCGATAGAAGCAAAAAGGGTGAGTAATTTTGATCTAACGACGCCTGCTGATGTAATACTAAGGTACTCGAACTTATCTATTTGAAATGAAGGACACAAATGCTAAGCTCTGTATTCCTGAGAATGATACAATTATGCCAACTGATATCGTAATCCTATGTCACTGTTTACTGGAGATTAGCATTTGCAGGTGAACTCCAATGTGGAAACCTACGCAAGGACTACAATCATTCAAATTATTTTTTAATCTTTCAGCGAATAAAATGTACGCAATGTATAATCACATGAAATGAAACAATATAAACGTTGCCCATTTCAGCATATAGTCAACTACACTTTTATCATTGGATTTCTGTAACAAAAGTTTCTCTGCTGTTCCAGAGGAGTGAAAAATACGCAAATAACAAATAAATGTAACTGACAGTAACATCTCAAGTACAAGAATTATATAACAATGCAGTAAAGTTCGTTAAAATAATAATACACGACTATAAGAAACTGCAGAATTTCTAAACTTGCTGTTTCGGAAACTCTATGCAAATTTCGTTTCATCAATCATAAAACAATTCCTAGAGGTAGTAATAATCAACGTAGACAACTATTTAGTTCCCCAAAGTATCCAACAATATTTTTTGTTGCCTTTCCTGGTTGCAATTCCAGTATAACAATCTAGATGCATCTACATATTCAACAAAACAGTACAAACTCCGTAGTTTACTTGAGCTTTTGCAAGCATGAACGAATCAATGTTAAAATCAATAAGTATACATACATTATAATTGATTGTGAAACTTATATATCCGTTCAGGTGAGAATCTTACTACAAATACTAACTTTAGTGTTTAGGAATACGACCTTTGTAAATCGAAAAGTACGACAAAACTTTTCAGACTGTAAAAACGACGCTCAATATTTTCAATGCAGATACTGGAACTTAAAAATTTTGATTTTCTACAGCTGTGGTTGGCAACGGCTGGATTTTAGGAGGGGCGAGTGGTGGGATAGTGACTTAGGTTTAAGTTTTACTTCCTTTTCCCATTATTCACAGATCGTTTAGGTGGTTCCCAACGCAAGCAACTATTATCCACTAAAAGTGGAGGTTTTTTGCACTTTGAAGTTCTTAAATGTTCTTCTACTAATTTTGGTGTGACACAAATCACATGTTGGCCCTTCCAGTACTTGACCATATTGAGGCACTGGAGTGTTGAAATGATGTCAGTCTGGGCAATAGAGGTCATCTGAGATAAATCTTTTATGGATATCACTCCTCGGAAATCCCTCAAAATTTCCAGCAGAACCCATGACCAGTAGGATCTGTATGATAATTTACCTGAGGAATCATAATAACATTCAAAAGAGTTTAGAACTTGCTGATTTGATTTTCATTTATGTTTAAATATATTTGATCAGTAATTACGTTTATTACCTAAGTCTGAGAGAGGCTTTTCTGGCGAGCCAACAGCTTGCTCAAGTTTTGATAATTCATAGCTGAAAGCAATTAGTAGTTTCCCGTATCCTTTTCTTTGGTATGGTGGTAGAGTTAAAATGCAAGCTACGTTATAACCCTCAGCGCTCTCTTTTTCCTTGGAAAAGTAGCCCACAAGATGAGCGCCTTGTCGATCGACTTGACAGAGAACATAGAACAAGAAAGGCTCGACATCAAAGTAAAGTGTTTTATGGTCGAGAAACAATTTGGCGAGAAGACACAAGTTTTGACAGTACAATTTGTAATCTCTACCATCCACTTCATATATTGATATAGTTCCCTGAAAATAGATCGAAAAAATAATAATAATTCATCAAATCACCATCAATGAATGCTCCTCAAAGAAACGAACTAAAAATATTTCAGGAATTAAAACACACACCTTTCTATATATTTCTTTCCCAGGAGGTTGTCTATAAGTGCAAACTTGTAAGTGAGCACGATAGGTTTTTTCTAAGCTCATATACTTTAAACAAAATTCACAAATATATAGAGTAGACTGCTTGCCATATTCTTCTGGGTAGGGGGAGAAATACCAAGTGTCAATTTCGAACCTGCCAACTTGACATTTGTCGATATATTTTACCTGTAAATAACATTCCAAAAATTAACTTCCACACAAAAACAACTCCTTCAACTTTTTCCATACATCAACTCTTGAACATACTTTGGTAATTGCTTCATGCTCCCTTTCAAGAGCGGCAGTTGTTGGATCCATTTCTTCAATACCTTGCTGGACATGATTGATCTCATCGTGTTTCCTTTTCTGATTCCTTGTGACTTTACGTGTTTCACAACTCCCTGACCCATTTCCATTAGACTGTACACTTGACGGGTCGTTCGGATTTTTCACTGCACAGGTATTTTGTACAGCAAACTGTGAGCTCATGATTCGGTCACGAGCCACCCATTCGTCCAGCCGTCGATTAAGTCCCTCAAAGTGTACATAGTACTCAAACATATGTCCATTTTGTTCCTTTTCCCGTCGGTGGATAATTTCTCCAGGATCTACACGACAAAGTTACTCCCCTTTTATTAACATCTCCCTCCCCTCCAATCTCCGTGACCATGTCAACATTTTACAAATGAAAATCTCCCGAAAACTCACACCACTGATCGTCATTCCTTCTGATTAAATAATGCTGTCCAATTTCTAAAGGGGTTGAATAGTCCTCATCGTCCTTCTTGGAATTCCCGTCGTCATTTGATGAAGCCGAATCCTCATTCGTAGGAGTAGTCGAATTAGAATTCGCTTCCATATCTCTGTCTTCTCTATGTTTCACGTCAGAGTCTTTGCACAATTTCTTGCACACATTCTCCTTATTTTCACCATCACCAGTGACAGGAAAACCCATGTTCAAATCACCTACTCATCAAAACAAGCCCCAAAAAAATCCACATTACAATTTCCGAAATACACCAAAAAAAATCATTTGAAAACTGATTTACACATTTAAAAGTAAGTATAAACTACATCAAGCCAACAAATAATACTAGCATGAATGTCAACACGCCTTTCAAATACAACGCACACAAGAAGATACACGCCAACCACAGAAATGAGCCTAAATGTTCCAGGAAAAAATTACCAATTACCTCATGCTAGTTAATGTCTCTTCCCAATAATGATATAATTTTAATTTGTAGAAAAAAAATATCAACCACCTCCCAACACAATTTTAATTCCTGAACCCAACTGCTCTCCGTACACCACAGTCACAGCAGGTCCGAGCTCAAAAATTCTTATTTTAAATCCCAACTAATAATTACTCTTGCTAAACACACTATTTTTTTCTATTTTACTAAAAAAAACTCAAGAATTTAGTTACAAACGCGTAACTCACCAAATCAACTGAAGATAAGAATAATTCAGACTGGAGTAGTAAACATGTACAGGGATTTCTAGCATCTCCTCTATACAATAATAATTATTCTACAATAAATAAATAGCTAGCACATTAATTATAAAAAAACAGTCAATTCAAGTCGAAATACTACAAACTTTCGGATTCACGGATGATTAACTGAGTGTGATCAAAATCTTCCTTTAAAATCCAATCACAATCACTCGATATTCCCTCAAACTCCTTAAACTAAAATATTTCTTTTGTTTGGAGCAGTGAGCGTATGTAGCTTCGATGCTTGGACTCTCCTCCGCAATATAGCACTAAACACACACACACACCAGAGCACATATACGAGCATAGGACACAAAACACAAGCAATAAGTACCTTAATGTTTTTCCTATGAAGAGGCGTTTACAAATCATGGAACGGAGCTATGCATTATAGTGTTGTCCAGTCTTGAGTGAGAGTTTGAGACTGAGTGGCAAAACGAAAAGACTGACTCTTAAAAGACTGAGACTGACTTTAAAATAAGACGTTTTTTGAGACTGAGACTGAGTGAAACTGTTACATTTTGTAAAAAGACTGACTGAGACTGATACAACGACTCATGTATACAACGCGCGTATACAATATTAAGCAATTTTAAATTTTAGCGCCATTATTAAAGCCCAAGGATGGAAATTAGCGCCATTTTGTATCCTTGGGGACTGAGTGGGAGTTTGAACCAAGACTTTCCTTGGGACTGAGACTGAGTGGGACTGATATGCTTAGCATAAAGACTGACTGTAAGCAATACTGACTGTAAGTAAAAGACTTTAAAAAACTGAGACTGATAAACTTCAAGACTGGACAGCACTACATGCAACTATGCACTATGCAGAATGCAGAGTAGAGCTTTTGAGTTTGAGCTTGAGCTTCCCTATATATACGGCAAGAGAAGAGATAATATTTAGGTGTAGGTGTATATCTATTATCTATATACATATACATATAGTTTATGTACTCAGTTTACTCCCTCTCAACTATGCTATGCTTGTCTGCCTATATCGAGAATGCTTAAAAAGCTCCTCCTTTCCAACGCTTGAACTTGGAAAAACTTTCCGTATAGAAACTCAATTACAAGTGTTAGAGCATATATGGAGGCAGAGCTTGTCAAAGTAAGAACTTGTAGCGCCTTTCCTCAAATCAAACGTCCGTTCTTCGTTCATATGGACATGGACATGGAGCTGTGTCACAGAATTCTTATGTGAATAGATATTAAATGCAATGTGTAATTTACTATGACACTGTATGCAGAATATGGATGAAGATAAGAAAAAATGAAAAATGTACTCTTGTAAGAATTATTGCAGATGGGGTTGTTTGGAACAAAATTGAATATTTTAGGTTACTTATGCTCAGAGATCAAAAAAAAAATGTTGACGGTAAAATTAAATTATATGGATGTAGATTATTATCGGGGTATTATCGGATAAATTAGTAAAATGGAGATGAGAAATAGGTGAGTGTAAAAATGTTTCGTGTCCCAGCCAGGAGGGAATGAATGGATTTTAGAATTAGTCGTATGGTTAAGTAATTATTACGAATTTATAAATGTGAACTAATTATATGTAGGGACTATGGCTATATGGTAAAATTACGCTTTTATTATGCATTTGATTAAAAACTGGTGTTGATCAGTACGACTACAATGCAGTTATTAGGAGTCTAAAATCATTGAAGTGTCTATCAAAAATTAATAAGTATTCGTTGATGAAGATGACAGTAACATGGCGGGGGGAGGGGGAGTAGTCGTTAAGATTAGCTGTGGTAATATAATAAAGATAGTAATATTATTTAAGTATTGAGAATTACCAGTAATATTATTATTATTAGATTGCAAGTTGCAAGTATAATAATTTTTAAATTCGTTCGCTCTTCTTATACAGACCTACCTAATGGAGGCTTGAAGCATTTAAGCATAACATTCTCAGGTATTTATATAAATACTAACAGTATATATCATATGTAGTGCGGTGGTTAAGTCGTACATGGGAAGGAAGATCGGAGTTACTGAGTAAATCTGTTTTTCTTTTTAAACTAACAAAACTTGCGAAATTATTAATAAA
Source organism: Allacma fusca (assembly GCA_947179485.1). Classification (NCBI taxonomy): domain Eukaryota; kingdom Metazoa; phylum Arthropoda; class Collembola; order Symphypleona; family Sminthuridae; genus Allacma; species Allacma fusca. The sequence goes on from OX359248.1 coordinate 32,490,715, forward strand.
TGGTAGCAGTTACGATGCTATACTGTATACTTTTGACAGTTTCCACATATCTACTACTGGTAGGGAAGGGAGAAGGCAGAACTATGTTACACCCGCCGACCCCATCATCCGGAGACTGGGGTCTTACAAAAATGGGGAAGTAATACAAATGAGGTCGGAGTACGTAATTAAGTTACTATCTGTAAGTCAATATTACTGGTTATGTACCTGTCTAGGTATCGTAAACAAGTCAGTGTTTGCGTAACTAATCGTAGTATATGGTAATGCAACAATATAATAGAACAATTATTATTATAAATAATCAAAAACGTGTAAGTATTCATAATTACAATGACGTATGGTCAAATTAAAGAGACTAACAATACGACTGGATTGACAGTGACCTGCTCCTTATTGATTCAATCAGTTCATAAAAATGTGTATGTAGTTATATAGCCGAGGAATTATTAGATAATTTTCAATGGAAAGAATTTGGTTTCGACCTTAATAATTTATATGTAATACATTACACTTGAAATGCATTTTGCAAGTGGTAATAAATTAGCTTAGAGCATGGCTAGCTTCGGAGATAATTTTAAATAATTCAGCCCGAACCAAGACCAGATCAACTCGAATTGTTGTGAGAAGAACTTTGCTGTTGAGCTCGTTGAATGTATAATTGAAGTAGTTTTAATTTTGATCCACTTAGTTTCGACAAATATGGCTGTAGGTCTGATCCCAACCTGCTTTTCGAGAAACGAAAATTTTAATTAGTTTACAATTCAAAATAAAATCCCGGATGAATGGTGTTGAAGCATGATTGTACAGGAGGAACCTTATGTAGATGGCCACTATTGCAAAAACAGCTGCTTTTCTTACAGCTGAGTCCGGATGATCATAAGCATCTATTAACGTCGTTATAATGTCAGGAACGAGAGCTCTCAATTTAGCTATGTCACATGATTCACACATTCGTTGTAGCATTTTGATGGCAACCTGATTTCAGTAAAAGAAAAACATAATTTTTTAACCCCTTTCGAACATGTTAAATACACCGAAATTGTATAATCCAATTAATATAAAATACATACCTGATTAACTGGAAATTCTCTATTCTGGACGATTGGACATAACGCTCTAGTTAGTATTTCAGGAGGAAAACTAGCCGCTAATGACATTCCACAATTTTCCGCGGCTTTTGTCACATCTCGAGGCATTTGAGGCGTTTGTACGTCAGTCACACGAACAATGAATAACTCGGCAAAGGCAGCCAAATGCGAGGCTAAAGCAGGTCGATTGCAAAGTTCCTCCAGACAACCGAAACAATGTGCTTTATCACCTGGTTTACTCGTGTCCGTAAGGGAATCAAATACAACTTTCAGCACTTCCCTAAAATCAAAACGCAACATGTGATATTCCAGTCAACTGTAAAATTAACTATAACGTAAGTACTGTTCGTATGTGTGGAAGAATTGGTATAATACTTGTGATGTTCCACAAGCTTCGCGTCGTCAGCGTCTTTTAAGGCAGCATGCAACTGGCTTACTAATTGGGACTTCTGAACTGGTGGAGCAGTAGCCAACTGAGTAACAATACTAACTAAATCATTTTCAACTTGCTGGATTTTCAGACTCTGAATATCCGAATTGATGGAGCTGGAAATTAAATAAGGCATTTAATTAGGGATATTCAACTTGTTTGCACCTGCGTTCTCCTCCAATAAAGGAAATTTGTAAAGACTTACTTCCAGACCATTCGCTCGGCATTGCCATCAACCCTATCACCGTCAGGTCCTTTCACTGGTGGTTCTTGGGTGACATGATTTTTTAGAATTGCTTTAGCTTGATCTTGCTTATGAGGAGCCATCTGACCCAACACAATTGTCATTTGAGGTGCAGCCATATCAAAAAGTGCGTAAAATACTTTTTGGGAAACTCGGCGCAATTCATGGGATCTCTGGTCCCCACACCAATCTGCAAATAAATGAGCAAACCATTGTAACTTGCAACGACATTGTCTCAATAAGGATACAAACATGAGCAACTTGAAATTTACCTAAAATCTTTTCTACTAATTGCTGGAGTTCTTCAACCTTAACGTTTACAGACAGGGTGGATAAATTATACAAGTGACAGAGTGCTGCTATCCTGGATCTCGAATTTGGAGTTTGGGTTGGGTCACACAAATAATGAGCAACAGCGGAAAATTGTGTGTCTGGTGGCATTTCATCCCTGAAATATTAGTTGGCCATACGTAAGATACATGAATGCAACTTTTGTCATAATAGCTTGCAATTAGTTAACAGAAACCACATACATTATAATCTCCAGAGTTTTCATTAATTTCGTATGAACCGAGGTAAGCAGATCCGACCCTAACTTAGTTAAAATTCTGTTTAAAAGTATTGTAGTAAAATCTACTAGGTCTTTGGCATGGCGATATAATACGGCATGTAGAACATCCAAAAACAGACTAAGCACTTTGGTGTGAGCGTCCATAAATATCCGACAAAAGGTTTGACCTATCAAACAAAAAGTATTATTTGATTATAAAATCTACCTGCAGACCTTACAGCAATAAATTACCACCATGCTTTACCTATTCGATTAAAATATTGCGGAGGAAGTGACCCATGCCGTTGCAAATAAGCTTGTAAACCTAACAGTCCCTCCTTCCTCTCTGACCACTTAGCGCTTCCACATTTATTCAGCAACTCTTCTACATTATCCTGAAACATAAGTCAAACATTTCTAAAAATAAAATATTACCCCTGTATTCAAAGTACAAAATGCCTCTAATAAATGATAATTACTATCAAAATGCACACTTCATATTGTGAATATATTTAGTTTGATTTCTGACCTCATGAAATAAATGACGACCGCTATTCGGTGGAGAAAACGTAGTTTCAGATAAAAATGACCTATGCGATGTCATCGAGTCTTCACTGTCACTGTGGTTTCCCGAACCAAAATCCATTTCTGACATTCCACGGGTAACAGCATCAGCAAGGGCAAATTCAGCCTCCCGGGAGGCTAAGAGCATTTTCGCGGTTGTGCTGCAAAACATTTATGATTTTAGTGCTAGACTATACGTCATTAATCACGGGAAGAAAATTGACCTTGATATCATCACACACATCAAGAAGAATAATTCAGAAGTCAGAAGACACATACTACATAACACCACGTAACAAGTTCATAACATTTAAAAAAATACCTATTGGAATTCGCTACTAGTGTTTGTGGCGACTGAGAAACAGATCGTGATCGTAATTTCATTCTACCCGTCGGGGAGGTATCTCGACTACTGGAAGCAGAAGAGGTAGCAGAAAATCGTCGTATTCCCCTAATACCGGGTGGTGAGGTTAACGACATTGGCGAACCATCCGTCTGAGAGTACGGGGAGTTATATGTTTGGTAAGCAAACTTAGATGACGGTGAATTGCTTCTGCTGCCAGCTGCTTTCCCAGAATAAAATTAATAAATCAAAAAATCATATCATTATGTCAAGCTTCACCACCAATATACTATTCCGCATCAAAGTAGATATCATTATTTAAAAACATTGGAAAGCATACGTTGCGATTGCGACAGCCTGGAAATACGGCTTCTATTTCTGGATCTTTCATTATTGTTGGGTGCAGCAGAATTCACTTTAGATGCTACCGGAGTCGACAGAACATTGTTTCCCGATGCAGAGTTATTATACACGGAGTAGTTATTGGCTGAAGAAGCAGGAGCAGCCATGGAATTAGTCCGGCCCATATAACGGAGAGGGGACGACCTTTTAAATTGAAAATGTTGCGATTAAAATAAATAGAATACTCTTACTCATGGTATGCATACATACAGCGGCAAAAGGATATGCAATTATGCCATGCTTCTCCATTGTATACACATATATATGCAGAGAATAACACGTATTTCTGTCTAGTCGTGGCCTCGTATGCCAATTACGTAAATTAATTCAGACGGTAAATCATACTGAAAGAATCAGAAAAAAACAGCCTAAGGGGGATAATTACAGTGTAGATGACAAGCCCAAAATTGCACACGCTTATTGTTTCATGCATGTCTGCTTAAAAAATGGAACGAAACTAGGTAGTTATTATTATTAGTAATAACCCTCAATACTGAATTGTCAAATAAGACACTACGAAGTTCCTGCATGGCTTCAGGCTTGAAAGTTTCATTTCCTAAAACATGCATTCTAAATATGCGATATAAACTCTTTTTGCACTAAGAATATCCAACGCTACTACATTCCAGTAACAACTTGTATGGTATACATGAATTTCAATTAAATGCATTTACTGTTTGGTAAAGTAGTTTCACCTATCATTTCGGTCTGGAAAAAGCATATACATATAGCTCTAGCAACCTTTGACGACAATAAGTACTCAAAGATTGGCAGCAAGAGCAACTTGCTGCTTCCTGAAAATTGTCATACAACGTTTTTTCCAGCAAAAAATAAATAATTAAAATCTCACCTCATTGTACTAAAATGTTGTTGCTTTGCTCGATGCGCAGCTTGTAGGTCGATTGCAGATGTCGACCTGCCGGCTGGTGTGGCGGCCTTCACCGGTGAAGCTCGGGAAGCCAATACAGGAATATTTGTTCGTTTCATAGAGCCTAAATTATTCAACACTCCGTACTTGGTATAGTAACCTCATTTGCATAATATGATGATAATGTTACCAAGAAGCTAATTTAAGAGAAAAAAATACGAAATCTGGCTCTTACCTTGTCTAGAAAGTGAGGGGGTGGCGGTTGTAGTAGGCGGGTTGGCCGACCCGTTAGGTCGATGAAGTGATGTATTTTTGGGCAACGTACTGGAGTTCTGACTGATGGAAGCCATCAACTGTCTTTTTTGCAAGGGCTCTAATGAATCTAGGATAGACTGAGCTAGCCCAGGATGCGATTGCTGAAATAATGGAAATGCTTCTCGTGCCATAGTACGAGCGTCAGCATCAGCATCACCTAACCCCTAAAAAATTGAACAAAATTGTAAACAGCTTAGACCAATGTACCCTTACGCTTCGGTTTAATTAGTTGGTTTTTACTTTTTAACTCGGGAAGCTAACCTTCTTCATGATATCATGAAACGGCATTGCCTGTTTCTGAATCGTTGAGTGAGGCCAGTGTGTAAGTATAATTTTAAGCACGCTGCATATAGCCCTCCGAACTTCTTTTGACTTGGACGAATTCATCTGAGCTTGCAGAGGCGGGATGAGACGCCAGGAAGGAACATACTCATATATTATACTAATAGTACCGGAACCCGTTATCGTCACTACTTTTGCATTGGCAACAAGCAATGAAAACATTGTGGGTATCAAAGGTTCGATGAAGAATTCACACTTAATTCCAAGTTGAACTGCTATATACGCGACACTTAAACAGGCTTCTCGACCAATCTGTGACCTCAAGTCTTTTACAGCCGCCTGGAGTGGCGGTGCCAGATGTCTTAAAAATGCTACTATTTGGGCATGATGTTCAGGGTCCGCACACAAGCTCCGAAATTTTTTCAGCTGAAATTTTAAAATCCTCACATTATAATAATTATTTCAAGGGTTTTTCAATTATTTGATTTTAAGGGGAAATCAACAAACTATAGTGACACAGTAAAACATAAAATACTTCATATCTTGACCGTGGGAATATCAGCATTACAAACAAGTTTCTAAAGTGTGTGCTAACAAATAAGTCGAATAATTATTTAAAAAATATATAGTAAAGCATATCTGCCACAATTCTAATATACATACATCCCTTGCTATGTTACTCATCATAGAAGAAAAATTAGTATCCTACTCTTTAGGAAATCATGCCAATAAAACAAAGTGCCTCCGAGATTGCTCACCGCATTCAGTCTTATTATCCAATCAGTGTTATTATCTCCAACTATTTTCGCCGTGGACTGCATGATCTCGTCAACCTCTTTAGCACTAAACATTGAGCTTCCAGGAAGTGGTTCCACTTCTCGAAGAACACTTTTCAAATCCACGGATCCACTCATACTTGCGGCAAGGTCAGGTCGAGGAGCTACTCCTCTATTTCGTGGCAGGGACGACATCCGGTCGGTCACATCACCCATAACGGTATCAGAAATCCCAGCTTTCTATGGCGAATAAACATTGCAAATTCACATACCAACAATTACTCTCTAATCACCAGTCCCTTCCAAACCATTCTCCAATCTGATCAAACAATCTCACAACAATATCAATTTCACAAACAAATAATCACCCACACGATCAAAGACAAAATCCACAAGGGTCAATATACACACTACTTTAGAATTCACCCAGAAATCAAATGTTATTAATTTACCCAAAAATTTCAAGACAGCAAAAATCGAAACCGGTCTTTCCGTCAAGTCCTAATACTGGGTTGAATAGACAAACTCTGGCACAAAATCAGGCCTTGCCGTGGTGGGGGACACATGGGAAGGATTGAATAATAAAAATTCTTGCCAAACTCTAAAAATCAATGTACAGAGATGTGGAAATGGACTGTTATACTCTTATTTGTCGTCGTCGTCGTCGTGTGTGTGAGTATATATATGTGTGTGTGTGAATGTCCCACCTACGCTCCCGTCCACTGTCCTTATTTCAAAGTGTCCGATATGATGTTGGAAGTGTATACAAGTGGCAATTACGACAGCAATTTAACCCCTTAAATGCATTGATTCTGATAAGCATGAATAGCATCACTTGAGAAAAATCACAACAAAGTTGTCCAGCAGAGCAGTGTTCAGTGTAAATATAAACTATGCAGATACATGTGCCGTAGTAGTGCTAATAATTACATATAATCTTATATATTATATATATATATATATATACTCCTTAATGAGGCAAAATTAGGCCACTACACAACCTCCTCCATAAAATTCAATTATTACGAAACTGGGAAGCTTTATGGAAATCCAAGTCTCAATCTTAACCCTACACGATACAGTCTTTCCCCCACAATCCGAGCCGTTCCATCCACTTCAAATCAAAAATATAATTTTTAGTTATACAAACACCGATAAAATCCTCATATAAAAGTAATTATATTACACACACACACACACGAATAGAGCAGGCTGCAGGATTACAAAAAAAAATCCTCCAAATTATACTCCCTAAAAATCCTTTCCTCAAGACATGTGTGAGTCAAATTAAATTCGCTCTTCGGAAAAACGGCTGGCTAGATATTTTTTAGGTACATTTGGACATGACCTTAGATATGGAATTTAAAATTAATGATTAGACCTTGTCATTGACAAGCGATTACTTACTCGGAGCCTATATCTTATCGGAACGAGTATGCATCCCGATCATGTATATTGTAACTGTCGTACGAAATGTTTTTTTTTTCTTCTTGTAAGTATATCTGCAGCGAAAGAATTGAATATGGCTTGAATTATTCCTAGTCTTGCAAAATTACAGAAAAATAAGGAGTAAGGCAGGATTTCTCACGGTGTAATGTTGCTTTTGAAGGCAACCTTCTTAAAATGTTCAAACCTCCAGTGTCACAATCACAGCACAACAGTCTTGGTCTTTCATAGTAGTTTTAAGTCAAGTAACAAAACTCAACAGAAACTCCTTAGCCTTTTTAGTGTTCCTTCTTCTCTGGGAGTTGAAGAAATAAGTAGTTACGTGTAATTATATGTATAGTTCTTTCTATACTATACCTTTTAAGTATACACTACGACTACACACACATAAATGGAGCTCCACTACTTTACTTACTTACAAACTCCACTCTCCATCTCCATACACACACACAGCATATCCACAAATCCACACAACACACACACACACACACACACTGACACACCACTGCTCGACAACAAGCACAAGCAAGCAAGCCTTTTCCTTCACTACTGTAGCTTACCTATATTTTAATGTAGCGCCCATATAGGCAGAGACTACTGGCTGTGTGGCTGCTGAACTCTCCAAGTCTGACTGTGAGTGAGAGCACTGAAGTTTCTGAACACTGACTCTCTTCTATATGATACGAAGGCGGAATGTGAGATTGAAGGAAAGAGAAAGTTTGAATTTCCATCGTGGAGTATAGGAGACCATGTGGCTGCCAGCCGCTTCCTTCAATCTCGTATATATAATTTACCATGTAATTCCTATCGCATTTTTAGAATCCCTCTGGCTTGTAAATGTGCTTATTTACTTATGCACTTAGAAAAAAAAAGTAGGGAGATCCGTTATGCACATAAGGGTGAGTGTACTAAGTACTTGCAGTAAATCTCACTCATGACCCTCAAAATGTCTCCAAGTCTGCACTTGTATTTTATTGCTGAACATGGAAGGAGGACTGAATAGCCGGAAAAAATAAGACTACTGTCAATGTCAAATGTGAACGGAGAAGCGGCTGTGGCTGTGGCTGTGGCTATTAGTAAATATCCAAGATGAAGGATAATATTTTTTAGGACGAAATAATGCACATGTTTAGAATAAGGATAAGAATCTAAAACTGGGGGGGGGGGCTAAAGCTATATGGACGGGTAGGAGGGGAAGGAGGAATGAGAAAACAGCAATTTAATGCAATTGGCAATAATAAATTATTATTATTGTTACAAAATGTACAAGAAATAATAGTAATGGTTTCACGTATTGCATTTCATACTTTATTTTACTGATGACAGCAAAAACAGTAATGATGATAACGCTATACCTTGGGACAACTACAGTTAGCACAGTTTGTTTTCTTTTTTTTTTTGAGTGTATTACTAAAAACCCAATAAACTATGAAGGAGTAAAACATTTAACCTGGTACAGTTTGTGAACCTCAAGAAACTAGGACGTCATAAATAATGGAGCATTACACTACGGAAATCTTAGTCTCGATTATGTACCTGGTATTTGTTCTCATCATTTATCATTAATAATAATAATTCTCCGAAACCAAATAATAATAATAATTATTGACAGAAGTAAATATTTTTGTTTGGACTTTCAAAAAAAAAAACTTTCTGGGAAACATCCTGGACAGTCCATATTTTTAAATCAAAATAAATATACGAATACTTCAGAAATTATTCGATCTGTCACATTAACTATTGTACCATGTCGTTAGAGTTCAATTATACTGAATGATTAGAACGTAACATGAAGTGATTTTATAAATAATTATGAGATACTACTTGAGAACAAGGCCCTGCTAGGGTTCCATGTGGATTCTTTGAAGAAGTATTACATAGGTTATAAATTAGACACAGAATTACTACTAATCCGTGTGTAAAAATTAACAATTTGAATGAGATTATTCACGGAGCTAACAATATATAAGTTTAGGTGATTTTACACTCAGTAACCGTAGGTTCGTGCTTTAAAGAAACAATTATTATTAGTTTGTTACAATAATATTTTTGTAATGCGAAGTTATTTGTGTGTAGGTGTAACATACACTGTGAGGGTAATCTTCAAATTGCTTGATTAGTATCTAGCACAAACAAAATATTGGGGTTCAATAGAAAGCTATAAATTCAAGTCAACCAACTTTGATTGTTAAACTACACTGCTAATCATAAAATTATTGTTAACATGTAAATTAGGGATAGAGTTAGATTTGGATGTACACACAAGACTTGAATCTTATTGTTGAAACTCTATAGCAAAAAGTCAATTAATCACTTATTACAGGGATTACAGATTATTTTATGTCACAAAATCAAAACAGTACATACATGTAAAAATCTAATCTAAAAATAAGCTAGTCACTAATACGCTCCTAATTTTCGTTAGGAATATTTTTTGGCTCCGACCAAATTAAAGCACTCAAACAGGAATTTTTAAGACACCGCATACATATACATACGTAACTAGAGTTCAGTATACATACATACCAACGCTACAGAAATTACTTTTATATATTCATCTAAATTTTAAAGAAGTTTGTGTAACTTTAAACCGTACATACCGCACCTTTAATCCATGCAGACGAAGAGTCCGCAATAATTTGTAGGATATAAAATTATGAATCGATATTATACACTAGGGACTATGATCTTCAGCACTCGATATTTTACGTACGTTAAATAGTAATAGCTGCGGGTATAGAAGGGGTAAAATTCCAAATTAAATTAAAATTAAAATTTGCAAACCGGGATCTACTTATATCAATTGATAACAAAGCGGTCTTTTGGATTTTATTTCACACTGGGTTAAATGGTAAAGTTGACTGACAGCAAATAATTGAATTGTATTGTTATTTAAAACTTACACTGTTGCTAATATCCGGGATTGCTTGTTTTTCAGTATGGTGAAGAACTTCTTTTATAGTTGTAGTAATAATAATAATTTATTATTATTGGATGTAAATTTTAAACGCCATCATAAACATGACATGCTAATATTGAATCAAGATCATATTGATGATGGGACGTCATTCTCGTCTGCAGGTTCATCTTCCGCCCTCATGTTCGCATCTTCAGTTTCATTAGTACTAACAGGTCCGTGACTCTCAATGCAAGTATTATAGCCTCCACAGTGACCACACTTGAGACCCATGAAGTGAAATAAAATTGTGCTGAGCTGTAAAACAAATGTCGCTTACAGATTATACTGGTTTTGGAAACCTTCCGGTTCTTTTATGGTACCACCTATGAAAATACTAAATATAAAATTATCGCGAAGAAAATTTTTGCAAGCAAAAGAATACCTTATGGCAATCCCGACATAATATGCGTACTGTTGTCTTCTCGTACTCGACAGGCATGGGAGACTTTTGAATTTCTGTATCAAAGTAACTCCACACCTGCAAAGAAAGGATAGATTATACGAAATGTAACGATAAAATTGGGGAAGAATAAAATGAAAAATATTCACTCACCGCTTTCATATCAATCATTGAGGCATTGCAAATGGGACACGTGTAGTGAGCCTTGTTGATGAGTTTCTCAAAGCAAGGTTGGTGAATTAGATGACCGCACGGAGGAATGTGAGATGCCGTCCGAGCTGTATGGATGTCTTCGTAACAGACAGCACATGGACATCGAGAAGCTCGCTCAATACACTGTAACCAGGATCAATTTTTTTACAACAATCATATAGCACAGGAAACGTACTCTAAGCTGCTTATTAGTCGAGTACAGTAGTACACAACAATACATTAAAAAGGACTTTTACTTTATGCTTTCCTTGTAGCTTGATAGGGAAACACATGTCACATCTGGGGCAGTGAAAGAAATTTTCCGCTGGCCCGACTCGGCAAAGTCCACATCCTTCGCAATGATATTGATGCCTGTCTTCATCGTTGAACAGATTGCAAATCGAGCAGAAGTACTACAACAACAAGTCAGATGAACACAGACTTAACAATGAAATCAGCCAAGGTGAAAATAGCTCATCAAGTCGTATCTTTGAATATAGTCACAGCTTTTAAAAATACAAATTCGTTTCCAAAAGTCACTCCGACGCTAATTTCCTAAATTCCACGGATTTGTAATTTGTTACCTTTCCAAAAACAACGCAACAGCTGCGACATTTTGCTGCGACGGGCTGTCGCTCCTTGCAGAGTAAACACACAACTTCCTTCACTTGGTATCGATTGAATTCATGAGATGCTTCTGTTTCGTCATGACAAAATCTACATGTATAGACTTTGGCGCAAGATGCATCAGGACACTAAAATAGTATTCTACACTTTAATAATTAAGTCCAATTAGTCATGTTGCATCACTCATTTACACAATTAATTACCACAAGTTGACATTTTCTCCTGTAGTGACTGCATCCAAAACTTGCTTCATCGGATGACTCCGACTCTTCGCTATCCTGAAAAATAAACAACAAAAGTTTACACATCCTGTTTACAACCCAAATAATTATACTACCAATTATCCAAGACCCTAAGTGACGTGACACCACATACCGAGATTATTTTAGCGGCAACATTGATTTGACCTGCTACTTCATCCACCTGAATAATACCCACGGTTTCATCAGCCATTCCCCCACAAGCCGTGTAGATTTTGTCAAAATAAAAATGAAATTTTGAAGTCCGGAAAGGAATTTCAGTAGATCAAGGTCAGATTGGAAGATTGAAGGAGTAAAGAAAATCCGAATGTGGAATAGAGTGTCTAGTAATTGTTTTCTAAAGAGCCATGGCCACTGCAGTCCGAATTGCTTCTTTCCGATTTAAGATGAGGTATACAGAAGTATATCTGCAACACATTATCAAATATTCACAGTATGTTACAATAATGACCACCATTCACAAGCTCCACGGTCACAGCCTCAGCACACAACAATATCCACATGAATTCCCACTGACTTTCCCCTAAAAAAAATATGTGGGACGAGGATCCCTTTCGTGAGGAACTCCAATACTTGTGCAATATCTGAATGTGGCAATTTATGGCACGGAATTTTCAAAAGCTTCAAACTTACTTCTTGTAGCTGTTAGATGTCTACTGGATTCTTTTTACAGTAAAAATCCGTCCGTTCCCTTCACGTCAGCATTCTGCCGTCTGTATAAGTCATAATAATTATTACTATCTCAAAAAGATTAATTCCATACTTAAGTTACATCACGCAATACTTAAGGGAAAGATGAGCTATCTAGAATAGAAGGAAGATGCTATATGGGAATTCGTAAATACGTACAATAATTTAATAATAGGACTAGCAATAAGTAGACTCAATTATCTTCTTAACCTATAATATACTTTCAGCATCATTTTATCTCTACGTACTTTCCAGGAGACAAACCAAAACTAAAATAGCAGAGAGATTTCAAATCAACCTTAACTTTCATTTCACTTAAAATATCAAGTTTTGTCCTTACTTACCTTGGAAGTTTTGGATTTCCTATTCACATACACTCGGTTTTCATATTGATGCAGTAAAATATCTCTTTTTTAAGAGTTATTTCATCAGAGTTTTCACGTTTCAAACTTTTATATTTTCAAGTCTTATCTATATAGCAGCAAAAGAAGCATACGGGCTTTTTAAACACTATAACGATGGGAAACTTACAAAAAGCGAAGTCCTACGGCTACAGCTAGGAAAAAGAAAAACGAACCTGTTCTTGCAAATTGCTAAACGTTGCGTTACAATACGCTCAATTGCAAAAGTACGCAAAGGAAGGATAGCTGCGCCTCAGCTTTCGAGATGTACATGCATACTTATGTATACTTATACATACATACGTATCTCTCCATATATGTAGCTCATGTATTAAAATACACACACACACACACACACACTGCCACACTAATGTTAGGGAAATCCCGAGTAACTCACAGGACGGACTGACAAAAACATCAGTCCGGACGGATTGGGAGTGGGATTGGGATTGACTATTTGAATGTACAGAGGGATTGAGACGGAGTGGGATTGACGCAAATATGTAGAAAACTGAGTGGGATTGATGTTCAGAAATTATTCCACATTAACTTAATTAATTTAGTTAATTTAATTTAATTTAATTAATTAGAGGCGCTTTTTAAAATTGGCGCGGTATGTACGCATGCGCGCGCAGCGCGTGAGATTGAGTGGGATTGACTATCAGGATTGTGTGTGTGCATCAGAGGGATTGGGAGTTTTCTCTATGGTACATAGAGTGATTGGGACGGAGTGTGAAATGAGGTATCGAGATTGGATAGGGATTGGGATTGTAAGAAGAGGGATTTCCCTAACATTATGCCACACTCACGAACAGTGTCTCACAGGCACAGACTCTATATACGCTACAGGATGATTCTATATACGCTGCAAGGTCGCGTTCCCTATGTATGCATGGCTTCGGCATGTGAAGTGAAACCAGTGCGACATGCGAATCCCTTAGCCTTAGTTTCTGCCTATGGGCTCGATCACATATCACGGTCAGGGAGCGTTCATAAATCATGTCAACCAAACGTTTCAATTGTTAGGGCTCATAGGTATGTCAGCTCGTGGTACCCACCTTAGTTGACGGCGAAAACCTTTCGAAATCAAAGCTTTCATGCAGATTTGGGTTGAACTATAAGATAGCTGCTAAAATTTAAAATCGGAATAATAAGGACGGAGCAATTAATGAGAGCTTCTGTGTGAATATGTGTGTAAATACCAAGATTAGGGAAAAATTGAAATTGCCGAAGAAAAAATGCGTTTAGGGGCAAATAAAGGGCAAAGTTGGCTTCAAAGAGGATTCACATCTGTATAAGGTCAGGTCCAGACTGAAAAGGAATCAGTCGGTCCTGAGCGGCCGAGGCAGGAGGACCTGGAGAGGGCGGCGTGAGCGTGGGGCTCACACGGAGAGGTCCCTAGGAGGGTGGCCGGGTTTGACCACTGTGATCCGTGGGCTTGACAGTTGACCATGGCCAGCTACACCTGCCGTGGCCAAAAATACTCATAGGTTGAAACTGGAAATTCTAGAAGAACGGATGTTTTACAAAATTCGTAATAATTTAGAATTTTTAAGAACTGATATTCAATTTTATTGTAAATTGGGTTAATAGTACAAACGTTGGGGAAGCTTTTCCAACTGATTGCGAATGCTTGATTATTTCTTAATTTGTCATATATTTTAAATTTTAAAACAATTCTGTGAGCCTGGCTGAAGGACATTTGAATATATTAGATAACGTTTTGTGAATGGGGTTATAACCCGATACCCACGGGTAGTTGTTTCAGAGTTCGATATAGTGGTTTTTGAAACTCTAAGAGATGCACATTTTTCTCATTTGTGGTTTTTAGATATTAATGATGTCGATAACTATAACTGCAGCACTTATGCATATCAATAAGCTGAATTTTTAGGGCACACATTGTGGGCGAGGGTTGATTTGGGTTAAATGTCCCATCATCACATAATATTAATGGCATACATGTTTGTATGTCTGGACCGGATGTTACATATTCAGTAAAATATCAGTATAAACGTCTCTGTATAAAGACCAGCCCGGAAACATTTAGTTGGTCAAAGTTAATCTCTTGCTCTGACGATGATGCCAAGGAGTACAAAAACGGAAGAATATTATCTAAAAAAGTGTATTTCAGTTATAAAAAATACAGCAGTAGGAATTATAAAGCAAAATAAACGTGTACAGTGTGAAATTAAAATGAATTGTGAATGCCACTAAAGTTGAGTACAAATAATTTGTCCCGGTCTGTACCACTGGCTAGTTCCGAAGACTGAAACAAAGGTTTTGAAAGTTTGCCTAGAAATTATTAATTTGCCAAATGGTCTGTCATTTTCAAGCACAATTAGTGTAACTCTCACGGACCAGGTATCATAGAATTACGCATTTGGGATAGCCAATGGCGATAGTAAGTAGGACGAAGAGAAGAAGGACGACGGCCGCGCTGTTGGGCTTGGGCTCTTGTTTGCGGATCGCTACTCAACTGACAATTACGACGACTTTGGGAATTGACCCAGGAAAAATCATTCTCCAACAATGGAAGTAGCTGAACAGTAGAAGAGCAGCTGTGGTGAAGAAACTGAGCAACATAGGACAGAGCTCTACAGATAGGAGGTGTCTTCTCAATGTTGGATTGTTTCTACCGTACACAAAATTCCATCTCCCAGGGATTCGAAGCAAACACCCCTATCAAGTCGATGTTACTCATCAATTTAATTTTTTTGTCAGGGACGTTCAAGTCAGATTTCTTACCTGTGTGGCAAGCGACGCATTTTGGATGCAGGACTGATTACTGCAACATGAAGCTGGTAAGGGATAATAGCTACCTGCAGATGATTTGTAATCACTCAAGCCGTAAGCACCGCAGCATTGCTAAAAGTAGATTTACTTGAGTAATTATTACCTAATTCATAAACATTTGAAGACCAATTTACAAGGCAACGCTTGATATAGTAGTCTTACACCGTGTCTCTGAACATATTCAATAAACTGAGATGGTTTCCCGGTTCTACGCAAGCTATTACGAAGGGTTTTCGATGCAGACTTAGCATCGGGTGACCAATTAAACAGGGCTGCGCATAGCATGCTTCCCAGTAGAAGAAACACCAGGGAAATATAGATCTAATTCGCAACGAAAATACATTGTATTGCATACTGTAAAATCAAAATCCTTAAAATATGCTTTTGCAAACGTATGTAGCCACATATGTAAAAGTACATTCAATGTAAAAATAAACTACGTAAAATATCTGTACCCCTCCAATGAATCGATTCCCCCCATATCCAACCAGGACAATAAAGAACGCCACCAGGGATACTAATACCAGTCCAGAAGTCACTGCAAATAAAACCACGTACCCTATTTCCTGTACCCTGTCCGCTGGCCCTATTCTGACAAATGCAAATGCATAGCCGATTAATACGCCAATAAACATGAGCTGAAACATAAAAGCAAAACACAGTATAGAGATTTGGCAAGGACAAAAAATGGGGTAGCCTAAAAATAAATGCGTCAATTCTAGGATCAGGATGTATTCAATTATTTAGAGCTTAGAACTTACAGCAACAAGTAGAAACCCATATTTGCCAGCGCTCGCAGTCCTCCTCTTCACTACAATTGATGGTGTTGAGGAATCCATATTTTATATTTTATAGTTTTTATAATTAGGATATTTAGGATGGTTGTGCATCCATGCATTTTAATTTGCCACAGCCTTCACCTTCACGATACGCAAGGAGTCAATAATAATTTACCATCCGAACCGAATCAATCACTGATACCTGAATGCGAGTATATAACTCGGCGACGGAATTATTATTGCAGTCAAAAATGGCTGTCTTATTCTGTGTGGTTATCAATATTTTCTTCATTAGATGCTATTTGTTTATTTAATTTTTGGATTCCTTACCGAGAACGGAGATCAAAAACTTTATGAATCCTTAAAATGAATGGTTCTTTACGAAATAAGCTTCCGAAAAAAAATTATTGTTGAAAATTTTTATTGGTTGTATTGTTCAATAAAATCGTGCTTTTCATTTTCTAATTTTAAAAATTAATGGCTTATTAAACCACGTTTTTTTAGTAGTTAGTGCATGTTATTTTGTTACACACCATAACTAATGTTGAGCAGCTCCGTTGCCAGTGGAAGTACCACTGAGAACCCCATCCTCAGCATCTCCGAAACCTGGCCCAACAGTGTCCGTACTTCCAATATCCCTGGTGGAGTTCACCTTGTCAGCATCTCCCGAATCCGCAGCCTCAACCACGGAATTGGGCTCCTTTTGCCGGCGGAAAAACCCTTCCAAAATCACATCCTCGCCCTCACTACAGAAGTAGAGGATGTTGAAGGAAGCCATTGAGGCCAAGGCGCAGAAGAGAACCGTGAGGACCGTGTAAGCAATATAATGGTAAAAACCGTAGGTGAGGTAATCCAAGCGTTTCATGAAGTTGTCAATCCCACCCTCCAAACATCCCTATTTACAAAACATTTAGCTTATTCCGGCAAAAATAAAGTGTCGTTAAAACAGTAAATAGATGTCATGTTAATATTTCAAAGTAGTGAGTGCTACTACCTTCTGGTGAATCTTGTTGTCTCCTAAGGCATGCGGGCGGGGATAGTCCAAGTTCTTCCCGCAACCAGGTGTGATATGAACGCAGCAGGTGTCGGGGACATGGATATGGGTCACGTTTAAAAGACTCCCATCATGATTGGAAACGGTGTAGTCTAAGTATCCCATTACTCCGCAACAACCCTATGGACAACTGACATTTTAATTGGTAAACCAACTGGTTAACGCTGCAGGAGCAACGAGGCAATATTCTTATTATAGAAGAAAATATAAATGAGCTACCAAAACCCCCAGCTCATCATCTTCATGGTCCTGTAATCTGTCCAGCAGAGGCGTGTTCTCATTCGATTCGATAAACTTATGAAGAACGTAGGTTTGCATAGAAGGTGTTTCTGGAGGATTATCGAAGAAGAGAATTGCAGAAGCGAGGATGAGGGCTGATGCAAGTCCAAAGCCCAAATTAAACTATTCGGGCAGATGGAATCTTGTGAAAATTTTAATGTTTTTTTTTAAATAAGAGAGTACCTCAAAATAAAACTTACGAGGCATGGAAGGTAAGCCCGACGACCTTCAGCACTCAGAAGCATGGTGGAACTTAAGCATACGACTACTATAAGGGAGTTACCCGCAAAGGACATGTAGTAGCCATTTTCTTGACCAAGTGTCATGGGGCCGTAGCTTATGAAATAGTTGACTTGCATAATGAGCACTCCTAGCGCCACAAACTAAGAAAAACGTATTAGTACTCATTTTAGTTATAATAATTCAGTTGTTATTTAGCTTGCATAAACATGTAGAATTTTACTGTAATAAAGACGAAGATGAGAAGAGCGGGCTGCCGGTAGTTGTAGCACATTTTGTTTCGGATCGATGTGCAGTTTAAATTTTACTAATTATTATTGTCTTGATTCTTTGTAAGATTCAGAAACGTTTTAATTTCTATTGGAGCTATATGAGATAATGAAGCCTAGTAGTAACAAAGTATATGATTATGATATCGTCAGTGGTTCTGTTCAGATGATTCTTGAGTGCGGATGTGGTATCCACCAGGGGGATTCTAAACTATTGAGAAAGTTATGGCTGGCGAGCTGAATTTTTTTTACAGCTGAAAATTTTTTCACCTATTGCTTTAGACTTTTTCCGTAAATTATATTGTTCGCGGAAAAAAGCATGAATTTAAATTGTATCAACTAATCATTGATTTCATAGTAGTCTTTATTTTTTTAAAGATTTTTTGGCAACCAACAATTTAAATTAATGAATTTTCCCTTCTGTATCTGATGCGGCTCTTCCTATAGCGACACTTTCTTGATGTCCAATTACCCACTGAAATACCATTATTTGCGTGTGTCTTGGTCAACATGATTTTGAAAATTAGTAAGTTATTAGTCCCCGGCCCGGGAGGGTTAAGGTCCCAGATAATTATTTCTTGTTTGATTACGATTTGTAAATTTTGGTTCAGATTTTGTTTTATGTAGGGCAATTAAATAGTTTTTGAATGAGGTATTTTGGTATTTATGACCGAGATGTGAGAAATATTTTGAGTCTTAGGGAGCCCCAAAATCGGTTTATGGGCATTTTAAACAATAAAGTCTGTATTTTTTGAAAAACTAAGTCCCTGGTACGCAGGTCTTACGTTAATATTTTTATACTTGTGGAAACCCTGAATGCACTAGCTCCACTTGGATTTTTGCACAGGAAATTGTTTTGTAATTAATTTTACTTGGACTGCATTTTCGTTAGCAATTAGATAAATTCATGGGAAAATTCTGCAGGAGCAGACTCATACTTAGTAAACTAAATCGCGCAGGAGAGATATTGAGAAAAGGAATGTACCTTCAGAAAATTGTGTCGTTGAATTTAAGTTCTTAATACTGTATTTCGAAAGTTTTAAAGTTTGTGAATCAGTTTCAGTTCAGAGTTTCTACCTGCCCCAACATGTTGTATTTGAACGCACCCTAAATATTAAGCACAAGGGAACACATGGGAAGAGTACAGGGTTAGTGCAAACATTTCCCTCCCATGTTGAGTGCTTCATTGATGATTATTTACTTGACTATAAATAATAATTATTTACTATTATTACGTAACATATTTACAGTACTTTTTCTTAATGTTGTCAGTTATTATAGCCCTTTACTATTATAATTTGGTTGTTGACTCATTGCGACTTGTGGCTTAACCAAAAGGTCACATTGTATTATCTCCATCCAGAAATTATGTAATTGGCAGGGATAATCCATGCAATTGTTGGTTAACCTTGAAGGAATTAGATAAAAATATGTGAGAATTATCCATCACATTACCACAGAAAGACAAAACCAGGCGTTTCTTATTTTGTTCAAAATTGCTTTACAACAAAAAAAAAAGTGATTGTTATAGTACTGAAATTTGCGTTTAACCCCTCAGAGATTTTTCATATAGATACCTCTGCTTAAAATGTAATCGTAAAATAAAACATAACGTTTGCCCCACTCAGGCTATCTTGGAATTCTCGGAGAACAATCAGTTCAATGACGATTACCAAGCAAAGCCTGCTGTGAGCTGTGACATAGATTCAGCCTTACTTATTCAGGGAATGAATATGGATGCAAATGTTCATGAAGCCAACTTCGTTGGGAAGATTTCGTGCAAAGCTGGTGAAGAGTGACAAATCTGCTATGCTGATATTATAATCTAACCTCAGCAGTAACCACATGTACTGGATGATTGAATGTTTGCTGCATCTGTATATATACATGGAAGAAATATGTGGGAATGCCAAA